>CP126897.1:34212500-35412500 GCA_030440675.1 Furcifer pardalis
AAAAGTAATATTATCTTAAGTACCCTGGCATGCCAAAAAACAGCTTTGCAGAAGCACATGTTTACCAGGCCTATACACAGCTTTAAAACTGTTGCCCTAGAGACACCCCTGTACCTCTAGAACTGATATAAAAGATGTTTATTCAAGCTGATAGTTGATGAGGTGGGATTACATCAAAGATGGCTCAAGGACCAAGAAGGGGAAGTATCTTCCCTCACAAACTTATTGAGGCATACCTCACCCAGCTACAAACCACCCTTGGAGTACATGTAATAAATTGCAATGTGCAGCAGTATCTCCTCCAGGCTCATATGCTGGGTAGAGGGAAGTATGAAATGAACCCAATAGACAGACATTCCTGTCACTGCACAACTTCTCCTTTAAATCATTTTACTGATCAATATTTTGGGAGCTTTAATGGAGTTAGAAATCATGCACATGAATTGCAAGATTCCAAATGATGGACATCTGTAAAGCTCCTCCATGGAACAAAGAAAGGTGGTAGTCAACTTACTTTTTTCCGCAGGACATTATACTTCCCAATGGGTAGATAGAGGGCATCAGAGTTACAAGACAGAACGAACTTGTTGGGCTCCTCCTGGTCTTCTGGTTTGAAGGTACTTTCCTGTGTGGAAAAACAGATTAATTCTGAGGTTCAGAATATGCTGGACATGGGCGTTATAGAACCTGTCAATTCTTCTTATTCCGCCCCAATTGTTCTTGCTAAAAAGAAAAATGCTTTTGGTGAAATATTTCCAGAAATTAGGTTTTTTTGTCGATTACAGAAAACTTAATGCTGTATCTGTTCCAGACGCCTATCGTATTCCAAGAATGGATGATTTGGTTCAAAAACTGGCAAGTTCAAAATATGTTTCTGTGTTAGATCTTACTAAAGGATTTTGGCAGATTCCTTTAACAGAGGAAGCCAAGCACAAGATGGCCTTTTCCTTGCATTTTCTAGACTTCCTTTTGGTCTAAGGAACTCACCGTCTACATTTCAGAGGATGATGGACAAAGTATTAGATGGTTTACCTTTTGCAAAAGTTTACTTCATCAAAGCTTCACATAGAATCTCCGGTTCTGGAGGAAGCTGCCAATGAACCTAGTTAGCTTGTTATCTATGGTAAGTTTATTTATTTTATGGAGCAGAATCTTTTGATTGACAGTATTGTATGCTGCAGTTAGCTCAATGAAAGCCACTCCTTTAGTTTGCTTTCTTTCAAAGCCATCCTCAATGTTTTGTGTAAGGTTAAGGATTTGACCACAACATTATCTAACCGGCCTGAAGGCTGCTTGCTCCTTTATGATCTTTTCATCAATTACTTCAGAGATGCAATTGTGAATCATCCATTCCATTCCCTTATAAAGATGGCAAAGGAGACACACTGGTCAGTAGCTTTTGGCTCATCTGTGTCTTTTACTGTTTTTAATAAAGCAACAAGTCTAGTCTGTCTCCACAATTTAGGAACCTTAAATTAGTATATGCAGTTGTTCATTAATTGCAGGAGCCTCTCTAGAATGTGGGGACCAAACTGCTTTGTCTGCTCTGTTCTTATGTCATCAACACCTGCTGCTTCATTCAGTTTCATGCTGTTTATAGCTTCCTCTGATTCAAATGCCACAAAGGAGCTATTAAATAAAGAACCCCCCCTTCCCCCCCCTGATTGGATAGCTTTTTCCTTCTCCTTTTTGCCTAGAATTTCCCATTTTTTAGCAACTGACTAGATATTTGGTCTGCTGTTACTCAACTGTAATTTTGCTGTGGCTGTTATAAATCTCCACCTAAATTTGTAAGGAGTTTCCAAACTTGTCTTCTGTTCTGCTTCATATCCAGGTTCTCGACTAATTTGCACCATCATGATTTCTTATTTTCAGCTAGAGCCTGCATCAGCTCTTCCTCTGCTTCAACAGTATCTTCCTGGAAAGGATCCTGGTTGCAGAGTGCCTGATACCTATTCAGTCAGGCCCTGGATATAATGGGTACGGTATCCTCTTGGAATATTTTCCCTTGATATTCTTTTCACAAGATGGACAATTTCTGATATTTATCTGGATGCAGGAGGATCTTCTCCACGCTTTTGTCCAGCTGCTCTTGAAAATTCACCCATTTAACCTTCTTAACATTAAACCATCTGCAAAAAGGCACTTCCTGAGGTTTCACTGCAGCATTTACTATACACACGATGAGCCTAAAATTGTCCAGTTCATTAAAACTAAAATTTGCTTCTGGTGGCTTATAGACAGAGGTAATGAAGAATTGTGGGGTTTGGGTGGTGATAATTTCAGTGTTGTTTGTTTCCATGAATGCAGCTAATATTATGCTGAGGCCAGATCTAAACAAATTGAACTCCAATACTGGTCATGAGGTCTCTCAATCACCAGCTCCATTCCAGCCACTTTGGGTCTGTATTTTTCTGTCACCCAATGTGTTTCCTAAAGCAAACTATGTCACATTTGTAATTCCAGCACATGTCGGCAAATTACTCAAAAGTCAATCAATATTGATTGAGATCATTGTTGCAGTTGGTGTTGACAGTTGGTCTTTACCAAGACCATTCTGGTGTATTCATTTGGTCTGATCTGGTGTTAGAAGGATTAGCAGACAAGGTTGCTGCCCAGGGTATGCCTGGCTGTATTCACAATCTTCATTGAGGCTCCTTCTATGTACCCCAAATGCAAGCTAAATAATAAAAATGCTTGCTAAAATGCAGATCTTTCTATCTGTGGCGAGACAATTAATTGCTTGCGAATGGAAAAACAAGTTTATAATTGATAAAGGAAAATGGTATAATATGGCATGGCGTTTAGCACTTAATGACAAATTAACAAATGAAACAAAGATTAGAAGAGGTTTAAACACTAAGAATGTATTTTGGAAAATCTGGGAACCATTTGTTACATTTGGTATGACTAGTAATGATGGTATTAAACCAAGTCAAGAAATGTTGAAGTTTTGGCAGAACTGAGATATTAACATCCACAAGATATTCAACTTATCTGGGATTATATGTACAACACGAGCTGGAATGATTTATATGCTTTGTTTATAAGTTAGTGTGCGTGCAAATGTATGTGAATGGGTGGGTGTATTCGTATATGTCATCATATGTATAATTTTGGTTTTTGTTCACTGTTTATTTTTCTGTTATATTATTGTTTTACATGTTTGTTGCAATATATGCGTAATAAGAAATAAAAAATATATAATTGGAAAAAAAATACAGATCTTTCGTTAACTTTCAAAGACAATGCAGCCAATAGATGATTCAAAAGACTGGACCACCCCAGGGTAAAATACTGGTTTCTGTTTTGTTTAATATCTATAGCAATGATCAACCACTTCCTCAAGGAACCCAGAATTTTATTTATGCTGTCCATCTCACACTTAACTGGTTAGACAACCTTCAGATGGCAAAACATCTTCTAGCAGACGCATTAAAAGAGTTTATTTTTGGAAATTATGATAGCAATCAACTTAAACCCAAACCTGCTCAAATATGTTCCTTCCACCCTTATAAACTTTTATCTTAACTTACAAATATATATCTTTCTGCATAGTGGTGCTCCCACAAGTATGTGGAATTTGATACCTGATATTTGGGTAGCGTTGTTTCCCTTCCACATCAGTTGAGAGGCACTTAGCCACCTGAGTTCTTCCTTAGAGGAAGTGATGGCATACAACAAATGGATGCCACCCCAAATAATACTCCTTTACTCACATATTCTGTGAAGCTATCCGTGGCAATTTTGTGTATATTCTCGGCTTTGGTTATTGCGCTGGCAAAGAGGCTGGACAGGTGCTTTGTGGCTGTTGCTTCCTCAGGCCATTGCAGGGCCAAGGAAACCAAAGCAAGGAGAAGCTGAAGAGAGAGCCTAGATCCTGCAAAAGAAAAGAAAAGAAAAAAGAGAGAGTTTAATGTTTCTAGTTAAAAAGCAAAGCAATTTTTTTTCTTTTGAAATCTGCTTTAGCTGATACTTAACTTACCACTCATTGTATAATAGCAACTGCAAAGCAGACACAAGCAGCTAAGAAGATCCTACAGGCTCTCCACCTAGAATTGGAAAACAAGGAGACACAGAGAGGATTGTTAAAAAGCAAACAACCATTTATTAAACATTTTCATGTTTACTGATCACAAAGAACAATAGCACAACAAAATAAAACATACAGAAATAACATGCAGAGTACACTGAAGGGCAATAACTAATACTTTTTTTTCCTTTTTAAGGCGTGACAAAGAATTACACATTAATAAAAATAATTTCATGTCAAAAATTATCCTGGGTTGAAATGATTTTTGCTGGAGAAACTCCACTCGGGGGAGGCCTGAATGAGGCTCCTTTCATGTCCCCAAGAGCTGGCACAGATCGGGCGCTAGTTTCATCATTCACTACCTGGGTCTCAAACTGCCGACTTGCTGGCCTTCCAGCTAACTAGGCAAGATACTTAACCACTGAGCCGCTGCAGCCCCACACATTAATTTAATTAACAACTAGCAATAGCAATACTTATAATCCACCTCATAGTGCTAAGAGCACTTTCTGAGCAGTTCACAGTGTGTTTTGTACATTTTCCCAGCCACAGAAAGAAGGCTGAGTGAACCTTTAGCCTGTTGGGATAAAACTAGGATTATGAGCACTAGGCAGACAGATTTATTTGATATTAGCAGCATAGCTTGCCAGTACAATCCCAGGTGCAATTTAACTTTCACTAACTGGAGCAAGCATTAAAAAAGAAAATGTGGAGTATTTTTTTTTTAATTCCATTCCAAAGAGGCAGGAAGATCACAGCATGGGATCGGCTGCTTGGGTTGGGTTGAAATGGGTACACACCTCCCAACCCAAGCGCTTATCACATGCTGCAATTGCAGTGCCCAGGGAGGTCTGAGGAGGTTGGGAACAGCGTGGATCGGGTCCCCTGACCTCCCCAGAGGCGGCAGGGGCTCCAAAGAGCCCAAAATGAGTAGGGGTTTTTTTTCACCCATTTTGGGCTCTTTCGAGCCCCTTTCACCTCTGGGGTGGTCGGGGTACCCAATCCGCACTGTTCCCAACCTCCCCAGGCCTCCCTGGGTGGTGCTGCAGGGCAAAAAGCCAGGAATGGAACCCCGGCGTTTTGCTTTACAGCACTGGCTGGGTAGGTCTGCGGACTGGTTCCCTTCGCATACAAAGGGCTATCCGATGCTGGGATAGCCCATTGCTTGCGAGGCGAACTCCTGCTGGTGCAGGGGCAGGGTGGCTGAGATGCTGACAGGGGAGTCTCTCATTGGCTACCCCAGCCACCCCGCCCCTGCTTCTGCAGCTGAGGGGTGGCTGGGAAGCTGAACGGGGAGTCCTTGTTCTGCTTCCCAACTACCCCACTGCTACAAACAATTGCATTGGATAATGTTAACAGATCATTATCCGATGCAAATGTTTTTTAAAAATTTGCATTGTTATCCGATTTTAGCGATATCTGATGCAATCGTTATCTGAGGTACAGTCAAAACTCGCATAAAGAGTGCCTCACTTAAAGAGCAGAATTTTCTCTGAGTTTTTGCTTTGCTTTGCAATTAAAACCAACCAAAATTTTAAAACAGGTGAGAACAAGAATTGAACGTGACAATTACAGAAGAAAATTGGCAGAGAAAGTGGAGAAGGATTATGAGAACTATGTCAGTTAGAGTGAAGGAACACAATTATAAACTAATATGGCAATGGTATAAGACCCCAATTGGGCTGCACCAGATGGATAAAAAGAATGAGCGACAAATGTTGGAGGTGTAAACAAGCAGTGGGAACATATGTACACATGTGGTGGAGTTGTAATTGATTAAGAAAATTTTGGGAAAAAATAGAAAGCTAAATGAAGAATATATTGGATATGCAGCTTAAATTGGGGCCAGATACAACTTTGCTAACAGAAGTGGACAAGTTTAAAATGAGCAATGATAAAAAAGAATTAATGTCTGTGATGTTGTCAGCAGCTAGACAATGTATTGCGAAAAACTGAAAAAATGATGTATTGCTAAAAATACAGGATTGGTATAAAGAAATGTGGGAGCTGGCAATGAATGATAAGCTTACATGGGGGGTAAATATTAGAAAAGGCAGAGTTCAAGTCAATAGATTCTGGAGAGTCTGGAAACCATTTGTTGAATATGTAATGACTAAAAAGAAAGGCATTGCTCCTATACCAGATCAAAGGGATTTTTGGAAATCATGAGCTTTTACAATCCCCCGGACAATGTAAATAACACAAAGGTGACAATAAAAGTGTGAATTACAGTAGAGAAGGAAAATAAGTGTATTAGAAAATTAGTCAATAAGTTGATATTAATGGGGAATTATGAATTTTTATTTTATGTTTGAATTTGTATACATTATGTGTATTGTCCTTACTATAGATTATGTGAACAAGTTGTTTCCTTTATGTATGAGTTTACTTTTTTATGTATATTTTCTCTTTTTATTTGTCTGTTCTTCTTTTATAAACCTAATAAAAATATTAAAAAAACCCTACCAAAAATTTGCTTAACAAATAAATTGGTGTTTGCAATCCCCCCTCCCCCCCCCCCCCGGTCACTTACAATGGTGTTTCGCTTAAAGAGCAATCTCACTTAAAGAGCAATCCTGTAGAACACATTATGCTCTTTAAGCGATGTACCACTGTATTACTGTACATGGAATTATCTTTACTGAAGTTACTCTTCCTGATGGTTCCTTCTATTTGTCAAATAATCCAATAACATGCCAAGAAAAGGCTAAGCAAGGCGTTTCACCAAACAAGCCTGTGTGAACAATATATTTCTATGGCAACTTTTGGCAACTTTCCCTCTTAGTACAGATTTCTCTCTTCATAAAGCTGGCTCTTACCAGGGCAATGTATCTCTCTATTTTGCCAGGAATGTCCAGTTAGACAATCCACGGCTCTCCAAGATTTCAAACAGAAATCTGAAGCTTGCTTGAAATGAAATTATTTCTTAAAACCTCAGAAGCTGCCTTATATCAGGTATATCAGGCAGAGATTGTAATTTCTTTTTTCCTTTCAGAATAAGCAGAAGCGTAGCGTGCCTTGGCGGGGCCCTGTATAAAAAATTGTTTGGGGGCCCTTAGGAAGGGTAAAGATTTGTTTTGCTTATGCACGTTGCGGACCCCCGGGGCCCGGGGCCCCCGTATAATTGATACGGCAGATACGGTGGTAGCTACGCCCCTGAGAATAAGTCAAAAAGTTAATCCAATCAATAGTGGTTCCATGGAATGAATAACGTCTTATTTAATGTATATATAAGTTTAATTGATTTGCTGAGGTTCTACTTTAAGCTGGAACTAGCAACTGGCTCTTACCATACAACTGCATCTCCTAGCAATGGTAACCCACACTTACCTGGGCACACCTGGAATTGCAACCACAGACTGATGGGATAACATAGCTGGTTCCAGAGGCATTATATTGTGGCAAGGATTCCCCTCCCACTGCTTGCCAACCTTCATTAGGCAGCAATAATTTCTTTTTTAGGAACTTGGACACACTTGAGGACAGTCTGTTCCAATTAATTGGGGGTAGGGGACAGTTGGTGCCTCACTGATTTTTTCCTGCTTCCGTACCCTGCTGGCCCATATTGTTGAATGATTCCTGTATGGGAATGTAGTCCAGGCCCAGGGTCTAACCTGGCCTGGAACCTCGCAGAACCTTCAGCTGCTGCTGAAGAGGTTAGGAGTTAACATTGAGAAGTGATTGGGTCTTCTAGCCAAACAGATCGAATTCAGCAATCCATGGCCAAGTACTGCTGCTGTAATCAATAAAACTGTGGCCTATTATTCTCCAAATGCTTGTATGTGGAATTAGACTGCCTCAGGACTTACTCAGCACTAAACTGACAACTGTACGTGGTTGTTCTGGTGGGCTTTCAGCTGGATCCTAAAGCCTCTTTGCAGAAAATCTACATTAATACATATCAAACAAATAACCAAAATAAATTGATGAGGAAATATATATTGACGGTGATTTTGGTTCTCAAGAGTACTAGCTTTCATGAAGGCAAAACAGCATCCAATAGACCAGGGTACCCAAGCTTTTGCGCAATGGACCTGATCACGTCCCCTGATAGCAGAGGGGACCTGAACATGCCTGCCAGAAGCAGAAGAGTTTACAACAGCTGTAAATACATCCACTTCCACATTTATGACAGGCATGGGCACATTAATGCATGCACAGGTGCATCTGACGTAAACGCATCTGCTTCTACTTATGGGTGCGGTGAGGGTAGTGGTGGGTCACATGTAATATTGCCTTGGGACAAATCCAGTCTGTGGGCTTTGTTTGGGCATCCCTGTTCTACAGCCTGGGGGCCAGATAGACCCCGATGACAATTCATCCAGCCCACGAAGCCCATGTTTCTCAAGGAGCAACAAGAGCTTTGTGGGCTGGATGAACTGGCGTTTGTGGCACGTCCAGGAGCCCAATGGTTCACCTCCAATGGTGCCATTTTATGTGGCCTGCTGTCTTCGCTTGCAACCATTTCATGTGGCCTGCTGCCACAAGCTGTAACATGTATGGTTCATTTTTAATGCAAACAGCTTTGAAACATTATTAGCTTTAAATAGAAACAATTTTGCCCTTGCAAAAGGTAGTTCCCACCTACCATATGACAATCATGACAACGTGGCATTGTAGCTGCTTGACACACAGACATTCCTATTCATCGCAAAATCAGGTTTCATACTAACGTCTTTGGGACCGCTGTTTTATCAGATCAAACATGGAGTTCTTCTATTTGTGCCATTGCCTGGAACTGACCTTCTAATGGGGCACGTCCTGGACGTTGGGAATTAATAGTCGATGAGAATGCACAGTTCCAACAAATGAGGAAAACAATTAGTCAAGGATATGTTGTTTTTTCCTAGAGGTGTGCGGGGGGGGGACTGATACAAAGAACAAACACTACCTATGAAGGTACATTTTTAAACATGTCACATTGCTTGTTTGAAAAGAAGCATCATAGCAAAGGAAGCAGGCATGCAAAGTTATTTGTAGGATTGGATTTTGCCAGTGTCTCGATGTGCTATGAAGGCATTGACTAAAGTTGCTTTTGCGCTAGAGCATTTTAATGTTGCTGACATATTAGTGATTTTTACTCTCTATTTTAACGGGAGATTCAGTTGCACAGCACACAAGTGCTATATCATTGACCAACTTCTTCTTCTGTGGCTAAATAAAATCAGTAACTGAGATGTTCCAAAGGAACTAACAACTAATGTTGGGAAAACACAGCTTTTCCAAATGTAAGAAAAATCCCTTATAGATCTTTGATGCTTAACCTAAGAAAACCTGTTTCTTAACCTGTTCCTAAAATAAATACAATAGTTTTAACTGATGGATCCCTGTGTCAACTGAGAACATCCTCCTGATCCACATGAGCTAATTGCAGTACAGTAATACCCCGTATAACAAAAAAGTTTGGTTCCACGATGTCTGTTGTTGTACGATTGTTTTCGTTATACGATACATGTATCATATGGGATGTATCGTACAACGAAAAACTCTATAGAGATACATTGTACCAGCACAGACTTCAGGGGAAAGCCAGGTAACTGCGCACAGTAGGTCCAAACTCAAGGTTCACCCAGGCGACAAAAATCGGTTGTGTGACCCACACATCGCGTGTTTCTTGGCAAAACACGCCCATATTGTCCTTGTTCACCTTGTGTTTCTTAAAGGCCCTCAGATTCAGCGAGCTATACACAAGCAAGGGCTTCATCTTCAGCTCCCCGCTCACGTTTGCAGCAAACAACAGGGTAAGGTGACCCTTGCGTGGTTTGTGGCCAGGCAATGAGGTGGCCTCCTCTTTGGCATCCGTTTCCAAAATAGGCCCTTTTTATCAGAGTTAAAAACCTGCTGTGGAAGGTAGCCCTCAGAATTGATGAGTTTGTCTAATTCCGTTGCAAAATGCTCTGCAGCAGGAATGTCCCAGCTAGCAGCCTCCCCATGCCTGACCACGCTATGTACTCCAGATCTTTGTTTCAAAACAATTGAACCATCCCCTGGTCGCTCCAAAGACTTCCTCCTCAGCTGATGTCCCTGGCCAATCAGCAATGAGGTCAGCGTGGAGCTGTCTGGCCTTCTCACAGATTATGGGCTCCGTCATAGAATTACCAGCATGCTGCTTGTCCTGGATCCACAACAGCAGTATTTTCTCTACTTCCTTCTCCACTTGTGGCCAGTGGTGGACTACTTTACTACTACACTGTGGCTGTGGCACGGTGGACTATTTTACTACTACACTGTGGGTGTGGCACGGTGCTCCCAGGGCCGGATTTTCCTATAGGCTAACTAGGCTTCAGCTTAGGGCCTCAAGATCAAGAGGGGCCTATATTCAAATTGTTAGCAAATTGTTTCATTTAACATATTGATATATATCACAGTAATGATGTATTTTATTATCTCTCATGTAATTTACAAACTTAAAAATGGGAGGTGAAAGGGCCACATAAGTGGAATAGGCTAGGGCCTCTTTTCTTGTAAATCCGGCCCTGGTTGCACCCGAAATAGGACTACTTTGTTTCAAAACCTGGATGGGTGGGGCCAGCAAGAATTTCTGCTACTGGTTCTGGTGAACTGGTGTGAACCTGCTGATACTCACCACTGTTTGTGGCCAGTGTTTTGTGATCCTTGTCATGCCGTTGGCCGCCTCTCTTGGCATAATCTTCACCTTGAGGAGAACAGAGGTGCCTGGAGGACAATGGTCCAGAGGGGGTCGCAAAGGGTCGGAATCGACTGAACAGAAAAAGAAAAGGAAATGATTAGAATGGATATGAAATGAATTAAAGATGAAGTCATGGATAATGCTAAGTAAATTATGAACAGGTCATGAATGTAGTATTATTTTTTTATTATTATTAAATTCAAATTTATATGCCGCTCTCCTTGCCGAAGCAACCCAGAGCGGCTAACAATGTTACAATAGAAAACATAATATACATACAATATAACAAGTATAATACAATCAATGTGGTCGACAAGACCTTCATAAAAATAATAAATATATATATATATATATACAGTACAGTCAAAGAAATACAAAAAATAATCATGGATAAACAGTACAAAGCAATAGGGAAAGTCCTCATCCCTTATAAATATTTCAATTAGTAAATATACATTTATCTGGAGGAGTGGCTGGCCGTGGTTCAGCTGTGATGGTGGTAGCGGGACTGGCGTCCTTAGTTGGCAGCAGCAGAAAAGTTCGTTGGGGGGTGGCGGCAGGTCTTATAGCCGCCCGCCCGCGCCGAGCAACAGCTGGGCTCATTCTCCGGGCCGGGCCGGACGAGGAGCTGAAGTTCCTTTGGGGGGCGGCGGCAGGTCTTATAGCCGCCCGCCCCCGCCGCGCAACAGCTGGGCTCACTCTCCGGGCCGGACCGGGAGGAGGGCAGGAGTAACTGCTCACACCTGGTCTGTTTCCGGGCGAGATGGAAGGTCTCGCCCGGTCGCCCAGGTGTTCCTGCTCCCCTCAGCCAAACTAGCGAGGGGAGCATCCGGCGTCCAGTGATGGCGGCAGTAGTCTGCTTTTTAAAGTCTCGCCCCATCACCCAGGTGTTCCTGCTCCCCATAGCCAAACTAGCGAGGGGAGCGTCCGGCGTCCGGCGATGGCGGCAGCAGTCTGCCTTTTAAAGTCTCGCCCGTTGCCCAGGTGTTCCTGCTCCCCTCAGCCAAACTAGCGAGGGGAGCGTCCGGTGTCCGGCGATGGCAGCAGTAGTCTGCTTTTTAAAGTCTCGCCCCGTCACCCAGGTGTTCCTGCTCCCCATAGCCAAACTAGCGAGGGGAGCTAGTTCATCTTTGATAAACAGTGGAAATACTTATGATATAAAAACATCCTATTGAATCACCTGTGTATTTGACCTGTATTGTAAAAGCTTTCTTGTTAACTAATTACAGTCAAACCTCGCATAAAGAGTGTTTCGCTTAAAGAGTAACTCGCTTAAAGAGGAAAATTTTTTCTGAATGTTCACTTCACTTAACAAATAAAACCAACCAAAAACTCGCTTAACAAATAAATCAGGGTTCGCATCCCCCCCCCCCACAATTGGTCATTTACAATGGTGTTTCGCTTAAAGAGCAAACTCGCTTACAGAGCAATCCTGTGGAAAGCATTATGCTCTTTAAGCGAGGTACAACTGTACTTAGTCTCTGCATGTGTAAATCACAGTTAAACAATGACCTAATCTGGGTGTGTTCCAGAAAATATGGTGTAAAAGAACCATGCGTAGCTGTAATATTCATTCAGATCTTTGGAGTTTATTCTATCTGAATCCCAATGACATTACAAAACTTGTGATGTTATTAGTTAATAAAGACCTTTTGCTGTTTCTTCACCAATAGTTGTGGTCTGCTTATTTTCTTGATTAAACGTAGCCGCTTCAGTGTGGAGACACCCCATGGCCTTCTTGCGGTGAAAGAGAAAGTACACACACACACACACACACACACACACACACACACACACACACACACACACACACACACACACACACACACACACACACACACACACACACACACACACACACACACACACCAGATTATCTGGTTTACGTATGATCGGCAGAATGAGCAGGTATTTTCAATGACAGAAGACCCTAATATAGGTAAGTATTATAGTTTTTCATCAGCAACTGAAGCACTCATTCACTCTATTGTAAATTACTCAAAATTCTGATTTATCTAGATACTATAAAATACAGTTAGCTTCTATACATTGGGTGTCAGTTATTGTATAGTAATACAAAAGGCATCTTGCTAGATTTGGCCAAGAGTTAATAAGATTTGGTTTCTGTTTTTAATAATGGCTGATCAAGAATTTTATGCAAGCCCACAAACTAAACATAAGTATATAGGCAGGATTTCTTCTCTGTTGGTCATCTCCAAATTTTCTACTTAAAACTAAATGGGCTCAGGGTTTGCAGTTTCTTTTAAGCCATGGGTTCTCAGACTACAGCCCATGGGCTGAACCCGGCTTGTGGTGCCAAATCCAGCGCCACCATCAGCGGCGGAACCCGAGACATTTACAACAGCTGCAGTCATACTTTACGGTAGTGTTTATGGTAGGAGGAACCAGCAGTCCCGCCCGCAAAACTGTCTGAGGGAACATGAACTAGCCAATGGCTTTAAAAGGTTGAGAACCCCAATTCTAAGCTTTTGGGGAAACAATCCTTTCTGAATTTCTTTTAAAAACCATAATCAGTTGTCAGTCTCGAAATGCTATGAGAAAATGGGACTAAAGAGGTTTTTTCCTGACTTCGGGTGATACCAGTGATGCGATGTTGACAGTTCCAACCGATTCCCCAGAACCGGTAGGAACAATCCCAGAGGGTTCTCCGGGAGGGTAGTCCATTTTTTGAGGTGCCAGGTTCCGACGGCTCACCAAAAGAATTTTTTTAAAAAAATTGGAGCCAAAATGGCTCCAATTTAGTGCGCATGTGCAGAAATCAATCTGGCGCATGCACACTGCAATTGCGAGTCACGCATGTGTCAGATTGAGTTTCTGCACATGCGCACTAAGAGACAGCTGCCACTGCCATCCCGGAACCTTGGAGACGGGACTCGCAATCTGGGAGGAGTCTAATGGCAGATGGAACTAGGTGCACCTGAGGAACTGTCCCCCTTTCCCACCCAGCTTCCTAGGACAATTAGCATGGCTGCAAAGGTTCCCTGTGGCTGTGTTTGATCGTGCAACAGGCCTTCGGAGGAGGAGGAGGAGGCCGCAGTCGGGGGTGGCGCGTCTTGCCTGGCGACCATGGGGGCTCATCGGCCCCAAGGGTAAGTAAGTGAGGGTTTTGTATTTGGGGTGGGTGCGTGGTTTATTTGTGTTTTGCGTGGGTGGGTGTATTTTTATTAATATTTATTTATTTATTTATTTATCTTAAGTTATTTATGGGTTTGTGTTGTGGTTGTTTGGTTGGGTGGGTGGTTTGAGGTGTGTGTGTGTGTGTGTTTATTTTATTTTAATTTATTTTATTTTATTTTTTTAAAATTATTTTTTATTTTTATATTTGGCCCTGCCCACAACATCATGATGTTAGCTCCACCCATGATGTCATGATGTCATGATGTCATGATGTCAGCTCCACCCCCACTGTGATGTCATCATGGTGGGGTAGAATTTTTTTTTGACATCCCATCACTGGGTGATACCCTTGAATTGTCTGTCTCATGAGGAGGTAAAATTAAGTGCTGGATTTCTTAATCTCTACTCAATCAAAATGTGCACAAGTTAGGCTTACAACGTTTATTATTCAGAAGCAAAATGGTTACTGTAGGTGGACAAAGGAATGCAGAGGGTCACCACATCACAGAATGACAGAGCCATGAATCATGGCACACTAAGTGTGTGACTTGGTTCAGATGTGCAGGAGGTCACAGCAGAGGCTTCGGCAAGCAATTGAAAACAGCACACTCAACATCCATTTGAGAGGCACAGCTTTCTTGCTTTCAATGCTGCAGTTAATTTTCCCCCAAAAGCCGGTGTCTCACGACGTTCAAATAAGTTACCACCATGTCTAGGTCCATCTTGAAACAGGACAAAAGGCCATGGTTTTTCTGCTTGGACGTTTCGATCTGATTATTATATTCAAAATTGTCATAGGAAGATAGGTTGGTGATGGGTTGAATGTCCTGAGAGTTCTCATCTTTCAGCTTCTGTGAATATAATTGTTGCAAGAGGAAAGTTGTGTTCACAGTTGTGTTCAAATGAAAGTTTGCTTAATAACTCCAGTTTAGGACACTTACAACAGTCTAAGGTTTGCCTCTGCTTCTTCTAGCTGCTACTTATCTGCTTTTTGGGTTGGTGAGGACAAAGTTCCATGTGGCCCCAGGAAAAACAAGAGACAGCTTGTGTGCTTCATAGGTATAAGTCCATATTCTCATATGCTATTTAAACTCAGCCTTCCTGGGTAACTGTTAGCTTGACAGGAAGCCAATTCAGCCAAAGTGGTCCTATACTGTCATTATATATATTACAGGGGATATAAATGTAAACCCTATAAAATGGCAGACCCAGAGGAAGGTGGAGAGAGAACATCAATGAAAGAACACCAAATAACACTGGTGGAAGCAGCTGGAAGTGCCAGAACAAGAACCTCACATCTCCCTCGACACCAAGGGAATAAAAGAAGAAGCAAAGAAGAAGAGACAAAGAAGGTCCTATCCTTATCCTTATCTTCGAATAGTTACATTACAATAGGTATTTAAGATATGACAGCAATCCTGAAGACGCTGGGAGCCACAAACAATCCCCTGTGACTATTTCTAGCTTCTACCAAGAAAACAGCAATAAAAAAGCCTTATTAATTCAGCCTCCTATGAGGAAGCGTCAGGGGATTGAAATTACTATGGGTATTTCTGGAACAGCCAGTTGTAGACTTTGCTTCTAACTTAGTTGGTACCTTCCCATCCTCAGATCCACACGTACTGTTTTTGTGTGTCTTGGGTTGTTTTGGAGGCTTTTTTTGCACCTTCAGGCATGTAGATGTTGGTGCTTAAACTTTTTAAATTGATTATTTGTGTATCTGCTGATATAAATGCACATTTAACATGTATGTTTACTTGTATAATGCATATCTGTACTAAGTATGTTTGCATTCTGTTTTAGTTCAGCCATTCCTGCTCAAATAACAGCTGTATGAAGTAAACTGGAGAGAGTGCCCATACCCAGTGGTGGGCAGTAACAGGTTCCCACCCACCCCCAGCAAGGGAGGTCACAAAATTGGGTGACCTTCAGGAAGGGTGTGTGTGGCAAAATGGGGTGGTATTCGGGCAGGGGAGGGTAGCAAAATTGGGTAGTCACGCCCACTTCTCTGCCCTGCCAAGACTAACACAGCTACCATTAAAAAAGTTTTATTCTGCGCAAGCATATCAGAGAGTAAACAAAACAAAAAGACAAAAACATTGTGGCATCTTAAAGATTAACTGCTGTATTTTAATGTGAGCTTTTGTCGATCAAGTCCACTGGCTCTTTGGCTATAAACAGAGATGAGCACTGAACCCTAGAGTTGGTAATGACTGACTTTCAAGCAAGGGCAACCTTTACCTAATAACAGAAGATACCTGATTGGTATTCAAATTTGACATCAGGTTTTGTCCCTGCAAGTGGCTCAAGTTCTCCCTTGCTCAAAAGCCAGTTATATCCGACTCTAGAGTGGAGTGCTCATCTCCATTTACAGCCAAAGAGCCAGTGCTGCCTGTGTTTGCAGATGTATACAGGCATGATGGCAGTATACAGATGGCAGGCATGACTAGACCACCCATGATGTAGGCTCCATCCACGGTGTGGTAGCGAAAATGTTTGCTCTCCACCACTGGCCTTACCCCTCCTTCCCCTTTGTCCTCTTACAGTATCTGTATCCTGGCTGCTGTTGCTACTATGTTATGTCTATAAAGAAACAGAGAGGAAAATTGGGAATTTCGTAGTGAAATACAGTAAAACCCCAGATAACGTTATGACTAAGTTCCACAAGTCATGACGTTATCTGATTTTTAGCGTTGTCCGATGCATGCATCGAACAACACTAAAAAGAAAACCCCTGACTTCAGGGACAAACCGCACGGTTTGTCCCTGAAATCATCACTGGGTGTGTGTGTGTGAATTGGGCTCCCCAATCCACCCCCTCAGCGATCTCTGCGATTACAGTAGGGTCGGGGAAAGGTGTGCGCCTCACCATCCTTTCTATACCTATAGTTCCCAGACCTCTTTATAATTGCTTCTTCGGGAGGAAGATGGTTTGGCCCCATGATCATTGAGCTTTAGTTACAAAGGGATGGGTTGACATGGCTGTTTCCACCTTTGCCACCATGGAAGGGGACTGCTTACCCTCATAAGAGCAATGATACCTTCTTCCAAGTCTTTGAGTTTTTCATGGACGTTATTTATGGAGTCAAATACGTTAACAAAAGTATTTGAAGGACTTAGCCATAACTGAATAACAGCCAGTGAAAGTCTTAGCAGCTCTGCATCCTGGAATGGAAAAAACAAGGCACTATTATTTAAGAAGAGATCTAAGAAACTTCTCTTAAATTCCATTATAGTCTTTAAAAGTAATACTGTATTATCTTAAGTGCCCTAGCATGCCAAACCAGCTTTACAGAAGCAGATGCTTAGCAGACGTATCCACAGCTTTAAAACTGTTGCCCTGGGCCTAGAAACACACCTGTACCTCTAGAACTGATATAGGTAAAGATAAAGGTCAATGTTGCTTGAAAAACAGTTATATCCGACTCTAGGGCTCAGTGCTCATCTCTGAGTGAAAGAGCCAGCGCTGTGTCTGCAGATATATCTGTGGAGATGTGGCAGGCATGCCTCAACACCAGATTGCATGGAATGTTGTTTACCTTCCCACTGAAGTGGTCCCTATTTATCTAATTGCAATTTCTTACTTTCAAATGGCTGGGTTGGCAGGAGCTGGGACAGAGACAGGAGCTCACCCCATCATGCCGTAGCCGGGAATCAAACTCCAACCTTCAGGGGGATCACATCAAAGATGGCTCAAGGACCAGGAAAGGGAAGTACCTTCCCTCACAAGCTTCTCCTAGATTCCATTATGATCTTTAAAAGTAATATTATCTTAAGTGCCCTGGCATGCTAAAACAGCTTTGCAGAAGCACATGTTTAGCAGGCCTATCCACAGCTTTAAAACTGTTGCCCTAGAGACACACCTGTACCTCTAGAACTGATATAAAAGATGTTTATTCAAGCCGATACTCAGATGATGAGGTGGGATCACATCAAAGATGGCTCAAGGATCAGGAAGGGGAAGTATTTTCCCTCACAAACTTACCTCACCCAACTACAAACCACCCTCGGAGCACATGTAATAAATTGCAATGTGCAGCAGTATCTCCTCCAGGCTCATATGGTGGGTAGAGGGAAGTATGAAATGAACCCAAGAGACAGACATTCCTCTCACTGCACAACTTTTCCTTTAAATCATTTTACTGATCAATCTTTTGGGAGCTTTAATGGAGTTAGAAATCATGCACATGAATTGCAAGATTCCAAATGATGGACATCTGTAAATCTCCTCCATGGCACAAAGAAAGGTGGTAGTCAACTTACTGTTTTTTTCATCATAGCATTCTTGTCATTGGGTGCATGGAGGGCATCAGAGTTACAAGACAGAGAGATCCACCGCTGATCTTCTGGTTTGAAGGTACTTTCCTGTGTGTAAATGACACAAGATGGTGTGAGAATTTGAGACTTCTCCATCCACATTTTACCCAAAATGGAAAAGAAATGCAATCAGCAAAATCTTCATAATGCAAGAGAGCTGAGCTAGCTCACAGCATTCTTGGACCTGAGAAGAAAATCCAAACTGCACCTCCCTAGACAAATGATGGGATATAAAACTCTTAAGAGTGAGTTCTTGCATGAGAGAATGGCTCTTCAGTTTTATTTTAAAAAACCACAACTGAATCTGGGAGCTGTTCCTTTTAAATTGTTCCAGTGGCTTTTGAGGACATAAAAAGAGCCTCATTCAGAGCCCATGAGTGGAATTCCTCCAGCAAAAATTCCTTTCAACCCAGAAAGAACCTTTCTGTGCTTCTGACACAATTTTAAAAGATTGCCCCCTACAATTAATGGCATTTATAATGTCCTATTTGAGTCAGTTGTTTATCTTTGGTTATGCTGTGGTCTTCCTGGAAGGGACTTTTTTTAACCTGGAAGTCTTCTTTAGCCTTATGTCTATGTCTTGTTATAGTTATTTAGTAGCAGGAAGAGAGAGTAACACATGATTTGGGTTAATTAAATCAGTTATAGAATGCTGCTAAAAAATTCATATGCATCTAATGAAATGATATGCATCTGATTTCAACACTGAGCCAGGAAGCTCATTTTCGTTGGGTATATGCCTAATCATAAATCATACAGGTTCTGGATTCCTGGCACCAGGTCTGTCCAAAATAGCGCCAGTCAGTGCGTCTTTTCTTGATCACGTTGGGTGGGAAGGGTTGGAACAAGGGCCCATCCCTCTATTGTATGAAGAGCCTTTATCACCAGAGAATGAACCACCTGAGCCAGAAAGTCAGGATGGGGGTGAGCGCAGGGATGATGATCCTCCAGAAGGAGATCAGGTCATTAAGCAAGAGGAACAAGTTAAGGAGGAGGCAGTATCTGAGGGTGAAGACTCACAGGAGGAGGATCCTGAGGTTCTGCACCCCCCGCTCCACAGTCTCCCCAGATTCCCAGACAGTCAGGTAGGGAAAGGTGTCCACCTGACTGCTTTCAAGCCTGTACAGCAAAACTTGTTACTATGATCTCAAGTCTTTTCCCAAGGAAGATCAGGGTCCTTGGGAGGAGGCCATGCACAAGGAAATAAGGTCCTTAACTGATCTGAAAGTTTTCCAAGATGTCCCAGCATCATCAAAAGAAACGGTCCTAGGTTGTAAATGGGTATACAAACTTAAGACCGACTCTGATGGTCACACTTTGTGCAAGGCTAGACTTGTTGCCCAGGGTTTTGGGCAGACGGAGGTGGACTTTGACAAAGTGTTTGCGCCCACTTTAAGAGCTAGTACCCTGCGTGCAGCTCTCGTATGGGCAGCTAAGATGGGGTATACCATAAAACATGTAGACATAGAAACTGCTTATCTTATGAAATTTACATCAAGAAATCACCTGCTCTTAATGAGCAGGAACACAGTTCAAAATTCTGGAAATTTTTAAAAAGTCTTTATGGACTGAAACAATTCGGCCATAAGTGGAATAAGTGTCTCGTGGATCATTTGAAAGGCATTGGATTCACTCCTGGGTTCGCTGATCCCTGCCTTTTCAGGAGAAAATGAAACGGAGTAACATCACTACTTCTAGTGTTCACTGATGATATAGCAGTACTACCCTCCAATCTAACCAACCCAGAGACCATCAGATTTGAGATTAGAGAAAAATTAAAGCTCTGGGATCTAGGTGAGATTAGGCATTACGTAGGAATAGACATTTTTAAAACAGGATAAGGGTACAAACCACCTCCTGAAGAGATATAATCTAGACAGAGCTGGCTAAGACATGCAAAACACCTATGGCACTAGATTTTAGTCATGATAATAACAACAGCCCAGTATTTGACAAGGAGATCTACCACTCCCTAATAGGGAGCCTATCCCATATAGCCATCTGGACCAGGCAAGATATCGCTTTTAGTGTTAATCAACTAGCTAGATACTGTGAGCAGCCAACCTTGAGACACTGGCAAGCTGCGAAAAGGATACTCCGCTATTTAAAATTCACACTGTGCCATTCTCTATATCTTGAGCCAAAAGGAGAACTAAAGTTACGCGTCTATGCGGACAAAAGCTTTGCCTGGGACACTGAAACTCACAAGTCAGTGTCAGGTATGGCAGTGTTTCTCGCCAAGACTCTTATTGTTTTGAAATCTCTGAGACAGAAACACATTAGCTTGTCGACAATGGATCATCATCATCATCATCATCATCATTTACCATTCTACTCGGTAAAACTGACTCATGCCTCTCGCTTTCTCTGTACAGAGGTCATATGCCTACAACAACTGTCGAGAGATCTAGGTCTGACTCTGGAAAACCCCATTGAAGTCCGAGAGCACAATAACTACAACGAACAGTATAGGTATTAAGACAAGATCAAAACACACTGATATTTGTTACCTTAACGTCAGGCACAACGTCCATGAGAATCTAATCAAATTGGTGTGTTGTCCAATGGATGAGAATGTTGCAGACAGCTTCACAAAAGCCCAGGTTGCTGTTAAGCATAGGTACTGCTGTGATCAGTACGGCATAAGGCCATAAGGGAAAATCATGTGTAAATGTACTGTATAACTTTATTTATACCTGTACTTGTCATTGTATATATGTGCGCGCCAAATATTGCCTTGCAAGGAGGAGAATGTTAGAGTGTGTAAGTCTTTGTCCAACACCTTAAGGAGTTGCAAGGATACTGGAACACACAGTGTCAGGACGTTACCTTGGTGTATCCTGTCCACCAGTGTATATAGATCCAAGTTTCCAGGAACCGGGCGGAGGAGCTGTCCCCAGGAAGTGACTTGAATGCTGCTTCAGAGCTGTTCCGATATTGCCTTCCAAAACTGCTGCTGAGCAGTTGTCTCCAGGAAGTGGTTCCAATACTGCTTCAAGAGCTGCTCCAAGGCTGGCTTCCAGAACTGCTTCAATGCTGTTCAGCTCCACAAATTCCAGCTCATCTTTTGCTGATATTGCCAAGCTTCCATGCCTGTTTTGACTGAGAATTCTCTGCTGCCAGGTATGGACAAAGGCTCCCAGCTTTCAGCCTTGAGGACTGAGTTCTGGTGGTTCTGACAAGCCACCTTTGCCTAACAAGCTGAAAAGGACTTGGGTAAGCCCCCAACTGAGGGACAGAAGCTGTGGAACTTTGTTACTTGACTTGTGCTTACAGCTTGCATGTGCCCATTGAACTGAACTGTATGAACTTGTGTAGAACCTTTGAATCACCTCAGTGAGTTTAACTGAGAAACCAAGAGACTTGTGTTACACTGTATATATCTGCTCTTTTATAAGTAAACCATCACTGAGTTTTGTCTTTGCACCAAAACTGTCTGTTTTGCTTGTCAACACAAGGGGCTAACTTCTGACAGGTGCATGCCACCCTACAGCCCGCAGGATGCTACTCTGCTTAACCACTTTATCAACAGTATGTTAAACTATGGTATGCTAAATCAATTTTGCCATAGGTTGGGGTCAATTTGATGGTTTATAGCAAGGGTGCCCAAACTTTTCGGCCCAGGGGCCGGATAACATTTTATCAGAGGCTCCGAGGGCCGAACTATCTCTCCATGGTACATACATCCACCCAGCCTTTGCCGCCGGCTCCTCTTTCACCGGCTCCTCCTTCGCCGCCTTCGCGGTGTCCTTTAAAAATGTCCTTTTAAAAAAATATGACAGATCCTAGAAACTCACATCCAGCTTGGTCATTGTGGCATCCAAGGAGCTGTTGTTGTGTTCCAAAGCTTCAGGTAGGTGGGATTTTAATTAGCAATGAAAAGTCATTAGCCTTAGAAAAGATCCGCTTCCTGACATGATGTCAGGAAGCGGATCTTTTCTAAGGCTAATGACTTTTCATTGCCAATTAAAACCCCACCTACCTGAAACTTTAGATTTTAATTAGCAATGAAAAGTCATTAGCCTTAGAAAAGATCTGCTTCCTGACATCATGTCCTGCCTGGCTTCCTGCAGCCTCAGAGGGTGGGGGAACTTCAAAATTAGCGCGCATTGGGTCTCCCAATCAATTTAAAATCAGGAATTACACAATGCACAGCCATAATACTGTAAATCAATTTTGACTTCCAACTTATACCAATACAGTAATACCCCGTATAATGTGAGTATCATATAGCGCTAAAACCGTATAACGTTACAAGATTTTCGGAAAAATCTTGAATCAAATAACACGATTTTAACGTTATCCGATACAGTCGTTCTTAGCAGCAGGGTGGGTGGAAAGCTGAACGGGGTTCTCCGTTCAGCTTCCCAGCCACCCTGCAGCTACGGAGGCAAGGGCGGGTGGCTAGGGAAGCCGACAGGGAGTCTCCGTCAGCTTTCCCAGCCACCCTGCAGCTGTAGATCGGGTCCTCTGATCTCTCTGGAGCAGGCAGGGGACATGATCCAAGCTGTTTCTGGGATTCCCCGATGTCCTGAGCCAGTGCAGCAAGCCAGAATGTCAGGGTTCGAATCCCGACATTCTGGCTTGCTGCACTGGTTGAGGACGTCGGGGATGCCCACAAACAGCTTGTATCGGGTCCCCACACCTCCCTGGACCCAGCCGGGGGGGGGGGGTCAGAAACCCCAAAATTGGTAAAAAAACAGACTTTTTTTTTTACCAATTTTGGGGTTTCTGACCCCCCTGCCGGGTCCAGGGAGGTGTGGGGACCCGATCCAAGCTGTTTCTGGGCTTCCCTGACGTCCTGAGCCAGTGCAGCAAGCCAGAATGTCAGAGTTCGAATCCCAACATTCTGGCTTGCTGCTCTGGCTCAGGACGTCAGGGAAGCCTAGAAACAGCTTGGATCGGGTCCCCACACCTCCCTGGACCCGGCGGGGGGGTCAGAAACCCCAAAATTGGTAAAAAAAATGGACGTTTTTTTTTACCAATTTTGGGGTCTCTGACCCCCTTGCCGGGTCCAGGGAGGTGTGGGGACCCGATCCAAGCTGTTTCCAAAGTTCTCCCACCTCCCTGGAGGCTGCAGCAAGGCAAAATGACAGGATTCGAATCCCGACATTCTGGCTTGCTGCAGCATAAAAGAGGGTGGGGGAAGTTCAAAAGTAGCGCGCATCAGCTCTAGGGAGGTCGGGAGACACACACACACACACCTCTTTCTCTCCCCCACACACACCTCTTTCTCTCCCCCACACACACCTCTTTCTCCCTCTCCCAGAAGAAACTGCTTGTAATCCTGGACACACACACACACACACACACACACATCTCTTTCTCTCTCTCTCTCTCTCTCTCTCTCTCTCACACACACACACACACACACACCTCTTTCTCCCTCTCCCAGAAGAAACCATTCTCCCCCCCCTCAGCCCTGAATAAGCGGAAGGCTAAGACAAAATGGTGGACGCTTACTTTTAGCTCCCGGATGGCCTCAGGCTCAGTCTCTCTCTCCACTCTTAACAGCCAAATCAGCTAGGCGGAGGGATTCAGCAATTCTAGATTCGGCAGAAGTCCTAGTACTAAGCAGCAGAAGGAAGGAACTAGGCACTGATTTGTGATCCCTCCGCAAAAAAAAAAAGTCCGCAAAAAATTTTTTTTAAAAAAATAAAATAAAATAATAAGAGTTCCTATACCATGTCGGGGGCTGGATGAAATGGCCTGGCGGGCCGGATCCGGCCCGCGGGCCGTAGTTTGGGCATGCCTGGTTTATAGCAACAAAAACAAGTCAACTTCATACTCCAAAGGATGACTCTGAAGAACATGGTGGGTGATATTTGATGGAATTCCTTTAAATCTGCTTTCTGTTTCAGATAAATATATTTGAAAGTGGAACAGCTACAAAGGCATTTGAGTGATAATTCTATCTGTAATTTTATTTAGAACTACAAGCTTCTTCTTTCATGTCCTGATCCAGTGATGGGATGTAACAGGTTCTCACCAGTTCGCCAGAACCGGTAGTAACTTTTCCCAGTGTCCCAGAGAACCAGTAGCAGCTTTTGGGGGGAACCACCTTCGGGGCTTACCTTTTCACTGGTTCCCCCACTGCACATGCATGCCAAGCACTTGGTGTGCATGCATGCCTACAGTGCTTGGCGCGTATGCACGGCCTCCTTGCTGTCCTCCCAAGCGGGAAGGAGGAAGAGAAGCTGCTAGCCTGAAGCTACCTATAGCCTGCTCCCCAGGGTAAGTGACTCACCTTTGTATGTGGTGTTTCTGTGTGTGTGTGCTTATTTTTATTTTATTTTATTTTTTAATTTTTTTTAAAAAAATTCTTTGGCCCCACCCGTGACATCATGACATCATGATGTTAACTCCACCCACACCGTGATGACATCATGGTGGGGTAGTAAAAAATTTGACATCCCACCACTGATCAGACCCTGGAATGTCAAAATGAAGTCACTTTCTTCGCTTTGTCATTGCTCAAATGCAAGTTCACATGCCTATCTCTGGCAGCAATCAGCAGACCAGCAAATGGGCCAGACTCTGTGTCTCTCCACATTCACACCGTGTGCTGTTGTTCACCAGGAGTCCTCACTTGAGCATGTTAGTCTTGCATTTAGGGACTCCAACCCAAAGCCTATTCAGGATCCTCCAAGTGATATAAGGGAGTTTGAGATCTTCAGCTATATCCATCTTTAATGGATGTTCCTTTCCCAGTGAGCTCCTTCTTCCATCTTCTAATTTGGTTTTGCTTTTGTGTATCCTCAAGAATATTTGTTCTTGCCATAAAGCTCTTCCTGGATCTGAGCCAGCAAACTTGAGGCTCATATCCATTCAGAGGGTGTCGAGGGTCATTCTCTTGGTTAGTTCTCTCCTCATCTTAGGTGAAGCAATGCCAACAAGGGGGTATATCTTTTCAACTGGTGTACGTTTGAGGCATCCTGTCACTATCTGCATGGCTTCATTAACAACAATGTCAACTTATTTTGCATGTGTGGATGCAGTCCATATTGGAGCAGCATACTCTGTTGCAGAAACACTCGGGGCCAAAGCTAATGGGGATGGTTGAGTTCCCCATTTATACTTTGTGAGCTTCCTGATGATGTTCCTTGTACTAACATTGGTAGTGCTGCTTAACAGAGAGTGTCAGGTCAAGCATCACACCAAGGTATTTCGGTGTTGAACACTGCTGTAATCAATTCCCTTGTCACCTAACATTGAACTTAACCCTTGCCTCTTGGATTTGAAGGTGGAAAGCAAATACTTGAGTCTTGTTTGTATTAGGCTTCAAATGGTTGATGTTGTAATACTGTCCTAATCAGTGGTGGGATGTCGAAAATTTTACTACCCCCACCGTGATGTCATCACAGTGTGGGTGGAGCTAACATTATGATGTCATGGGCGGGGCCAAAGAAAAAATACAAAAAATAATAAAAATAAAAATAAGCACACACACACACCTCAACCCACCCACCCACAACACAAACCCGTAAATAAATTAAATAAAGAAATAAAAGAAATAAAAAATAGATTAAAATACAGCCACCCACCCACCCACCCCAAACACAAATCAACCAGAGCTTTTAAACCAGAGCTTAAAGCTTATTCTGGCTAATCTTTCTCACACTAGGTCAGATGGAAGGAACTACAGAATGAACTCACCACAAGATGGCTTCATATTGGCACTTTTCAACTTTTCAACAGTTAAAGAAGTTAGGTACTAAGTCTTTGCCTAACCAGTTCTCTAGGATAATATGCCTTAATGTAAATGTAAAACCGCTGAACCTCCTTAAGGGTTCTCCAATTGGAACAGCACAGGTGTAGCTTATTGATGAGGTAACTCCAAGACTTTGCTTAAAAACCCCAAGCCAGGCGGCCAGGCCTTTTTAGGAACTGTGGTAGTACGTCAATATAGGTAAAGGTATTAAATAGACATTAAAATACGCACAGACACACCACATCCAAAGGTGAGTCACTTACCCTGGGGAGCAGGCTATAGGGAGCTTCAGGCTAGCAGCTTATCTTCCTCCTCCCCGCTTGAGAGGACAGCAAGGAGGCCATGCATACATGCCAAGCACTGTAGGTGTGCATGCACACCAAGTGCTTGGTGCGCCTGTGCAGTGGGGGAACCAGTGAAAAGGTAAGCCCCGAAGGTGGTTCCCCCCAAAAGCTGCTACTGGTTCTCCAGGTCACTGGAAAATGTTACTACCGGTTCTGGCGAACTGGTGGGAACCTGTTACATCCCATTACTGGTCCTAATTCTTCAAGTGCTCCAGTAAGTTTTCCAGCTACCTCATAAAAGCTTGACTCTAAAACAGCCACTGCTGTGTCCTCCACATAGATGGACAGTTTTTTATTGTCAGGAACTGGCTGATCCTTTGTATATATATTATACAGTGTTGGAGATAGTGCACTTCCTTGAAGCAGACCATTCTTCTGCATCCTCCATCTGCTGTTCTTTCCATTAATCATCACATAGAATGTCCAGTTCTAGAGGAAGCTGCCAATGATCCTAGTAAGCTTGCTATATTTGGTAAGTTTATTTTATGGAGCAGAATCCTTTGATTGACAGTATTGTATGATGCAGTTAGATCAATTAAAGTCACTCCTGTACTTTGCTTACTTTCGAAGCCATCCTCAATGTGTTGTGTAAGGTTAAGGATTTGACCACAACATTATCTAACCGGCCTGAATTCTGCTTGCTTCTTTATGATATTTTTATCGATTATTTCGGAGATGCAATTGTGAATCATCCCTTCCAGTGTCTTATAAAGATGGCAAAGGAGACACACTGGTCGGTAGCTTTTTAGATCATCTGGGTCTTTTCCTGGTTTCAGTAAAGCAACAACTCTACTCTGTCTCCACAGCGGCCTTGGACGTGACAGCGGCCTTAGACAGAAAGCACTATGGCCTCTCCATGCTCAGGGGCACCGCTCATCCCTGTGATTCACGGAGGAATTGAGGTAGCTCAAACGGGCAAAGAGATGCTGAGAGCGCCACTGGTGAGTCTGACCAAACACTTGCTAGAGCCGCTATTAATGCCTATCTAGTGATGATAGGGGTTGTGAAATGTCAATACTTCACCACCCTTATTGCCTCTGTGGATAATCGCCCAGCAACCCTGTTCTGGGTGATCAGGTCCCTCCTTGGTAGAGGGGGAGGGGGTCGGGCCCTTGTTAGCAGGGGTCTGCTGAGGCTTTTTGCTGATTATCTGATGGAGAAAATTGCTTGGATTTGCTCGAAGTTTAATCCTGGTGTGGAAAATGTAGAGCTGGGATTGACTGGAGTGCAGTCTGGCCATGTTATCTGGGATTGGTTCAATCCAGTTGTCCGTGAGGAAGTGGACAGCCTCCTGGGATCTGTTCGTGCCACTGCCTGTGCATTAGATCCATGCCCTGCCTGGTTAGTTAAAACTACCAGGGCGGTGACACATGTTTGGGTTAGAGTGATTGTAAATTCTTCATTGTGGGAGGGGGTCTTTCCAGCATTATTAAAACATGCTTTGCTGTGCCCCTCCTGAAAAAGTCATCACTTGACCCCACAATGCTCGCCAACTACTGGCCTGTATCCAACCTGCCCTTTTTGGGTAAGGTTTGGGGAAAGGCAGTGGCATGGCAGTTACAGGAGATCCTGGATGAAGCGCATTATCTGGACCCTTTTCAGTCAGGATTCAGGCCCAGATATGGTACCGAGACTGCATTGGTCATGCTGTTGGTCATGCTGTTGGTTGATCTCTGGTGAAAGCAGGATGGAGGCCATCCGTCCATTCTAGCTCTTCTTGATCTCTCAGCAGCTTTTGATATCATTGACCAGGGTATCCTTCTGGAACGGCTCAAAGGAATAGGAATCCAGGGGACTGTATGGTCCTGTTTTTCCTCATTTCTGAAGGGCCAGACCCAGTTGGTGTGTTTTGAGAGCGAGAGGTCCAGCCCTACGCACCTCCAATATGGGGTGCCTCAGGGCTCGGTGGCCTCTCCTCTCCTATTTAATATCTACATGAAACCGCTAGGTGAGATCATCCGTTCCGACGGGATGAGGTATCATAAATATGCAGATGATACCCAGTTATACATCTCAGCCCGTGGAGATCCAAGCAATGCAGTGGAAGTCCTATCCAGGTGTCTGGAGGCTGTTAGCGTCTGGATGAGGGACAATGGGCTACTGAATCCTGGCAAGACTGAGTGGCTGTGGGTCAGGGGCCCTGCATTATCTTGGGAGCTACCGTCTTTGGTTCTGGATGGGGCTATTCTGCCCCAAACAGCCCCAGTGCACAACTTGGGGGTCCTCCTGGACTCGCAACTATTGCTCAAAGAGCAGGTGACATTTGTGGCCAGGAGGTCTTTTGCACAGTTTCATATTATATGCGAGTTGCGCCTGCTTCTAGATCAGGACTCCTTGCTCATGATCATGCATGCTCTGGTTACCTCCAGACTTGACTATTGCAATGCACTCTACATGGGGCTGCCCTTGATGACCATTCGGAGGCTGTACCTGGGCCGGGTACTGCCTTGCTGACAGACAGGGATAGCATGAATATAGACAAAGATAAAAAAGAGTTATTGTCTATAATATTGACAATGGGTAGACAATGTATTGCAAGAAATTGGGGAAATGATGTGACTTTAAAAATTGAAAAGATTGGTATAAAGAAATGTGGGAAATTTCCATGAATGATAACACTGGTCAACACTGCCATGAGGTACTCTAACGATTTTAAGGTAATTTTGAGGTGCTGATTCTGAATCTGGCATCCGTTTTTTTCTAGCACATCAGGTTTTTGAGATCTCAAAGATTGCAATATACGGTACTGTACCTACGAACAGCAAATTTATCATCATATTCGTTGAGCTAAACAGACGTACGGACCTAATAAAATAACATCCAATATGCAGTACTTTGTTGAACAAACATATATAATTATGAACTGAAGCACAAAGTTGAGAGTGGAAGCATATTAACATGTAAGAACTGAAACGTTAAGATATGAAAATATGTACAAAAAGGTAAATTGACAATATTGACCTTATATCGCCATGAACGACCTTTTCTTGGATGCTCTTCAACGGTCAATGTGTGTAATGTCTCTCATCAAGGACCAACTGTAATCTGCCATCATGTTGGTGTTCCACCGGCCTTGGTAACGTTCTTCCACTACTTTAATGTCTTGATGAAAACGTTCACTGTGCTCTTCGCTCACATCACCCAAGTTCTCTGGAAAGTTGGCCAAGTGACTATGTAAATAGTGAATCTTGATGATCAGTCTACATCCAAGTGCTTGGAAACTTAAGAGCAGCTCCTCCACAATCTCTCGATAGTTGTCCGCTTTCTTGTTGCCAAGGAAATTCCGAACAACATCGGTGAATGCATTCCAAGCTCTAGCCTCTGCCTCCATCATTGTTGGAACAAAGTGTGGATCCCTGATGAGAGTTCCAACTTGAGGGCAATCAAATATTCCTGCCTTTTTCTTCTCCATGCTGCAACCTGAAAAGGTTGTACATATATAGCAGAAGCGGTTTCCAGTGTGATTCAGGGCTTTGACGAATTGCTTCATTAACCCAAGTTTTATGTGCAGTGGAGGGAATACAATTTTATTCCTATCAACCAGAGGCTCATTTGTAATGTTCTTGTCACCAGGTTGACTAAACAGACTAACAGAATCTGCATCAGATGGTGTATAGGTTGGAACATCATTATCCTAATCATGTGTAGTAGAACCGGATGAACTGTGGGATTCAACATCAATCTCTGGTAGCTCTGTATATACAGGCACAGGTATTTCCTCACAGTGTCCGCTGGTCGTTTGGCAGACGGGATATTGGGGTATTGTATGTGGTGTCTGTTCTTTTTATTGAAACCTTTGACATTGACAAGGAGGAGTCATCCACATGGTTCCTTGTTTCTCTCCAAACCATTGGCACACCAAACTTCAGCTTAGAATGCATTCCTTTAGACCATGACCGCAATGTTTCGACACAGGTTTTGCACACTGTATGAGGAGCCCAACGTTTGTCTTGGTCTCCCAGTGGTACTTTAAAGTAGGCAAGATACACCCTCTTGACAAAGGTAGTGATGTTGCACCTTTGATCCCGCAAGGTGAAGCTGCCACAGAAGTAACAGAAGATATCTGCGTCATTACGGCATTTCCTTCTTTCCGATGTTGTGTCCATTGTTATATCACAAACTGCACTAAAAATATATACATAAATAAAGTTATCTACATAACATCACATTATAATCACTAATTTTATCACTATAATTCTATGACTGACTTGCACCAACATGCAGTCAGGAATGACAATTGGGTTGGCCAATAGCACAAAAATGTGATGTGATAGAGCAAATCTGAGATCATATTTGTAATCAGCAGCCTGAAATTAGTATAAAATAACTGCAAAAGCTCATGCCAGGAAAAAATTTTTTGTATAGCTGTGTAAGTTAACATGAGAGATGAATTTTTAAAAAGGCACAATTATTGAAAATAGATTTTGGGAAATTTGACAACCATTTGTGGAATCTACATTGATCAGAGGAGTAGGTGGCAGGCCAGTATTGAGTTTTTGGAGATAGTGAAAGACGACTGTGACATGCCACATCTTCCAGAGCATTGTATATATCACTGTGTGTGTGTGTGTGTGTGTGTGTGTGTGTGTGTGTGTGTGTGTGTGTGTGTGTGTGTGTGTGTGTGTGTGTGTGTGTGTGTGTGTGCGTGCGTGCAAAATTTTTATGTCAAAATTTTTACTACCACACTGTGGGCGGAGCCGACGTCATAGGCGGAGCCAACATCATGATGTCATGACGTTGTGGGCAGAGCCAAAATAAAAAAAAATTAAAAAATAAATAAATACAAATACACATTAAAATAAATACAGATAAATACATATAAATTAAAATAAATACATATGCACATAATACACATAATGCATAAAATACACATAAAAACAAACTACATAAAACATACACACCTCAATCCACCCACCCCAAACATAAATCAGTCACTTACCTTACCCTGGGGTCGGGGAGCTGCAGACAGGCAGACAGGCACAGTAGCCACGCGGCGGCCTGGGAGCGTGGCCTAGCCTGGCCCGGCCTGGCAGTGCAGCACAGCCTAGCCCAGCAGTGCAGCCTGGCCCGGCCTGGCAGTGCGCTGGGGAAAGGATGCCGCCGCCGCCGCCGCTCCTCCAGGTGCTGCCTGCACCCTTTCCAGGCAGCCCAAAATGGCTGCTCGGAAGTCTGCATGCGTCAAAACTCCATTTGATGCATGCACACTTCTATTTTTCATTGTGCATGCGTCAAATGGAGTTTTGATGCATGCGCACTTCTGAGCAGCCATTTTGGGCTGCCCAGAAGATAGATCCGGAGGGCATCCAAAGAGGCGACCGAACCAGTCGCCCGGGGGGATACCACCACACATCCCCGGCAATCCCCTTTGGATGGCTGCTACCGGTTCAGCCGAACCAGTCTGAACCAGGAGCAGCCCATCACTGGGTAAGCCCCCAAGGTGGTTCCCCCCAAAAGCCGCTACAGGTTCTCCGGGACACTGGGAAAAGTTACTACCGGTTCTGGCAAACTGGTGCGAACCTGTTACATCTCATCCCTGTGTGTGTGTGCGTGCGTGTGGATAATATTTTCTTTTTCTTTTTGATATGTGATACTATAATAGAAATACAATAATGTTCTAATATTTTAAAAATCATATATGAGTATGGAAGTACAGTAGATAAATTGCTTGATGAGAAACATATTTTAAAAGAATAAGAAATCCATATTATGAATATCGTGGAGTTGGATAATGTATTAAAATGCCTTCAGTGTGTTATAATATAAACGGGGGATGTATTAGAATTGTAAGAATATATTTTGTTTATATATAAAAAAGAAGGATTAGTTGACAAGGTTGCTGCCCAGGGTATACCCGAATGTATCTGCAATCTTCGTGGTGGCTCCTTCTATCCCTAAAAGGGCGCTGGACAGGGAGTGATTAGGGTGTCTAATGTAAAAAATTATATATGTTCCCACTCGCCTTCTAATTTCAACTCACCTTTGGGATTTCGAACCAACAACCTCTTGCTTAGAAGGCAAAATTATAATCCTCCAGGCCACAATGGCTCCACTATCAACAGGGCTGCTTTTTGATATTCTTAGAACAGAGAACTCTAGGTTAACCAGAGAAGATATCATTGCTTTAAAAAATCAGGTTTAAAGAGAAATCCTTTGTGGAAAAGCAGTTAGTGTTTTTGACTATGACCAAAAGGTACCGAGTTTGATTCCTGCTTAGGACTTAAACTTTTAAAAAAATATATTATTATAAATATAATTACAATAATAATAATAATACATAAATAATAATAAAATTATTGTTCCATGTTGCATCCTTTCTTCAAACAAAGGGTCTCTCCTGAGTTTGACTCCCATTTGGAGCTTCTACAGCCCAGATTTTAAAAGCAATGATACCCTCTCTCGTTAACACAGAGTTCTCTGTTATAAGATAACCAAAAACAGTTCCTTTGGTAGCAGAGCCGCTGTGGCTTAGAGGTTGAAAATTTGCCTTGTAAGCAGAAGGTTGGGGTTCAATTCCCCAGGAAGGATGGTGGGAACATGTATAATGGCCAGAGGCAAAGTGGGAGAAAGGCACCCATCCTGCTGGTGTAACCGCACCGCTGCTGCTTTCCTTTGCGTTAAGCCCCATGCAGCGGGGCTTGGCTTCCCCATTTCCGACCTTTGGTTAAGAAAATAAAAATAAAATTCCACCCATAGGGGTGGAATTGCTGGGGTAGAGTGGAACATTCTCCAATTGCCCCATACCCAAGCATGCCACTCCTTCTATGCACCCACACTGCAAGCTAAATAAAGTAATGGAAACATTTGTTAAAATGCAGGTCTTTTGTTAACTTTCAAAAACAACACAGCCAACGGGTGACTTAAAAACCTAGACTACCCGAGGGTAAAATACTGGTTTCTATTTTGTTTAGAATCTACAGCAATGCCCAACCACTTTCTCAAGGAACCCAGAATTTTATTTATGCTGTCCATCTCACACTTAAAGGTTAGACAATTTTCAGATGACAAAATGTCTTCTAGCAGATGCATTAAAAGAGATTCTTGTAAATTATGATATGAATCAAATTAAACCCTAGCCTGATCAAAAAAGTTCCTTTCTTTACCCTTTACTCACAAATTCGATGAAGATATCTGTGGCAAGTGCGTGCAGACGCTTGGCTTTCATTAATGTGATGGTAGCGATGGGGCTGGAGGAGGACGCTGTGGGGATGGCAGTTGTTTCCACAGGCCATTGCAGGGCCAAGGTAACCAAAGCAAGGAAAAGCTGAGGAGAAAGCCTAGATCCTGGGATTCAGGGTTTGGAGATAGAGATAGATTAATGTTTCTAGAATCAGAACTGTTTCAAAGCACTCTGATTATTATTATTGCCAATTAATTAAAGCAAAATGTAACAAAACAGACTGAATTCATCTTCTTTTGCAAACTGGTATATTCTATTAAAACTGAGCTTAACACCAAACAAATCTTGGGAAGAAATTTACAATCAATCTTACTTCCCCTCATCCTTTTTCAATGGAGAAAAACTACACCTTCTGTAACAATGAAGCTGTAGCATTGTTCAGATTTAGTACTTCATATTGTATTCTAAGATCATTCAAAGTTTCATTCTGTTATGTATTAAAGAAAATAACTACAGTAAAACCTCGGAAAACGCTAAAACTTGGTTCCACAAGTCTTGGTGTTATCCGATTTTTAGTGTTATCTGATACATGTTAAAATCCTATGGGATGCATCGGATAATGTTAAAGTTCCATAGAGATACATTGTAACCGCACAAGCTTTAGTGGTTGTTATCTGATGCATCCCATAGGATCTTAATGTTATTCGATGCAATTCTCCCCCCCCCCCGATTGTTTATCGTTATGCGATTTTAGCGTTATCTGAGGTGTTACTGTACTAAAGCAATAAAAGCAATCACACTTATATACCAACCCATAACACTTAGTTCACTTTCTTGGCAGTTCACAAATTAATTAGCAACTTCTTCTAACCAGATCTGTGTTCTGGTAATAGGCATCAAAAGTCATTAGGGCTGCATTAATGAAGTTTCTTCAACTAAGCGGCATAACTATTTGTTTGACCTATATTTGTTACCTGAATTTCACAATCCATGCCTTAGAGTTGCAGGTATCTAGGCCAAGGAGTGAGAAATCATTTTGTTTTTAATATTAAAGAATCGTTTCATGGGCGGAAGCTTTAAAAATGTGCCATAAACCAATTGTTTGATACATATTAAAGAAGTTTACTTGAAAATCAAATAAAAGAATAAAATAAAAACTATAATTAATACAGACGTAAACATGGAAAGGGCCTGTGGTTTTTTACCTAACTCTAGGCAGATGGAAAAGCCAGGAATCGGGTGATCTACTGACTTCAGAGTTCAGTTTTATAATCTTTTAGGGCCAAACTGACTAACTACTCAATTAAATATTTACAGTTTCAGTAGACAAAGAAAGGAAGCTCATGGGTGTTCAAGTAAGATAGTACACAGATTATTGAAGATCAGTAACACAAAACAAAACAATGGTTTTTTACAAGTACAAACAATCACCCTCTTTTAATTAAACATCCCAGCCTTCAGAGATTGTAAATACAGTAAAACCTCGGATAACGTTAAAACCTGGTTCCACAAGTCTTGGTGTTATCCGATTTCTAGTGTTATCCGATGCATGTTAAAATCCTATGGGATCCATAGAGATACATTGTAACCACACAGGCTTTAGCAGTTGTTATCCGATGCATCCCATAGGATCTTAATGTTATCCGATGCAATTCTCCCCCCCAGATTGCTTAATGTTATGCGATTTTAGTGTTATCCGATACTAATGTTATGTGAGGTATTACTGTATTCGCTTCTTGATCTCTTGCACACACATTGCCTCCATTTCCACAACAATAGGTACTGAACTCCACATCTGGTAGGAAGCCTGATGGCTGGGAAAACTGGTTTGATACAAGGGTCCTTTTAATATCAGAGCTGTCCTTTAGTTATAATATTCCATTTAACTGTCCCTTGGACTGAGGAGACATACAATCCAGTATTAAAATCATTGTCAAATATAAACAGAAATTATTCCCTAGAGGTTCCCTATACAGTCCTATCTTTTTTTTAAAAAAACTTTTTATTAAATTTTCAAAAGTAAATACAGTAATACCTCATATAACATTAGTATCGAATAACACTAAAATCGCATAACATTAAGGAATCTGGGGGGAAGAATTGCATCAGATAACATTAAGATCCTATGGGATGCTTCAGATAACAACCGCTAAAGCCTGTGTGGTTACAATGTATCTCTATTGATCCCATAGGATTTTAACATGCATCAGATAACACTAAAAATCATAAAACACCAAGACTTGTGGAACCAGGTTTTAGTGTTATATGAGGTTTTACTGTTATATGAGGTTTAACACTAAAACCTGGTTCCACAAGTCTTGGTGTTATATGATTTTTAGTGTTATCTGATGCATGTTAAAATCCTATGGGATCCATAGAGATACATTGTAACCACACAGGCTTTAGCGGTTGTTATCTGAAGCATCACATAGGATCTTAATGTTATCTGATGCAATTCTTCCCCCCAGATTCCTTAATGTTATGCGATTTTAGTGTTATTCGATACTAATGTTATATGAGGTATTACTGTATAATGTAACACTACAAAAAAGTAACCACATAATTTTCTCACTTAAAATAGATATCACAGTCAATATAACAACAACAAAAATTACATTTACAGACTTATGACATAATAAACAAAAGAAAAAATTCATAAATACTATTTCTAACTCAAAAATAAACACCACTGTGCTATGTACATTGCCTGGAGGTTCGTGGTATATCACACTCACTTTCTTTAATTCCAAAAACTCATTTGTTCTGGCGCTGGCTTCATTCCTCCATTCCCACTCAATGCCTCTTCCACAAATAGCCTCCAAATTTCCCAAAATCTATTTTTTTGAACTATACCTCTTTAGTAAAACAGAAAGAAACCAGGTACAGGTGTTTGTTTGTTTCCCCCCCTGACATGCAGGTCACAAGTTGATCAGAGACCTAGTTGGCTTTCTCAGCAACCTTGAGATTGAAAGGGAGTCATTTAGAGTTTATCTGAATAATCTATTGTTGCTAATGGCTGTGTGAAGCTGCAATCTTGTGCTTGCTTGTCTGTCGTTTTGCCCACACCTCTTCTGTCGTCTTGCCCACACCCCTTCTCCTGTTGAGCCCCTGAATTTGGAATATAAAGAACATGCCTGTAAGTTTCACTCTTTGTCTGATGAAGTGGACTTGATCCACGAAAGCTAACAATAAAAATATAGCAGTTAGTCTTTAAAACGCTACGGTGTTTTTTATTTTATGTGATTTTGTTTTGTTTATTTTATTTTGTTTTGTTTTCTGATATACCTTTTTAAACATTCATTTCCCACATTAACTTATCATTTAGTGCAAGTCCACACATTTCCTTGTACCAATCTTCAATTTTTAAGACCACATCATTTTTCCAATTTCTTCATCCACCTTTAAATTGTCAACATCTGTTAGTAAAATTAAACTTGACCCCATGATTATTTGCAGGTAAAATGGCTGCAAGAATTGAGTTTTAATAAATTTATAAAGATCTCAAACTGGTTTCCTCTCAGACCAAATGAGCAACAAGAAGCCCTATTCATCGATACTGACCTGGAATTCTGAGGCAAAAGTGTTAATTGCCTTTGGAGTCAGCTATTAACGTAACTGAGTGGGGAAACTGAAATTCTTGATGTCCTGCAGATCATGAATGGAGGTTCTTAAATTGCCCTTTATACTAATAAAGGGTTATTTTTAGTATCTCCCTTGCTCTGTAATATTTTGATTAGTATTTCCATTGCATTGTAATATTTTGATTCTTAACATGTTCTGTTTGTATTTCTAAAGCAGAAAAACTCTAAAAGTATTTTTCTTCAACAAAATGATGTTTGGACACACCCAAGGACATTGTGCACTCTCACACAGAAACCAATTAACACAATCCTTTGAAGGTCTCACACCCTACCCAAAGAAGTTCCTGAATGATAACAGCCAGAGGCTTCAAATGATTCAAAGGAAACAATCACCTACAGTCTTGATTAATTTCTGAATTTTCCCCATCACATCTTTTCTCCCTAGAATCTCTATTTACCATATATAAACTGTGATGGCTGCCAGGCAACAAACAAACTAACAAACAGACAATGGTCACACCTGGAAGGGAACTGCCCAGAGGTTTTCACCTGGAAGAAATCAGGTGTAGCCTTGATTAAAGAGATGTAACCCGAACCCTTTCCCCTTACCATTTTCTGGACTTTGTAATCCTTTCCTACATCATTATTTGCATACAAGCTTGTCATTGTAACTTGAATTTGTGTTTGATAAGAAAGCTCTCTGTTGGACTTTTGTTTCATTGTATAAATTTATTAGCATAGTGTTAGATATTCAAAAGTTATTCGGCGGGAAAACCGCCGAATCCCATTGGCTGGTGGGCCGGGCTTAACAGGGTATTTAAACCCTAGCCTTCCCGGCCGTTGTTGTTGTTGTTATGTTGTGTTCACAATAAACAAATGTGTTGTTCGGTTCAACTACCGTGGCTGCTGAGTCCTCATTCCCACGCATGGATCTCCGGATCTAGCACTGGCGACGAGGATGGAATACTGAGGATCGAGCCAAACTTGCACGGAGCCAACGAGCCAGCTGCAGTCGGCACAACGCCATGGCTACCTACACTGCTCCACCACCTTTCCAGCCAAAGGAAGAGAAATGGGAGAGCTACATGGACCGTTTTGAATTCTCCCTCCTGGCCGCTGAGTTGGGAGATATTTCGGAAGACAGAAAAAAGGCGTTCTTCCTCACGCACTGCGGGAGGAAGGTGTACGAAGTAGCCCAAGCGCTGGTGGCCCCAACACCCATCATGACGGTATCGTGGCAGACGCTACAGGCCGCCCTCAAGGGGCATTTCTCGCCGGCTCCTTCGAAGTACGTCCATCAGATCAATTTCCGAAATTGGTACCAGAAGGACGGGGAGACCGTGAGCGAATTCGTAGCCACTCTGCGAGCAGCCGCCATCCCCGCCGAATTCAGATCTGGGCTAGAGGAGGCCCTCATCGAGCAGATCATTCGTGGGGTAGTGGACATGCGGCTCAGAAGGCGCTTGTTAGCCCACCAAGAGTTATCCCTGGCCATTGTAATGGATGAGGCAAGGGCATATGAGGTCTCATCATCTGCCGCGTCCTCTCTCCATAAAAACCCATCGGCGCCACGGCCAGCCACTGTACACTATGAGACTACCGTCCCCGACACAGAGGACGAGGAAGGGAAAGACATGTGTGTGATGGATGGGGGAAAACAAGACAAGAACAGCTGCCGTTGTGCCAGTTGCAGTGGGCCCCATCTGAGGGTGCATTGTCGTTTCAAGGATGCCATTTGCCGCCATTGCAACAAACGAGGGCACATTGCAAGAGCCTGCCGCGCGAGGCAAACGGCGAGCCGAACAGACCGGCAAATTCAAAATTTCCCGCCCAGCACGATGGCGGCCGACCAACGGGCAAATCAGAGGCGCCAAGTGAACAGCGGCACGAGATTCAAAAATGCCGAGGCACACACGGTCACCATCAGCCACGCCGGCACGCTTAAGGGGAAGAAGATCTTCACCACAGTCCAACTCGATGGGCAGGACTGTAAGATGGAGATCGACTCGGGTTCCGCTGTCTCTACCGTCTCATGGAACTGGATGAAGCAAGCCTTCCCGTCTCTCAAGAAGGCAGACTTGGACGCCCAACAGCTCCAACTCACAGATTGCCAGGGAAGGTTCATCCCCATCACCGGTCAGAGACGAGTCTGTGTAAGGTACGGCAGCAAGGAGTCAACCTTACCGATCACCGTAGTCTGCGGACGGTTCCCGAGCCTCCTGGGAACGAATTGGTTCCCGGCCTTGGGACTGAGCATCACCGGCGTCCACAGTACTTCTGGCGACCTGAATAGCGAGACCTCCCTGCGGGACGACCTGATGGCCGAGTTCCAGGACGTGTTCGGGGAAGAGCTGGGCAAGTATGTGGGGTCCCCTATCTCGTTCTCCCTGAACCCAAGTATTGCCCCAATCCGCCTTAAGGCTCGGAGGGTTCCCCTGGCCCTAAAACCTAGGGTGGAAAGGGAACTGGACAAACTGGTAGCCCAGGGAATCCTTGTCCCAGTTGATCATGCCAGGTGGGAGACTCCCATAGTGACCCCCATTAAGCCGGATGGGTCGGTGCGGATTTGTGCGGACTACAAGTGCACCATCAACAAAGCCCTGGAGCCGAGCGCGTACCCGGTCCCCGTAATTGACCACCTACTACACTCCTTGGGACTCGGAAAAATATTTGCCAAACTAGACCTGGCCCAGGCGTATCAACAGCTACCTGTGGACGAAGCCACAGCTGAGGCGCAAACGATAGTCACCCATAGGGGAGCGTTTAAATGCACCCGTTTACAATTTGGGGTCAGCATAGCACCGGGGCTGTTCCAATGCACCACATAGTTCCCGACGGACAGCCTGCCACAGACATGGCCACGCCAGCCCTAGTCGAACCGGTCACCGCCCCGGTTCAGCCCTACAACACCCCCTCTAGCTCAGACCCGACACCGGTGGACTTACCTAGAGAAGCAGATCCACCCCCGCTTACCGCCAAAGCCACCGCAGCAATTCCGGAACAGGAACCGGCCAGGGCAGAGCAGAGCGGGAGCGACAGGTCCGCTCCGCTCGATGCCCCGGCGCCAACTGAACTGTGCAGGTCTAGTAGGGTTCGCACACGCCCCCGTCACCTGGCTGATTTTGTATGCAAATAGAATTGTAGTGCATTCTGGGGGGAAGGGGTGTTAGATATTCAAAAGTTATTCGGCGGGAAAACCGCCGAATCCCATTGGCTGGTGGGCCGGGCTTAACAAGATATTTAAACCCTAGCCTTCCCGGCCGTTGTTGTTGTTGTTGTTATGTTGTGTTCACAATAAACAAACGTGTTGTTCGGTTCAACTACCGTGGCTGCCGAGTCCTCATTCCCACGCATGGATCTCCGGACATAGGTTATGGGATTAGTTGATAGGAATGTATAAAAACTCTCAGCAGCTATGATGTAATAGCTCTCTGCCAAATTTTAGAGATGCTCGTGCATAGATTTTATTTCAGCTAAAACGGGTGAGATTATGACTTTATCCAACAAGGAGCCCCGTTGTTAATTATTTACCCAACACAAATAACAACTTATTTATTTATTTATTTATTTATTTTATTGAATTTATTACCCCACCCCACTCGGGAGAACCCGACTCTGGGCGGCTTACATCGTCATAAAACGGAGGCAAAAAATAAAAACATATAAAATCATGAAATTTAAAAAATTATCTAAAATCAATTAAAGTTAAAAAACAGTACAAACTACACTACAAATTTATTTGCTAAATTCAAGTGTATAATAGGAATAATTTGTTAGAAGTAATTTTACAAGCTTGATGTTTAATTATGGCTATACCTTGTATCCTACATGCGGTGTACTGGCTAGAGCAGAGGGGCCCAGATGCCACAGGGGGACTTAAATTCCCAGAAGCCTAAGTCAGTACTTTGGCTGTTCAGTGCTTTGTGGTGGGGCTGTTGGGGCTCAGAGGTTAAGATGTTTGCCTTGTTAGCTGAAAGGTTGGCAAGTTAGCAGTTTGAGACCCAGGTACTGTATGGTGGATTGAGCGCCCGTCTCTGTTCCAGTTCCTGCCAACCTAGCATTTCAAAAGCAAGAAGTTGTAAGTAGATAAATACAGAGCACTTCGGTGGGAAAAGATCTTGGGGACATGAAAGGAGCCTCATTCGGGAGTCCCCTGAGTGCAGTGCTTTGGGGAATTGACTTAGGCTCCTGGGAATTGGAGTCAAAAACCAAAGGCTGGGAAACATTAAACTAGAGTGACAGACTAAGACTCAGGAGACATGAGATAGTCGGCGTCGGTGGCGTCGTCGGCTTCGGCGTCGGCGGCGTCGGCGGCGGCGGTGTCGGCGTCTTCTTCTTCTTCGTAACTATGTTTACTGAGCTAAGTATTTGAAAGTGATGACAAGTTTATGTAGTTCACCTTGACAGATGGTTCTGTAGTAAGAATTTTATCAATTAAAAAATTCCTTCTAAAATTTCCTCCTCCTCCTCCTCCTCCTTCCTCTTCCTCTTCCTCTTCTTCTTCTTCTTCTTCTTATTCACCACAAAGAAAATAGATGCTGGAAATAAAAAGTGGGGAGGGAGAGGAACAATGTTCCATATGTGGAACTGTGGGGTAGCTAAGAGGTATTGGGAATAAATTCATATGGCTATTGTACAAAATTTTGAAATAGGTTTGGAAAAGAAGCCAGAAACATATTTTTTTCAGGCTTTACTAAATTTTGATGGAGAGACTCTAGTCCAGCAGTTCCCAATGTGGGGCTAACACTCCACAGGGGAACTTTGATTCCCAGAAGCCCAAGTCAGTACAACCAAAAGTTGGGAAACATTGCCAGAGTTAGAGCAATACTTTCTGTACTTATGCCCTCCCACACTTGGATAAGTTGCAGATGATGTAGTTACCTATATTAACTCCCCCAGTTTTTTTTATTATTATTATTAAATTATTATTATTATTAAATTTATATGCCGCCCTACTCGGTGAAAACCGACTCAGGGCGGCTCACAACATACAATCAAATACAATGTAACAATTCAATAGAATAACACAATGTCACAATATAGTGAAATATACATCAATAATTCAAACAATAGAATATCATAAAATACAATACAGTAAGATAAAACCCCAATATACGTCATAAAGTTACAAAAATATTACAAAAAACATAGGAACATTACACAATCTTACAAAGAAAAAAATGTTACAAAAAGGCATCCCCACCCTACTCACGCATAATACAGATCACTTTCAAAAGCAATTCTATGAGTTAGTTGTCCATCTTTGTTTGTTTGTTTTAAATTAAATTTTGCAATTAATTGTACTGTATTTTCTAATTAATTTTAAGAAATTGCCCTGGAATATTTTTATAAGCTGCTCATAAGCTTAACAGCAGTTTCCCTCCACATGTTTAGCAAAATTGACCAAAAAACAAGGAAGCTAATGACCATGCATCATGCCCTGCACCCAGAAAGTGATGTTGATCATTTCTACTTACCAAGAGCTGAGAATGGCAGAGGACTCCTACAGACGATACAGACAGTAGAGGAAGAAAGGCATAGCTTGAATGACTTCATTAAGAAAAGTGAGGAGACTATGCCTCAGGAAGTGAACAAAGGAGGACTTTTGAAAACAGTGAAGAGAAAGCTGAATACAAAAGGAAAAGGATAGAAAGTCAAGCTGCAAACTGAAAAAACAAGCCTATGCATTGTCAATACTTGAATAACATGGAAGGCAAGGCTGACCTTCTATGGGGATGGTTAAGATCAGGAGTTTTGAAAAAGAAAAAGGAAGGATTTATCTTGGCAGCTCAGGAACAAGTTTTGTTTACAAATTGCATGAAGACAAAAATACAACACATATCCAACAATAGCAGATGCCGGCTTTGTAATGAAAAGGACGAAACAGTAGATCATTTTATCAGTGGTTGCAGCAAAATTTCACAGACTGATTATTTGCAACACCATAACAGGATTGTAAAAATTATCCATTGGAAACTTTGCCAGAAGGTTGGATTTGAATGCAGTTAAAATCATTGAGAACATCAAGTAGAGAAAGTTTTAGAAAATGAGAGAGTCAAGATCCTGTGGGACTTTGAAATTCAAACAGATATACATTTTCCTCACAACACACCTGATATAACTGTTGTGGAAAAGAAGACGGTCTGGTTTATTGACATTGCTATACCAGGAGACGTACAAATTGAATACAAACAACTGGAGAAAATTACAAAATATTGTGATTTTTCAAATTGAAGTTGAGCGTCTATGGAGGAAGAAATCTGTTGTTGTTCTCATAGTGATTGGTGCTCTTGAAGTAATACCTAAAGGACTCCCTAAACATTTGTATATAATATTACATACATACATACATACATACATACATACATACATACATACATACATACATACATACATACATACATAGAGTAAAACCCTGATTTACATAAAAAGTCAGTTATGTAGCTTTTTATGTAACTAGGGGTTTTATATACATCGTGCATACCAATAGGGATTCATTGAAAAATTAAGAAAAGGTCCCGACTGGACCGAAAGCATGGAAGGGTACAGATTTGGATCTGTTTCTCTCCATGGGCTGCCCACTTTTACTTCCTCAGCAAGAACGCAGGCAGCCCCAGTAGAGAAACGGATCCAGTGATGGGATGTAACAGGTTCCCACCAGTTCTCCAGAACCGGTAGTAACTTTTCCCAGTGTCCCGGAGAACCGGTAGCAGCTTTTGGGGGGAACCACCTTCGGGGCTTACCTTTTCACTGGTTCCCCCACTGCGCATGCGCGCCAAACACTTTGTGTGCATGCATGCCTACAGTGCTTGGCGCGTATGCACGGCCTCCTTGCTGTACTCCCAAGCAGGGAGGAGGAAGAGAAGCTGCTAGCCTGAAGCTCCCTATAGCCTGCTCCCCAGGGTAAGTGACTCATCTTTGGATGGGGTGTGTATTTATTTATTTACGGGTTTGTGTTGTGGGTGGGTGGGTTGAGGGGTGTGTGTGTGTGTGTGTGTGTGTGTGTGCTTATCTTTATTTTAATTATTTTTTCTTTGGCCCTGCCCGCAATGCCATGACGTTGGCTCTGCCCATGATATCATGATGTTAGCTCCGCCCAGACTGTGATGACATCACGGTGGGGTAGTAAAATTTTTGACATCCCACCACTGAACGGATCCAACCCCTTACCCTTCCAGGCTTCAGGAGAAGCCACACAACAACCTAGGCAGAGAAGGGGAGGCAAAGGCTGGAAGGATAAGGGGTTGGATCTGTTTCTATCCTGGGGCTGCCTGCGTTGGCTTCCTCAGCAAGACCGTGAGCAGCCCCAGTCCTGGTAGAACCAGTGGGGCCTCTGGAAAACATGGCTGCCTCCAGCGCTGCCACCGTAAGTAATCTCTTGTGATCTCCGGCGGTGGGGGTGGCTGGTGCAGGGTGGAATTATAGAGCTCAAAATGGTGGTAGTGGTAATATTTTGAGCTCTAAACACACCACAAACCCCTTACGTAAGTCAGGGTGTTTTTTTATTTTATTTTTTGCACAAATCAGGATGTGATTTACGCCAAAAAAACCTACATAAGTCAAATCTTATGTAACTCAAGTTGCACGAAAGTTGGGGTTTTACTGTACGTACATATGTACGTACATACTACCTTAACAGTTCTTAGGTCCTTGGTTAGTGCTTGAACTGTTAATTTTCTACCAGTCTTTGACTGCAAATCTAATGACAGATTTTAATTTTATTACTACGACGACAACAGCAACCACCACCACCACCTTGCCACAATACTTAAATAACTCACTAGATATTTGGAAATGTTGGACTTATCGGACTTGAACATCCTAACTCTCCAAAAAACAATTCTACTGGGAACTGTATATATACTCAGATGTTACTTTAACAGTTCTTAGATCCTTGGTTAGGGCTTGAACTGTTAATTTTATTCCAGTCTTTGACTGTGAACCAAATGGTTGATTTGAATAAGAACAACAACAACAACACTGGGGAACAGTGATTTTGGTGCCTCACAATTTTCACCTATTTCTGGCTATATTTGGGTCACTGATTCCAAAAATGCTTTCAGTTATGCCCCATCAGCTCTAGTTTCTTAGATATGGTTTATTCACATTAGGCCAATCTAACCATACTGGTTGCATATATAACCAGAGGTGTAGCAAGGGTGTAAGCCACCCGGGGCAGAGTGAAAATTTTCCACCCCCCAAAACAATATTTCCGCCCGCCCACCTTTTTTCCGCCCACCCAAATATTTTCCCACCCACCCCCCAAAGATTTTTCCACCACCCCTGCCGCCTCCGGGAGCCTGGAGGCAAAAAAAAAAATTTTTTGTTTGGAAAAAAAATTGGACGGAAAAAAAAATTGGGGGGGGGGGGCGCTTCAAAATGCCACCCCCTGGCTTTCTGGGTGCTGAGCAATTCATCTCATCTGAAATGTCCCCAATTAGCCTGAACTGGCATTCTAAGGAATTACTTTCTCCCTCCTTAGTCGTCTTTCCTTATCTCTACATAGCCTGTTGCTTTGTTTAGTAAACCATGCTAGAGCACACTCTTTGAATCAAGCAGGATTTGGTGAGTTGACTGCTCTGTAATTTCTATTGATTCAAACGTGCCTATCCTAGTGCAATTTATTGAGCAACAATATTTTAGTTATTGTTGTCTTTCTATGTCAGAATACAGTTCAAACACTGTAGGAAATATTGTTCCTTTGGTGCTTAATCAAATCACCCACACTTCTAACCACAGACTTAAAACTTGAACTATTTTTGGAAATGACAAATCCCACCTCTTCTGAGGCACTCTTCTGTGCATGTGGAAAAGAACAAGAAAATCCTGCAGTGCCCCCCACTCCTCCAGCCATCAAGTATCACAATGAGGACTGGAGAGTTTTGAATGCTGGAAGTATCAGAATTTTGTGGATTTTGTATTTTGATGTGATATTTTGTCCATTGTCTCATTGTGGTGGAAATGCCAACCTTTAGATCCCAGGTGTGGTGTTGTGCAACTCTCTAGTTGTTGACGTTTTGTAACACACCCACAAAAGCAACCCAACTCAATGATCTCCCACTCTGTGACATTTAGATATATGGTTTGAGGAGACCTCATGAATAAGCATACATCGGGGGGGAATTGTGGACCACTTCTCAGAAGCCCCTCATGTAGGCATGGTGATAACATTGTGTAAAGGTCATCTCCTAGGAAAGCTATGGTGGGAGGGAGAAGAGAAAAGCGCCCTCCATCCATAATTGGTATCCAGTTACCAAAGAGGAAGCAAAATTTGGATGTGTTTCCCCCTCTTTTTGACTCCAAGTTGTTTTCAGGTTGATCAGCATATGTAAAACACTTCACAAAGCTTTTGTCAGTCACACCTGAAGGAGTTATATTATAGCTGGAGAAGATACGGTAAAGGACATTCTAAATAATCAGACAGTTGGTGTATCTTTTGTTCAAAGATACTTAGCTGTGCTATAAACTGAGGTTAATGAAAGTGTCTGTGGTTCTAGAGCAAGGATGGCCAAAATTTTCATGCCATAGGCCTGACCACACCCCTTGGACAGTTGAGCAGGTTGGATCACACCCACCAGAAGTGGACGCATTTATGGCTGATGTAAACATGCCAACTTCCACGTTTTCAACAGTCACAAGCTAGTTTACACAAGCATGGGTGTGTTTTACAGCTGACATAAATGCATCTGCTTCCACTTCCAGGCATGTCAAGGGAGGTTGTGGGCCACATGCAATGGTGCAGTGGGCTGGAAACGGCCTAAGTGCCATAGTTTGGCCACCCCTGATCAAAACAATGACTAGCTAATTTATGATGATCTGTTGCTGCAAATTACACTACTCGCCTTTTGGACAGCATAAATCCACAACACAAGGGAGAAGTGGCCCCAGCTGCCAGAATAACTGTCACCACTTTCGCACAGTCGCGGACCGGGGGGGGAGCGAGGACAGCTTTTCACTCCACCACCAATTTGGACGTTCTCTCAGCCAAGGTTGGCAGAGGGGAAAGAAGTAGCAGGGAAATAGACTTAGTGGACTTAATGCGTGGGGTGGAGTTTGAGATTTTTGTGAACTGTTTAAAGTGTTTTGGATGTGTTTTTGAAATGTTCATGATGTCTTAATTTTGTAATTGGGATGGGGATTTCTTGTAATCCTAATATAACTCACAATGTACTGTCAGTGAAAAACAGACACCTGGTTAACCCAGATTCTGTAAAATATCACCATCAATGTAACATTTTCTTGTGCTAACCTCACTCTAGAGAAGAACAGGGAGTACTGATGCATTAAGAAGATGATATATTCCATGGCTATGTAATTAGGAGCTGATGGTTTTAACAGCTTCTTATATTTTTCTTTCTCTTTTCCTTTTGAAATCTGTTTTAACTGATACAGTACTTAACTTACCACTCATTGTATAATAGCAACAGCCAAGCAGACACAAGCAGCTTAGAAGATCCTACTCAACAGACTCTCCACCTAGAAGACAAAAACAAAGAGACATAGAGAAGAGTATGAAAAAGCAGAGCAACCATTTGAAAAACCTCTTCAGGTTTAATGATCACAAATAGCAGTAGTACAACACAATAAAGCATACAGAAATAACATACAGCTTTGAAAATATTAAATGACAAAAGCAGAGAACACTGAAGGGCAATGACTAATACTTTTTCCTTTTTTAATCATTACACATTAACAACAACAACTACTACTATTCTTATTCTTATTCTTATTCTTATTCTTATTCTTATTCTTATTCTTATTCTTATTCTTATTCTTATTCTTATTCTTATTCTTATTCTTATTCTTATTCTTATTCTTATTCTTATTCTTATTCTTATTCTTTGCCATAATCTGGGTTGATAGGATTTTTTCTGGAGAAACTCCACTCAGGGGACGCCTGAATGAGTCTCCTTTCATGTCCCCAAGAGCTAGCGCAGAGATGGGCGCTCATTCCATTATGCAGTATCCAGGTCTTGAACTGCTGACTTGCCAACCTTCCAGCTAATAAGGTGAGATACTTAACCACAGAGCCACCACAGCCCCACACATTAATTTTATTAACAACCAGCAATAGCAATTACACTTACAATCCACCTCATAGTGCTTAGAAGAGCACATTCTGAGCAGTTCAAAGTCTGTTGGTTACATTTTGGGTACATTTTCCCAAGCACAGAAAGCTGGAAGGCTGAGTCAACTTTAGCCTGTTGGGATAAAACTAGGCTCACAAGCACTAGGCAGACAAATGTACAGTAATACCTCAGTTAACGTTAAGACATGGTTCCACAAGTCTTAACGTTATCCGATTTTTAGCCTTATCCGATGCATGCATCAGATACAGTGATGGGATGTCACCGGTTCCAGACGGATCTCTGGAACCAGTAAGACCAATCCCGGAGGGTTCTCCGTGAGGGGAAGTCCACTTTTGGGGCGTCCGGTTCCGGACGCCTGACCGAAAGAAAAAAAAAATTAAAATCGGAGCGAAAATGGCTCTAATTGACTGCGCATGCGCAGAAACTCAATCTGACGCATTGCACATGCGTCAGATTGAGTTTCTGCGCATGCGCAGTCAATTAGAGCCATTTTCGCTCCGATTTTCAAAACATTTAGAACTTTCAGGGCAGCGGCGGCGGCAGCAGCCCTCTGAGGGGGGCGCCTCCCCGCGGCACGTTGAGGGCTGCCTCGGCCGTCCGCTGCTGACAAGCCCCATGCCCTGGGGACGCCCGGCGGGGTACACCGCTGCCGCCGCCTCCGCCGGGCGCCTGTGGGCCGGGTGCCTGCACCCGGCGTCCACAGCCGCCGCCCGCCGCCGCCGGAGCTGCCGCTGCCTGAATCCCTGTGGACTCCTTCTTGGGTCGGTCCCTTTTGAGCTCGGCTGCCGCGCGCTGCGGAAGAGGAAGCTGTAGGCGGCGGCGGTGCGGCATGGGGACGGCCCAGGGAGGCGCGGCAGCCGCGGCTGCCCGTCGCCCCTCGCCATGGCCGGAGCCAGGCTAAAAAGGTACCGGCCCAAGGAGGACGCCACAGGGGTGCAGGCAGCTCCGGCGGCGGCGGCGGCTGTGGACAGCAATCGGGGTGCCGGGTCCCAAGAAAGGTAAGCGAGGGGTTTTTATTTGGGGTGGGTGGGTAATTTATTTGTGTTTTGGGTGGGTGGTTGTTTTTATTTTATTTATTTATTTGTGTCTGGGTGGGTGGGCTGAGAGGGAGGGGTGTGTGTGTATGTTTATTTTTATTTTTTATTTATTTTTATTTTGGCCCCGCCCACAACGTCATGACGTCATGACGTCGGCCGTGACGTCATGATGTCATGCCATTGGCCACGCCCATGACGTCCGTGACGTCATGGCGTGGTAGTAGAATTTTTGTCATCCCATCACTGATCAGATAACATTAAAATCCTATGCAGATGCATCAGATAACGTTAACTCCATAGAGATAAACAACACAGACTTCAAGGGAAAGTCAAGGAAACATGCTGGAACCTTTGTCTAAAGGGTAAATACATTACAAAAGGATGACAACATTTGGGGCTTGCTTCTTAGCTTTTAAATGGAATCAGGACATATTGAAAGAGGTCCCCCCCACACGTCTTGGTGATCTTGGAAGGTCAGTGCATTACAGCATAGTACACAAGTTAAATTTTGTTTTCCTCTGGTCACCTAGTTTTCCTGGTGTGCCATGGCATCATTGAAAAAAAACATGTCAGCAAAAAGAGGGAACAGGTCTTTTAAAACACCAAAGTTAAATGTCTGGTTTTGCTCACCTAAACTAGTCAGACTGGTTTGGTGTCAGGAAATGACATATTTCCTCATGGTTCCCAAGGCTTGAAGTTGCAGTTTTTTAGCTAGGCATCAGAGAAATCCTTTGTCCCTCTCTGTTTCATAGATTACGTGTCACAAGACTGCCTGTTTTCCAGTATTCCTTATCTGTCTAGCTAGATGAGCACCATGTTATGTCTACATGCCAGAACACTGATTGCACACGTGTAAAACAAATCCATTGTTTTGAGAATATTTTTCTCTGTTACCTGATTGGCTATGAATAACCCACCTGACTGCAAATTCTCCATTTTGCAGAGAAGTTAGTGAGTTCATTTCTGAATATCAATGGCTTAAGACCTCAGTTTGGCTTGTGGGATTTTATTTTCCTTTCTTTTCAAAATGGTTACCTAGATTACCTGTGGACTGTTTGCTGGACTGATTTATGCTACTGACTTTTATGCTTTATGAACCTGATCAATATACCTGATCAATAAACCTTAGTTTGCTTGAGCAAAGTGTCTTCATTGAACTAAAAGGGTAAGAGAAGCATTGCATTCACACACAAAGCCCCTGAACACGCTACCTGTTTAAACCTCCTTGTGAATGAGAAGCAGCTAAGGGCTGTAAATCTGCTTTGCTGGCCAGCTCGCCCTCTGGGGGCTTTGGTATAGGAGGGCCAGAGCAGAGGGGGCTGGCTGGTACATGACATTTGGCAAGTTTCTGTAATGTGTGATTGTTATTGAGATCTTGCAACCTTGAGATAAAGAGAGCAGGAAGCCCCATCCCTTTCTCCCAAGACAAACTGGTGAGTCACAGCCATGCCTCAGGTAATTTGAGGCAAACATTTGTATCAGAAATAGTTGTTATCTGATGGATCGGATAACATTAACATAACGTTATCCGATGCAAATGTTTGCCTCAAATTCCCCAACGTTATCCGATGCAAATGTTATCCAATGCAAATGTTATCCGAGGTATCAGTGTATTTGATATCAGCAGCATAGGTTGTCAGTAAAATCCCATGTGCAATTTAACTTTCATAAACAAAGGCAAGCATTAATCTTTTCAATCTTAAAAAAATTCTGACCAACTATAACACTTTCTGATCAAATGTAACAAATTAGTTAAACTCTTGTGATGGCCAATATCAAAGTCTACTATCATCATGACATGTGATCTACTCAGCAAACCACACATGTATGATTTTAATAACCAAGGAGTAAACCTGTCATTCTGTACTAACAGCTCGGCAGGAGATTTAAGGTGTCACATGATAGCAGCAAATCATTTGTATTTTTCTTTAATTACTGAATTTTCGCTTCTGAGAAGGAGTGGATGATGTATTTTCTTATTCAGATACTGAAATAATTTGATGGGCCTCAAGACAGTAGATGGTGGGGACACATAAACTGCTATTTAAAGCGGCAGTGTTGTAGGACACACTTGATACACACCTACTCCCCATCAGATTGCTATAAAGGTGACCTAAAGTCGCTCCTATTTCATTTACCCAAAACAGACATTAGCTGAAATTCTGTTTTGGAGAACACTTGCAAAATCCAAAATTCAGCGAGTGGTAAATAATGACAAGGCAGAAGTAGTATTCAGAGACAAGTTACACACCAGTACTCTGCTTTCTATACTATTATGTGCTCCTGGTGCCTCTGACACAAATAAAGAAAGAAAGTACAACCTGAAAAAGTGATGGGCAATCTTGGCACTCCAGGTACTCTTGGACTTCAGTTACTAGAATTGGAATTGTGTGTTGACTTTGGCTTCTGATAATTGAAGTCCAAGAACACATGAAGGCCTAGGTTGGCCATCACTGACCTGAAATGTAGAACCACTCTACTTATTATAGCTATACCCAGTGGGAGAACACCTTTTCTGGGCCACAGGTAGCCCCAAATTAAAGTGGCTAATGTCTATTCAGTCACTTGAACTTTGAGGGAAATGTACTGGTGTGTCCAGTGATCGTGTGGTGGTTGGGGTTAGCAAGGAATATGGGTGTGAAGGACACAAACCTTATGCTTCAAAAGTAAATTGGGAGCCAAAGTCAACCGGACTAAATGAAACATCTTTAACAACTACCCTTGTCTTACTGAATTAGCAGAAGCTCATTAGTGGTATTTCAAGTAGTTTTCAGTATCCAAAAATAAAGAGAAGTTATTAAATTTAAACTTTTGAAAAGCAATACATGACAAATCAAAATGATATGCAGTTGAAAAGAACAAGAGGCAAATGGAGTTATAATACTGTACCTTGGTCATTGGTTGTTGCATTTTACTGCAAGGTCAAAGAAAGAAGAGGAAAACAAGTACAGTAAAACCATGCATCGGATAACATTAAAATGCTATGGGATGCATCGGATAACATTAAAACTCCATAGAGATGCATTGTAACTAGCACAGGCTTTAGCGAATGTTATCTGGTGCATTCCATAGGATTTAATGTTGTGCGATGCATCCCCCCCCCCGATTCCTTAACGTTATGCAGTTTTAGCATTATCTGATGCAAATGTTAGTATTACTGTACATGAAATTATCTTTACTGAAGTTACTCTTCCTGATGGTTCCTTCTATTTGTCAAATAATCTAATAACATTAAAGTAGCCATGAAAATAATGCCAAGAAAACGCTAAACAAGGCGTTTCAACAAACAAGCCTGTGGGAACAATATATTTCTATGGCAACTTTTGGCAACTTTTCCTCTTAGTACAGATTTCTCTCTTCATAAAGCTGGCTCTTACCAGGGCAATGTATCTCTCTATTTTGCCAGGAATGTCCAGTTAGACAATCCACAGCTCTCCAAGATTTCAAACAGAAATCTGAAGCTAGCTTGAAATGAAATTATTTCTTAAAACATCAGAAGCTGCCTTATATCAGGCAGAGATTGTAATTTCTTTTTCCTTTCGGAATAAGTCAAAAAGTTAATCCAATCAACAGTGGCCACATGGAATGAATCAAGTTTAAATTAATGACTATATAAGTTTAATTGATTTGCTGAGGGTCTATTTTATGCTGGAACTAGCAACTGGCTCTTACCACAGAACTGCAATTCCAAGCAACGGGAACCCACACTTACCTGGGCACACCTAGAATGGCAACCACAGACTGGTGGGATAACATAGCTGGTTCCAGAGGCATTATATTGGGGTAAGGATTCCCCTCCCACATCATCCCAACCTTCATTAGGCAGCAATAATTTCTTTTTTAGGAACTTGAACACACCTGAGGACAGTGTGTTCCAATTAATTGGGGGTAGGGGACAGTTGGTGCCTCACTGATTTTTCCCTGCTTCCCTCTCCCCTGTTTTATGATTGCTATTAACTAGTTAAGCATTAGTGTTATTGGGGTCTTACAAGTACTATAATCTTCTTTACTTTGTCACAGCTTTTCACTGTCACAACTTTCTCTTTTGGCAATTTGGGAGTTTAAGAGTGGATAGTGTGAGGTTGTTAATCCATACCCTGCTGGCCCATATTGTGAATGATTCCTGTATGGTCTAACCTGGCTTGGAGCCTAGCCCTAGTAGAACCTTCAACTGCTATTCAAGATGTTAGGAGTTAACATTGAGAAGCGATTAGGTCTCATAACCAAACAGATCGAATTCATCAATTCATGGCCAAGTACTGCTGCTGCTGTTTCTGCAACCAATAAAATTGTGGCCTATTATTCTCCAAATGCTTGTATGTGGAATTAGACTGCCTCAGGACTTACTCAGCACTAAACTGACAACGGTATGTGGTTGTTCTGGTGGGCTTTAAGCTGGATCCTAAAGGCTCTTTGCAGAAAACCTGCATTATTACATATCAAACAAATAACCAAAATAAATTGATACGGAAATATATATTAACGGTGATTTCTGTTCCCTAGGTGCTAGCTTTCGTGAAAGCCAAATAGTATCCAATAGACCAAGGGTGCCCAAGCTTTTTGCACCATGAACCTGACCACCTCCCCAGAAAGCAGAGCAGACCTGAACATGCCTGCCTGAAACAGAAGAGTTTACAACAGCCATAAATGCACCCACTATCATTTATGACAGGCACGGGAACATTTATGCATGCACAGCACATTTTACATCTTATGTAAACACATCTGCTTCCACTTATGGGTGCGATGAGGGTGGTGGTGGGCCACATGTAATGGTGCCGTGGCCCATGTCCAGTCTGTCAGCCGTTGTTTGGGCACCCCTTTTCTATGGAGTAGACAAATATTTATATTCTCTTTCAAGATACAGTAATACCTCAGATAACGCTTAGACTTGGTTCCACAAGTCTTGGTGTTAACCGATTTTTAGTGTTATCCGATCCATGTTAAAATCCTATGGGATGGATCGGATAACGTTAAAGCTCCATAGAGATACATTGTAACCTCACAGGCTTTAGCGGTTGTTATCCGATCCATCCCATAGGACCTTAACGTTATTCGATCCAATTCTCCTCCCCAGATTACTTAACTTTATGCGATTTTAGCGTTATCCGAGGTAAATGTTAACGGAGGTATTACTTATACTAGAAAACCAGGATCACTGTCTTACATTGAGGAAACACAGAAAAGACATAATTGTGTGTCTGTGTACATGATGTGTGTATAAACTGATGCCATGAGGCCTCACTCTTAAGTCTGATGAAATTGACTTGGTCCACGGAAGATCACAGTTAAATACAGGAATTAGTCTTTAAGGTGCTGCAACAATTTTTAGTCTTTTTTTTTTTTTGCTGTTCTGCTTTATTTACTCTCAGATATAATTGCACAGATTAAGCTGGCTACCACTTCAAACATTTTTTTTAAAGTAAAATTTAAATAATGAAATCTACCATTGAAAAATCCAGTTAAGATCATTAGCTTTAAAATGTCATTTTACAAAATTGTAGAAAATTGATTCTTCAGTAACTAAATGGAAGCCTCATATTCAAAGGCAGTATATCTGAATGCTTGTTGCTGTTTGGCAAACCTATGAGGCAAAGTGAGATAACAGCAGCAAATGTGAGATGGCAAATGCTGGGCTAGAGCAATGGTAATATTTTATCTGTATAATCTTAGAACAGCAGAGCTAGAATGGACCCTATGGATTATTGATTATTATTCCATATCAAGGAAACACAGTTGGGTATCGAACTCCCAACTTCTGTCTCCACAGTTTAAGACAGAGGTTCTCAATTTACAGCCTGTGGGCTAAATCTGCCCCATGGCATGATTTTATGTGGCCCACTGCCCTTGCTCCCACCATTGCTGCTGTCAGAAGCAGTGGAAGCAATGGAAACAGCTGTGTCTGCATTTATAGCTAGCACAAACGCATTTAAAACAGCTGTGGATGAGTTTATGGCAGCATTTATGGCAAGGGGAACCACCAGTCCATCCTGCTCAGCTGTCTGAGGGAGCATGACCCATCCCACAGCTTGAAAATGTGGAGAACCCTGGTGGTCTAATTCATAAACTAGTGTCATGGGATAATGCTTACATGGAACATTCATTGTGTCTGAGATGGGTGTTCTTTTCTATCAAGTGCACAGCTTCGAGAGGGATGCTCATGGAGTGGTGAGAGAGAAAAGGGACATCCGCCAAACCAGCCACTGTGGTGATCATTTGGGTGACAGGCTTCGTAGCCAGATGACCCTCACATCTGTGGAAATACGTTTGCTTGCACTTGGTCACATGGAGTCCCATTCCTCAACACAGCGAACAGAGCTAAAGAGTTAGAGAGGGATGCAAAAGACAATCATAAGAGACATCGCCTCTCCTATTTAACATCTACATTAAACCATTGGTTGAGATCATCCGTTCCCATGGAGAGAAGTATCATCAATATGCAGATGATACCCAGTTGTATATCTTGGCCTGTGGGAACCCTAGCGATGCAGTGGAAGTCCTTTCCAAGTGCCTGGATGCTGTGAGGGTCTGGATGGGGGACAATGGGCTACAACTGAATCCTGGCAAGACTGAATGGCTGTAGGTCAGGGGTCCTGCACTATCTCGGGAGTTACCATATTTGGTTCTGGATGGAGCAGTTCTGCCCCAAACAGACCCAGCACGTAACCTGGGGGTCCTCCTGGACTCATGACTACTGCTTGAAGAGCAGGTGGCAGTCGTGGCTAGGAGAGCTTTTGTACAACTTTGTGTTGTGCGCCAGTTACGCCCGCTCCTAGATTGGGACTCCTTGTTCATGATTACACACACTTTGGTCACCTCCAGACTCGATTATTGTAATGCGCTCTTCATGGGGCTGCCCTTGATGACCATTCGGAGCAGTGGTGGGATGTCAAAAAATTTACTACCCCACCGTGATGTCATCACACTGTGGGTGGAGCTAACGTCATGATGTCATGACATCGTGGACGGAGCCAAAGAAAATAATAATAATAAATAATATAATAAAATAAAAATAAGCAGACACACACACACACACATACACCTCAACCCAACCACCCACCCACAACACAAACCCATAAATAAATAAAATAAAATAAAAATTACATTAAAATACACACACACCCCAAACATAAATCAACCCACACACACCCCACTCCAGACATAAACCCGTCACATGTTAGTATAAGTGTCTGGGCAGCACCACGTTGCAAGATGGATATGGTTATCGTACCGGTTCTCTAGGATAATATGCCTTAATCTAAATGTAAAACAGCTGTACCTCCTTAAGGGTTCTCCAATTGGAATAGTAATTGGAACAGCACAGGTGTAGCATATTAATGAGGTAACTCCAAGACTTTGCTTAAAAACCCCAAGCCAGGCCACCAGGCCTTTTTAGGAACTGTGGTAGTACGTCAAAATAGGTAAAAGTATTAAATACACATTAAAATACACACAGACACACCACATCCAAAGGTGAGTCACTTACCCTGGGGAGCAGGCCATAGGGAGCTTCAGGCTAGCAGCTTCTCTTCCTCCTCCCCGCTTGGGAGGACAGCAAGGAGGCCATGCATATGCACCAAGCACTGTAGGCGTGCATGCACACCAAGAGCTTGGTGCGCATGTGAAGTGGGGGAACCAGTAAAAAGGTAAGCCCCGAAGGTGGTTCCCACCAAAAGTTGCTACCGGTTCTCCGGGACACTGGGAAAAGTTACTACTGGTTCTGGCGAACTGGTGAGAACCTGTTACATCCTATCACTGATTCGGATGTTTCAGCAGATCCAGAATGCAGCGGCTGAGGTGGTGATGGGGTGTGGGCATTATGCTCCTGCCTTACCACTTCTCCGAGAGCTGCACTCTCTCCCAATATGCCTCCAAGTGAAACTCAAGGTGCTGGTTATCACCTTTAAAGCCCTACATGGTAGTGGGCCTGGATACTTAAGAGACCGCATCACCCCAAGAACATCTGTCCCGCCCCATCAGAGCAGACCGGAGAGGCTCTCTGGTCGTACCATCAGCTAAAGAGGCTCATCTCTCTAGCATGAGACAGAGGACCTTCTCTGTGTCTGCTCCGGCCCTTTGGAACCTCCTGCCAAGTGAATTGCATCTCCAGACAGAGCTGCTGCCCTTCAGAAATGGGGTGAAGACCTGGCTGGCGGGGCATGTGTGGGGAGTGGGCTAGGCGGTGAGTTCAGTCGGCTGGCCCCTGTAAATAACCCCACCTCTCTCTCCCCGTTTTGGTTTTTAACTTAATTTTTAACTTTTTAGTCTTTTAATCCTTGATTTTAAATCTTGAATTGTAAGTGATGTATTTTAACTCTTTTGGACTGTAAGCCACCCTGAATCCTCGGAAAAAGGCTGGATAGATAGATAGATAGATAGATAGATAGATAGATAGATAGATAGATAGATAGATAGATAGATAGATAGATAGATAGATAGATAGATAGATAGATAGATAGATAGATGAACTCTAACAAATCTTTATTTGAAATGGTGGATTTAAAAACCCACACAAATAAAAAAAACAGCCCAAGAAAGTGGAGAAGAGAGACGATATGCACAAACACAAAACAGAAATAAGAATGTGTTAGCTGTGCCCTTCTCATAGCGGGTGTATGTTCTTTGGTTCACCACGTCAACCTGATGACAATCATGACAACGTGGCATTGTAGCAGCTTGACACACAGACATTCCTATTCATCACAAAATCAGGTTTCATACTAATGTCTTTGGGGCCGCTGTTGCATCACATCAAACATGGAGTTCTTCCACTTGTGCCATTGCCTGGAACTGACCTTCTAATGGGGCACGTCCTGGACATTGGGAATTAATAGTCGATGAGGATGCACAGTTCCGACAAATGAGGAAAGCAATTAGCATCATAGCAAAGGAAGCAGACATTCAAAGTTATTTGTAGGATTGGATTTTGCCAGTGTCTGGATGTGCTATGAAGGCATTGACTAAAGTTGTTTTTGCACTAGAGCATTTTAATGTCGCTGACGTATTAGTGATTTTTGCTCTCTTTTTAAATTTTACCAGCAGCAAAAAATATTGCTCCAACCGCACCGCCCCCCGCCCCCAAGCAGTGGCCCAAAACAATCAACTAGACAAAGGAATTTCTTTTTCAACCATTTTTACTGGTAGTGAAAATATTGCTCTGAACTCCCCCCCTCCGGAAGCATGGGCCCAAAACAACCAAATGGAGAAAGGAATTTCTTTTTTAAAAACATTGATCCCTACACATACCCCTTCACCCTTCCACCCCTAAGCCATTCGGACCCAAAATCTCATCTGCCTACTATTCCACTATGCCAAAGAATGCTCCAATAATCCAAAGAATGCAGCAAAAATGCAAAGAATGCTTCCAAACATGCAGAGAAAATAATTTAAAAAAAATCAAAATCTCATTAAAAAAAACTGCTCTGAAAAACTCCACCTACTCACTCCTCGGCTCATGCAAACCCACAAAGTAAAGCATGCACCCGTTGCACTTTTTAAACCGCCCAGGCACACAACAACCTGGGGGGAAATGTGATGTATCGTATAACAACAAAATTCGTTGTGCAGAGCAAAAAAAAAAATCAAAATTATTTTTGTTGTATGTTTTTTCATTGTACGAGGCATTCGTTGTATGGGGTAATACTATACTTGAAGAGGAATCCAAAGTGAATCTTGAAATTTATGTTCAGTAGGGATGGACATTCAATTTAACTGGAAGGTGAAAAGCACAAAAGAGGCCCTTTCATTTCTGGAGCCTTCTGTGGCTTCTGATATGTGAAAGATGTGAGGGTTTTATGATAAGTTATTGAAAATCACAGATTTTCTTTTGTATTTCATGCTATCCCACTTTGCTGGCCTTTTATTTTATTGATGTTTGAAGGGTAATTACCTTTAAAGCCCTACATGGTAGTGGGCCAGGATACTTAAGAGACCGCATCACCCCAAGAACATCTGTCCGTCCCACCAGATCGGACCAGAGAGGTTCTCTAATTGTTCCATTGGCTAGAGAGCAGTGGTGGCCGGCACGGTGGTGCGCCGAGGGAAGGCCGCCACCGCTCCTCCAAAGAGGCCGCTGAGGGCCTCAAAAGCCAGCTGCTGTGCCTTTCCTTGCAGCCCAAAATGACTGCTTGTAAGTGCGCATGAGTCAAAATACCATTTGAGGCATGCATGCCTCCAGTATTCAGCAGGCATACATCAAATGGTGTTTTGACACACATGCACTGACAAGCAGCCATTTTGGGCTACAAGGAAGGGCGGCCAAAAAAGGTAAACATCCTGGGTGGTCTCCCGGGAGGGTTACTACCCCCCTAGGAGACCACCTGGGATTTTTACTATTGCTTCGGTAGAACCGGTCTGAACCGGCTGCTGCCCACCACTGCTAGAGAGGCACATCTCTCTAGCACCAGAAAAAGGGGCTTCTCAGTGTCTGCTCCAGCCCTATAGAACCTCCTGCCATTTGTGCCACATCTCCACAGTTGCTTCCCTTCAGGAAAGGGATAAAAAACTGGTTGGCAGGGCAGGTGTTGGGCACCAGCAACGTGGTGACGATGCAGTTCCCACTCATGGGACTGAAAATGCATTTGACTCAAGGCATCTGCCAGAGTATTGCGAACGCCTGCCGGGTGAGTGGCAACAAGGAAAATTCGTCTGGGGATACGCCAATCCCAAAGTCTCATAGCCAGGATGAGGAAAGATCACGAGCGAGTTCCACCCTAGTTGTTTATATAATGGATGGTGGTCGTACTGTCTGAAATGACTTGGACAACCTTGTCTGATAGAGAGCTCTGGAAAGCTTTCAAGGCTTTGAACACTGCCAGAAGCTCCAATTGGTTGATATGCCATTGGCGTTCATGGGGAAACCAAGTCTTGTTGACGCACAGCAAGTCCATGTGGGTACCCCAGCCCCGGATGCTGGTATCCATTGTCAGCTGCACCTGAGGGTGGGGATCTTGAAAAGGGTGACCCTGTCATAAGTTGTTGTCGTCCAACCACCCTTGGGGTTGGGATCTCAATTGTGGATGGAGACGTAGCCTCTTTGATTGAGGCTCCTCTAGTCCATTGTACACAGACAGAAACCAGCACTGTAGGGATCAGGAGTGCAGTTTGGCATGCCTGAGGACTATCATGGTTGAAGGCATTGACTCAAGTTGCTTTTATGCTATAGCACTTTAATCCTGCTGAGCTATGGGCAGGATTTCTGCTCTGTTGTTCATCTTCAAATTTTTTAGTTAAAATTACACTGGCTCTGGGTTTGCATGTTCTTCTATGTCTGGGGTTCTCAGCCTACGGCCCCATGGTGCCAAATAATCCGTCCAGTGCCGGTGGTGGTGGCAGAAGTGAACATGTTAACGACAGCCATGGATGAGCTTTACGGCAGCATTTATGGCAGGGGGAACCACCAGTCTGGCCCACGCAGCTGTCTGAAGGAGTGTGAACCAGACCATTGGTTTGAAAAGTTCTGAACCCCTGTTCTAAGCTATCATGTTGGTTGGGGAAACAATCGTTTCTTCATTTCTGAATCAGTAGTCTGTCTCAAATACTAAGAGATAATGGGACTAAAGAGGTTTTTTCCTCCTGATTTTGGGTGATACAGTTGAAATGTCAGTTTTGGGAGGAGATTAAAGTTAGTGCTGGATTTCTTAATCTCTACTAAATCAAAATGTGCACAAGCTAGGCTTACAATGTTTATTATTCAGAAGCAAAATGGTTACTGTTAAGAGGACAAAGGAATGCAGATGCGCAGAATGACAGAGCTATGAAACATAGCACACTGAGTATGTGACTTGGTTGAGATGTGCAGGAGGTCACAGCAGAGGCTTCGGCAAGCGTTTTAGAACAGCACACACGACATGGCTTTGAGAGGCAGAGCTTTCTTGCTTTCAAATGCTGCAGTTAATTTCCGCCAGAGTGCCGGGATTTCATAACCTTCAAATAAGTTTCCACCATGTGTAGGTCCTTCTTGAAACAGGACAGGAGGCCATAGTTTTTCAGCAAAGACTCTTTGTTCTCGGTATTAAATCCAAATGTGTCATAGTTGGGTAGGAGCATTACGTGTCGATCGCCCCGAGAGTTCTCATCTTGCAGCCTCTGTGAATATAATTGTTGCAAGAGGAAAGTTGTGTTCACACTTGTGTTCAAATGAAAGTTTGCTTAATAACTCCAGTTGAGGACACTTCATAGGTACAAGGTCCATATTCTCATATGCTATTTAAACTTTGCCTTCCTGGGTAACTGTTAGCTTGACAAGAAGTTAATTTAGCCAAAGTGGTCCTATTCTGTGGTTATATATCTTATAGCAGTGGTGGCAAACCTATGGCACGCATGCCAGAGATGGCACTTGGAGACCTCTCGTTGGCACCTGTGCGGTCACCCCAGCACAGAGTTTGCTCCTTCCCTCTGCTCAATGGGAGCATTTCCTTCCTCCCCAGCACAGAGTTTGCCCCACCCTTCTGTCCAGCAGCCCAATGGGAACAATTTCTCCCTCCCCCAGCACAGAGCTCACCTTTCTTCTCTGTCCAGCAGCCCAATGGGAGCATTTCCTTCCTCCCCCCAGCACAGAGTTCACCCCCGCCCCTCTACTCAACAGCCCAAAGGCAGCGTTTTTTCCCTCCCCTGTTGCCATGTTGCCACTTAGCGATAAATAAGTGGGTTTCGGGTTGCAGTATGGGCACTCAGTCTCTAAAAGATTCGCCATCACTGTCTTATAGGGAATATATATGTAAACCTTGTAGAATGGTTTGCCCATCTGGAGAAAATGTCTTGGCATTCCATACTATACAAGTCATAAATTAAAAGAGGAGAAGGACAAAGACCATGAGGAAGACCCAGAGGAAGGTGGAAAGAGAACATCAATGAAATGTTACCAAAGAACAGCTGGAAGTGCCAGAACAAGAACCTTGCATCTCCTTCAACACTGACGGTGTAAAAGAAGAAACCAAGAAGAGACAAAGAAGGTCCTATCCTTAGCCTTAGCTTCAAACAGTTACATTGCAATAGGTATCTAAGGTGTGACCGCAATGCTGAAGATCCTGGGAGTCTGAGACAATCCCCTGTAACTATTTTTATCTTCTAACAAGAAACCATTGATGTATGTGCACCTTTAGTACTGGGCGCGGATGCATCAATTGCTTTTTTTCACGCATGCACACTTACCAGCCGCCATTTTGGCTTGGAGACTGGAGCAGTTTGGGAGGATCTCAGTGGCCTCCGGGGAGGCCCTCAGCGGCCTCCTTGGAAGTGCGGTATCTGTGGCCAATGCTCGAGGCTCTGCGGCCTGCCCTGGCATCAGCGGCAACTGTTGGCAGCAGTGAGTGGTGGTGGCACCACATGGCGGTGCAACTCAGGGCAACTTGAGTGAGTGCCACCCCCACCCCCACTCACTGCTGCCGATGGTCACTGCCAATGCCACGCCAGGCTGCGGTGTGCCACCAGACCGGGCCAGCCCGCACCTGGCCTGGCATTGGCAGTGACCAATGCCAGCGGAGAGTGGTGGCGGCAGCGCATGGTGGCGGTGCACTGCTTGAGTGAGGGCTGCCACCGCTGCCACTCACCGCTGCCAACGGTTGCCACCAATGCCAGGCCAGACCACAGTGCACCACCGGGCTAGGCCAGGCCACCGCTGACACAGGCCCCACTGCCGTTCCAGGCCAGGCCATGCTAGGCCACACCACTGGGCCAGGCCATGCTGCACCATCGCTGGTGCTGCCTGCTCTCCAGCCAGGTGAGTGACTCGTGTTTGGGTTTGGGTTGGTGGAGGGGGGGGGAATGTGTGTTTGTATGTGTATTTTGATCTGTATTTTAATATGTATTTATGTGTATTTTAATGTGTATTTTTATGCTTGTGTTTATGTGTATTTTAATGTGTATTTTTATGCTTGTGTTTATGTGTATTTTGATCTGTATTTTAATGTGTTTTATGTGTATTTTAATGTGTATTTTTATACTTGTTTTCATGTGTTTTATGTTTATTTAATTTGTATTTTAACGTGTATTTTTATGTGTACTGTCTTTTTATTTTACTTTTTTACTTTGGCTCCACCCATGTCATTGGCTCTGCCCATGACACTATGATGTCAGTTCCGCCCATGATGTTGGCTCCGCCCAGGATGTTGGCTCTGCCCACAGTGTTGTAGTAGAAATTTTGGCTGCCCATCACTGCTTCTATACTTTCTCAGACCTCTTAATAATCACTTCTTCAGGAGGGAGATGATTTGGCCCCATGATCATTGAGCTATATTTACAAGGGGATGGGGCGACAAGCCTCCAGAATATTTTACTCATACAGGATGACCAGACTGGCATTTGCTGAAACATGGGTGTTTCCACCTTTGCTACCATGGAAGGGGATTGCTTACCAACATAAGAATCAGGATATCTTTTCCCAAGTCATAAATTTTTTCACGGATGTTATCTAAGGAGTCAAATACCCTGACAAAGTTCTTTACAGGAATTAGCCACATCTCAATAACAAGCAGTGAAAATTCGAGTAGCTCTAAATCCTGGAATGGAAAAGAACAAGGCACCATTATTTTAAGAAGAGTTGTAAGAAGCTTCCCCTAGATTCCATTATGATCTCTAAAAGTGATATTATCTTAAGAACCCTGGCATGCTAAAACAACTTTGCAGAAGCACATGTTTAGCAGGCCTTTCCAAAGCTTTTAAACTGTTACCCTAGAAACACACCTGTACCTTTAGAACTGATATAAGTAAATATAAAGGTCACCCTTGCTCGAAAGCCAGTCATATCCGACTCTAGGGTTCAGTGCTCATCTCAGAGCCAAGAGCCAGTGCTGTCTGTGTCTGCAGACATTTCCGTGGTTTTTACCTTCCCACTGAAGTTTGTCCCTATTTATCTACTTGCAATTTCTTGATTTTTAACTGCTAGGATGCCAGGAGCTGGGACAAGATGGGAGCTCACCCCATCATGCAATACCCGGGAATCAAACTCCATCCTTTGAGTGGGATCACATTAGAAATGGTTTAAGGACCAGGATGGGGAAGTATCTTTCCTTACAAACTTATTGAGGGCATACCTCACCCAGCTACAAACCACCCTTGGAGTACATGTAATAAATTGCAATGTGCAGCAGTATCACCTTCAGATTCATATGGTGGGTAGAGGGAAGTATGAAATGAACCCAACAGACAGACATTCCAGTCACTGCACAACTTCTCCTGTAAATCATTTTACTGATCAGTCTTTTAGGAGCTTTAGTAGAATTAGAAATCATGCACATGAATTGCAAGAGTCCAGATTATGGACATCTATAAAACTGCTCCATGGCACAAATAAAGGTGGTAGTCAACTTACTGTTTTTTTTAGTACTTCATCCTTTTCAGTGGGTGCATGGAGGGCTACAGAGGTACAAGACAGAGAGCTCAAGAATGGCTGTCGCTGGTCTTCTAATATGTAGGTACTTTCCTGTGTAAATGCCACAAGATGGTGTGAGAATTTGAGACTTCTCCATCCACATTTTACCCAGAATGGAAAATAAATTCAATGAGCAATACCTTCATAATGCAGTAAAGCTGAAGTAGCTCACAGCAGTCTTTGGGCTAAGAAGTATGATGAAAGCACACACTTCTTCACTTGCTCTGGGACCTCTCAGGCATTCTTTCCAAGGTAGATTATTCCTCAATCCCCTCTAGAACTCACCCAAAACACAAGGCAAGGAATGTATGTTCACCATTCGTTCTCAGCCACGCCCGGCTGACCAGTACCTGGGTCCTCTCTGTGTACAGAACCCAGCCCAGTTACTTTTATGAGAGGTAAAGTAGCGCTCAAAAAGAGGCCAGTGGACTTACTGTTTGTTACCCAGGAATCCCATTTCCAATGAACACGCATTGATTGAAGAAAATATGTTTTATTTAAGTTGTAGTATGGTTCTTGATGAATCAGGTTATAGATCTCAGCATAGAAAAATAACCTAATCAAAATTTCATTTTAGAGAAAGGATGCTTTCAGACATGTCCTCCCCTAAATAAAAAGAATCTATCTATCTGTTCTAAGTTACCATAATTAAGTCTTCCGATCCTGATTCTTACTCTTTAAGCGAGGCACTATTTATCCGAGGTTTGACTGTACAGTAATACCTCGGATAACGTATATCTCGGATAACGCTAAAATCGCATAACGTTATGTAATCTGGGGAGGAGAATTGGATCGAATAACGTTACGGTCCTATGGGATGGATCGGATAACAACCGCTAAAGCCTGTGCGGTTACAATGTATCTCTATGGAGCTTTAATGTTATCTGATCCATCCCATAGGATTTTAACATGCATCGGATAACACTAAAAGTCGGATACCACCAAGACTTGTGGAACCAAGTCTTAGCGTTATATCTGAGGTATTACTGTATGTAGAATTTGATACCTGATATTTGGGTAACCTTGTTTCCCTTCCACACCAGTTGAGAGGCACTTAGCCACCTGAGTTATTCCTTAGAAGAAATGATGACTTACAACAAATGGATGCCACCCCCAATAATACTCCTTTACTCACAAATTCCATGAAGATATCCCTGGCAAGTTGGTGCATATTCTCGGCTTTGACTACTGCGTTGTCAAAGAGGCTGGAGAGGGGCATTGTGATAATGGCTGTTGTTTCCTCGGGCCATTGCAGGGCCAATGTAACTAAAGCAAGGAGAAGCTGAGGAGAGAGCTTAGATCCTGCAAAAGAAAAAGAAAAGAGAGAGAGAGAGTTTAATGTTTCTAGAAACCAGAACTGTTTCAAAGCATTATAATTGTTGTTGTCGTTGTCGTTATCGTTGTCGTTGCGGAAGCCGAGTGGGACATTGCCCTATTGCCTGATACCCTAGCAGGCCGCTGAATCCATAGCTATGTAATTAGGGACTGATGGTTATATCAGCTTCTTATGTTTCTTTTTCGCTTTTTCTTCTGAAATCTGCTTTAGCTGATACTTTAACTTACCACTCATTGTTTAATAGCAATTGCAAAGCAGACTCTAACAGCTAAAAAGATCCTACAGGCTCTCCACCTAGAATTGGAAAACAAAGAAACACAGAGAGGAGTATTAAAAAGCAAAGCAATCATTTATTAAACATTTCCAGGTTTAATGATCACAAAGAACAATAGTACAACAAAATAAAACATACAGAAATAACATGCAGAGTACACTGAAGGGCAATAACTAATTATCCCCCCCCCCCTTTTAAAAGCATGACATAGAACAGTGGTGGTGAACCTATGGCACAGAGTTGCCATGCCCGTCTGCCCACCAGCCCAGTGGGGGTGTTTTCTCCCTCCCCCAGCACAGAGTTTATTCTGCCCAGTAGCCCAATGGGAGCACTTCCTCCCTCCCCTGTTGTTGTGCAATAAATAAGTGGGGTTTGGGTTGCAGTTTGGGCACTTGGTCTCTAAAAGGTTCACCATCCCTGACGTAGAATTACACATTAATAATAATAATAATTTCATGTCAGAAATTATTCTGGGATGAAATGATTATTGCTGGAAAAACTCCACTCAGGGGCTGCCTGAATGAATCTCCTTTCATGTCCCCAAGAGCTGGCACAGATCGGGCACTCGTTCCGTCATTCACTACCTGGGTCTTGAACTGCCGACTTGCCGGCCTTCCAGGTAACTAGACGAGATACTTAACCACTGAGCCACCGCAGCCCCACACATTAATTAAGTTAACAATTAGCAATAGCAATTACACTTATAATCCACCTCATAGTTCTTAGAGCACTTTCTGAGCAGTTCATGGTGTGTTGTGTACATTTTGGGTACATTTTCCCAACCATAGAAAGAAGGCTGAGTGAACCTTTAGCCTGTTGGGATAAAACTAGGATCCTGAGCACTAGGCAGACAGATTTATTTGATATTAGCAGCATAGGTTGCCAGGACAATCTCTGGTGCAATTTTACTTTCACTAACTAGAGCAAGCATTAAAAAAGAAAATGTGGAGGGGTGTTTTTTTTTAATTCAGTGAAAATGTTCAGGCATAAAGGTTAGTTTCCTGTACTATATTTCTCATATTTCCTGAAACAATGAGACATTATTTGTCTCGGGTCAAACAAAAAAGTTTTCCAACGGCAAAAATCCATAGATTTACCCAAATATTTATCCCAAGTCCTTCCACTTGTTTAAAAAAACACAATGAAATAGCTAACATTTGTGGGAAAGGTTTGGTGTTTGGGCTGTTCAGGAAATAACACTACAAAATGCTTTGCTCCCCCAACCCCCGAGTAAAGAGATGGACACAGTTTTGGGGTTAAATCTCAGGGCCACTTTTATTAACTTGTAATTGTTAACCGCAATTCTGCCTAACCTGCAGCAGGGACTGCATAGTGCTGTTCTCAGTGATGGAGCAAAGGTAATCATCTTTCCCCTTTTCAATCACTTCCAGGTGACTACCAGCTCACCGGGAATATCGTGTTCTTTAACAGTCCCCGACCCAGTTTGCCATTCAGGTGTAATGACCACTGCTGTTCTCAGGCTTCAGGCCGTAGGCTATCCACATAATCAACAGGTCATGGGCATATCAACCAACCAACCGGGAAGGGAAGCATAGGTTTCTATATTCCCAGCTGTCTGCCATGCCATGTCCCATTCCCGAATAATCCTAGGCCTTCACCTATCCTTTTAACCAGCACTACCCGCCAAAGTGACCAGATTCAATCAGTTGACCAATTTCCCTGTCCATGACAGTGTGGAATGGGCAAAAACACCACCGTCCCAATAGCCAATCAAGGACAGTGCAAAAATTCCCATCCGGCTCCGAAGCAACCAGCTAATCTCACACTGTTATTTGGGGGTGCTCAGCTCACCTGCTGCCTGGGAAAGAGGGCGAGGGTATGGGGGAACCGCCTCTCAGGCAATCTGGCTCCTCCCTCGTCTAGCACGTCAGATGCCTGCTGAGAACCATCTCTTCCGGGGGGGCGGGGGAGGCAAAGCCCCGCCCTCCAGCATAGCCTGTCGGGCTTGGTTCCTTCTCTGTAGGTGTATTGCTGCTTTGATTCTGCAAGTACAGTATTTGTTACTGGATGAGTAACAAATTGTTGTTCTATTGCTTATATTTATTTATCGGCATTTATTGTGCTCATCATGTTTATCTGATATTTTGTGATATACTGTGACACTTTGTGATAATTTGTTATCCGCCCTGAGTCACATTGCGAGTGGGCAGCGTACAAGTGAAAAGAAACAAACAAACAAATAAATAAATAAGAGCAAATGTTTAAATCTTTTCTGTCCTAAAAAAAAAAATGTAACTTGACTATCTGTTTGGATACCAGTTCTGTCTGTGACTGCTCTGATCAAAAGATAAAATGGAACTAACAAACAGTTTATTGCTCCTACAAAACAAAACACAAATCTTTTCAATCTAAAAAAAAAAATATCTGGCCAACTATAACACTTTCCGATCAAATTGAACACATTAGTTAAACTCTTATAATGGCCAATATCAAAGTCTAGTATCATCATGGCATGTGATCTACTCAGCAAATCACACACGCAATGATGGGCTGTTACCGGTTCGGACCGGTTCACCCGAACCAGTAGCACCCATCACGAGGGGGTTGTCGGGGGGGGGCGGGGAACCCCAGAGGACCATTTTGGTCACCTCTCTGGCCCCCCTCCGGAAGTGTATTTCCAGGCAGCCAAAATGGCTGCCTGGAACTGCGCATGTGCCAAACCTCTGTTTGATGCATGCATAGTAAAAAATAGAACTGCACATGCATCAAATGGAGGTTTGATACATGCGCAGTTCTGGGCAGCCATTTTGGCTGCCTGGAAAGGAAGCGCAGGCAGCACCTCTACAAGCAGCAGTGGTGGCCTTTCCTTGCTGTGCTGCATCACGCTGCCAGGCCACCGTGCTGCTGCGATGGTTGGCCACTGCGGTCGTTTGCTGCTGTGGTGGTTTTTTATTTGGCTCCACCCACAACATCATGATGCCATGATGTTGGCTCCTCCCACAAAGTCATGATGACATGACATCATGATGTGGGCTCCACCCATGACCACATGATATCATGATGTTGGCCCCAGCCATGACGTCATGGCGTCACAGTGGGGTAGTAAACAATTTTACAACCCACTACTGCACACACGTATGATTTTAATAGCCAAGGATTGTACCTGTCATTCTATACTAACAGCTCAGGCAAGAGATTTAAGGTGTCACAAGAGAGCAGCAAATCATTTGTATTACTCTTAAATTACTGAATTTTCACTTCTGAGAAGGAGTGCATGATAAATTTTCTTCTTCAGATACCGAAATAATTTGATGAGCCTTAAGACAGTAGATGGTGGGGACACATACACTGCTATTTAAAGCGGCAGTGTTGTAGGACACACTTGATACACACCTGCTCCCCATCAGATTATTATTAAGGTGACCTAAAGTCGCTCCTCGTTTATTTATCCAAAGTAGACATTAGCTGCAATTCTATTCTGGAGAACACTTGCAAAATCCAAAATTCAGCGAGTGGTAAATAAAATAAAGACAAGGCAGAAGTAGTATTCAGAGACAAGTTGCACACCATTACTCGGATCAATCAAATGTGCAATTCTGACTTCCTGGCCCTAATTCCCTGCACACTTATGCACATACTAACTATACAAGAAACATATGTAGGAGAAGAAAGTATCTTTACAAAACCACTGGAAAAAATCTACATCTTGACACTTATGTACCAAACATTTGTATTGATAGTGCTGGAAAGTACAATATCAACAAAATTAGTGGCAGATCTCTGTGCTAGATCTGCTTAAGGAAAATGTAAACTCTGGGTGCAGACTGTTCACATTCAGATAACAGAAAGGAAGGCCTGACATTTTAAATTAACTGAGACAGACTTCATGCCTGAAGAACCTACAAAACTGATGTGGCATTTCCTCAGAAGAACTGTTCTGAGGAGTTAAGAGCAGGAAGATGATCACCATGATAATAACCAATATCCAGAACAGATACACCACTAGAAGAAGAAGAGCCGTAATTTACTGATTTTTGAAGAAGATAGACAAAAATCAGCTGAAGCTTTTGGGTGAGAAAATGCTGACCTAGTAACAGAATGGAGGTAACGCCATACTGGATGATCATGTCCAGCAGATTTGTTATTTTATATGGCTAGATGCTTGTGTGAGTGTAAATTAGGAACAGAAGCAGTCACCAATCAACACCATACGATACAAGAATTGTTAGGGCATATTTTGGGTATTGTAGAAAGATGCCTGCCTACTGAGCTACTGTACCTTTAACAGACCTTTAAGGGTCCAGAGACAGCTGTTGGTAATAGAGGTATTGCCCATCAGAAGCTGATCACACAGCTGTAACCACTTAGGACATGAGTTTGGACTGTGCACAGCTGTAGCCACTTTGTGAGTGAGTCAGCAGAATTACTGTATATCAATGGCCCACCTGAGATAGGCTAATCTGAGGAGGAGAATGACGGACATTTGACAGACAACATCTGAGGGATGAAGAACTGCTGCAGGAATCTCTGCTGATGCAAAGAACTATCAGGTAATCTGAACTGCTAAGGATAGCATACTGACTAAGGCCTTGGCCAAACTGCAGTCAGTGTTTGCTGTGGGAGGACTCTGTGTATGCTCAGTGGACTTGAGCCATCAGGATACCAAGCATTGAATCTACTGTGGGGCTTGAAGCCAGCCTGCTACCTGTACATAGTTCTGTGTCTGTTGTTTGAGTGTGTCCCTCACCCAGGAGTATAGTGCATCATTGTTCATTGAGACTGTATGTGTGTCTTGAAAGCCAAGCTTTTGCTGTTGCAATAGCTAAGCACTATTCTGCTACTGTAAACACACATATGGCCAAAAACCGTTAACAATGGGTTATGGGCCCAGATGTGCCTAACTCCCACGCCTAGAGGACCCCAACTGCATCCAGGAGTGTCCATCTGCCAAGCCCTGAGGTGCTGTGTGCCAGGACTGGAGCTGCGGAGCTGCCAGCATGTCCAGAGAAGCCACGTCCATGGAAAGCTTCAACTCCTGAGGGACAATGCCCCCGACTACCAGGCAAGGCAGCAGAGTCCACACCGAGATGACGTTCACCTTGCTTCGCCTGTTCCAGTTGCCTACGTGCTTCTTGTGACTGCCAGTTAGGGAACTATGGCTGTCTCCAGCCTCTCACTGGTGCCCCTGCTTGATGCACCAACTACCAATCTTGGTCTCTGAAGTGCGGCCTGTTGCTGCATAAAGAGGGGCTTTAGGACTTTGTTGATAACCCCCCAAAAGTAGAAGCCCTTGATCCTTCTGATGAAGAGAAAGCAAGTAAGTGGGACAGATATGATTGTGATAACCAGAGAGCTCTGGGTATAATTGGTTTAACTGTGTCAGATAGTCGATTGTCTTATGTCGGGGTGAAACCTCAGCTGCCGCATGCTGGCCAAAGTTTAAGCAGTTATATGTCAGGGACACTGTTGGTTCCCAGATCTATCTCACCAGGACTTTGTTTAAGCTAAGACTCCAGAATGGTGGGGACATGCTGAGTCATCTTCAGTCTCTCAGAGATTTGCTGCAGCAATTAGCCGAGACAAATCTGCAATTTTCTGACCAGCAGCAGGCATACGCCTTGTCATCTCTAGATGAAAACTATGGTGCATATGTTGCTTCTCTAGAGGTTCTTCCCAAAAGTGAGCTAAATTTTAATGGGGTTCATGCTCGTCTTGTGGAACAGTTTAGGCTAAGAAATGCTCTGAAGGAATTCAGAAAGCCAGCCCCACCTGCTCACAATAATATTCCTCCTCCCACTGCATTTGCTGCTAAGAAATGTTTTATCTGCCACTGTGTTTGCTGCTAAGGAATGTTTTATTTGCCAGAAGTCTGGGCATCTGGCCAAATTCTGCAGAGTTAAGCAAAATACAGATAAGAAGAAGCAGAGAAAAGCAAACCTATGTGTTTCACTGTCTTCTAATAGTGTGCTTAATATTGGTAAAACTGAAACCTGGGTAACAGACAGTGGTGCTTCGCATTGTATTTGTACAGACAGGGATTTGTTTACTTCTGTAAGCAAAACAAGTCAAGCCATCACACTTGCAAATGGATGGCGTGTTAAGGCCTATGGGCACGGAAGAGCATATTGCTCATTTCTGAATGCAGAGTTGGATATGCTATATGTCCCAAGTATGAGATTTAATTTACTGTCTGTTAGATCTCTGCTGGGCTTAGGTTATATGGTAACTTTCCAGGGGAAAGAATGCCTTATCCGGGGACAAGATTAGGAGCTGATTGTTCCATTGGAGAAAGATTTGTTTGTTATACCTTCCAAGGCACTCAGTGCTATGCTGGCTGAGAACATTTGCACAAATAAGCTCCCCCATGATCGTTGCATTCATCTGGTGCACAGACGGATGGGTCACATTAACTTCCATGATCTTAGGGAAACAATTGCCCTTACTGAGGGTATATCTTTAAAGCCGTGCAATAAATACCTAAGTTGCAACCCACGTAATCAGGAGAAGAGCAAAACAACTCCTGCCAACAGGGTGGATGGTTTCAAAACTACCCAGCCCTTGTAGTTGGTGTGTGCTGATCTGATAGGCCCAATGAGCCTTAGCCTTGGTGGGTCAAAATATGTTTTGATTATAGTTGACCATTATACTCGGTATGGGTTTCTGTACATGCTCAAACCCAAGAGCGACACTTACTCAGCGTTCACCAGGTGGATTAAGTTCACTCAGAATAAGGCAAAGTCCCTGATAACTGACAATGGCTTAGAGTTTACAAATAAGGCTTTCACTGACTTCCTAGCCAAGCATGGAATTGCCCACCAGAAATCAGCCCCATATAGACCAGAGCACAACTCCATTATAGAGCGGAGGGGTCAAACCCTACAGCCCATGACGAGAGCCATGCTGAATGACTCCGGCCTTCCACATTCTCTTTGGGGTGAAGCTATGATGTGCGCTAACCATCTGTTGAATAATACCTTCCATTCTGGGATTGATGATATCCCTGCCATCAGATGGCATAAGAGGAGGCCGAATCTGTATTATGTCCGGGTTTTTGGGTCCCCTGCATGGGTACACATGCCTGCCTAGACAAAGCGAAAAGGGCAGCATCGTGCACACAAAATGTACTTTGTGGGCTATGAGGCTAATCATCAAAATTACAGGTTCTGGCTGCCAGGGTCTAAGCAAATTCTCAATAGTGGGAATGCCAGGTTTCTGGAGCACTCTCAATGGGACCATGTGGAGCAAGTCCAGATTCCTGGGATCCTAGTACATCCAGCAGAAGAAATCCTGTAAACAAGCCTTCCACTGATGCTGAGGTAAAGGAGGAGGGAGTGCCTTTACTCAGTGGGTCTGAATCTGATACATCTGTATATTCAGAGAGAGGGAGTCCTGATTGGGTGATACCGCTTAAGTCCAAATGGACCAGACGGCCACCAGACAGGTACCAGGCCACAATGGCCAATTTGTCTATAATAGAGCCCACTGCATTTACCGAGATTGCTGCAATGCCAAGCACAGAAAAGGCTGCATGGCAAGCAGGGATACACAGGGATTCAAACTCACTGAAGAACCCATCAGAGTGTGAGAAGGTGAAAAATTCCTGAAAGGCAAAAGGTGTTTAGGTAAAAAATACCCAGATAAATTAAAGCAATAGTGTGTAACAGTATCTTCCAGAAGGTGCCTAAAGGCATGTGCAGAGTGTAAAATGGTAATGTAAATAATGGTATCGTGAACAGTAAATAATGTACTATACTATGATTGTGTTTTGTATATACTGTACCATATTCTGTTATGTACCTCTGGCATTCATCTTCTACAATAGGAGGAGCATGTTAGGGCATATTTTGGGTATTGTAGAAAGATGCCTGCCTACTCAGCTACTGTACCTTTAAGAGACCTTTAAGGGTCCAGAGACAGCTGTTGGTAATAGAGGTATTGCCCATCAGAAGCTGATCACACAGCTGTACCCACTTAGGACATGAGTTTGGACTGTGCATAGCTGTAGCCACTTTGTGAGTGAGTCAGCAGAATTACTGTATATCAATGGCCCACCTGAGATAGGCTAATCTGAGGAGGAGAATGACAGACATTTGACAGACAACATCTGAGGGATGAAGAACTGCTGCAGGAATCTCTGCTGATGCAAAGAACTATCAGGTACTCTGGACTGCTAAGGAAAGCATACTGACTAAGGCCTTGGACAAACTGCAGTCTGTGTTTGCGGTGGCAGGACTCTGTGTATGCTCTGTGTACGTAAGTGGGGCTTTTACTGTAGGTTAATTTTGCTTTGGATGCTATTATATGCTTGTGGTGCCTCTGACACAAATAAAGTACAACCTGAAACACTGATGGCCAGCCTTGACGTTCCAGGTATTCTTGGACTTAAATTCCCAGAATCCTTGATCAGGCGGCCAGGAGGATAAGAGCCCCAGTGGCCATGGGAGGCTGAAAACACTGCCCCACCCTCTATGGCCCTTCCCACCAGTGGGGAGGATAAGAGCCATCGTGGGCATGGGAGGCTGAAGATGCTGCTGCGCCACCACACCCTCATCAGCCCTACTCACAGGCCAGGAGGATAAGAGCCCCCATGACCACAGGAGGCCATGCTGCCCTCAACCCTCCCCACCAGTGGTTTTGGTTGGGGTGCTGTGGCGTATTCATGCATGACTTTTGCTTTGGTGCTGTGGGACTTCTTATATGAGTGCTGTGGGACTTCTCAAACGTGTTTCTGTGAGACTTCTCAAATGAGTCCCCCCTTTTTTTGTAATGCTTTTTCATACTGTGTTACTGATACTTTTTGATACTGTGATTTGTGATAATTTGTGATGATGATATGTAATGTGATTGTTGTTAGCCACCATGAATTGCATAGCCGAGTGGGCGGCACACAAATCCAATAAATGAATTTAAATGACAGAATAACTAGAGGGCCAAGGATGACCCGACCTAGAGTGCAGAACCACTCTACTTATTATAGCTATTCCCAGTGGGGGAATAGCTTTTCTGGGCCACAGGTAGCCCTAAATTAAAGTGACTAATGTCTATTCAGTCACTTGCACTTTAGGGGAAATGTGCTGCTGTGTCAAGTGATCGGGTGTGTGTGTTGTGGTTGGGGTTAGCAGGGAATATGGGTGTGAAGGATATAAACCTTATGTAACAACCCACCCCACCACTGCATCAAAAAGTAAATTGGGAGGCAAAGTCAACAGGACTAAATGAAACATCTTTAACAACTGCCTTTGTCTTACTGAATTAGCAGAAGCTCATTAGTGGTATTTCAAGTACAGTACTGTGTGATACAAGGAGGCCACAAGTCCTTCACATATTCAAAAGGGAGTTTATTAGGTTTTAGACTATAGTAGAAATGTGGCATCTTGTGCTAGCAAAAGGCCACCTGTTTGTTTACCCCAACACTAGGACATGATTGGATGTATTCTAATTACCCAAGTTCACCTCATACCTGGTTAGATCACCTTAAAAATGGTATCTTAGAACAGATAGATAGATTTTATTTATTTAGAGAAGGAAATGTCTGAAAGCATTCTTTCTCTAAAAGCGAATTTTCATTAGGTTATTTTTCTATGCTGAGATCTGAAACCTGATTCATCAAGAACCATGCTTCAACTTCAATAAAGCTACTTTCATCAGTCAACGTGTGTTCATTGGAATTGGGATTCAGGGATGAGACAAAGGCAAGCCACTGGCCTCCTTTTTAACGCTAGCATATTACCTCTTTAATATTAATTTGGTTGGGCACTGTACGCAGACAAGACCCAGGGTTGTTTCAGCCAGATGTGGGCTGAATGATCGACATACATTTCTTGCCATGAGTTTTGGGTGAGTTTCTAGAGGGGATTTAGAATAATTCTCATTGGAAGAAAATGCTGGAGAGGTCCCTAAGCAAGGTGGGGAAGAGTATGGTTCATCATATACTGTACTGTAGTTTTCACTATAAAAATAAAATAACAAATAAATTTTTAAATTTAAAATTTTGAAAAGCTATAAATGACAAATCAAAATGATATAAACTTGAAAAGAACAAGAGACAAATAGACCTATCATCGCTCGGTCATTAGTTGTTGCATTTTATTGCAAGGTCAAAGAAAAAAGATGGGGAACGCTAAACAAGGCGTTTCACCAAACAAGCTTGTGTGAACAATATATTTCTATGGCAACTTTTCCTCTTAGTACAGATGTCTTTCTTCATAAAGTTGGTTCTTACCAGGGCAATGTATCTCCCTATTTTTCCAGGAACATCAACTTCCACGGCTCTCCAAGATTTCAAACAGAAATCTGAAGCTAGCTTGAAATGAAATTATTTCTTAAAACATCAGAAGCTGCTTTATATCAGGCAGAGATTGTAATTTTTTTTCCTTTCGGAATAAGTCAAAAAGTTAATCCAATCAACAGTGGTCCCATGGAATGAATCAAGTTTAAATTAATGGCTATATAAGTTTAATTGATTTGCTGAGGATCTACTTTAAGCTGGAACTAGCAACTGGCTCTTACCATAGAACTGCAATTCCAAGCAATGGGAACCCACACTTACCTGGGCACACCTGGAATGGCAACCACAGACTGGTGGGATAACATAGCTGGTTCCAGAAGCATTATATTGGGGCAAGGATTCCCCTCCCACTGCTTTTGCAACCTTCATTAGGCAGCTATAATTCCTTTTTTTTATTTTTGGGAACTTGAACACACTTGAGGACAGTGTATTCCAATTAATTGGGGGTAGGGGACAGTTGGTGCCTCACTGATTTTTCCCTGCTTCCCCGCCTCTGTTTTATGATTGCTATTTATTATTACAGCATTAGTGTTAGTGGGCTCTTATAAGTAATATAGGAGTTTGTTTATAATGCTGAATTTGTGATGTTATTTTTATACTATGTAAGATGCCTAGAGTCAGGTTCGCCTGAGCAAGGCGGGGTATAAATTTGAAAAATAAAAAATAAATATAATCTTCTTTATTTTGTCACAGCTATTCACTGTCACAGCTTTCTCTTTTGGCAGTCTGGGGGATTAAGAGTGGATAGTGTGAGGTTGTCAATCAGTACCCTGCTGGCCCATATTGTTGAATGACTCCTGTATGGAAATGTAGGAGAGGCCCAGGGTCTAACCTGGCTTGGAGCCTAGTAGAACCTTCATCTGCTGCTGAAGAGGTTAGGAGTTAACACTGAGAAGCAATCGGGTCTAATAACCAAACAGGTCAAATTAATCAATTCATGGCCAAGTGCTGCTGCTGCAACCAATAAAATTGTGGCCTATTCCAAAGAATGGACAACATGACGACAATTCTTCAACAATTGGCCAAAAATATGACTGATACCCAAGTAACAATGCAAAAGTTGGATGCAAACCAAACTAAATTGAACAAAACTGTAGAGGCTAATAGTGAGGAAATGAAAAAAGATAGGGAACTTGCCAGGTTACAATATGAAAACCTGGCTAAGGCCCTTACAGATGTGAAGAAAGATGTGGCAGTGAACACACAAAGGATTGATGAGATTACAAAGTCAATGCAAAAAGAAGTTAAACAAGCCATTATAACAGTAAATGAGCTTTACATTCAAGAGCATGTATTGGAAAACAAGATGGTGGTGCAAGAGAAAAGAATGATGTTGATGGAGGAGGGTGGAGAAAATTTAATATAGTGATTCGTCATTTGCCTCAAAGGATGCCAGACAAGCTGAAAGAGAGGGTTCTGGAATGGTTGAACTCACTCAAAATGGGTAAAGATTTCGGACAAGACGATATTGGTGCAGTGTATAGGGTGGGTGGAAGGAGGGATAAGAAGACACCAAGGAATGTTTTAGTTAAATTTGCAAATTGGGCTGACAAATTGAAAGTAATGTCTTTTATCAGGCAAGCTGGGTCTGGCGTCCTAAACATAGAAGGGATTGATGTGGAGGTCTACAACGACATCGCGCCCGAGGAGAGAAAGTGGAAGTACACAATGAAACCTGTCACAAAATTGTTGATTGCAAAGGGTGTTAAGTATGGTTGGCGTTTTCCACAACAGCTGAGATTTTTTTTATGATAAAAAATGGCATCTTCTTGATGTGAACACTGATGCATTGTTGTATTTAACACAAATTGGTTTGATTAAGGAAGCGGACATGGATTGGATTGCATTGCGAACAGAATTGTATAAGGCGGGCGTGATGGGACCATTATTGGGCCGGGAGGAGGAGGGAGCAGTGGGAGGTGCGGACATTCCAGGGACAAGCGCGGAACAGGTGGGATGAATATATTCATAATCTTAAAAACAAATTTAATTAGTGTCAGAGGAAGGGAGTCTATGGAGGAATTATATGCCATCTTTCTCCGGTCCCCCCCCTCCCCTCTTTGGAGAACAAAGGTGGCATCAAAAAGAAATATGTGGGGAGGGTTGAAGAAGGGGAAAGAATAGGTAAGTCTTTTTTTCTTTTCTATTATTATTGTTTTGTACTTAATGCATTTAGTATTTCTGTTCTATTATATCAGTTCTTTAATACTGGGAAAGTATGGGGATTATTAGGGAGCACGTCCGGGGAAAGAAACGAACAATGGGAAGCGGATTTAGATATAGATGGTTAAGTCACTGAAGTTGATATCGTGGAATGTGAAGGGAACGGGGAACCCCTTGAAGAGAAAGCGTTTGCAAATAGCGCTCAATAAAGCCAGGGCTGATGTTATTTTTTTGCAAGAGACCCATCAAAAATCAGCGGACGCAAATAATTTGGCGGTGAGGGGAATGGAAATATATGAAAAGGCATATGGGACATCTAAAGCCAGGGGAGTTGCAACTCTGATCTCGGAAAAATTGGGGTTTACTGTGATCAAAACTATAGCTGACCCAGAAGGTAGATATCTAATAATTAAAGGAAAAATTGAGGAAGAAGAGATAACGTTGGCTAACATCTATGCTCCAAATGATAAACAGCAAGAATTTCTAGACAAAGTAGGGACAATTTTGAATAAGGAAGGGACTAAACGCATGGTCTTAGGTGGAGACTTTAATATGTTATGTTCAGATTCCGATAGTACAAGTGTAAAAAAGAGAGGTAAAAGATACATATTAGAGGAGTGGAGGAAGTACATGGGGATAAAGGATGTTTGGAGAGAGCTTAAAGCTCAGGAAAGAGAATATACGTATTATTCACATGTCCATGATATGTATTCAAGAATAGATTATATTTTTGTAACAGAAGAGTTAGTTAAAACAATTGAGGATATAATAATTGGGACATTTAGGGAATCTGACCATGCAAAGATAACACTGGATATAAATCTTAAAGAGATTGAAAGAGGAGGGTACATTTGGAGATATGATGCTAAGCTATATAGAGAGGAATTAACGAGAAAGCAAATTATGGAACAATGGGAGGAAAGCTGGAAACTAAATGAAAACAATGAGGTCGCCTGGGGAGGAGTTTGGGATACAATGAAGGCAATCTTTAGAGGGGAATCGATAAAATTAAATAACATTAGAAATAGGCAAATCAGAAATAGGAACCAGGAATTGGAAGAACAGTTAAAACATCTTCATCTTGAATATGCTAAAAAGAAAGATCAGAAATTATTCCAGGAGATAAAAAAAATTAAGAAAGAGTTGGATGGGAAAGATATTGAAAAAGTAAAGAAAGATTTGATCTTTCTCAAAAGGGAGTATTTCGAATACGGTAATAAAAATTCTAAGCTATTGGCAAAAGCAGCAAGGGATAAAAAAATAAAGGACAGGTAGGTGTATTGCTAGACAAAAATGGGAAAATATGCAATAAAAGGAAAGAAAAAGCATTATTAATTGAAAGTTTTTATAGAAACTTGTATTCAAAAAAGGAGGTAAATTTGAGTAAAATGCGAGAATATTTTGGACACCAACAAATTAAAAAGATTACAGAGGAACATAGGAACAAATTGGAGGAAGAAATATCTATTAAGGAAATTGAAGATGTAATAAAAAAATTGAAAAAGGAGAAAACACCTGGGGAGGATGGATTACCAGCAGAGTTTTATAAAGATTTTATGCCTTGGATTGCCCCGAGGCTGCATGAATTATATAACGGGATTTTAGAGGGAGATGCAACTCCAGATTCCTGGAATAGATCGATAATTGTCTTGATTCCCAAGCCAGGCAAAAATTTAGAAAAAAATGAATCCTATAGACCAATTTCCCTGATCAATCAAGATGCAAAAATTTTTACAACGATTTTAGTAAATAGACTAAATGGATTCATAGCTAATTATATCAAGGAGGATCAAGCTGGATTTGTTAAAAATAGATATATGGCGGATCTCATAAGAAGAGTAGTGGACATATTGGACATAGCTGAAAAAAAAGGAAAAGATGGGATTTCTAGCATTAGACATCTTTAAAGCTTTTGACTCTTTACAATGGGCAACGATTCACGAGATGATTAGATTATATGGATTTGGAGAAAAATTTCAAGGCGTTATTGGAAAGTTATACAAACAAGGTTTGGCAAGAATCAAATTTAATGAAAGTTATACAAATGACATAAGGCTAGAGGCGGGTACGAGGCAGGGCTGTCCATTGTCGCCATCGTTGTTTATATTAGCTATGGAACTCTTGGCAAATACAATTCGTCAGGATGAAGAGATAGTAGGGATTGAAGGAACTAAAGTAAGTCTCTATGCAGATGACACATTGATAACGATGAAACATCCAACAAAAGTTATAGCTAAGATAAGCAGACATTTGAAAGATTTTGAGGAAGTATCGGGATTGAAAGTTAACTGGGATAAAACAGAAATGATTTTAATCAATGGAAGCAAAGAAGACGAAGAATTAATAAAAAGGATTTATAACGTGCAGATTACGCAGAAAATGAGATATTTGGGAGTAATGCTATCACATAAAATTGGGGAACTTAAAGAGTTGAACTATGACAGACAAAAGAAGGAAATGGAGAAGAAAATAGCACAGTACAGTAAATTAAATCTGTCATGGTTCGGTAGAATAGCTATATGCAAAATGATGTTGCTTCCTAAATTGAACTTTTTGTTTGATGTTTTGCCGTTAAGACATACTGATAAGGAGTTGAAAGCGTACCAAAATATGATTAATAGGTACTGTCATGGGAACAGAGGAGTTAGACTAATAAAGTCATTGTGGTACGCAACACAAAAAGAGGGAGGACTGGGGATTCCGAATGTTACTAAATATTATAGAGCCTTTCAAATAAGGAATGTTATAAAAATTTTAATTAGAGAAGAAACAGTCTGGGAAAAAAATTGAAAGGAAAGGTTTTACGAAGCTGGGTAAGGCACAGTTTCTATGGGATGGAAAGGAAAAAGGAAAAAAGCAGGCCCAGGTCCTGATGTTAAAGTCTACAGTAGAGACATGGAATAGAGTGAGGAAAGAACTTACTTTAGGGATATCACCAATCTTAGAGGTGGAAGATTTTCAGGATTTTCCAATCAAAATAGATAAAAAGATCAGGGATATATTGGTTGAAAATAAAGTAAAACTATTAAAAGATTGGGTCAATACTTGCAGAGACCAGGAGAAAAGGCGTGAGCTGTATTTGCAATTACAGTTGGATTGGTTTAAGATTCTTCAGATTAATAACTGGAATAAGAAATTTCTGCGGGAAAATGGATTAAATAGAGAGTGCACGGAGTTCGAGACACTTTTGGCTAAAGTTAGAAACGGAGAAATGGGAATTAAAGGATTGGTCAGTAAAATTTATAAAATTTTAAATAAAAGCCAAAATATACAAGAGGTGTTAAGACAAAGTTGGGAACAGGAACTAGATACAAGGATAACAGCAACAAAATGGCAGAAGATGTGGCAAAGAAGGATAATGAGAACCATGTCGGTTAGAATTAAAGAGCATAATTACAAAATAGTATGGAGATGGTACAGGACCCCAGTCGGTCTGCACAGAATGTATAGTAATCTGAGCGATATATGTTGGAGGTGTAAAAAAACGAAGGGAACATATGAGCATATGTGGTGTAGCTGTGAGGTATTAAGAGACTTCTGGGAAAGATTAGAAAAAGAAATAGAGAACATACTAAATGTGCGGATCGGACTGGGGCCAGATACAATCTTGTTAACAGATATAGAAGACTATGATATGAACAAAGATAATAAAGAGTTACTGGCCATAATGTTGACCGTTGCAAGACTAGGTATAGCCAAAAAGTGGAAGTGCTATGAACAAATAAACATTCAAGATTGGTATACACAAATGTGGGATTTGGCGTTAAATGAAAAACTTACTTGGGAGATAAATTGCAGGAAAGGGAAAATGTATAATAATAATTTCTGGAGGATCTGGGAACCTTTTATAAGTTATACTTTGGAGGAAAAAAAGGGCATACCCCCTGCACAAGATTATAATGACTTCTGGAAATTGTAAAGGTATAGAATTCCCCGGACAATGTATATAGCACAAGGGTGATATTAATGATGTAAAAGAAAAGATTGTGTAGAAGATTATGTTTTAAAAAAATGTGGTGAATATAACATCGCTGTGGATAAAAATATGTTACATGATCTTTACAATTTCATATATTTTTGTAATTCTTCTATTTTATATTTTTGTATTCTTGTATTTCTCTTTTAATACCTAATAAAAAATTTAAAAAAAATTGTGGCCTATTATTCTCCAAATGCTTGTATGTGGAATTAGACTGCCTCAGGACTTACTCAGCACTAAACTGACAACAGTATGTGGTTGTTCTGGTGGGCTTTAAGCTGGAACCTAAAGGATCTTTGCAGAAAATCTACATTAATACATATCAAACAAATAACCAAAATAAATTGATAAGGAAATATATATTGACGGTGATTTCGGTTCTCTGAGTGCTAACTTTCATGAAAGCAAAACAGCATCCAATAGACCAAGGGTGCCCAAGCTTTTTTGTACCATGGACCTGATCATACCCCCAGACAGCTGAGCGGACCTGAACATGCCTGCCAGAAGCAGAAGTGGTTAGAACAGCTGTAAATACACCCACTTCCACATTTATGACAGGTATGGGCACATTAATGCATATGCAAGTGCATTTTTACATCTGACGTAAACGCATCTGCTTCTGCTTATGGGTGCGGTGAGGGTAGTGGTGGGCCACATGTAATGGTGCCGTGGGACAAATCCAGTCTGTGGGCCATTGTTTGGCTCCCCTGTTCTAGAGAGGAGACAAATAATTATATTCTCTTTCAAAATACTAGAAAACCAGGGTCACTGTCTTACATTGAGCACACACAGAAAAGACATTGTTGTGTGCCTGTATACATGATGTGTCTATACACTGATGCCATGAGGCCTCACTCTTATGTCTGATGAAATTGACTTGGTCCACGGAAGATCACAGTTAAATACAGGAGTTAGTCTTTAAGGTGAAGTAAAAAAATTTTTTGGCTGTTCTGCTTTATTTACTCTCAGATATGCTTGCACAGACTAACTTGGCTACAACTTCAAAAAAATTTTATGTTAATTTTACCAATTCTTCAGTATCTAAATGGAAGCCTCATATTCAGAGGCAGTATATCTGAATGCATGTTCCTGTTTGGCAAGACTGTGAGGCAAAGTGAGATAACAGCAGCAAATGTGAGGTGGCAAATGCTGGCCCAGAGCAATGGTGATATATTATTTTTATAATCTTAGAACAACAGAGCTAGAAAGGACCCTATGGATTATTGAATATTATTCCATATCAAGGAAGCACAGTAGGGTATCGAAACCACCAACCTCTGTCTCCACAGTCTAATACAGATGTTCTCAATTTACAGCCTGTGGGCTAAATCTGCCCCATGGCATGATTTCATGTGGCATACTGCCCTCGCTCCCACCATCACTGCTATCAGAAGCAGTGGAAGCAATGGAAACAGCTGTGCCTGCATTTATAGCTAGCACATTTATAACAGCCGTGGACGCGTTTTATGGCAGCATTTATGACAGGGGAAACCACCAGTCCATCCTGCTCAGCTGTCTGAGGGAGCTTGCCCCATCCTGCGGCTTGAGAATGTGGAGAACCCTGGTGGTCTGATTCCTAAACTAGTGTCATGGGATAATGCTTACATGGAACATTCATTGTGTCTGAGATGGGTGTTCTTTTCTATCAAGCGTGCAGCTTCAAGAGGGATGCTCATGGGGTGGTGAGAGAGAAAAGGGACAGCTGCCAAACCAGCCACTGTGGTGATCATTCGGGCGACAGGCATCGTAGCCAGATGACCCTCACATCTGTGGAAATACCTGTGCTTACACTTGGTCACATGGAGTCCCACTCCTCTACACAGAGATCAGAGCTAAAGAGTTAGAGAGGGATGCAAAAGACAATCACAAGAGACATCACCTCTCCTATTTAATATCTACATTAAACTGCTGGGTGAGATCATCAATTCCCATGGAGAGAAGTATCATCAATATGCAGATGATACCCAGTTGTATATCTCAGCCTGTGGGGACCCTAGGGATGCAGTGGAAGTCCTTTCCAAGTGCCTGGAGCCTGTGAGGGTCTGGCTGGGGGACAACGGGCTGCAACTGAATTCCGGCAAGACTGAATGGCTGTGGGTCAGGGGTCCTACACGATCTCGGAAGTTACCATCTTTGGTTCTGGATGGGGCAGTTCTGCCCCAAACAGACCTGGCATGTAACCTGGGGATCCTCCTAGACTCACAACTACTGCTCGAAGAGCAGGTGGCAGTCGTGGCTAGGAGGGCTTTTGCACAACTTAATGTTGTGTGCCAGTTACACTGGCTCCTAGATCGGGATACATTGTTCATTATCACACACACTTTGATCACCTCTAGACTCGATTATTGTATTGCTCTCTCCATGGGGCTATCCTTGATGTCCATTCGGAGGCTTCAGCAGGTCCAGAATGCGGCAGCCCAGGTTGTGATGGGGTGCAGGTATTATGCTTGTGCTTCACCACTTCTCTGAGAACTGCACTAGCTTCAAATATGCCTCCAAGTGCAACTCAAGGTGCTGGTTATTACCTTTAAAGCCCTACATAGTAGCGGGCATGGATACTTAAGAGACCGCATCACCCCAAGAACATCTTTCTGTCCCACCAGAGCGGACCGGAGAGGTTCTCTGATCGTTCATTCAGCTAGAAAGACTCATCTCTCTAAAACGAGATGGAGGGCCTTCTCTGTGTCTACTCCGGCCCTTTGGAACCTCCTGCCAAGTGAATTGCATCTCCAGACAGAGTTGCTGCCCTTCAGAAAGGGGGTGAACACCTGGCTGGTGGGTCATGTGTGGGGTGTGGGCCAGGCGGTGTGTTGGGTTGGCTGGCTCCTGGAAATAACCCCACCTCTCTCTCCCCGTTGTGGTTTTTAACTTAATTTTTAACTTTTTAGTCTTTTAATCCTGGATTTTAAATCTTGAATTGTAAGTGATGTGTTTTAACTCTTTTAGACTGTAAGCCACCCTGAGTCCTCGGAAAAAGCCTGAATATAAATATAATAGATAGATAGATAGATAGATAGATAGATAGATAGATAGATAGATAGATAGATAGATAGATAGATAGATAGATAGATAGATAGATGAACTCTAACAAATCTTTATTTGGAATGGTTGATTTAAAAACCCACACAAATTAAAAAACAGCCCAAGAAAGTGGAAAAGAGAGACGATATGGACAAACACAAAACAGAAATAAGAATCTGTTGGCTGTGGCCATATCACAATGGGTGTATGTTCTTTGGTCCACCAACTCAACCTGATGACAATAATGACAACGTGGCATTGTAGCAGCTTGACACACAGACATTCCTATTCATCACAAAATCAGGTTTCATACTAATGTCTTTGGGACCACTGTTGCATCACGTTGAACATGGAGTTATTCCACTTGTGCCATTGCCTGGAACTTACCTTCTAATGGGGCACGTCCTGTACATTGCGAATTAATAGTCGATGAGGATGCATAGTTCCGACAAATGAGGAAAACAATTAGCATCATAGCAAAGGAAGCAGGCATTCAAAGTTATTTGTAGGATTGGATTTTGCCAGTGTCTGGATGTGCTATGAAGGCATTGACTAAAGTTGCTTTTGCATTAGAACATTTTAATGTCACTGACGTATTATTGATTTTTGCTCTCTTTTTAAACTGGCGATTCAGTTCCACAGCAAACTCCTTCTTCTGTGGCTAAACAAAATAAATAGCTGAGATGTTTCAAAGGAACTAACAACTAATGTTGGAAAAACACAGCTTTTCCAAATGTAAGAAAAATCCCTTATAGATCTTTGATGCTTAACCTAAGAAAACTTGCTTCTTAACCTGTTCCTAAAAAAAAATACAATAGTTTTAACTGATGGATCCCTGCGTCAACTGAGAACATCCTCCTGATCCACATGAGCTAATTGCAGTACCGTAATACCCTGTATAGCTAAAAAGTTTGGTTCCACGATGTCTGTCGTTGTACGACTGTTTTCGTTATACGATACATGTATCATATGGGATGTATCGAACAACAAAAAACTCCATAGAGATACATTGTACCAGCACAGACGTCAGGTGAAAGCCAGGTAACGGAGCACAGTTGGTCCAAACTGAAGGTTCACCCAGGCGACAAAAATCGGATGTGTGACCCACACGTCACGTGTTTCTTGCCAAAACACGCCCATATTGTCCTTCTTCCCCTTGTGTTTCTTAAAGGCCCTCAGATTCAGCGAGCTATACCCAAACAAGGGCTTGACCTTCAGGTCCCCACGCACGTTTGCAGCAAACAACAGGGTAAGGTGATCCTTGCGTGGTTTGTGGCCAGGCAATTAGGTGGCCTCCTCTGTGATGAATGTTCTTTTCGGCATCCATTTCCAAAACAGACCTTTTTCATCACAGTTAAAAACCTGCTGCGGAAGGTAGCCTTCAGATAGGACGAGTTCGTAGAATTCCGTTGCAAACTGCTCCGCAGCAGGAATGTCACAGTTAGCAGCCTCCCCATGCCTGACCACGCTATGTACTCCAGATCTTTGTTTCAAAACAATTGAACCATCCCCTGGTCGCTCCAAAGACTTCCTCCTCAGCTGATGTCCCTGGCCAATCAGCAATGAAGTCAGTGTGGAGCTGTCTGGCCTTCTCGTAGATTACAGGCTCCGTCATGGTGTCACCAGCATGCTGCTTGTCCCGGATCCACAACAGCAGCAATTTCTCCATCTTCTCCAACACTGCTGGCCTGTGCTTTGTGATCCTTGTCATGCCCTTGGATGCCTCTCTTTGCATAATCTTCTCCTTCTCCTTGCCGCCCCTCCACCTGAGCCTACACCAACTGCCAGGGGAAGCAGAAGCCAGGGCAGGATGAGGACCTTGCCGCCCCTCCCTCTGTGCCTACACCAACTCCCAGGGGAAGAAGAAGCCAGGGCAGGATGAGGAACTTGCCGCCCCTCTCCCTGTGCTTATACCAGCTGCCAGGGGAAGAAGAAGCCAGGGCAGGATGAAGACCTTGCCGCCCCTCTCCCTGTGCCTATACCAACTGCCAGGGGAAGAAGAAGTCAGGGAAGGATGAGGACCTTGCCGGCCGTCCCCCTGTGCTCACCCCAACATATTGTATTGTAATGTAATGTATTGTCTGTAAGCTGCCCTGAGTCGCCACGGCTAGTGGGCGGCAATATAAATTTGAACTAATAATAATAATAATAATAATAATAATAATAATAATAATAATAATAATAATAATAATAATAATAATAATAATAATAATAATAATAATAATAATAATAATAATAATGATGATGATGATGATGATGATGATGATGATGATGATGATGATGATGATGATGATGATGATGATGATGATGTTGCCAATCATTGAGGTGTTTCTTCCATACAGCCTGGCAATGTCCGTAATGCGCATCTCTTTCTCGTGTTTCTTAATGATGTTCTTAATGACGTGGTGACATGGCAGCCTTACCAACTGACAGAGCAAATTGCTGAAATTTAGCCCATTTATAGGAGTAAACCTTCTTGGTGGAAGGTTTTGTAGAGTCATTTAGAATAGCCATTAAAGTGGGAGAATTCTCCACGTTGTCAAGCAAAGGGTTTTGAAGTCTGGATGGAGAACCTGTTGAGAACCCAAAAGCAGGAGATCCTGGCATCTGGGTAGCCACAAATATTCCCAGGTTACGTCCTTGAGCATGGGGAACCAGGTTTGTCTCGGCCACCATGGGGCCATCAGTATGGTGTTGACCCTCAGGGATGCTAGAAGGGATACTACCTGTGAAGCAAGGGGATAAGAGGGAAGGCATAGACCAAGCTTCACATTCGAATGTGTGACAAAAAGGTCTATTGCTGGGGTCCCCCAACATCAAATCAAGCTCAGGAACAACAGAGGATGCAGTTCCCACTCATGGGACTGAAAATGCATTTGACTCAAGGCATCTGCCAGAGTATTGTGAACGCCAGCCAGGTGAATGGCAACAAGGAAAATTTGTCTGGGGTTATGCCAAACCCAAAGTCTCATGGCCAGGTTGAAGGCAGATTATGAGCGAGTTCCACCCTGGTTGTTTCTATAATGGACGGTGGTCGTACTGTCTGAAATGACTTGGACAACCTTGTCTGATAGAGAGCTCTGGAAAGCTTTCAAGGCTTTGAACACTGCCAGAAGCTCCAACTGGTTGATATGCCATTGGTGTTCATGGGGAAACCAAGTCTTGTTGACGCACAACAAGTCATGTGGGTACCCCAGCCCCGGATGCTGGCATCCATTGTCAGCTGCACCTGAGGGTGGGGATCTTGAAAAGGGTGACCCTGTCATAAGTTGTTGTCATCCAACCACCCTTGGAGTTGGGATCTCAATTGTGGAGGGAGACGTAGCCTCTTTGACTGAGGCTCCTCTAGTCCATTGTACACAGACAGAAACCAGCACTGTAGGGGTCTGGAGTGCAGTTTGGCATGCCTGAGGACTATCATGGTTGAAGGCATTAACTAAAGTTGCTTTTGTCCTAGAGCACTTTAATCCTGCAGGATTTCTGCTCTGTTGTTCATCTTCAAATTTTCTACTTAAAATTACACTTGCTCGGGGTTTGCATGTTCTTCTAAGCCTGGGGTTCTCAGGCTACGGCCCCTGGGCAGGTCCTGCCCCATGGTCAGTGTTGGGATGTCAAAAATTTTACTACCCCACTGTGACGTCATGGAGGTCGTGGGTGGGGCCAACGTCATGACATCATGATGTCATGATATCATGGGTGGAGCCAACGTTATGATGTCACGATGTTGTGGGCAGAGCCAAAGAAAAAAATAAAAATAAAATAAAATAAAAATAAAGACACACACACATCCCTCAACCTACCCACCCACCAACCCCAAATAAAACAAAACCATTAAATTACCTACCTAGCTAGACAGGCAGCAGGCAGGCAGAAGGCAGGCAGGAACCGCAGTGGTGCACTGGCAATCCGCCGCAGCGGCAAGGCGGGCGTGGCACCGAAAGGCTTCCGCTGCCGCTACTACTTGTACAGGAGCTTTTTCCCTTTCCTTTCCAGGCATACTGTGCATGGGTCAAATAGAGGTTTGACGCATGCGCAGTTCCAGGCAGCCATTTTGGCTACCCGGAAGTACGCTTCCAGAGGAGTCCTGGAGAGGCGACCAAATCGGGTCGCCCAGAGGTTTACACACACACCCCGGCGACCCCTTCCTAATGGGTGCTACCGGTTCGGGTGAACCAGTCCGAACCGGTAACATCCCATCACTGCCCATGGTGCCAAATCATCCATCCAGTGCCGGCGGTGGTGGCAGAAGTGAACACATTAACAACAGCCATGGATGAGCTTTACAGCAGCATTTATGGCAAGGGGAACCACCAGTCTGGCCCATGCAGCTGTCTGAAGGAGTGTGAACCAGCCCATAGATTTAAAAAGTTGAGAACCCCTGTCCTAAGCTATCGTGTTGGTTGGGAAAACAATCATTTCTTCATTTCTGAATCATTTGTCTGTCTCAAATACTTTGAGATAATGGGACTAAAGAGGTTTTTTCCCCCTGACTTTGGGTGATACACTTGAAATGTCTGTTTTGGAAGGAGATGAAAGTAAGTGCTGGATTTCTTAAACTCTACTAAATCAAAATATGCACAAGCTAGGCTTACAATGTTTATTATTCAAAAGCAAAATGGTTACTGTTAGGAGGACAAAGGAATGCAGATGCTCATCACATCACAGAATGACAGAGCTATGAAACATGGCACACTGAGTATGTAACCTGGTTCAGATGTGCAGGAGGTCACAGCAGAGGCTTCGGCAAGCATTTTAGAACAGCACACCCGACATGGATTTGAGAGGCAGAGTTTTCTTGCTTTCAAATGCTGCATTTAATTTCCCCCAGAGTGCCGGGATTTCATGACATTCAAATACATTTCCACCATGTGTAGGGCCTTCTTCAAACAGAACAGATGGCCATAGTGTTTCTGCAAAGACTGATAGTCACGTGACGTATATCCAAATGTGTCATAGTTGGGTAGGACCACGGGTGTTTCACCACGAGCACTCTCAATTGGCCGCCCCTGTGAATATAATTGGTGCAAGAGGAAAGTTGTGTTCACACTTGTGTTCAAATGAAAGTTTGCTTAATAACTCCAGTTGAGGACACTTCCTAGGTACAAGGTCCATATTCTCATATGCTATTTAAACTTTGCCTTCCTGGGTAACTGTTAGCTTGACAAGAAGTTAATTTAGCCAAAGTGGTCCTATCCTGTGGTTACATATCTTATAGCTCAATGGGAGCATTTCCTTCCTCCCCAGCACAGAGTTTGCCCCACCCTTCTGACCAGCAGCCCAATGGGAGCAATTTCTCCCTCCCCCAGCACAGAGCTCACATTTCTTCTCTGTCCAGCAGCCCAATGGGAGCATTTCCTTCCTCCCCCCAGCACAGAGTTCACCCCCGCCCCTCTACCCAACAGCCCAAAGGCAGCGTTTTCTCCCTCCCCTGTTGCCATGCTGGCACTTAGCGATAAATAAGTGGGTTTGGGGGTTGCAGTATGGGCACTCGGTCTCTAAAAGGTTCGCCATCACTGTCTTATAGGGAATATATATATAAACCTTATAAAATGGTTTGCCCATCTGGAGAAAATGTCTTGGAATTCCACACCATACAAGTCATAAATAAAAAGAGGAGAAGGACAAAGACCATGAGGAAGACCCAGAGGAAGGTGGAGAGAGAACATCAATGAAATGTTACCAAAGAACACTGGTGGAAGCAGCTGGAAGTGCCAGAACAAGAACCTTGCAGCTCCTTCAACACTGACGGTGTAAAAGAAGAAGCCAAGAAGAGACAAAGAAGGTCTTATCCTTAGCCTTATCTTCAAAAAGTTACATTGCAATAGGTACCTAAGGTGTGACCACAATGCTGAAGATCCTGGGAGTCTGAGACAATCCCCTGTGACTATTTCTAGCTTCTAAGAAGAAACCATTGATGTATATGCACCTGTAGTACTGAGCACGGATGCATCAATTGCTTTTTTTCACGCATGCTCACTTACCAGCCGCCAATTTGGTCTGGAGAGTGGAGCAGCTAGGGAGGCCCTCAGCAGCCTCCTAGGAAGTGTGATATCAGCAGCCCTTGCTCAAGGCCCCGCGGTCTGGCTTGGCATAGGCGGTGACCGTCGGCAGCAGTGAGTGGCAGTGGTACTACACAGTGGTGCGGCTCAGGGCAACTCGAGTGTCAAGTGCCTACTCCACAACCAGGTGAGTGGCTCGTGTTTGGGTTTGGGGTGGGTGGATGGGTGCGTGGCTGGAATGTGTGTTTTTATGTGTATTTTGATCTGTATTTTATTATGTTTTATCTGTATTTTAATCTGTATTTTTATGCTTGTTTTTATGTGGGTTTTCTGTATTTAATTTGTATATTAATGTGTATTTTATGTGTTTTTATGTGTATTTTTATGTGTATTGTATTTTTATGTTATTTTTTACTTTGGCTCTGCCCATGTCATGGGCTCTGCCCATGACATCATGATGTCAGCCCGGTCCATGACGTCGCTTCCACCCACAGTGTGGTAGTAGAAATTGTGGCTGCCGGGGGCGGAGTTAAGATGGCGTAGGGAGAATACCGTTTCTCGCTCTCTCTGCATGATCGATGTGGTATCAATGCGACTGCGAATCTAAAAATCGATAAAAGTTTACCTGGAAGTTTCGCTAATATATGAAGGGACGCTGTGGAGATTAAAAAAAAAAAGCGGAAGAAAGAGGAGGCTGAACGGGGCATGGAGAACGGAGCTCCAGACAGGGGAGGGGGGATCGGAGGATCTGGCCCTTGCCGCTGTCTGTGGAGCCTGTCCTGGACACAAAAAAGGAATTTTCGGGTGCCGGAGTTCGTCTCTGTGGAGCGTGGAGCTAACGAAATATGCGGCGTTGTCCCTAGGCTACAGCAGCTCCGTTTGGTGGTTGGCGCGGACGATAGAAGGCGGACGGCTGCTGAGTTGGCTGGTGAGCGGGGATCGGAGGCGAGAGCCCTGGGAGGCGAGTGCTACGTGTCTCGTCCCCTGTCGAGCATTGCTGGGAGCCTCGGAGAGAGCTGGGAAGAGGTGGAGGAGGAGTGAGACTGAAGGGGAAAGCTGCTGTACTTGGGTTTTTAAAGCAAATTCTCCTTTTGAGAGAGTCTGTTGCTGAAAAGAGATCGTGGGATCTGCTGTGGAGAAACAAGACTGCAGTTGAAAGGGGGCTGGAGATTGGAGGTCTGATTGCCCTGTATTGCAAATATAGTGCTTTTTGATCGCTTGGTTAGTAATGGCGGACAAAGGAGAACTTTAAGAGTTTTAAGGGGTGGGGCGAAGCCGTTTCTTTGTCCCAAGAGTGGCGTATTAAAAATACAGAGGAAAAGAGCCTTTGGATTGTGGTCAGCAGATTCATCTCAACGTTTTGTCGCCGTTCTTGCTTCAGTTTTGCAATAAAAAAATTGGGATTTTGACTTAAAGGCTGGAGAAATACAAGAGGTTTGTTTCAAGGAAGTAGAGGTGACATTTTGAGGATTGAATTTCTCTCCTTTTCCCATTCCCCCGGCATAGCATAGGTGTTGATTTACACGGTTTGTTTAAACACACTGGGCTGCTTGCTGGGAAGGGAGGGGGAGGAGATGGAGGAGGTTGTTAGACCAAAAGGTCGTAAAGGTAAAAAGGGCAAAGAGCAAGAAGAGGAAGAGAGGCATACTCCATCACCTAATATGGAGCCTCAAACGACAGCAACGAGTTCCACAGCAATGGAGCAGGTGGACTCCCTTGACCTGGCCCAAAGAATGGACAACATGACGACGATTCTTCAACAATTGGCCAAAAATATGACTGACACCCAGGCAACACTGCAAAAGTTGGATGAAAACCAAGTTAAACTGAATAAAACTGTAGAGGCTAACAGCAAGGAAATGAAAAAAGATAGGGAACTTGCCAGGCTACAATATGAAAACCTGGCTAAGGCCCTTACAGATGTGAAGAAAGATGTGACAGTGAATACACAAAGGACTGATGAGATTACAAATGCAATGCAAAAGGAAGTTAAACAAGCCATTATAACTGTAAATGAACTTTACATTCAAGAGCACGCATTGGAAAATAAGATGGCGGCGCAGGAGCAAAGAATGATGATGATGGAGATGGGGTGGAGGAAATTTAATATAGTGATCCGCCATATGCCTGAAAGGACGCCAGACAAGCTGAAAGAGAGAGTTTTGGAATGGTTGAACTCACTCAAAATGGGTAAAGATTTTGGAGTAGATGACATTGGCGCTGTGTATAGGGTGGGTGGAAAGAGGGACAAGAAGACACCTAGGAATGTTTTAGTTAAATTCGCAAATTGGGCTGACAAGTTGAAAGTAATGTCTTTTATCAGACAAGCTGGGTCTGGCGTCCTAAAAATAGAAGGACAGGATGTGGAGGTCTACAACGACATAGCGCCTCAAGAGAGAAAGTGGAAGCACACAATGAAACCTGTTACAAAATTGCTGATTGCAAAGGGGGTTAAATATGGTTGGCGATTTCCACAACAGTTGAGATTTTTTTATGATAAAAAATGGCATGTTCTCGATGTGAAAACCGATGCATTGCTGTATCTAACACAAATTGGCCTGATTAAGGAAGCGGACATGGATTGGATTGTATTGCGAACAGAATTGTATAAGGCGGGTGTGATGGGACCATTATTGGGCCGGGAGGAGGAGGGAGCAATGGGAGGTGCGGATATTCCAGGGACAAGTGCGGAACAGGTGGGGTGAATATATTCATAAACTCAATTAATGTCAGAGGGAGGGGGTAAATAGAAGAACTATTTGCCTTTTTTCTCCGGTCCCCCCCTCCCCTCTTTGGAGAACAAAGGTGGCATCAGAAAGAAAGATGTGGGGAGGGTTGAAGAAGGGAAAAGATTAGGTAAGTTTTTTATTATTATTATTTTCTATTTAGTTTATTTAGTATCTTTGTCTTATTGTACTTTGTTTCGATTAATTTTTTTAGCTGCGGGGAAGTCGGGAGGTTATTAGGGAGCACTTCCGGGGAGGGAAAAGAACAATGGGAAGTGGACTTAGATATAGATGGTTAAGTCATTGAAAGTAATAACGTGGAATGTGAAGGGAGCAGGGAACGCCCTGAAAAGAAAGAAGTTGCAAATGTCTCTCAACAAAGATAGGGCCGATGTAATTTTCTTGCAAGAGACCCATCAAAAATCTGCAGAAGTTAATAATTTGGCGGTGAGGGGAATTGAAATATATGAAAAGGCATATGGGACATCTAAAGCCAGGGGAGTTGCAACTTTGATCTCGGAAAAATTGGAGTCCACGGTGAATAAGATTATAGCTGACCCAGAAGGAAGATACCTAATACTTAAAGGAAAAATTGAGGAAGAAGAGATAATGTTGGCTAGCATCTATGCTCCAAATGATAAACAGCAGGAAATCTTAGACAAAGTGGGGAAATTTTTGAATGAGGAAGGGACTAAGCGCATGGTCTTAGGTGGAGATTTTAATATGATGTGTTCAGATATCGATAGCACAAGTGCGAAAAAGAGAGGTAAAAGGTACATATTAGAGGAATGGAGGAAATCAATGGGGATAAAGGATGTCTGGAGAGAGCTTAAAGCTCAGGAAAAAGAATATACATATTATTCACACGTGCATGATATGTACTCAAGAATAGACTATATCTTTGTAACAGAAGAACTTGTTAAAACAATCGAGGATATAAAGATTGGAACATTTAGAGAATCTGACCATGCAAAGATAATAGTAGATATAAACCTCAAAGAGGTTGAAAAAGGAGGATACATTTGGAGATATGATGCTAAGCTATACGGGGAGGAACTAACGAGGAAGCAAATTATGGAGAAATGGGAGGAAAGCTGGAAATTCAATGAAAATAACGAGGTCAGCCGGGGAGGAGTTTGGGATACAATGAAGGCAATCTTTAGAGGGGAATCAACAAAATTAAAAAGTATTAGAAACAGACAAATCAGAAATAGGAACCAGGAATTGGAAAGACAGTTAAAACATCTTCACTTTGAATATGTTAAAAAAAAGGATCAGAAAATATTCCAGGAGATAAAAAAAAATTAAAAAAGAGTTGGATGGGAAAGATATTGAAAAAGTAAAGAAAGATTTGATCTTTCTTAAAAGGGAATATTTTGAATTTGGCAATAAAAACTCTAAGTTATTAGCAAAAGCAGCAAGGGACAAAAAAAATAAAGGACAAGTAGGTGTATTGGTAGACAAAAATGGGAAAAGATGTAATAAAAGGAAAGAAAAAGCAGAGTTGATTGAAAATTTTTATAGGAACTTGTACTCAAAAAAGGAGGTAAATTTGAGTAAAATGCGGGAATACTTCGAAAAGCAAAAAATTAAGAAGATTACAGAGGAACATAGAAATAAAGTGGAGGAAACAATAACAATTAGGGAAATTGAAGAAGTAATAAAAAAATTGAAGAAGGAGAAAGCACCTGGGGAGGATGGGTTACCAGCTGAGTTTTATAAAGACTTTATGCCATGGATTGCCCCGAGATTGCATAAGTTATATAACGGGATATTAGAGGGGGAGGCAACTCCAGACTCCTGGAATAGATCGATAATTGCTTTGATTCCCAAGCCGGGTAAAAATTTAGAAAAAATTGAATCCTATAGACCAATATCTCTGATCAATCAAGATGCAAAATTTTTTACAACGATTCTAGCAAATAGATTAAACGGTTTCATAGCCAAATATATTAAGGAGGATCAAGCTGGATTTGTTAAAAATAGACATATGGCGGATCTCATAAGAAGAGTAGTGGACATATTGGACATAGCCGAAAAAAGAAAGGAAAAGATGGGATTCCTAGCATTAGATATTTTTAAAGCTTTTGACTCTTTACAATGGATGACGATTCATGAGATGATCAAATTATATGGATTTGGAGAAAAATTTCAAGGAGTCATTGGAAAATTATACAAACAAGGTTCGGCAAGAGTCAAATTTAATGAAAGTTATACAAATGATATAAGGCTAGAGGCGGGCACGAGGCAGGGTTGTCCATTATCGCCATCGTTGTTTATACTGGCTATAGAATTCCTGGCGAACACAATTCGTCAAGATAAGGAAATAGTAGGAATTGAAGGAACTAAAGTAAGTCTCTATGCAGACGATACATTGTTAACGGTGAAATATCCAACGGAAAGTGTAGTTAAGATAAACAAACATTTGAAAGACTTTGAGGAAGTTACGGGTTTGAAAGTTAACTGGGACAAAACAGAAATGATTTTAATTAATGGAAATAAACAAGATGAAGAGCTTATAAAGAGGAATTATAACATACAGATCGCACAGAAAATGAGATACCTGGGAGTAATGTTATCATGCAAAATCGGGGAACTCAAAGGTTTGAACTATGGCAGACAAAAGAAGGAAATAGAGGAGAAAATAGTACAGTATAGTAAATTAAATCTGTCATGGTTCGGTAGAATAGCTATATGTAAAATGATGTTGTTACCTAAATTGAACTTTCTGTTTGATGTCTTGCCGTTAAAACACACTGACAAGGAGTTGAAAGAGTACCAAAATATGATCAATAGGTACTGTAATGGGAACCGAGGAGCTAGAATAACTAAGTCATTGTGGTACGTTCCACAAAAGGAGGGAGGACTGGGAATTCCAAATGTTATAAAATATAACAGAGCCTTTCAAATAAGAAATGTTATAAAAATTTTAATTAGGGAAGAAACAGTCTGGGAAAAATTTGAAAGGAAAGGTCTAACGAAGTTGGGTAAGGCACAATTTTTATGGGAGGGAAAAGAAAAAGAAAAAGGAATAAAGACAGCCCAGGTTCTGATGTTAAAATCAACAATAGAGACATGGAACAGAGTGAGGAAAGAACTTACTTTAGGAATATCACCAATTTTAGAGGTGGAAGACTTTCAGGATTTTCCGATAAAAATAGATAAAAAGATCAGGGATATATTGGCGGAAAATAAAGTAAAATTATTAAAAGATTGGGTCAATATTTGCAGAGACCAGGGGAAAAGGTGTGAGCTATATTTGCAACTACAATTGGATTGGTTCAAGATCCTCCAGATAAATAATTGGAATAAGAAATTCTTACGGGAAAATGGTTTAAACAGAGATTGTACGGAGTTTGAGATACTTTTGGCTAAAATTAGAGATGGAGAAATGGGAGTTAAAGGAATAGTCAGCAAAATTTATAAAATTCTGAACAAAAGTCAAAATATACAGGAAGTGTTGAGACAAAGTTGGGAACAGGAATTAGACATAAGGATAACAACAACAAAATGGCAGAAGATGTGGAAAAGAAAGATAATGAGAACTATGTCCGTCAGAGTTAAAGAACATAATTACAAATTAGTATGGAGATGGTACAGGACCCCAGTCGGCTTGCACAGAATGTATAGCAATTTGAGCGATATATGTTGGAGGTGTAATAAAACAAAAGGAACATATAAGCATATGTGGTGCAGCTGTGAAGCACTTAAAAGTTTCTGGGAAAGAATAGAGAAAGAAATTGAGAACATATTAAATGTGCAGATTGGACTGGGGTCAGAAACAATCTTGTTAACAGACATAGAAGAACAGGATATGAATAAGGATAATAAAGAGTTATTGGCCATAATGTTGACTGTTGCAAGACAAGGTATAGCCAAAAAGTGGAAAAGTAATGAACAAATAAGCATCCAAGATTGGTACACACAAATGTGGGATCTGGCGTTAAATGAAAAACTTACTTGGGAAATAAATTGTAGGAAGGGGAAAGCACATAGCAATAATTTCTGGAGGATCTGGGAACCTTTTATAAATTATACTTTGGAGGAAAAAAAGGGCATACCCCCTGCACAAGATCACAATGACTTCTGGAAATTGTAAAGGTATAGAATTCCCCGGACAATGTATATAGCACAAGGGTGATATTAATGATGTAAAAGAAAAGAATGCGTAGAAGATCATGTTTAAAAAATGGGGTGGATGTAATATTGTTGTGCACAAAAATATGTTACTGGATCTTCACAATTTCATATATTTTTGTAATTTTTCTATTCTGTATCTTTGTACTTTTGTATTTTTCTTTTAATACCTAATAAATAAAAAATTAAAAAAAAAAAGAAATTGTGGCTGCCCATCATTGCTTCTATACTTTCTCAGACCTCTTAATAAGCACTTCTCTAGGAGGGAGATGATTTGGCCCCATGATCATTGAGCTTTATTTACAAGGGAATGGGGTGACAAGCCTCCAGAATATTTCACTCATACAGGGTGACCAGACTGGCAGTTGCTCAAACATGGCTGTTTCCACCTTTGCTACCATGGAAGGGGATTGCTTACCACTATAAGACTCGAGATATAGTTTTCCAACTCAAATAATGGCTCAAAGTACTGTACAGGACGTAGCCACCTGTGAATAAGAAGCACTGAAAATCTGAGTAGCTCTGCATCCTGGAATGGAAAAGAACAAGACACCATTATTTTAAGAAGAGTTGTAAGAAGCTTCCCCTAGATTCTATTATGATCTCGAAAAGTAATACAGTTGTACCTCACATAAAGAGCATAATGCGTTCCACAGGATTGCTCTTTAAGCGAGTTTGCTCTTTAAGTGAAACACCATTGTAAATGACCAATTGTGGGGGGGATTGCAAACCCCAATTGATTTGTTAAGTGAGTTTTTGGTTGGTTTTATTTGTTATGCAAAGCGAACATTCAGAGAAAATCCTGCTCTTTAAGTGAGTTACTCTTTATGACTGTATTATCTTAAATACCCTGGCATGCCAAAACAGCTATGCAGAAGCACATGTTGAGCAGGCCTTTCCAAAGCTTTTAAATTGTTACCCTAGAAACACACCTGTACCTCTAGAACTGATATAGTTAAAGATAAAGGTCACCCTTGCTCAAAAGCCAGTCGTATCCGACTCTAGGGTTTAGTGCTCATGTCTGAGCCAAAGAGCCAGCACTGTCTGCGTCTGCAGACATTTCCATGGTGTTTATCTTCCCACTGACGTTTGTCCCTATTTATCTGCTTGCAATTTCTTGATTTTGAACTGCTAGGTTGCAAGGAGCTGGGACTGAAATGGAAGCTCACCCCAGCATCAATACCCGGGAACCAAACTCCAACCTTTGAGTGGGATCACATTAGAAATGGTTCAACGACCAGGATGGGGAAGTATCTTTCCTTACAAACTTATTGAGGGCATACCTCACCCAGCTACAAACCACCCTTGGAGTACATGTAATAAATTGCAATGTGCAGCAGTATTTCCTTCAGATTCATAGGGTCGGTAGAGGAGAGTATGAAATGAACCCAACAGACAGACATTCCAGTCACTGCACAACTTCTCCTTTAAATCATTTTACTGATCAGTCTTTTAGGAGCTTTAGTGGAGTTAGAAATCATGCACATGAATTGCAAGATTCCAGATTATGGACATCTGTAAAGCTGCTCCATGGCACAAATAAAGGTGGTAGTCAACTTACTGTTTTTTTCAGTACTTCATCCTTCTTAGTGGGTGCACCGAAGGCATCAGTTCTACAAGGCACAATGACCTCCCACTCGTTTTTATTTATGTAGGCCATTTTCTGTGTAAATGACACAAGATGGTGTAAGAATATGAGACTTCTCCATCCACATTTTGCCCAGAATGGAAAAGAAATGCCATCAGCGATACCTTCATAATGCAGTAAAGCTGAGGTAGCTCACAGCATTCCTCGACCTGAGAAGAATATCCAAACTGCAGCTCCCTAGACAAATGAAGGGGTGGTTTTGCTCACCTAAACTAGTCAGACTGGTCTGGCAAGCTTTTGTAATGTGTGATTGTTTTTGAGATCTTGCAACCTTAAGATAAAGAGAGCAGGCAGCCTCCTCCCTTTCTCACAAGACAAACTGGTGAGTCACAGCCACGCCTCAAGGAATTTGAGGCAATCACATGTATCAGAGATAGTTGTTATCTGATGCATCAGATAATGATAACATAACGTTATCCGATGCAAACGTTATCTGAGGTATCACTGTATTTAGTAGCAGGAAGAGACAGTAAGACACGATTTGAGTTAATTAAATCAATTATGGAATGCTGCCAAAAATTCATATGCATCCAGCGGAGCTGGATCAGTGGTACGGATATCATGCTGCGATGCGGAAAGCAGATGAAAGACCAGTCGCAGGGTTGTCTTCATGGCTGATCATCATGAGGATCAGCAATATTCAGAATTAGATATGGCACAAGAAGCAGCAGCTAGATAGCACAGTATTGTAGGAAAGATTGTGAGATAATGCTAATTGTATCATAACAGTAGCCAAGTACTTGGGCACATGAGTGCAAAATATATGGATGGGTATATGGGCCACCCTGTACATCAGTCATGTGTTGTATGTTAAACTATGGTATGCTAAACCAACTTTGCCAGAGGCTGGGGTCAACTGGATGGTTCAAGCAACTAAAACAAGTCAACTATATACCCCAAAGGATGATCCTGAAGAACATGTCAGGTGATATTTAATGGCATTCCTTTAAATCTGCCTTATGTTTCACATAAATATATTTGAAAGGAGAAGTGCCACAAATGCATTTCATTGATAATTCTATCTATAATCTTACTGAGAACTGCAAGCTTCTTCTTTCATGTCGTGATCAGACCCTGGACTGCCAAAATGAGGCCACTTTCTTCACTTTGCCGTTACCCAAATGTAAGTCTTCATTGGTTCATGTCTCTGGCATGTCTCTTCCTGGATCTGATCCAGCAGACTTGTGGCTCATATCTGTTCAGAGGGTGTTAAGGGTCATTTTCTTGCTTATTCTGTCAGATTCTGCTGCTACTTCTGATCTTAGGTGGAGCAATACCAACAAGGGGGTATATCTTTTCAACTGGTGTCGGTTTAAGGCATTTGGTCACTATCCACACAGCTTCATTTACATCAATGTCAACTTCTTTTGTGTGTATGGATGCATTCCATACTGGAGCAGCGTACTCCGTTGAAGAAACGCTCAGGGCCAAAGCTGATGTGTGCAGCGTGGATGGTTGAGTACCCCATTTATAGTATGTGAGGTTCCTGATGATGTTCCTTGTACTAACTTTGGCTTTGGTATTTAGGCAGTGCTGCTTAGAAGAGAGTGTCTGGTCAAGCTTCACACTAAGGTATTTGAGTGTTGAACAGTCCTGTAATCAATTCCCTTGCCACGTAACATTCAACTTAACCCTTGCCTCTAGGTGTTAAAAATGGAAAGCAAATGCAGTATTTGAGTCTTGCTCGGATTAGGCTTCAAATGGTTGATGTTGCAATACTGTCCTAATCTTCAAATGCTCCAGTAAGTTTTCCAGCTACTTCGGAAGCTGCCAATGAACCTAGTTAGCTTGTTATCTATGGTAAGTATATTTATTTTATGGAGCAGAATCTTTTGATTGACAGTATTGTATGCTGCAGTTAGCTCAATGAAAGCAGCTCATTTAGTTTCCTTTCTTTCAAAGCCATCCTCAATGTGTTGTGTAAGGTTAAGGATTTGACCACAACATTATCTAACCGGCCTGAAGCCTGCTTGCTTCTTTATGATCTTTTCATCAATTACTTCGGAGATGCAATTGTGAATCATCCATTCCAGTGTCTTATAAAGATGGCAAAGGAGACACACTGGTCAGTAGCTTTTTGGATCATCTGGGTCTTTTCCTGATTTTAATAAAGCAACAACTCTAGTCTGTCTCCACAATTTAGGAACCTTCAGTTAGTCTACACAGTTGTTCATTAATTGCAGGAGCCATTCAAGAATGCAGGGACCAAACTGCTTTATCTGCTCTGTTCTTATGTCATCAATACCTGCTGCTTCATTCAGTGTCATGCTAAAGAAGCTATTAAGTAACACACACCCTTTTGTTCCTCTGGTTGGATAGCTTTTTTCCTGCACCTTTTTGCCTTAGGTTTTTTCATTCTTTAGCAAATTACTAGTTATTTGGTCTGCTGTTACTCAAACCTGGCTGGCAGGACAAGTATGGGGACCCAGGAATGTGGGCTCTCATGCTAGGTGGCTCATTTAATGGACGGCCACCCTTTTGGGTGAATTTTTTATATAATTCTGTGTGCAGCTTGTACACTGTTTTAACTTTTTTATGATTTTTAAGAGTTAATATTAAGTTTTAATTTTAAATAGCAGTGATGTAGATTGTTCTATGTTTTAACCTGATGTAAGCCGCTCAGAGTCGGGTTCACCTGATTGGGGCGGGGTAGCAAATGTAATAAATAATAATAATAATAATAATAATAATAATAATAATAATAATAATAATAATAATAATAATAATAATAATAATAATAATAATAATAATAATAATAATAATAATAATAATAATAATAATAATAATAATAATAATAATAATAACTAGTAATTGTCCTGTGGCTGTTTTAAATCTCCACCTAATTTTTAAGAAGTTTCCAAACTTGCCTTCTTTTCTAATTCATATCCAGGTTCTTGACTAATGTGCACCATCATGATTTCTGATTTTCAGCTAGAGCCTGCATCAGCTCTTCCCCAGCTTCAACAGTATCTTCCTGGAAAGGATCCTGGTTGCAGAGTGCCTGATACCTATTCAGTCAGGCCCTGGATATAATGCGTACGGCATCCTCTTGGAAAAAATTTCCTTGATATTATTTTCACAAGATGGGCAACTTCATGATATTTATCTGGATGCAGGAGGATCTTCTCCACGCTTTTGTCCAGCTACTTTGGAAAATTCACTCATTTAACCTTCTTAAAATTAAACCATCTGCAAAAAGGCATTTCCTGAGGTTACGCTGCAGCGTTTACTATACACACGATGGGCCTAAAATTGTCCAGTTCATTAAAACTAAAATTTGCTTCTGGTGGCTTATAGACAGAAGTGATGAAGAATTGTGGGGTTTGAGTGGTGATAATTTCAATGTTGTTTGTTTCCATTAATGCAGCTAATATTATGCTGAGGCCAGATCTAAAGAAATTGAACTCCCATACTAGTCAAATGTCCCACTTCTAGCAGATGTATTAAAACAGTTTTTTGTAAATTATTATAGGAATCAACTTAAACCCAAACCTGCTCAAATATATTCCTTCAACAATATTTCATATCAACTTACAAATATACAGTTGTATCTCGCTTAAAGAGCATAATGCATTCAACAGGATTGCTCTTTAAGCGACTTTGCTCTTTAAGCAAAACACCATTGTAAATGACCAATTGTGGGGGGGGGGGAATGTGAGCCCCGATTTATTTGTTAAGCAAGTTTTTGGTTGGTTCTATTTGTTAAGCAAAGTGAACATTCAGAGAAAATTCTGCTCTTTAAGCGAGTTCCTCTTTAAGCGAGGCGCTCTTTATGCAGGGTTTGACTGTACTGTATGTGGAATTTGATACCTAATATTTGGGTAGCCTTGTTTCCCTTCCACACCAGTTGAGAGGCACTTAGCCACCTGAGTTCTTCCTTAGAGGAAGTGATGACGTACAACAAATGGATGCCACCCCAAATAATACTCCTTTACTCACATATTCTAGTAAGATAACCCTGACAAGCTCGTTCAAATAGATGGCTTTGTCTATTGCTTTGTCAAAGAGACTGGAGAGGGGCATTGTGTTATTGGCTGTTGTTTCCTCAGGCCATTGCAGGACCAAGGTTACCAAAGCAAGGAGAATCTGAGGAGAGAGCCTAAATCCTGCAAAAGATAAACAAAAGGAAAAAAAGGGAGAAAGAGAGAGTTTAATGTTTCTAGAAATCAGAACTGTCTCAAAGCATTATTATTATTATTATTATTATTATTATTATTATTATTATTATTATTATTATTATTATTATTATTATTATTATTATTATTGATACCAAAAATTTTGAATAAAGCATCATAATTAATCACAGCATTTATTAAACGCCACATATCACAACACTCACACACACATGGAAAATAAGGAAGAAGCCAAAAGTTTAAAATCACATAATTGGAAGCCTTTCCAGAGGGAGGGGGAGATTAAAAGTCACTGATTGCCTCCATTGTTTCAGTGTACTGGGCCAAAGGGTGTGAAAACCGGTTTGTTGACTTTTCTGATAAGCAGAAATTCCTTCACAAAGGAAACAAAGGAAAGAAGCTGAATGACTCATACCTCTGGTTTGATTAAAGTTTGGTTAAACATTGCTATAATATAAGCGAAGAAATGGGGGGGAGAGAAATCAACAGAAACAGTGTTTTGTGCAGAATACAGGGGCCATGAAAAGCATTATTGGAAAAGGGAGGGGGAAAAGAGGACGTGACAAACCACACACACCCCTGGCAAGTTACAAAGGGTTAATTAAAAGTTCACCCTAAGGGGGCCTTTGAGTTAATTGTTAACTTAACTACTCTCTTTACTCTGTACTTAAAGAAGCAGCCAGGTACTTAATCCTTCCTGCCCGGAAAGGCAGCTTAAGTCTACATTGAGTTCACAACCTCCTGCTGCAAACGCCATTGGCTGAGGATCCTGCTAGCCTGCCTTTCATTGGAGAAGACACAACAGCCGGTCCCGCCTTCCTTCGGCCTCTGTTTCAACAAAGATACAATGCTTCTTTTGTAAATTCCTATCTATACAATGTAAAAAACCTGTTTTGCAGAAGCCAATGTAATTTCTTTTCCTATGTAACCAAATCCCTTACCTCATACCCTGCTTTGTATTTTATGTTTACTTGTAATTAAGATATGTTAATTGCCCCTCCTCCTTCCCAGTTTCAGTCCCCTCTCCCTTGTCACGTAGAAGTTAGTTTAGGAAAGCAGATATAAGGCTCTAGAGGTGGGTGGGGGTGATCTTTGGTTCACCAAATTTTGTGAACTGAGATCACGAGCAGTTTTTCTTCAAAACGGTTGAGGGAAGGTAGCTATTTAGATTGTAGGCCTGGCCAGACTATAACCTCGAATAGCTTTCCTTTGCTTTTGCTCCCAATAAATCATTTTGTTTTGATCGAATTATCTGTCTCGTTGTAAGTTCTTAGGGTCTTTATACCTCTGCCAGAGAAACGTACCTGGGCCCCAAATTTTTGGGTAACATTATTATTATTATTATTATTATTATTATTATTATTATTATTATTATTATTATTATTATTATTATTATTATTATTATTATTATTATTATTATTATTATTATTATTATTATTATTATTATTATTATTATTATTATTATTATTGCTGGGGCAGAGTGGGACTTTGCCCTGTTGCCTGATATCCTAGCACACCGCTGATTCCATGGCTATGTAATTAGGGACTGATAGTTTTATCAGCTTTTTATGTTTTTCTTTCACTTTAGCTGATACTTTAGCTGATACTTTAACTTACCACTCATTGTTTAATAGCAACAGCAAAGCAGACACAAGCAGCTAAGAGGATCCTACAGACTCTCCAACTAGAATTGGAAAACAAGGAGACACAGAGAGGAGTGTTAAAAAGCAAAGCAACCATTTATTAAAAATTTCCAGGTTTAATGATCACAAAGAACAATAGCACAACAAAATAAAACATACAGAAATAACATGCAGAGTACACTGAAGGGCAATAACTAATACTCCCCCCCTTTTTTTTTTTAAGCATGACATAGAACAGTGGTGGCAAACCTATGGCACAGAGCTGCCATGCTCCTCTGCCCACCAGCCCAACTATAACACTTTCTGATCAAATTGAACAAATTAGTTAAAGTCTTGCGATGGCCAATATCAAAGTCTATTATCATCAAGATATGCGATCTACTCAGCAAACCACACACGTATGATTTTAATAACCAAGGAGTATACCTGTCATTCTGAACTAACAGCTCAGGCAGCAGATTTAAGGTGTCACAAGAGAGCAGCAAATCATTTGTATTTTTCTTTCATTACTGAATTTTCGCTTCTGAGAAGAACATGATAAATTTTCTTCTTCAGATAGTGAACTAATTTGATGGGCCTTAAGACAGTAGATGGAGGGGACACATACACTACTATTTAAAGTGGCAGTGTTGTAGGACACACTTGATACACACCTGCTCCCTATCAGATTGCTATAAAGGTGACCTAAAGTTGCTCCTATTTTATTTACCCATAGCAGACATTAGCTGAAATTCTGTTCTGGATAACACTTGCAAAATCCAAAATTCAGCGAGTGGTAAATAAAATAATGACAAGGCAGAAGTAGTATTCAGAGACAAGTTGCACACCATTATTCTGGTCAATCAAATGTGCAATTCTGACTGCCTTGCCCTAATTCCCTGCACACTTGTGCACATACAGTTGTACGTCACTTAAAGAGCATAACGTGTTCCACAGGATTGCTCTTTAAGCGAGTTTGCTCTTTATGCAAAACACCATTGTAAGTGACCAATTGTGACTTCTGGTGGGGGGGATTGCAACCCCCGATTTATTTGTTAAGTGAGTTTTTGGTTGGTTTTATTTGTTAAGCACAGCGAACATTCAGAGAAAATTCTGCTCTGTAAGTGAGTTCCTCTTTAAGCGAGGCATTCTTTATACAAGGTTTGACTGTACTAACTTTACAAGAAACCAATGTAGAAGAAGACAGTATCTTTACAAAACCACTGGAAAAATCTACATCTTGACACTTATGTACCAAACATTTGTATTGATAGTGCAGGAAAGTACACTATCACCAAAACTAGTGACAGATATCTGTGCTAGATCTGCTTGAGGAAAATGTAAACTCTGGCTGCAGTCTGTTCACATTCAGATAAAACACAGGAAGGGCTAACATTTTAAATCAACTGAGACGGACTTCATGGCTGAAGAACCTGCAAGACTGATGTGGCACGTCCTCAGAAGGAACTGTTCCAAGGAGTTAAGAACAGGAAGATGATCACCATGATAATAGCCGATATCCAGAACAGATACCGCACTTGAAGAAGAAGAGCTGTAATTTACTGATTTTTGAAGAAGACAGACAAAAAACAACTGAAGCTTTGGGGTGAGAAAATGCTGACCTAATAACTGAATGGAGGGGGCGTGGCTAAGGATGGCTTAGGAGCGGACGCCATTGTGCCTAGCTCCACCAAAAAATGTGATTTTCACAAAAATAATGAGGTCTTAAGACAGTAAAAATGGAAAGAAAGTAAAGAGAGATTGCGCTACCAGAGGGGAAGCGGAACGAACCGCTGCTTAATTACATTGTGAAAGATCGGGGCTCGGAGGGATCGCAGTCCGGGCGGAGAAGCAGAGCGGGGGCCTCGGATGGGGGTGTCTGCTCTAGCAGATCTGTTCGGAGAGGTCGATCCAGGAGCCGGAGATCGTGAGTTAATGAGTTCGTGAGATCAAACATCGGCTGCACAGTACGTGTAATGGAGAGGAATGGAGGTGAGGTGTGAATGTTGAGGAAGGAGCACCTCGAAAGTGTGGAACGGAGGGGAACGAGAATAGCTTGCGGTGAGCTGGCGGACTCCGGTGGCGATTGAGAGAGTTGGAATTATATGGGACTTTGAAATAAAGGGATTGAAGTGAAATTATCAAGTATCTTTTCCTTCCCTTTTCCTTTTTTCTTTTGCTCTCCTCCTCCGTGAGGGGTAGAAGGGGGGTAATGGCGGCGCCATTTTGAAGGGGATCGTACTTTAAAGAGGAAAATAAAATTTAAGTTACAGCTTAGTAAAGAATATTGTTTCTTATAAAAGAAGATTTTTCTTTTTCTTTGTTTTATTCCTGGATCTGTTTTTCTTTTACCGGTGTGATTGGGTGTTTTTCTTTTTTAGTAAGAATAGTGGTCTGAGTTTTGAATTTTTAATGGCGCCGACGCACTGAAGAGAATCGAAACTAAGTGAGGAAGAAACGAAACTTGGCTACAGTTTTAAGTGGATTGTATGTTGCTGATGAGAGGAAGAATAAACAAATAGAGTCTCTATTTTTGGAATTAGTTATTAAAGCACGATCACCTGGGTTTGAGCGATTTTTTTTCTTTTTCTTTTTTTTTTCTTTTGCTCTCTCTCCTCCCCTCCCCGGTTTTTCTTTTCTTTTTGGGGGAAGGAGTGGGAAGAAAGCAACAACTTTTTTTTCTTTCTCTCTCTCTCTTCATTTTTATTTTTATTTTCCCTTTCTTTTCTCTTTTTTTGTTTTTCTTTTTCTATATTAAAAGGCTTCTTTTCCTCCTGAGCAATCCCTTTCTTTCTGTCTTTTCTTAGCTCTGTCCCTTGTATGAACATATCTATATATTGCTGTAATTTCACTGCTCATATAAGTTTGTAATCTGGAATTGGAATTCTTTTCTCTCTCCTTTTTCCTTTGTTTTCTCCTCTGTCCCCTCCCCCCAAAATCAGCTATAAAAGGTACATTTCAAATATTGTTATTTGATCAAATATTGTTGTTTTAATCAATTTACTAATCTAATTAGGATATAAATTTTATTTTTATTTTTTTGGAATTAATCTGGGATAATATAGATTAAATTCTTTGATTGGAGTTCATATATTGATTCATGAGTAATTATTGAAATTAACTGTCTTGAATTTGATTGTAATTAAATTCGAAGTAATTGAAATTGATTATTTCATAAAATTCAAACTACTGAAGAGTATTGATAATTAATTGATGTAATTAATATTAATCGGATAAATTGTTGGAATTAAACTGTATATATATTGATTAAATTGATTGAATCGTATTATAAATTTTATTTATTAGGAATTAAATTGACTGGTAAAAGGTGAATATTAATTGTTGATTTTGTAGGTCTGAGAAGAATTGTCTTTGCTAGTGTGCAATACCACCTTGAAATTTGGTTGAATAAATAAATTTAATTAGGATTTATTAAGGAAAAAAAATCAAAAGTATTGGTCTTGCACACTGGTTGATACAAACTATGGAGGGGGGTAAGGGTAGAGAGGAGGAAGAAGTTGTTAGACCTAAGAGGACTGAGACAAGAAAGGAGAAGAAAGAGCAAAAGGATCAAAAAGAGCAAAAAGAGCAGAGGGAACAAAAAGAACAAAGAGAAGTACAAACACCACCACCAACGGCCGAGAGCTCATCAGGAGAGAACGTGCATTTTCATCTTGAAATTGGGAAATTTATGCAGAAAGTTGAAAATATGGAAAAATCGATGTCAGAGAACTTTAAAGAACTGAGGAAGGACAGAGAAATAACACCTATTAATTTTCAAAACCTTGCTACAGTTTTGAATGATTTATCAAGGGAAGTCAAAGATAATTCAAAGAGGATTGAAAGCATGATGAAAAACACACGGAAGGATGTAAAAGCACTGCAGCTTGACATGAAAGAACTTGAGCCTAAAACAAAGGAAATTGATCTTAAAGTGATTACACAAGAAAAAAGATTAGATATGGTGGAAGAAGGTATGCGCAAGCAAAATATTGTAATCCGAAAAATGCCCGAACGAACGCCAGACAAGCTGAAGGAAAGAGTAGTTGATTGGCTAAATTCTCTCAAAATGGGAAAAGACTTTGTTGCAGAAGATATAGCAAGTGTCTTTAGGGTGGGGGGAAGAAGAGGTAAGAATTTTCAAAGAAATGTTTTGGTCAAATTTGCAAATTGGGGAGATAAGCTTAGGGTGATGGCTTTTATTAAACAGGCTGGTGCTGGCGTTCTGGAAATTGATGGGTCTGCTGTGGAAGTCTACAATGATATTGCCCCAGAAGAACGTGTTTGGAGATACAAAATGAAACCAATGACAAAACTTCTGAGAGACAGAGGGCTTACTTATAGTTGGAGATTTCCACAGCAAATATGTTTCTATTATGATAGGAAATTGCGCGTTGTTGATTCAAAAATGGATGTACTAGAATATTTGTGTCACATTGGCCTGGTTAAGGTGGGAACACCGGAATGGATGTCCTTAAGAAAAGATCTGTTGGAATCTGGAGCTATAAAAAGGGACAGAGCTGGAGAGGAAGAAGAGGAGGGAGCTACAGGAGGTACTGATGATTCTACGAGTGTGGCAGTAGTGGAGTGAGCAGTTATCATTATTTCTTGGTTAATTGCTATTTTTCCTTTTTCTATGCCTTATGATTTTCTTCTATTTTACTAAATAGGGGGGAGGGGAGGGAGGGAAGGGGGGAAGGAGAAGATGGAGATGAGTGGAGGTGGGAGGGCAAATATGGGGACCGTCATAAGACCATGCCATCCTTTTCATGTCCCCACCTCCCCTCTTTAGAAGATGAAGGTGAGACTCTGAAAAGAAGAGTGGGGAGGTTCTACGATTTTGACAACATAGGTAAGTTTTTTAGTTTAGTTAACGGTAGGTATATAGTTTTTTTTATTGATTTTTCAGTGTTGGGTTGTGGTTGCACGTCCAGAGAAGGTTCTACAGGTCAAAATAATTTAAGTATAGATGATTAAAAATATTAAAGTAGTATCATGGAATGTAAAAGGTACAGGCAATGTATTGAAAAGAAAGAAACTACAGTTAGCGCTTAAAAAAGACAAATCGGATGTTATTTTTTTACAGGAAACCCATTAAAAATCAGCGGATGTAAACAAATTAGTTTTGAAAGGAATGCAAATTTACAAAATGGCTTTTGGTTCATCCAAGTCTAGAGGAGTAGCGATACTGATCTCTGATAAAATAGGATACAATATGACTCAAAGCATTTCAGACCCAGAGGGGAGGTATTTAATAATTAAAGGAAATATAGATGATGAGGAATTGACATTTGTTAATATCTATGCACCAAACGACAATCAGGAGCAATTTTTAAATAAAATGCAAAAAATTATTAATAAAGAAGGGAGTATGAATATGATAATAGCGGGGGATTTCAATTTAATAAGATCTGATATGGATAGCACAGGGGACAAAAGAAAGGCCAAAAAATACATATTGGACAATTGGATCAACGCAATGGGTTTAAAGGATGTGTGGAGAGAAATTAAGGGTAGGGAAAGAGCATATACATACTTCTCCCAAGTGCACAATATGTATTCTAGGATTGATTATATCTTTGTTACAGAAGGTCTGAACAGTTTAGTGGAAGACATAGAGATAGGAACAATTAAAGAATCAGATCATGCAAAAATAATAATGGATATAAAATTAGAAGGTCCTGGAAGGAAAATGTACAGCTGGAGATATAACTTGAAAATTTTTAAGGATCAAGCTACTAAAAACTACATAATAGAAAAATGGGAAGAAAGTTGGAAATGGAATGATAACAATGAGGTTAGCTACAGCACAGTGTGGGATACTATGAAAGCGGTTTTTAGAGGTGAATCTATAAAAATCACAAGTACAAGAAATAAACAAAATAGAAGTAGCTATCAGGAATTGGAAAAACAACTAAAAGAATATCAATTGGAGCATGCAAGGACCAAAAGGCATGATATATTTGGAAAAATTGAAAAAATAAGAAAGGAATTAGAAGGAAAAGACATGGAAAAAGTTAAGAAAGACCTAATTTTTTAAAAAAGAGAATATTTTGAATTTGGTAATAAAAATTCGAAATTGTTAGCAAGAGCAGCTAAAGAAAAGGAAGTTAAGAGTCAGATTGGTGTACTGATAGATAAAAATGGAAAAAGGTGTAATAAGAGCATAGAGAAAGTTAAAATTGTTGAAAATTTTTATCGAGATCTATATTCAAAAAAGGATGTAACCATAGCAAAACTTAAAGAATATTTTGATAAACAACAAATAAATAAGATCTCAGAAGAACACAAGAACAAAATGGAGGAGAAAATTACACAAAATGACATTTGGGAAGTTATTGGAAAACTAAAAGCAGACAAAGCGCCAGGAGAAGATGGGTTACCGGCCGAATTCTATAAGGAATTTAAGGAGGTGATTGTTCCAAAGTTATGTAAATTATTTAATAAAATTTTGGAAGGCGAACCAATTCCAAACTCATGGAACAGATCGATCATTACTTTAATTCCTAAACCAGGAAAAGATTTGGAGAAAGTAGAATCATACAGGCCGATCTCATTAATTAATCAAGACGCAAAAATCTTTACTACAATACTGACTAAGCGATTGGGTAGTTTTATTGATGAATATATTAATAAAGACCAAGCAGGATTTGTGAAAAATAGATATATGTCAGACTTGGTAAGAAGAGTGTTGGACCTGTTGGATTCTACAGAAAGGAAAAAAGAGAAAGTAGGATTTTTATCTCTTGATATATTTAAAGCATTTGATTCGTTACAATGGGCAACAATTCATGGAATGATCGATCTTTATGAATTTGGTAATAAATTTCAGAGTGTAATTACAAAATTATACCAACAAGGAATAGCTAGAGTTAAAATCAATGATATATATACAGAGGATATAAAATTGGAAGCGAGCACCCGTCAGGGGTGCCCTTTATCCCCAATCTTGTTCATAATGGCAATGGAGTTCTTAGCTAATGCTATACGTCAAGATGAGGAAATAAATGGAATAGAGGATAATAAAATAAATTTATATGCAGATGATACACTTATAATTGTAAAGCAACCAAAGAAGGCATTGGAAAGAATATATGTGCATCTAAAAATGTTTGAAGAAATAACTGGTCTGAGAGTAAATTGGGAAAAATCAGAAATGATATATTGTAACGGGGAAAAAGAGGAACAAGAGAATATTAAAGAAAAATATAGGATACAAGTTAAACCTAATTTAAAATATTTGGGAATAACGATTTCAAGCAAAATTGGGGAACTCAAAAAGTTAAATTATCTAAAGCAAAAGAAAGACATTGAAAGGAAAATAACACAATATAACAAATTAAACTTATCATGGTTCGGCCGGATAGCCCTAAGCAAAATGATGTTATTGCCTAAATTAAATTTTTTATTCGACATCCTACCAATAAAACATAACAAAAAAGAATTGGATGAATATCAAAAAATTATAAACAATTTTTGTAATGGGAAACGAAGAGCAAGGATATCTAAACAATTGTGGTATATACCTCAAAAAGAAGGAGGACTGGGAATTCCAAGCATATACAATTATTATAGAGCTTTTCAAGTAAGAAATGTGGTAAAAATCTTGATGAGGGAAGAATCGATATGGGAAAAAATTGAAAAGAAAGATCTTTCACAAGTGGGTAATGCTATATTTTTAAGTAAAATTGATGGTAAAAAATACAAAGGGATACAGAATAGGATGATAAAAACAACTATAGAAGAATGGAATGGAGTAAGAGAAGATCTTACTCCAGGGATTTCGCCAACTGTAGAATTAGAAGATTTTAATAACTTCCCAATTAAATTAGATAGAGATTCTAAGGCAATTCTATTAGAAAATGGGGTTTCACTGTTAAAAGATTGGTTGAAGATTTGTAGAGATTTAGAGAAAAGAAAGGCACTTTTTTCACAATTGAAATTAAACTGGTTTCAGATTCTCCAGATAAATAATTGGAATAAGAGATTTTTATCTTATAACAGTTTAGATAGACAACTTACAACTTTCGAAAAAAAATTGGTTGAAATAAGAAAAGGAAATATGGGAATTAAAGGGGTAGTCAGCAAAATTTATAAGATAATGAACAAACGAGGGAAAATTCAGGAAGCTTTAAAGAATATTTGGGAACAAGATTTGAATAAGACAATTGTGGAAGAGAGTTGGAATAGAAAATGGAAAAAAAGAATAATGAGAACTATATCTGTAAGAGTAAAAGAACACAATTTCAAGATGCTTTGGAGATGGTATCTGACCCCAATTAGACTGCATCAAATAAATAAGGAAATAAGCAACAAATGTTGGAGGTGTAAGCATTCAACTGGGACATATCTACACATGTGGTGGAATTGCAACGTGGTATCAGAATTTTGGGGCAAGGTTGAAAAAGAAATTGAAAATATAATGGATATGCGGTTAGAATTGGGACCAGATACGGCATTAATAACAAATGTGGATAAATATAAGATAAGTAATGATGGTAAAGAGCTGATGGCTGTGATGCTGTCCGCAGCCAGACAATGCATAGCAAAAAATTGGAAAAGCAACGTGATATTGAATATACAAGATTGGTACAAGGAAATGTGGGAATTAGCTCTTAACGATAAATTGACATGGGAATTAAATGTTAAGAAAGGCATAGTTCAAGTAAATGGATTCTGGGGAATCTGGAGGAAATTCGTGGAATATGTGATTGTGGAAAATAAAGGAGTTAATCCTGTACTAGAGCAAATTAATTTTTGGAAAGTGTAAACGGATATAACCCTCCTGGACATTGTACATAGCACAGAGGTGTATTAAGTAATGAAGAATACATGTTGCAGAGATAATAGTGGTACTAGAATTATTGACTGAAGAGAGATGATATAAAAGTTGAAAAATATATTATAGCTTTCTATTTTCTGTATTCAATGTATATTAAGTGTAGTACTTTTGTGAAATGTTTTTTGTATTGTATGTTTGTTTTTCTTTATTGTTTCATTTTTTACTGAAAAATTTATAAATAAAGAATTTAAAACAATAACTGAATGGAGTTAAGGCAATACTGGATGGCTCATCTCCGGTAGATTTGTTATTTTATATGGCTAGATGCCTGTGTGAGTGTAAATTAGGAACTGAAGCAGTCACCAATCAACACCATACAATACAAGAATTAAAAACCCTGCATCTATCCATTGTATCTCTAACAAAACTTTGGTGTTAGTACTCCTTACCTCTGCTGTGGCTTTGGTTCCCTTTCTTGGGTTGTAATCAAGGGATGCTAAAATGTGACACTTTACTGTTAACTGAGTTACAGGATATCTATCTTACAGCCTAAAAAAACAACCCCAGTAAGTAGTAAACAGAGAGACAATCTAACCAGCTGTAATAGTATAGAAACTCTGGTGTGGGAGGGGGGAGTTATAATTCCCACAGGCCCCTGCTCTTCAAAAAGGGATGAGGATTATTATTTATTTATAATTTCAAATTGATATACTGCTGCCCAATTCGAACGAACGAGTGACTCTAGGCAGCATAACAACAACATAAAACACTACAATCTTAAAACCTTAAAACACTAAAATTTACCACACACACACACACATCAATTATTTAAAAGATCACAGTTAAAAAGTGGCTAAAAGCGACTACAAAAGCAGAGATGTCTGTGCTATATGAGCCAGCGGGGGGCAGGGGCGGATCACACTACCAGTGCTCCACACCTGCTTTCCCAGCCAGGTTTTTAGTTCTTTGCTACAGTGGAACATCTCCACCTGGTGGCACAATTCGGTTGGTAAGAGGTTTCATAGGGCCAGAGTGGACACTGAAAAGGCCCTCCTAGCTGACAGTCGGGCGTCTCTAGCTGACAGTTATGATGAATACACACTCTTCCTCACTTGCTCTGGGACCTCTGAGGCGTTCATTCCAAGGTGGATAATTCCTCAATCCCCTCTAGAACTCGCCCAAAGCTCACGGCAAGGAATGTATGTTCACCACTCATTCTCAGCCACACCCGGCTGACCAAAACCTGGGACTTCTCTGTATACAGAGCCCAGCCAATTTACTCTTATGAGAGGTAAGGTAGCGTTCAAAAAGAGGCCAGTGGACTTACTGTTTGTTACCCCGGACCCCATTTCCAATGAACATGCGTTGATTGAAGAAAATATGTGTTATTGAAGTTGTAGCATGGTTCTTGATGAATCAGGTTACAGATCTCAGCATAGAAAAATAACCTAATCAAAATTTCGCTTTAGAGAAAGGATGCTTTAAGACATGTCCTCCCCTAAATAAAAAGAATCAATCTATCTGTTCTAAGTTACCGTTATTAAGACTTCTAGAGATAAGGCCTGGTTGGATGGCCTTTCTCCCTCATATCAATGTTTCCTTGTCGACCACAATTTTCGAACTCTCTTTCTGGCCCTTTGCTGGACCCTTGCCAGGTATCAGGTGAACCTGGGTAATTAGGATGCATCCAATCAGATCCCAGAATTGGGGTATACAACTCTGGTCCTATTGATGAGGCCTGGCATCTCCCAGTCTGTTTCTTCCCATCCAGACCCCAGGGAGTAAAAACAAACAAGTGGCCTTTTACTAGCACAAGAAGCCTAATAAACACCTAATAAACTCAATTTTGGATATGTGAAGAACTTGGGGCCTCATTTTATCACAACAGTATCTTCAGAGAGCCTCGCCAGTCTGCTCTGGTGAGATGGACAGAGGTTCTTGGGGTGATGCAGTCTCTTAGGTATCCTGGCTCACCACCATGTAGGCTTTAAAGGTCATGACCAGCACCTTGAATTGCACCTGGAGGCACACTGGTAATCAGTGCCACTCCTGGAGCAGTGGTGAGGAACGAGTATCATATCCGTACCCCATCAGTACCGCATTCTGGACCAGTTGCAGCCTCCAAATGGTCATCAAGGGAAGCCTCATGTAGAGCACATTACAATAATCCAGTCTGGAGATGACCAGAGTGTGCGTGATCATGAACAAGGAGTCCCTTGCTGGCAAATAACATGAAGTTGTGCAAAAGCCCTCCTGGCAACGACTGCCACCTCCTCTTTGAGCAGTAGTCGCAAGTCCAGGAGGACCCCCAAGTTATGCACCAGGTCTGTCTGGAGCAAAATAGCCCCATCCAGAACAAAAGATGATAGCTCCCCAGATAATGCTGGGCCCCTGACCCACAGCCATCCCGTCTTGCTGGGATTCAGTTGAAGCCCGTTGTCCCCCATCCAGACCCTCACAGCCTCCAGACACCTGAATAGGACTTCAACTGCATCGCTTGGGTCACCACGGGCCGAGATAATCAGCATACTGATTATACATCCCACAGCCAACAAACCATCCACTAAAATCCTCAGTACAACCACAGTATAATCACAGGATGCCTAAAACCAACCACAATACCAAAAATGCATTACTTAGCTAGCAGCCCTCTACCAAAATTTCACTGAAAAAATGCTGCTCAGAAACAGTGGGTCAAAGCAAGATCCTTGGAAACACACCTGCTATTTGATTACCAATCACCAAAGCAGAGACTGAAATCAAGGCACAGTTTCCTCATAACTTCTGCTCTTCCCCCCAAACAAACAACCCCTGCAGACCACTCTAGAACTTTTGAAGGCAAGCAAGGAGCTACCAGACAACTGGGCAGAACCACATGATTCTCTACCGCCTGGCCAAGAACAACCATGGTCTGTGTGGAAAGCTTTAAATAGACTGCGTGCCAGGGTAGAAAGATCAATGGCTAATCTGAGAAAGTGGGACTTCCCTGTAGATGACAACCTGTATGAATGTGGAGAAGAACAAACTATCTCCCATACAGTGGTGTCACTATGGGGGCTAGGGGGAGGCCGGCCCCGGGTGGGGCTTTTGGGGCTATGGGGAAGCTGACGAGGACTCCCCGTCGGCTTACCTAGCCACCCGCCCATGACTCCGCAGCTGTGGGGTGGCTGGGGAAGCCGACGGGGGAGCCCCCTGTCAGCTTTTCAGCCACCCCACCCCTGCCTCCGCAGCTACAGGGTGGCTGGGAAGCTGAACGGAGAACCCTGTTCAGCTTTCCAGCCACCCTGCTGCTACAAAATGACTGCATTGGATAACGCTAACAGATCGTTATCAGATGCAAAATTTCTTTGGAAATTTTGCATCGTTATCCGATTTAAGCGTTATCCGATGCAATCGTTATCTGAGGTATTACTGTTTATGCTTGTACAACCTGAAACACTGATGGCCAGCCTTGACACTCCAGGTATTTTTGGACTTAAATTCCCAGAATCCCTGATCAGCTGGCCAGGAGGATAAGAGCCCCAGTGGCCATAGGAGGCTTAAACCACTGCCCCACCCTCTATGGCCCTTCCCACCAGCGGGGAGGATAAGAGCCCCCAGGGGCACGGGAGGCTGAAAATGCTGCTGCTGCTGCACAGCCGCCGCCACACCCTCATCAGCCCTACTCACTGGCGGGAGGATAAGAGCCCCCATGACCACAGGAGGGTGCACCACCCTCAACCCTCCCCACCAGTGGTTTTGGTTGGGGTGCTGTGGCATATTCGTGTGTGACTGTTGTTTTTGATTATTTTGTTTAGATGATGATGATGATTTAGGGGAGGAAATGTCTGAAAGCATTCTTTCTCTAAAAGCAAACTTTGATTAGGTTATTTTTCTATGCTGAGATCTGTAACCCGATTCATCAAGAACCATGCTTCAACTTCAATAAAGCTACTTTCTTCAATCAATGTGTGTTCATTAGATTTGGGATTCAAGGGTAAGACAAAGTCAAGACACTAGCCTCCTTTTTAACGCTACTATATTACCTCTCTAATATTAATTTGGTTGGGCACTGTACGCAAACAAGACCCAGGGTTATTTCAGCAGGACGTCGGCTGAATGATACACATACATTCCTTGCAGTGAGTTTTGGGTGAGTTTCTAGAGGGGATTTAGAATAATTCTCCTTGGAAGGAAACACTGGAGAGGTCCCTAAGCAAGGTGGGGAAGAGTATAGTTCATCATATACTGTACTGTAGTTTTCACTATAAAAATAAAATAGAAATTTTTAAATTTAAATTTTTGAAAAGCAATAAATGACAAATCAAAATGATATAAACTTGAAAAGAACAGGAGACAAATAGATCTATCATACCTCAGTCATTCGTTGTTGCATTTTATTGCAAAGTCAAAGAAAAAAGATGGGGAACGCTAAACAAGGCATTTCACCAAACAAGCCTGTGTGAACAATATATTTCTATGGCAACTTTTCCTCTTAGTACAGATGTCTTTCTTCATAAAGCTGACTCTTACCAGGGCAATGTATCTCCCTATTTTGCCAGGAACATCAACTTACACAATCCACTGCTCTCCAAGAAGCTAGCTTGAAATAAAATTATTTCTTAAAACATCAAAAGCCTGCATTGTACCAGGCAGAGATTGTAATTTCTTTTTACTTTCGGAACAAGTCAAAAAGTTAATCCAATCAACAGTAGCCCCATGGAATGAATCAAGTTTCAATTAATGGCTATATAAGTTTAATTGATTTGCTGAGGATCTACTTTCAGCTGGAACTAGAAACTGGCTCTTACCATAGAACTGCAATTCCAAGCAACAGGAACCCACACTTACCTGGGCACACCTGGAATGGCAACCACAGACTGGTGGGATAACATAGCTGGTTCCAAAGATATTTTATTGGGGCTCGGATTCCCCTCCCACAGCTTCCCAACCTTCATTAGGCAGCAATAATTTCATTTATTTTATTTTCGGGAACTTGAACACACCTGAGGATAATGTGTTCCAATTAATTGGGGGTAGGGGACAGTTGGTGCCTCACTGATTTTTACTGGGTCTAACCTGGCATGGAGCCTAGTAGAACCTCCAGCTGCTGCTGAAGAGGTTAGGAGTTAACACTGAGAAGCAATCGGGTCTCATAACCAAACAGATTGAATTCATCAATTCATAGCCAAGTGCTGCTGCTGCTGCTCCAGCAACCAATAAAACTGGCCTATTATTCTCCAAATGCTTGTATGTGGAATTAGACTGCCTCAGGATTTACTCAGCACTAAACTGACAACTGTCTGTGGTTGTTCTGGTGGGCTTTAAGCTGGAACCTAAAGGCTCTTTGCAAAAAACCTGCATTAATACATATCAAACAAATAACCAAAATAAATTGACGAGGAAATATATATTAACGGTGATTTCGGTTCTCTGAGTGCTAACTTTCATGAAAGCAAAACAGCATTCAATAGACCAAGGGTGCCCAAGCTTTTTTGCACCTTGGACTTGATCACGTCCCCAGAAAGCAGAGCAGACCTGAACATGCCTGCCAGAAGCAGAAGAGATTACAACAGCTGTAAATACACCCGGTTCCACATTACTGCATGCACAGGTGCAATTTACATCTGACCTAAACGCATCTGCTTGCACTTATGGGTGCGGTGAAGGTAGTGGTGGGCCACATGTAATGGTGCCGTGAGACAAATCCAGGGATGGGATGTAACAGGTTCTTACCAGTTCGCCGGAACCGGTAGTAACTTTTCCCAGTATCCTGGAGGAGGCAAAGCCCCGCCCTCCGGCATAGCCTGTCCGGCTTGGTTCCTTCTCTGTAGATGTATTGCTGCTTTGATTCTGCAAGTACAGTATTTGATACTGGAAGAGTAACAAATTGTTGTTCTATTGCTTATATTTATCAGCATTTATTGTGCTCATCGTGTTTATCTGATATTTTGTGATATACTGTGACACTTAGTGATAACTTGTTATCCGCCCTGAGTCGCATTACGAGTGGGCAGAATACAAGTGGAAAGAAACAAACTAACAAATAAATAAGGGCAAATGTTTAAATCTTTTCTGTCCTTAAAAGAAAATGTAACTTGACTATCTGTTTGGATACCAATTCTATCTGTGACTGCTCTGATCAAAAGATAAAACGGAACTAACAAACAGTTTATTGCTCCTACGAAACAAAACACAAATCTTTTCAATCTTAAAAAATCTGGCCAACTATAACACTTTCTGATCAAATTGAACAAATTGGTTAAACTCTTGTGATGGCCAATATCAAAGTCTATTATCATTATGGCATGTGATCTACTCAGCAAACCATACACGCAAACCACACAGGCAAACCACTGCCACCACTTCCACTAGGCTGGTATAGCACGGGGAACATATACATGCAGCCGCACTGGCTGTCTAAGGCTTCTGCAATGCTGGGGATGCACTTCAGAGGTAAACCACTCCGTTCCCCTTTTTGTCAAAGGCTCCAGTTCCCTCCATTCCCCTTTTTGTCAAAGGCTCCAGTTCCCTCCGAAGTGCGTTCCCAACCAAACCGGAGCCTCACAGATGCTTTGGACATAGAAGGGAATGGAGCAGTTTACTGCAGAAGCTTGGATTGCTATTTACTATTTAAGCGTTACTGTTATTGGGGTCTTACAAGTACTGTACTATACATCTTCTTTACTTTGTCACAGCTTTTCACTGTCAGAACTTTCTCTTTTGGCAGTTTGGGAGATTAAGAGTGGATAGCAGTGGAGGGCTGCCGCCGGTTCGGACCGGTTTGGCTGAACTGGTAGCAGAGATCCAGAGGGGTTCGCTGGGGGGTAGTAAACCACCGGTTTGGTCACCTCTCTGCCCCCCCTCCAGATTTCTTTTCCGGGCAGCCCAAAATGGCTGCTCAGAAGTGTGCATGCATCAAAATTCCATTTGATGCATGTGCACTGAAAAATAGCATTTTGACGCATGTGCACTTCTGAGCAGCCATTTTTCAGTTGCCCGGAAAGGACGCAGTGAATGGCAGCGGCAGCCTTTCCTTCACCACCAACCGCCAATGCTGCTCCCACAACAGCAGAAATCAAATACACCCGTCTGTTAGACACCCATCGCAGGGGACTAAATATTGGCAAAGGGTTTCTGGGACATTATCAAATTTGATATACAGACTGGTATATGATTTTATATATTATACTACAACTTTCCTGCCAATTCTCTTTAGCAAAACAGAAAGTAACCAGGTACAGTGTTTTTGTTTGTTTTCTGACATGCAGGTCAAAAGTTGATCAGAGACCAGAATGGGCTTTCTCAGCAACCTTGAGATTGAAAGGGAGTCATTTGGAGCAATCTGAATAATCTATTGTTGCTAATGGCTGTGTGAAGCTGTATTGTTGTGCTTGCTTGTCTGTCATCTTGCTTGACCATACCCTTCTCCCTTTAACCTCCTGAATTTGGTGTATAAAAACCATACCTGTAAGTTTCACTCTCTCTGAAGAAGTGGACTTGATCCACGAAAGCTAACAATAAAAATATAGCAGTTAGTCTTTAAAGTGCTACAGTGTTTTTTATTTTATTTTTATTTTGTTTTGTTTATTTGGTTTTGTTTTCTGATAAAGATGGGCAAAACGTCCATGGGCAATCAGGTTGTTGGTGTATCGTAGATGGGGGACATTTCTTCAGTGAAAACTGACCTCTTGTCTTCTTGCAAACTCATTGATATGTAAACTGTCATTTCTTCTCTGCTAGCTCCTTCAATGTTGATCAAAAGCTGAACTTCAAGTTAAACAATTTGGCCAGCAGGAGAGATAGACATTTAGTTTATTTCCTGAGGTGATATTAACACATTAGCATATGTCAAAGGTGACTCCAAGATCACTCACCTGGTCTAATTGCATTAATTTCCAGGGTCCATTTGAGTGTATTGTGCAATGCTTAAGTTTACAAATGTAGACCATTGAAGAAGACCCAATGGTCAATGAAGGAGGGGGGGGGTACAAAGGAAATCTTCATTGATGTTAGACTAAAATATGACCAGGAAATGGGTGTTAGGTGATGCAGGCATCATCTGTGATGGCTTAAGGAGAAAGGTCTGTGCTCTGGGGAACATGGAACATGTCATGTTCAGTGCAAAAAGTTGTGTGATGATTATTTCAGGGGAAACTGAAAGGTTTGAAAAACTTTATTTAAAAATAAAAGAATATAACTTAAACTGAAGAGCAAATTTCAAAATATTAGGTAACAGTTTCACCCTAATATCTTTGGGACTGCTGTTGTATCAGATCAAACATGGCGTTCTTCCACTTGTGCCATTGCCTGGAACTGCCCTTCTAATGGGGCGTGTCCTGTACATTGGGAATTAATATTTGATGAGGATGCACCGTTCCCACAGATGAGAAAAGCAATTTGTCAATGATATGTTGTTTTTTCCTAGATGGGGGAAGGGGTATCTGATAGGAGAATCAACCACCTCTGAAGTTATGTGCCCATACGGGCACATTTACATCCGCTTCCGGGAGCAACGGGGGCTTCATGGGCCAGATGAATTAGCTTCGGGGGCAGATCCATTCCCTGGGCCGTAGTATGGTCACCTCTGGACTAAAGCCTGCACTGCCAGACTGAAGCTACCGAAGTTGTAGAATGAAGAGTAGTTTCCTGAGTTTCCTATATTTTAGGGTTTGGAGCTGGAAGAGTTTCGAAATATTACCCTTAAATGTGTGTTGTATGGTGATTATGATCACAATGATAATTTTTCTTTCTCATCTGATGTTTCCTGATGATGAATTGCTGAGAATGTTGAGGTTGAGAATGTGATTATAAATATTCAGGTAATAAATATTTGTGTACTTTCAGACTTATCAAAAAGACCTGAGTCCAAAAGAAACAAATCCCCCTTAAAAAGAGATTCCCCAACGTCCCTAGGGAAAAAATGCAGACATTTCCCACCGGCTTGTCATTTAAAATATTTATTAAAAATAGGGAATCGCGATTATTTACTCGTGACTTGTTGTGAATGGGTATGTGTACAGTGTAGTGCTTATGGACACATATGTCTAATGGGTAGAGTCACACAAAAATAGAAAATAAAGGTTAAAAGCATCTTTATTGAAAAATAAAATATAAAAAAATAATAAACACAAATAAAATTGGGATTTCTGGATTTGGGTTAACAATGTGAGACATTGCTTTAAAACAGAGTGTATATTGCAGGTCAGTTCGTCCTTGTTTGCCATTAAAAAATGCTGCAGAATTTTCCTGGATATATGGCACTCAAACCCTGGTACAAAATGACAACATTGTTGAAGCACTGAGATTGTTTTGTAATGCTGAAAGAAATAAAAAAGGAGATTATGATTGAAGGCTTGAAAGCTTTCAGGAAACTTATAACTGGATGGTTAATTGTCCTTGGCTGGATTGTCCTAAATACGGTCACTAAACTCTGAAGTTACTCAACCACATGCAAGGAAAGCATATTGCATCCCAAGCCTGTGTCTACCATTCTTTCCTTTAAAGTATTTCTCAACCTTTGGTTTTTGGACTTCAATCCCCCAAAACAATGATCAACCAATGTTTTGACTTAGGCTTCTGGGAATTGAAGTCCAAAAACCAAGGGTTGGGAAACACTGCCTTAAATTGAAAGGCAAAAAAAGGGGGGGGGGACAACGACAATAATAACAATTTCACTCCTTTCATCTCCTCCTCTTTGATGAGGCAAGAGAAATTTCAAATTTGTAGTATTATTTCCAAGCAGACTTGCTTGCCAAGCAACCAATTCAGTGCTAGAGGACAAGGTTCCACCCCCCCGGCGATCCCCTTCGGATGGCCGCTACCGGTTCAGGCGAACCAGTCTGAACCGGTAGCAGCCCATCCCTGTGGTCTGGATAGCAAAGTCTTCAAAGTTAGATAGAAAAAAATTGGTTAGAAGAGATACAAATAACTCATTAGGGAGATCTAACTGCAAAGAGTAGAGATGAAAGTAGACCTTAGTTAAATAAGAAATGTAAAGTGGCCTGTGGTATGCCTGGAATATCATTTTTCAAAACTGTTTCTGCTGTGTTGGGTTAGTTCCAAGTTCCAACAAAGTCAGGAATGTGAGTATGGTATATAGACTGAGGTTTGTCACATTGCATGCCAGCAGGTGGCGCTGACACCATTTCTGACATTGTGTGGGAAACAAAGGGACCAAGGCCCTTGGAAGCTGAAATTTATAGCCTAACCCTGTGCATATTTATTTACAAATAAGACCAAAGGGAGTGTTCATATGCTACAGTCTTAAGATCCAAAAAACCCTTTGGCAGTGTCACATGAGCTACACATTCAGCTAGATACAGTCAAACCTCGCATAAAGAGTGACTCACTTAAAGAGTAACTCGCTTAAAGAGCAGAATTTTCTCTGAATGTTCGCTTCACTTAACAAATAAAACCAACCAAAAACTCGCTTAACAAATAAATCGAGGATCACAATCCCCCCACAATTGGTCAGTTACAATGGTGTTTCGCTTAAAGAGCAAACTCGCTTAAAGAGCAATCCTGTGGAACATATTATGCTCTTTAAGCGAGATACAACTGTATCTGAATTCTGCCTACTGTTGACGTATATCTTTCCCATGTTTCTCCTTCAGAGACATCTAGGAAAATAAAGTTGTGATGTGACCTAATCACGTTCAAGAGTCTCACCATTTCTTCTCCACATTGTGTGTTGCTACCTGTAGGAGTGAGGCTATAGCGCTTAACAGATAATGACACCAGACCACATGTTTGTTGTACAGTAAAACCTCGTTTTATGGAATTAATCTGTTCTGAAGGGTTTTCCTAATCACAAAAATTCCTTATGGCAAAATGTGGTTTCCCATAGGAATGAATTGAAACCCAATTAATACATTCCGGAGGGGGGGCAAAAAAAGTCTTTTATCTGGTCAAAACTCTTCATAAAATGCACTATAGCCATATTTCCACCACTTTAAGAAGAGTTTTGAACAGATAAAATACTTTTTTTTTTACTTTTTTTCCTGACCTCTGGAAGGGATTGATTGATTGAATGCAATACGATCAGGTATTTTTTTTAGATGGCAGCCTCTAGTGGCCAGCTCTGGTAATGTGCGCGAACAGTCCCTGACTATCAGCTATGAAGTGGCAAAGGAACTCTAAAGTTCCAAATCCACATTTTAGCTGACAAAACACAGCAGAAACATGGCAAAAATTTGAAAAACAGAGCAGAAATTCTCTTCATACCCTCCCTGCATGGGGAAACAGTGCTGTCTGGGACTTGTCCGTGCTAGCTCACCTCTGCATCGTGCCTGCACTTGGTTCCTCCTTGGCTGACAGGGCGATTTCAGACTTCCTGCTTGCAGGGATGGAACAACCCAGCTCTGGAAACTTCTCCCCCCCAAAAAACAAACAAACCAGGAAATCTCAAACTGCCCTGGCAGCCATTTGGTGGAGCCCAGCATGCTGTCTGAAAACCCCAAAAAATCTTTCCAAATTGCAATTTTTTTATCAGGTGATGGGGCATCATTTTCAAAGGATTTTCATTGTGCGCAGTGTTTTACTGTACAGTACTGTTTTGTAAACTAGCCTTCTCCTGATAGGCAGAGGCGTTTGAGCTGGCATTGCAACACATCTGGAGAGAACCCTATTGGAAAAGGTTAAAGTAGATGAAGACCTCTCCCAGCTAACCCTGAATCTGTGGCTTTAAGAGATCCCATCCCTGGCATCAACTGAGATGAACTCAGGTTTTAGTACTGCTAGTCTTAATGCCTGCAAAATGCCTCAAATCCAACATCATGCATTTTGGGATTTTTGGAAGCCCTGTTTCATTTGAAATCTGTTTCAATTTGTCATCACCACAAATTGCTATGGTTCTTTGTGATAATTGTTTCTGCTTTGCACATGTCTTGGGGGACAAAAAAATGCTGATTGATACATAACTCATTGTTCAAGTTAAATTCATCTTTCTCCCAGTTAAATGTAATCTCTGAAAATTAAACATCAAAATTTAAGAAAAACTTCTTCCATCCTATAATCAAAATCCATCCCAGCAAGGTGTTTGTTTGTTTGTTTGTTTGTTTGTTTCTTAGGTTAAGCATCAAAGATCTATAAGGGGTACTTCTTACATTTGAAAAAGCTGTGTTTCCCCACCCTTAGTTATTAGTTCAGTTGGAATATCTCTGTTTTCAGCTTCTCCCCAGGACGTAGGTGAAGCAGTAAGTGTGTCATTTGAGACAGGATTTCTAATTTTGAACAGATGTGGAAGGACAAATGCTGCATTTCAAATGGACTGTGTTGCTTTTACATATATGTGGCATTCTGTGCTGAGAAACACCTCAACTTTTGTGCAATGTTTTCTTTGTACATTTCTTAAAATAAACTCTATAAATGAGCAATTATTCCATTTTAGTACAATGCAACTGTTTTGTCACTAGTGTTCCCACCCAGTTCTGCTAGTCCTCTCCTCTTCCTGTTACTCGAAGTTTAAGCAGACTATACATGCATTCTAAAATAAACTACAGTGAAACCTCGCATAAAGAGCGCCTCGCTTAAAGAGTAACTCGCTTAAAGAGCAGAATTTTCTCTGAATGATCGCCTCACTGAACAAATAAAACCAACCAAAAACTCATTTAACAAATAAATCAGGTTTCACAATCCTCCCCACCAGAAGTCACAATTGGTCACAATAGTGTTTCACTTAAAGAGCAAACTCGCTTAAAGAGCAATCCTGTGGAACACATTATGCTCTTTAAGCAAGGTACCACTTACTAAAATTTATATGTAGATTTAAGCACACATGCTTTTCTATACAGCACTTCAATAGCTTCAGTTTAGCAGTGTAGGCTGTAGTCCATCAGAGAGAGAGCAGGCAGCAAAGTGTTCAGAAAACAATATAGGAAATCGGAGAAAATCCCTCCAACATATAACAGGCCAACAAAATAAGAGAATATGAAATACAAAAGAAAATCTGTGATTTCCATTAATTTATCTTTCTCATTCCCACAATTTTCACATTTCAGAAGCCATAGGAGTTTCCAGAAATGAAAGGGCATTTTTTGTGGTTTTTCCTATTCCAGTTAAACTGAAAGTCCATCCCTACTGAACATAAATTTTAGGATTCACTTTGGTTTCCTCTTCAAGTACTGCAATTAGGTCATGCGGATTTCAGGAGGATGTTCTCACTTGATACAGGGATCAATCAGTTAAAACTATGGTATTTATTTTATGAACAGAAAGCAACTCTTGAAGCTGGAATATTGGGGCAACGTAAAACAGGACATTCAGTGACCAATTTAAAGTTTACTTGCCATTACAGTATTTCTCTAAAGAAATAAGGAGCAACAAAAGCAACGCAAGCTACAAAACGGTGTTGTTTTTAAAAAGCCAACCTTCTTCTGAGTGAAGATTTTGCTAAGACTTTGGCCACAGAAAAAGAAGCTAGTCGATGATATACCATTTGTGGTCTGTGGAACTGAATCTCCAGTTGCAAATGAGAGCAGAAAAAATTAATAGCTTAGCAGCGTTAAAATGCTCTAGCGCTAAAGCAACTTTAGTCAATGTCTTCATAGAAAAATCCCGTCCAACGAACGACTTGAATGCCTGCTTCCTTTGCTATGATGCTTCTTTTCAAACAAGCAATGTGACATGTTTTAAAATGTACCTTCATAGGTGGTGTTTGTTCTTCGTATCAGTCCCCCCCCCCTCCTAGGAAAAAACAATATATCCCTGACTAATTGTTTTCCTCATTTGTGGGAACAGTGCGTCCTCATTGAATATTAATTCCCAATGTCCGGGACATGCCCCATTAGAAGGTCAGTTCCAGGCAATGGCATAAGTGGAAGAACGCTGTGTTTGAGCTGATGCAACTGTGGTCCCAAAGACGTTAGTGTGAAACCTGATTCTGTGATGAATAGGAATGTCTGTGTGTCAATCTGCTGCCATGCCACGTTGTTGTGATTGTCATTTGGTGTGCTGAACCTACCTTGCAAGGACAAAATTGTTTCTATTTGAGGCCAATAACGGTTTGTCAAAGAGCCATGATGAGGGCCAGAGTAATGCCCCAAAGAGAAATACAACTTACACATGAAAATACAGTAAAATTAATTAATTTAGACATTTATGTGGGCATTATTTTTTTTGAATGTTTACATTGAACTGAGTAGAGGTCAAGTCCCACTTTTGGACCTCATTTGGGTGGCTAAAAAATTAGACTTATACTCGAGTATATACAGTATTAAAAAAGTGAACTCCTATTCATTGGAGGAATCCTAAAAGGCCAATTACTTGGTCTTAATAAGCTTCCAAATTGTCCCCTTTAAGAATCAAATCCCCCCTTGTGGGGTATGTGGCCCATGTTGGGAACCATGGATCTAGATTGGGGTGCCCAAACTTTTCGGGCTGTGGGCCAGTCATGTGGCTCAGGGGGGCAGTCACGTTGTTTAGCGGGCTGGTCATGTGGTTCCTCCCACTGAAAGTAAAACATGCCTTGCAATCTGTTTTGCAACAAATATGTTTTGCAACAGGATGGGATAGATTTTTTAGGCTGCCATTTTATCTGCTTAAACAAGGGGTGCCCAAACTACGGTCCATGGGCCGTACCTGCGCCCCAATGCCAATTCATCTGCTCCACACCACCCTTGTCGCTCCCAGAAGTGGAAGTAAAATGCGCCCTTGGGACAGACGAATTGGTGTCAGGGGCCAGATCTCGCCCAAGGGTTGTAGTTCAGGCACCCCTGGTCTAGATCGAATTCCCCACCACCATCTTTTTTCTTCTTCCATCACTTCACTGATCCTTTGCTTTCCACTGTTCTGCAAAACTTCTCTTCTGGGACTTGTCATCATTTTCATCTGGATTCTAATCCTCACGGTTATTATTACCAGCAATAACCAATAACCACCTCCTTGCTATGGTGAAACTGTTCAGCCGTGGCATCTCTGCCCACGTGACAGGCTGCACCTGGTTCAGAACGCAGAGTCCCAAAGGCCTTCCCTGCCCGTCACAAGTGCATTTACATGGACAGGAAACCAGAGACCTAGTCAGGAAGAAAGCTCAACACTTTCCGTTTCTCAAAAAGAAAGAAGTTAGCCTGGAAGGCTAGCTGTGTTTTCTCAAGTGAGGCACATTTTTGCAGCTTTAGGTCTCAGCTGGACAATGGCGGCTTCTTTCTTCCGGCCCTTTGGGCTCGTTTGGGTCACCCTGGGACTCTCACTTGCAGTCACAGGTATGGCATCTTCCATCTTTTCTGTAACTTTGGCTGAATGAGTCTGTCTCTTCAGTTTCACCAGGGGGAGGACCCATTATTTGCAGATAGTCTGACTGACCTACCATAGGGCTAAGCAGTAACTTCTAAATTTCTAGATGTTCTTAACTGTAGACAGAAACTGCTTCCTGTTATTCATTTAAGCAAACCCATATGGAGTCCCCTGGACAGCAAGGAGAACAAATAGGTCAATCTTAGAAGAAATCACCCCTGACTGCTCCTTAGAAGGTCAAATAATAAAGATGAAGCTAAAGTACTTTGGACATCAAATGAGAAGAGAGGATTTGCTTGAGAAAGCCTTGATGCTTGGAAGGGTCGAGGGCAAAAGAAGAAGGGGACGGCCCAAGATGAGATGGCTAGATGGTATTGTAGAGACAATGGGCACAGAGCTGAGCGAGTTGAGGGGGATGGTGGAGGACAGGAGTGCCTGGTGGACAGTGGTCCATGGGGTTGCAGAGGGTCATAATCGACTGTGCGACTGAAAAACAAAAAATATTAGTGTGACTGCTTATGCTATGGTTCCCACAGGGGGACTTCAATTCCCAGAAGCCTAAGTCAGTACATTGGTTGATCATCGCTTTGGGGAATTGACTTAGGCTTCTGGGATTTGAAGCCCAAGAACCAAAGGTTGAGAGACACTGGTATGCATTGGCCAAAGGGAGGATCTGTATATTTTGCTCCCCACCATCAAAAAATTGACAAAACAGGAAATAAATTTATGCATAGACAGGGAAGAATTTAGAAATTTAGGAAATAATTACTATAATATAAAAAGAAATACTGTGGATCTACCCTGGAGATGATGAGTTCTCCAACACTGGAGGCGTTCAAGAGAAAAATGAACAACCTTCTGTCAGATATGCTTTGATTTAGATTCTGCTTATAATGAATTGCCTCACAGAGTCCTTCCAAATCAATCTTTATTGTTCAAAGCTTGCACTTGACTTTCCCTAACAACCTAGCAGTTCAAAAGCAAGAAATTGCAAGTAGATAAATAGGTACTGCTTTGGCAGGGAAGGTAACAATGCATTCCATCCACTCCAGTGTCTAGTCATGCCTGTCACATGACTACAGAAACATCTGAAGATATATACAGCGTTGGCTCTTTGGCTGTAAGGGGTCTTTCAAATACCACGTGACCATTTTAGGGAGGGAGGGGGTTGACCAAAAGTCATGGGGGGAGGGGGTTCGGCATGAAGTCACATGACTCCAAAATTTTATCCCCTCAGCCAGGTGGAAGTCTGGGTGTGGAGCGGCAGCAGGGGCGTAGCTACCGCCGTATCTGCTGTATCAATTATACGGGGGCCCCGGGCCACGGGGGGGCCCAACGTGCGTAAGCAAAAATTAATAAAAACTTCCCAATTTTTTTTTATTTCACAAATGACAAAAGTCAAAAAAAGCAATTGCTTTTTTTCCCCGCGTAAAGCGTGCGTTCAAAAGTTGGCAACACCCTACATCGGTTATCACGGGCTGCAGGATTTCCCTGTTTAAGTCATTTACTTCAATGGGGGAATCCCACAATAATCGATGTACATACGATGAATAAATATTTCTTTTAATTTTCTGCAATTTTTTTTCTTTTGTGAGAAATCTTTACCCTTCCTAAGGGCCCCCAAACAAATTTTTATACAGGGCCCCGCCAAGGCACGCTACGCTTCTGGGCGGCAGGCATCCTCAGGCTCTGGGAGGCACCATCCTCTGCCGCTCGAGCCACCACGGCTTTTAACCCACCCACCCCCGGCCAGGTGGGAGTCTGGGGGTGGGGCGGCAGGTGTCCTCAGGCTCCAAGTCGGCAATCCTTCTGCTGTTTTTCTTCAAATCAGAGGAAACGGAGAAACCACATGATTTGGGGGGTCGAGGGGTCAGTCAAAGGTCATGGAAAGTCATAGGGGGGAAGGTGGGGTCAAAAAGTGGCCTATTTTAGGTCACGTGGTATTTGAAAGGCCCCTAAACTGAGATGAGCACTGAACCCTAGAGTAGGATATGGCTGGCTTTTGAGCAAGGGTGACCTTTACGTTTATCTAATCGAGAAAAGCAACTTCACCAAACTTTGTTCATTTTACCTATATACTGTAGTTTTTTTCTACCAACTACTAATGCTACTCAGGCAGTAGAAGGGGGTTAAGCACTTATGAAATAAAATCTTAATTCTTGGATCAAATGTCAGCAATTTGCTCAGTTTTGAAATCTGCATAACATCACATTCCAAGCAGACACAAAAGCGAACAAAGTAGGTTGCCTCTTCCCTTATTCTTCTCCCACCTTTCCATGGCAATTTGTGGGTTTTCTTTTCTTTTTTCTTTTAAAATTTAGATCTTTCAAAATCTACGGAAGTGACACATACACGCTTTGTTGCTGCAAGACGAGGAGCCACAATTCACTTCCGCTGTTTATGGACTCCCGAGACATATTGGTTCAAAGAGACAAATAATGGCAAGCACGAGATGCTGAGAAACAATTCCAGAATCTTTATGACAAGAAATAACTCAGTAATGATGATCACAAAGATTGACAAAACCGACAATGGACTCTACTACTGCAAGAGGAACAATTCGTGCAATAATGGAAAAATGCAGAACCTATGCTGTGGCACCGAATTGAGAGTCATGGGTGAATCATTTTTCTTCTTCTTCTGTGTCTAGGCCATATGTGAAACCCCTAAAATGAAGTCACCTTTTGGTGAATTCATTCCGTACTTCCTTTCACCTGACCTAGTGTGAGAAAGGTTAGCTGGCACAAAGTTGGCATTTCAGGGTATTCCCTATTGTGGTTCAAAAATACCTGAATCATCAATCTCCTGGATTTTGCCCAATAGCATGCTTTCAATGCCCCACAACTGGGTTTCTGAGCACCCACCCAGTTCTCTGCTTTAAAATCCATTCAGCTTTGAAAACACACTTTTCTACATACATGAATTTGATCCTATTTAGAGGGTCAGAAATGGTACCTTTTGAAATATAAATATCTTACCTGGTTATGCACTTGCATACAAGATTTACACTGCATCATAGGTTTTATATCTTACTATAGACTTGAAATGCTGTGTTTTAAAGATGGAGGGGGGAATGTAATTGTACATCTGTGTGTATTTAAGTTCCATTATCCCAGAGTTGATGTGACACAGTGTTAAGCTATAGCTGTGATGGCGAACCTTGGCACTCCAGGTGTTCTTAGACTTCAATTCCCAGAAACCCGAGTCTCTGTGAATCCACATGAATGGGTTTATTGCACATACTGAGGTTGGGCTGACTTTTTGTTTTTCCAAAGGTTTCAGTACTTATGAACAAGTGCAAGATCGACATAGGCTGAAAGACACCATCATTTTCATTCAAACCCTTCTTCTCGTCTTTCTGCTGAGCATGCCTTTGTTCCTAACACGGGGGAAGGTGAGTTTGCTGGATATTTCTGATGAAATGCCAAATTCTAATATTGCTAAAACTGAAGACAGATTACTGTATATCAATTACTGCCACAACACAATGCTCTATATCAGTGATGGTGAACCTTTTAGAGACCAAGTGCCCAAACCGCAACCCAAGAGACACTTATTTACTGCAAAGTGCCAACACAGCAACAGAGGAGGAAGTAAATGCTCCCATTGGGCTACTGGGCAGAGGGGTGGGGTGAACTCTGTGCTGAGGGAGGGAGGAAGCGTTCCCATTGGGCTGTTGGGCAGAGGGGCAGGGTAAAATCTGTGTTGGAGTGACTGCACAGGTGCCCACAGAAAGGGCTCCGAGTGCCACCTCTGGCACCCATGCCATAGGTTCGCCATCACTGCTCTATATCCATGGTGGCAAACTTTTGCACTCCAGGTGTTCTTGGACTTCAACTACCAGAAGCCAAGTCAGCACTCCTGCTGATCAGGGCTTCTGGGAATTGAAGTTCAGGAACAGCTGGAGTGCCAAGGTTCGCCACCACTGCTCTATATATAGAGTTATGATCAGTTAAGGAGTTTAGAGAAGCTGTTCCTCCAAGATGCTATGATACATTTCAGTCTCCGGTGCACTTCCATGTTCTTGTGTGACTTTGGCTGGTCTTTTTTGTTGGCCAAAAACCAAACATCCAAGGCAGAAGAGCTTGGGGAACTGGGCCTGCTGTTACACAGATGATGTGGCTGCCCCAGACAATACATTGCTGGAATCACAGTAGACCAATTGCTTTGCTGTAGTTGTTGTCTTATCACCAAGAATAGGGAGAGCTGTATGTCACGAACCAGCTGGCCCCCTCTGCTCTGGAAACCTCCTTAACCAAAGCCCCCAGAGGGCGGGGTGGCCGGCAATAAAGCTTTACAGCCCTTAGCTGTTTTTCATCCACAAGGAGGTTTAAACAGGTAGCGTATTCAGAGGCTTGTGTGTGAATGCAATGCTTCTCTTACCCTTTTTAGTCCAATGAAGACACGTTACTCAAGCAAACGGTGGTTTATTGATCAGTTATATTGATCAGGTTCATAAAGCATAAAAGTCAGTAGCATAAGTCAGTAGCATAAGTCAGTCCAGCAAACAGAGTTACAGTCCAGGTTCGTTAGGTAACCATTTTGAAAAAAAGAGAAAATCCCACACAATAGCCAGGGTCTTAAGCCATTGAGAAACAGCGACGAACTAACTCACTGTTCTCCAAAATGGAGAATTCCTGGTCAGGTGGTTTAACCTTGGCCAATCAGGTAACAGAGAATAACTTTCTCAAAACAATGAATTGTTTACATCCATGTGAAGACATAACACGCTGGGAACACAGAAACACTATAATGTCAACAAGCCATCTCGTGACAGTCTTGTGAGACATGAGCCTATGAGGCAGAGAGGGACAAAGGATTTTTATGAGGCCTATTTATGAGGCCTACCTAGAAACTGGGATTTGCAAGCCTTGGGAAACATGAGAAAATGTTTCCTGACACTGTAATAAATTGGTTTCTCCACAGCACAGCCACTTCTTACCCTGCTTCATGCAAAAATCAATGTAACATGCTATCTTACAGAGAAAGAGGTAGGCAGTAGGCAGGCAGGCTGGCTGGCAGGCAGGCAAGCAGAGACAAAGCAATAGTTGTCTGGATGAGTTCTAAGATAGAAGTAAAAGACTATCCAAGGGTGGTAAGATGAACATGGTTTATATGATGATACTTCACAACTTTTGTCTCATTGTTGCTTCTATTCAAATGGATTTTACACATCTCAGGAACAAAACCTTTCAGAGTCTACATTCTCATGTAACTGTAGGAAAGTCTTGAGTGCATGAGAAACAAGCCTTCTTTTTAAATATTTTAGGTGTCTGGAAAAGCTGTTATATCCAGCTAGCCACTTTATTTTCTGTGACTGCCCATCTGCGATAAAGATTTTTAAGAGAGTGGTTTGAACAAAACGAAGAAAGTGGTACACCAGCATAGGGCAGCAGTAATTTGAAAGCTGAGGAATACCTCACAACCTTTTCCAGGAAGAGAATAAATAACTAGAACGTTCCTCTATTCTGTTTCAGGGTGATGATAGCAAAGATGCAACTCACGAGGACCACACTTATGAGGTGAGCAAAATAGTAGAATGAATTCCTTCCTTCCTTCCTTCCTTCCTTCCTTCCTTCCTTCCTTCCTTCCTTCCTTCCTTCCTTCCTTCCTTCCTTCCTTCCTTCCTTCCTTCCTTCCTTCCTTCCTTCAACAAGAAAAAGAAAGGTGGGAATGTTGACAGACGTCATCCAAAGCAGGGCACAAAAATCCTGTAAGTTGTGGGATCAATATGCTGTGATGGTGTTGCCTGTGGGCACACACACAAGTGAGAGTGAGGAAAGATGGGATGTATTAGGGGTGGAGGGGTTGGACTGGTCCCTGAGCCAGACTCTCCTACAAGGACTAGGACCGCAGAGGAATAACAGTGCAGGACTGTGTCCTCATCTTCCTCCCACGTATTTTCTGGCCCTGTTTCCCTCCTCCTTTTCACTCCTCACCACAGCGTTTCTGTGCCTCTCTCTGCCCAGAATAAGTTCAATTTCCAACCTACTGCTGTGCTACTGGCTAGCAAGAAGCATGTAAAGGATACCCCACTGTTATCTTCCACGAGTGTGGATTGTCTTTAATCAGTGATCAGCAATAAGAGTAAGATTTTGACCCCCTAGTTGGGAAGGTGAGGTCAGGGAGCTTTAGAAAAGGGGAGGGAAAGTTCAAGGATGCTTGTGCGCTGTACCTTTATATCTGCAAGAAGGCTCCCTGAGTCTGGTAGTCTTCGGCATGGCGGCAGCAGAAGGGTTAGGAAGAAGTTGAAACAGAGCCAAAAAAGTATGAATTGCTACTAGTCATATGTATGCAACTCAGAAATAAAATGAGCCATAGAAAGGAATTTGAAAGAAGGACAGGAAAATTGGAGATTGAAAAGGGAGAGGGGGGGATATTTCGAGAGGAAAGGAGGAAAGACCAATCCCTGAATGAAATTGAAACTATTTCAATAATATTTACATACTGTTTCTATTATATCTGAGAACTGTTCCTTTGATTTTCAATGTTGTTGTTTTATTTCTTGTTCAGTCGCACAGTCGATTCCGACCCTTTGCGACCCCATGGACCACTGTCTGCCAGACACTTCTGTCCTCCACTATCCTCCTCAACTCACTCAGCTTTGTGCCCATTGTGTCTACAATACCATCTAGCCATCTCATTTTTGGCCGCCCCCTTCTTCTTTTGCCCTCCACCCTTCCCAGCATCAAGGCTTTCTCAAGCGAATCCTCTCTTCTCATTTGATATCCAAAGTACTTTAGCTTCATCTTTACTATTTGACCTTCTAAGGAGCAGTCAGGGTTGATTTCTTCTAAGATTGACCTATTTGTTCTCCTCGCTGTCCAGGGGACTCTCAAAACTCTCTTCCAACACCACATCTCAAAGGCATCTATTCTTCTGCGCTCAGCTTTCCTAATGGTCCAGTTCTCACAACCATACATTGCCACCGGGAGTACCATTGCTTTCACTTTTTGTTTGCAATGTGATGTCTCTACTTTTCACTATGTTCCCCAGGTTTCTCATCACTTGCCTCCCAAGAATTAGTCGCCTTTTTATTTAATGGCTGCAATCACCATCTGCAGTGAGTTTTGATCCTAAGAAAGTAAAATCTGTCACTGCTTCTACTTCTTCCCTATCTATTTTCCAGGGACTGATAGGGCCTGTTGCCATTATCTTGGTTTTCTTTATATTGAGTCTCAAGCCAGCTTTTGCACTTTCTTCTTTCAACCTAATCAGGAGCTTTTTAAAGTCCTCCTCACTTTCTGCTATTAGGGTGGTATCATCTGCATATCTCAAATTGTTGATGTTTCTCCCAGCAATTTTGATCCCAAATTGTGATTCCTCCATCCCTGCATTGCGCATTATGTGCTCTGTGTATAAGTTGAATAAGCAGGGGTGACAAAATGAAAATTTGGATATACAGAATCTCTGTGCTCAGGGAATCATGAAGATTTGGATATGGGCCTACAGTCAGATCCAGTATCAGACCCCCTTTAGTATCAGGGGAGGCATGATACTGGTGCTGGGCTGGATATGTCTTTGATTTGATCTAGGATCAGAGCACAGACATGTTACCTTTTGGGGACTACAACTCCCAGACTCCCCAGGCCAACAGGACCAGCAGCCATGATGCTCCATGGTGGCTGTAGTTTCTGAAAGCTGCAGATAGACTAAAGATAATATTCTATTCAGGAGGAGCCTTCTGAAGTTCTTATGCTGTATCTTCAATATTCAGTGAAGCAAGAAGCATGGAGCACATTCCATACAAGGCAGTAGCATTATGGCACTTCATCTGTCATGGCTCCTTCCTACAGAATCCTGGGATTTGTAGTTTGTTGAAATTACCTGTGGAAGGTCTAATACTCTGGCATGAACTACAGTAGTAGAAGCTCCGAAATGTGTCTGGCACAAAACTCTGCCCAAAAGTCTGGTTTCCCCATTCAGAATGACAGAGCTGTTTTTTCCTGCCTTTAATTTTTCCTCCTTCTGCATCTCACCCTGACTCTTTCTCATCTACAGGGACTGGCAGTTGAACTGGTTGATACATATGAAGACATTGGGACTTACCAAGACAAAGGAGTGAAATGGAATTTGGGAGAACACCCAGGCGAGGAGTGAATGCTTTTGCTCTGACTCTAGTAGTGCATGCTGTTATCAGACCCCACTTGTGGCCCACGTTCCAGGACGGAAAGCCCACATTGGGGCAGCATTAAAGTGGGGTGGGTTTGATAGGGCAAATTTTGCTGCTTGTTACCATTGCTTTTCACGTCTCAGTCGCTTGCTTGATAATAATGAGCTTAATTTCTAGAACTGAATGCAATACCCACTTTCCCACAGATCCCTTGGAATAGTTGATAGAAGGCACACAAACTTCATGTAGGGAGGAGAAGGGGGTGGAATCAATGTAGAACACCCACTCACTATGACAAGGGCACAGCCAACACATTCTTATTCCTGTTCTTTGTTTGTGTATATGGTCTCTCTCCTCCCCTTTCTTGGGTTGTGTTTTTATTTGTGTGTGTTTTTTAAATCCGTCATTCCAAATAAAGGTTTGTTAGAGCTCATGATGCCTCTTGTGATGGTCCTTTACATCCCTCTCTAACTCTTTAGCTCTATGTAGAGCAAGGGTTCTCAACCTTTTCAAGTCAGGGGCCGAGACATGCTTCCTCAAGCAGTTGAGTGGGCTGGGCTGGTTGCCTCCCCACTGTTTACAGCTGCTGTAAATGAGTCCTGTGGCTGTTGTAAACACATTGTAAAATGCATATACCAAGGCCATGGAGTTATTTACAGCAGTCATAAATGTGTTTATGATGGCCATAAATGAGACGGCGACTGATTCTAGCTGTGGCAGCTGAAGCAAGGGTGGGAGGCTGGATTATTTGGTGCCATAGGTTGAGAACCCCTGACGTAGAGGAATGGGACTTCATGCAACCAAGTGTATGCACAGGTATTCCCACATATGGGAAGGTATCTGGCTACAATGCTTGTCACCTGAATGATCACCAGAGTATAAAATGCTGTTTCAAAGCTAATGGTTATAACTGGGTTTTGCAATGGTAGATTTCATTATTTAAGTTTTTTTAATGCAAAAAAAAAGTAATCCTTTTTTCAGTCCTGAATCAGTGACCCTGGTTTTCTAGCATTTTGAAAGAGAATATAATTCTCCGTCTACTTTCTGTCTTCCACCACTGACAGTTTCATTAACCTCAGTTTATAACAGAACTAAATATCTTTGAACAAAAGATACACCAATTGCCTGATTGTTTTGACTGTGCTTTACAGTATCTTCTCCAGCTTCAACACAACTCCTTCAGGTGTGACTGACCATAAATTTGTGAAATATTTTACATGTGGCAAATGCTGATGAATCTGAAAACAACCTAGAGTGAAAAGGGGGGAAATACATCCAACCGTTGCTACCTCTTCGGTTACTGGATACCAAACATGGATGGAAAGCACTCTACTCTTCCCCCTCCCACCATGGCTTTCCTAGGAGATGACCTTTACACAATGTTACCACCATGCTTAGATGAGGGGCTTCTAAGAAGAGGCCCACAATTTGCCTCCCCAAATATATGCTTATTCATGGGGTCACCTCAAACCATATATCTAAATGTCACAGATTGGGAGATCATTGAGTCAGGTTGCCGTCGTGGGTGCGTTACAAGATGTCAACAACTAAAGAGTTGTACAACACCACATCTGGGATCTAAAGGTTGGCATTTCCACCACAATGACACAAAGGACAAAATATCACGTCAAAATACAAAATCCCCAGGATTAGGATACTTCCAGCATTCTGTTTTATCTTTCAATAGCACAAAACTCTCCAGTCCTTATTGCAATATTTGATGGCTGGGGGACACTGCAGGATTTTCTTCTTGTTCTATTCCACATGCACAGAAGAAAGCCTCAGAAGAGGCAGGATTTGTCACTTCCCCAAATAGTTCATGTTATAAGTCTGTGGTAGAAGTGTGAGTGCTTTGATTAAGCACCAAAGAACATCTGCAGAAAAAATATGTACTAATTGAACTCTATTCTGACAAAGAAAGACAACAATGGCTAAAATCCTGTTGCTCAGTAAATTGCACTAGAATGCACACATTTGAATCAATAGAACTTACAGAGCAGTTTGTTCACCAAATTCTGATGGATTCAAAGAGTGTACTCTAGCATGCTTTACTAAATAAAGCAACAGGATATGGAGATATAAGAGAAGAAGACTGAGGAAGGAGGAAGTAATTCCTTAGAATGCCAGTTCAGGCTAAGAGGGGACATTTCAGATGAGATGAAGAGCTGAATGCTCAGAAAGCCCACAAATAATGTCTCCAATATCCACTAGTACATCCTGCGTAAGCAAACAGTCCTCCATTTCTAACATTGAGTTCACAGCTTGGAACAGTCACTTTCATGGGCTACAATTTGCACAATGCCTTTGCTGTCATCCTACTCACTACCAGTTCTAAGTACCTGTCTGGTATTTCTGTCAACCCTTCCACGTTTAGCAGAAATTGGAAGGTAGAACTAGATGTTACTGCCACAACTAATGGTATATACTGTAGTCCCAAATCTCGAAATGACCAATGTCTCCCCAAATCTTCATAAAAATATAAGCATTCACCATATTCCGATAATACAAACACCGATAATCCACTGGAGCCAAAGCACTCACAAAGCCAAAAGAGCAGCTGAAAGGGAATTAAAACATGTGCCATTTTGGGGGGGGGGGGGGGGATGCAGAATGAAAACCAACCTACCAATTTGACCTCATACCATCTGGAATTTAGCCAGCATTATGCTCTGGCCTAAAATGTGGTTAATACTCCTTAATTCCTTGATTGACCAGATTATCAAGGGGTAAGTTCCTGCTGATCGCAACTTATTTTCCATTCTTTTTACTGCTGAAAAACCTTTCACAATGAGGTCTTTCCATTTGGGGGGGCTGCCAAGGGGGCTTTTTACTCCTCTGGTGACTGTGATTAATATAAAGACTGAAATATAATACAGTAAAACATCAGATAACGCTAAAACGTGGTTCCACAAGTCTTGCTGTTACCCGATTTTTAGTGTTATCCGATCCATGTTAAAATCCTATGGGATGGATCGGATAACGTTAAAGCTCCATAGAGATACATTGTAACCGCACAGGCTTTAGCGGTTGTTATCCAATCCATCCCATAGGACCTTAACGTTATTCGATCCAATTCTCCTCCCCAGATTACTTAACGTTATGCGATTTTAGCGTTATCCGATCCAATCGTTATCCGATGTTTTACTGTATTACAATAAAACCTTGGATAACGCTAAAACTTGGTTCCACAAGTCTTAGTGTTATCCAATTTTTAATGTTATCCAATGCATACATTGGATAATGTTAAAATCCTATGGGATGCATCGGATAACCTTAAAACTCCATAGAGATACATTGTAACTGGCACAGGCTTTAGCGAACGTTATCCGATGCATCCCATAGGATTTAACATTATGCGATACAATTTTTTTCCAGATTGCTTAACGTTATGTGGTTTTAGCGTTATCTGATGCAAATGTTGTCCGAGGTACTACTGTACTTTGTTGCTGCAGATTTGCCCTTGTCCTCATGTGAGGTCTAGGACAGCAGCTCCCTCCCCTATTGCTTCCTTCAAAAGAGTCTATGCCAGGGGTTCCCAACTACAGCCTATGGGCTGGGACTGGCCCCAGCCCCCAATGCCATCCCATCCGGCCTGTTGCTGCCTCCGCTACACACGGAAGTGGAAGCGGACATCTTTACATCATCTGTAAAATGCACCCACATGCATGTGCAAGTGTGACTGCAGCTGGCATAAATGTAGAAGTGGGCACATTTACATCAGCCATAAATGCAACCACTTCTGCTTCCAGGAGAGTGGTCAGTCTCATGACGGAAAAAGGTCTATACAGTAACAAACTACTCAGCTCATAAAATGCTTGGCTTAGACAGAGTGTGACTTACCACATATTTTGGGATTATAACATGCAGGGACAACCTCATAGAGTTCCCACCAACCTTAAAGTTCTAAATACATGATCAGTAAAAAGGTCACTGCCACAGATTCAGGGAGAGCACAACTGGCAGCACATCAAGAATTGCCATCAAGTTAAGATCCGTTTCTGAAGCTTGTCCTGCATGTCACCATTTACTAAGATCCAGTGGGTGATAGGGACAGGACACTGCCAGATTAAGCCAGCGCGAGGCCTGAAGCAAATCGTGTCAAGAAACCCTTGCTTAGAGTTAGGATTTAGGATGCCTATAAAACAAAACACCACTACAGCTCACACGTTGATCGATTATGCCACGCAAAACAAATTCACGCTACTACAGTGTAGCGCGTGAAATATGTGCGCAGACAAAGACGGCTCTGCCTGCGTGTTCATCTTTACTTTTTGGCGTGCATTGAACGCTCCAATGAGGCGTCAGTGAGTCTCTCCAAGTGAACATTTAAAAAAAAAAATTCTGCTCGAATGCACAGAATATTTAAATCTGGGTTTTCATTCTAACAGAGAGCCAGGCCCAGGGGGTCCAGAGATGCGGGCCCCGTAGCATTTGCTACTCTTGCTAAATGGCTGATCCGGCACTGGGACAGGGCCAGTGGTGGGATGTCAAAAATTTTACTACCCCACAATGATGTCATCACAGTGTGGGCGGAGTTAACATCATGACATCATGACATCATGGGCGGAGCCAATGTCATGATGCTGTGGGTGGGGCAAATAAAAAATAATAATAATAAAAATAATAAAAAATAAAATAAAACACACGCACCCAAGACTTTGCTGAAAAACCCCAAGACAGGCCTGCTGGCCACCAGGCCTTTTTAGGAACTGTGGTAGTACATCAATATAGGTAAAGGTATTAAATACACATTTAAAATACACACACACACACACCACATCCAAAGGTGAGTCAATTACCCTGGGGAGCAGGGTATAGGGAGCTTCAGGCTAGCAGCTTCTCTTCCTCCTCTCTGCTTGGGAGGACAGCAAGGAGGCCGTGCATACGTGCCAAACAATGTAGGATGAATGCCAACAATGACCAGTGAAAAGGTAAGCCCCGAAGGTGGTTCCCCCCAAAAGCTGCTACTGGTTCTCCAGGACACTGGGAAAAGTTACTACCGGTTCTGGCGAACTGGTGAGAGCCTGTTACATCCCATCGCTGGACAGGGCCATTTCTGCTGTGAAACACATGCACACCCCTTCCCCCCTTCTTTTCCTGGAGGTGCATCTAGTGCCATCCTTTGTTTGCTCTTCAACATCAAGTGAAAATATTGGGATTTTTAAATATCTGAAGTGGTTTTACACTGGCATTTTACTTTAAAGCTCATATTTGTCTCCTTGTTTACTGTGGTGTTTATTGCACTTCATGACGTATTCCCAGCAACATACCTAGATTGCTTGAGCACAAATATTTCCAAATTTCCTAAACATGATAAGTGCATAGCTGCCCCCACCTTGATCGCAAATGGCATGGATCTTTTACATACATGCATCAGTGTATGTTATTGAACTATCGTATGTGAATAAACATGATGTGTTTGGCATATATAAATGGCCCAGAGACACAGAGGGCTCCATAGGTGAAAGGAAGAAAACTTGCTTTGAACCCTCCAGAGATTCATCAAAAGGACATGGCTTCAGGTATGTTTCTACATGCAATGAAGCTGTAGGTTGCTGTTTGCCATCTTTATTATTTGTTAGAAACTCTGTGTTTTAAGTAATATAAGACCCACATTGATCTAGTTGGAACATATAAAGCATGATTAGATGGTTATTTTGGTGAAGATCAAATCTGGGTCTGGCTGCAGTTTTTTTTACCGTAATTGTTTTAATCCTTTGTGTTGGTGTCAAATTAATTTATTTAAGGGGCAGAAGGAAAGTGGTGAAATCTAGCTTTCCAAGAGGAAAAGGGAAAAAAAGTTCAGTTGTTGATTAGGTTTGGGATAAAATTCCGTATCTGGAGCAAGCTAAATGAGGAAACAATAGCCATACACAGGCAGTGTATTTAAAGTCTACATTCCCGTGTTTAAGCTCTCTTCTACTTGAACAGTCACTGAGGACTATAACTTTTGCTTGAACAACCACTTAGTGTTCCCTGATCAACATATGCAGGGGAAGCTGCTGTTATGCTTACAAGCAGCTTATAAAAATATCCCAGGGCAATTTCTTAAAACTAATTAGAAAATACTACTAATTGCAATATATATATATTTAAAAAATTAAAAGAGGGACTACTAACTCATTGAATTACTTTATAAAGCTTTCTTCATCATACTCTAATTACAAGAACAAACTGTGGGATTCAATATAGGTAACTGGGTCGTCAGTTCAGTAATTGCTCTCATTGGCCACTCAGGCCAAGGAAAATTTTAAACAGAAAGTCTTAGATATCAGTGCGCAATCTGACTTGGAACTACTGGCCAAAAATGGTTCTTTAAGGTGGCTGGCTTCTAACAAAATTACATTTCAACCTGGAAAATATGTATTGATGTGCCTCCCTCATCCTTTAAGAAGGGCTTACTGTACAGCCAGATTCGAATTACTAGATTCCATGAATAAATATGGGTGTTTTCACCACTTACCATATCATGAAAGAACATGCATATGTGGTTCTCCAAATGTTGAAAATATCTCTCATATTTTATTTGATTGCCAGTTGTACACTGATATTAGATTTAAATACCTTGCATTCCTATTGGAAAAAACAACTTTTTGGGACTCTAATCACAAACTGATCTATCTCCTTCTGGGTTCTAACATGCACATTGCGTGTAGAACTGCCAAGTTTATAATTAAGGCATCAGCTAAAAGAATCCAATATATCAATCAAATTGGGGTATCCTGCAAGCGGGATTCACTTGTCTGACTATAGATATGCATGTGTTAATTGTATTAAAGCACCTTCTCCAGTTTACATTCCTTTTAAAAGTAGCTCAGGTATGTACATATTGTATTTTATTGTATTTTATTGCACTCCATTGTATTGTACAGATTTTAATTCTTCTGCTATGTTATTGATAAAGTCATAAGACTAATCAATTAATAAACATTCATTCATTCAATATTGGTAACTACATCACCTTCAACTTATCAGTTCCAAATCTGGGAGGGCATATGTACAGAAAGTATTGATTTAACTCTAGCATCTTTGGCTAGAGCAGTGTTTCCAAACCTGTGGTTTTTGGACTTCAATTTCCAGAAGCCAAGGTTAATTCCCCAAAGAACTGATTGGCCAATGTACTAATGTAAGCTTCTGGGAATTGAAGTTCCCCTGTAGGGCGTGGGCCCCACGTTGGGAACCACTGGGCTAGAGACTTTCCATCAAAATTTAGTAAAGGTTGAAACATATATATCTCTAGCTTCTTTTCCAAACTTATTTCAAAAATTTGTACAATAGCCTTATGAATTTCTATAAGTATCCCATGTCTCCTGAGTTCTAGTCTGTCACTCTAGTCCCGTGTTTCCAAACCTTTGGTTTTTGGACTTCATTTCCCAGAAGCCTAAGTCAATTCTCCAAAGCACTAATCAGCCAACATACAGTACTGTCTCAGGCTTTTGGAAATTGAAGTCTCCATGTGGGGCCTGGGCCCCACATTGGGAACCACTGCTCTAGCCAGTACACCACATGTAGGATATAAGGCTTAGCCATAATTAAGCATCAAGCTTGTAAAATTACTTTAAACAAATTATTCCTATTATATACTTGAATTTAGCAAATAAGCTGTTGTTATTTGTGCTGGGAAAATAATTCACTATATTACTTCTTCTACTCCATATTACTTTGCTATTTTTAAAGGAAAATTTTGGTTGATCAGGAATGGTAAGATTAAATGTGAATTGCTCGCCTCAAAAAGCCTCTTAAAAGCCATTGAACAGAATTGTTTGAAAGTAAGGAAAAAATGTTGCTCGTTGCACCAATAAAATTACTCCATTTCTCCTCAACAAATAATGTTTGAAACTTAGCCTCCTCATACCCTTGTCGCATAAAGTAACAGGAACTGCACTATTTGCAGGGAACTCATTCTAAGAGAAAGCCTTGATGCTGGGAAAGGTGGAGGGCAAAAGAAAAAGGGGGCAGCCAAAAATGAGATGGCTAGATGGTATTGTAGACACAATGGGCACAGAGCTGAGCGAATTGAGGAGGATGGTGAAGGACAGAAGTGCTTGGTGGACAGTGGTCCATGGGGTCGCAGAGGGTCGGAATCGACCGTGCGACTGAACAACAACAAAAGGAAAACATCCAAAAGCTGGTTAAATGTCATGGCTTCATCTGAAAGAATTTGGGAAGACTGTAATGTGTTGGGAGATAGTCAATATAGGTCAAACAAATGGTTATGCAGTTCAGTTGAAGAAACCTCATTAACACAACCCTAATGACTCTTGATGCGTATTACCAGAACACAGATCTGGTTAGGAGAAGTTGCTAATTAACTTGTGAACCGCCCAGAGAGTGCACTAAGCACTATGCTGCGGTATATAAGTGCTTTGCTTTATAAGTGATTGCTTTAGTAGTTATTTTCTTTAATAGATAGTGGAATAAATATTTGAATGAGCTCAGAATATGAACTGCTAAATCTGAACAAAGCTAGAGTTTCGATGTTATAAGGTAGGAGTTCTCAATCTTTTTAAGCCTGGGGCCAGGTCACGCTCCCTCAGACAGCTTCAGCGGCCCAAAGGCCATTTTGCCCTTCCTCCACCACATGGCACTTCCTGGTGTGGTGGAAGCAATGGGGGACCCACATGAAATGGTGCCGTGGGCCACATCCATTGAGAATCCCTGTTATAAGGTATATTTTTTTCTCCATTGAAAAAGGATGGCGTGAATTAAAGATTTAATGTAAAGCTGTTCCCAAAATTTGTTTGATGTTAAGCTCAGTTTTGATTAAATATACCAATTTGCAAAGGAGCTTGGATTCAGTCTAGCCATTTTGTTACATTTTGCTTTAGTTAACTGGCAAAATAATAATAATCAGAGTCCTTTGAAACAGTACTGATTTCTAGAAGCATTCATCTTCTTTTGCAGGATCTAGGCTTTCTCCTCAGCTTCTCCTTGCTTTGGTTGCCTTGGCCCTGCAATGGCCTGAGGAAACAACAACCTTCCCCACGGTGCCTCTCTCCAGCCTCTTTGCCAATGCAGTACTCAGAGCCCAGCATCTGCACCTACTTGCCACGGATACCTTAAAGGAATTTGTGAGTAAAGGGGTATTATTTGGGGTGGCATCCATTTGTTGTATGTCATCACTCTCTCTAAGGAAGAACTCAGGTGGCTAGGTGCCCCTCAACTTGTGTGGAAGGGAAACAAGGCTACCGAAATATCAGGTACCAATTTCCACATACTTGTGGGACCACCACTGTGCAGAAAGTTATATATTTGTAAGTTAAGATAAAAGTTTTTAAAGGTGGAAGGAACATATTTGAACAGGGTTAGGTTTAAGTTGATTCCTGTCATTATTTACAAGTAGCTCATTTAATGCATATGCAAGAAGATGTTTCACCATCTGAAAATTGTCTAACTAAGCAGTTAAGTGTGAGATGGACAGCATAAATAAAATTCTGGGTTCTTTGAGGAAGTGATTGATCATTACTGTAGATATTAAACAAAACAGAAACCAGTATTTTACCCCTGGGGTAGTCCAGTCTTTTGAGTCATTCATTGGCTACATTGTCTTTGAAAGTTAACAAAAGATCTGCATTTTAGCAAGATATTTTATTACTTTATTTAGCTTGCAGTCCTCCGTTAGATTATAGATAGAATTATCAATTAAATGCATCTGTGGCTCTTCCACTTTCAGATATATTTATCTGAAACATAAGGCAGATTTAAAGGAATTCCATTAAACACCACCCTAAATGTTCTTCAGAATCACCCTTTGGAGTTTGAAGTGGACTTGTTTTTGTTGATATGAGCCCAACCTAGGGCAAAGTTTATTTAGCATACTATAGTTTAACATACAACACATGACTAATGTATTTACCATATTACATTCTCATGGCTCTTTATGATTTAATTGATATTTGTGGTTATCTTGTTATCTATCATCCTGTCACCTCCTCATAAGATTGTGAAAGGCTGCTGCTATGATACAACTAGATTATCTTGCAGTCTTTCCTACATACTGTGCTATCTAGGTTCTTCATCTTGTGCCGTATCCGATTTCATGGCAATCAACCATGAAGACTGACCTGTGAATATAATGTCATGGCCTTTCATCTGCCTTCGGCATCACAGTGTGACACCCATACCACTGATCCAACTCTGCGAGTTACTTTCTGGTCCTGAGCCCTTTGGCATGCAAAGTCCTCCTCAGCCCTAGGCCAGTATTGATGAAGCTGCTGCCCTCCATCAAGATGGATTCAAGTGGGATTTAATCTACTCGGGGACCATTACCCTTCACTGTGGACTTTGCCATTTAAGGCTGCTAGTCCTCTTGGTTGTCAGGTTATTTAACCACCACCTGACGACTGGCGTTGAATCACTGGCACTAGGGTCTATTCTATTACCATAGCAGAATAACCTGGCCAGACTAACTACAGTATCTAGGGTAGAAGGTCAGTTATACAAAATGTATATATGCTTTGCTGTGTGAAGTTTAAAACTGTTTTTTGTAATCAGATGCATATGAATTTTTGGCAGCATTCCATAATTAATTTAATTAACCCAAATAATGTGGTACTGTCTCCTCCTGCTTTTTTTTTTTGTTGTTGTTCAGTCGCACAGTCAATTCCGACCCTCTGCGACCTCATAGACCACTGTCCGCCAGGCACCCCTGTCCTTCACCATCCCCCTCAACTCACTCAGCTCTGTGCCCATTGTGTCCACAATACCATCTAGCCATCTCATTTTTGGCCGCCCCCTTCTTCTTTTGCCCTCAACCTTTCCAAGCATCAAGGCTTTCTCAAGTGAGTCTTATCTTCTCATTTGATGTCCAAAGTACTTTAGCTTCATCTTTACCGCTGAGTAGGGTGGCATATAAGTTTAATAATAAGAATAAGAATAAGAATAAGAATAAGAATAAGAATAAGAATAAGAATAAGAATAAGAATAAGAATTTTACCTTCTAAGGAGCAGTCAGGGTTGATTTCTTCTAAAATTGACCTATTTGTACTCCTCGCTGTCCAGGGAACTCTCAAAACTCTCCTCCAACACCACATCTCAAAGGCATCTATTCTTCTGCGCTCAGCTTTCCTAATTGTCCAGCTGTCACAACCATACATTGCCACAGGGAATACCATTGCTTTGACTATGCGAATTTTTGTTTGCAATGTGATGTCTCTACTTTTCACTATGCTCCCCAGGTTTCTCATAGCTTGTCTCCCAAGAATCAGTCGCCTTTTTATTTCATGGCTGCAGTCACCATCTGCAGTGAGCTTTGATCCTAAGAAAGTAAAATCTGTCACTGCTCCTGCTACTAAATAACTATAACCTGACTTAAATCATTAGGCTAAAGAAGACTTCCAGGTTAAAAAAAATCCCATCTAGGCAGGTAAAACCAGAGCATTAAGCAAAGTTAAGCAGTTCACTCAAGTAGGACATTATAAATGCCATTACTGTAGTTGCAGGTGGTCAATATGACTCACTGGGGCAATTTAAAAGTAACAGCTCCCAGATTCAGTTGAGCTGAAAGGAACCTGAAGAGCCACTATCTTGTGCAAGAACTCACTGTTAAGAGTAGTATATCCCATTGTTTGTCTGGACTCGCAGTGGTTCCCAACAAGGGGTACACAGCCCACAGGTGGACTTCAATTCCCAGAAACCTAAGTCAGTACATTGGCTGATCAGTGCTTTGGGGAAATGACTTAGGCTTTTGGGAATTGAAGTCCAAAAACCAGCATTTGGGAAACACTGGTCTGGAGAGATGGAGTTTGGATTTTCTTCTCAGACTCAAGAATACTGTGGGCTATCTCAGCTCTTGTCAGCTGCAACTCGTATCTGAGAATGCATTTTTTCCCCTGAAGCAGGAAAAATGCCATTGGCGTGAATTTGTTTAAGGTGGATCCCAGCTTGCCATGAAGTGACCCACACACTATGATCATGGAGCCATCTCTTGCGACACATATGAAATGAGACATACAGGATTTAACACCGGGACTGCAAAAGAATGCCACAGCCTTGAGGATATTATCAAGGTGTGCTTTCACAACCAGTCCATCTGGGATGGCCTCTTCAGTCTCCATGGGAATCAGAGTTCCTCCTCCAAAATTTTTGCTGTTTTGCAGTTTTGCAGTAGAGCTGAGCTCTACTGAATCATTAAGCTATTGCTGACTACATTTCTTTTCCATTCTGGGTAAAATGTGGATGGAGAAGTCTCAAATACTCATACCATCTTGTGGCATTTACACAGGAACGTACCTACATCCCAGAAGACCAGCGTCAGTCCAGCAAGAATTCTCAGTCTTGTTACTCTGAAACCATCCCTGCACCCACCGGGAAGGATGACGCCCAGCAAAAAACAGTAAGTTGACTACCACCTTTCCTTGTTCCATGGAGCAGCTTTACAGATGTCCATAATCTGGAACCTTGCATTTTAAAATCACAATTTCTAACTCCATCAAAGCTCCTAAAAGACTGATCAGTAAAATGGGTTAAAGGAGAAGTTGTGCAATGACTGGAATGTCTGCCTATTGAGTTAATTTCATATTCTCCTCTACCCACCATATGAATCTGGATGAGAGACTGCTGGACATTGCAATTTATTACATGTAATCCAAGGGTGGTTTGTAGCTAGGTGAGGTTACCCCTCAAAAAGTTTGTGAGGGAAGATGCTTCCCCTTCCTGGTTCTTGAGTCATCTTTGATGTGATGCCACCTCATCTGAGTATCAGCTTGAGTAAATATCTTTTGTATCAATTCTAGAGGTACCGGTGTGTCTCTAGGGAAATGGTTTTAAAGCTTTGGGTAGGCCTGCTAAACAGGTGCTTCTGCAAGGCTGGTTTGGCATGCCAGGGTACTTAAGATAATATTACTTTTAAAGATCATAATGGAATCTAGGAGAAGCTTGTGAGGGAAACTACTTCCCTTTCCTGGTCCTTGAGCCCTCCTTGACGTGATCCCCCTGAAGGTCGGAGTTTGATCCCAGGGTATGGCATGATGGGGTGAGCTCCTGTCTCTGTCCCAGCTCCTGCCAACCCAGAAGTTTCTTAGAACTCTTCTTAAAATAATTGTGCCTTGTTCTTTTCCATTCCAGGATATAGAGCTACTCAGATTTTCACTGACTCTTATTCAATCGTGGCTAAGTCCTGTACAGTACCTCAGCAGGATGTTCAGTAACACATTGGTCTTTGGGACCTCAGATAGAGTCTATGAAAAACTCCAAGACTTGGAAGAAGGCATCCGGGCTCTTATGAGGGTAAGCATTCCCCTTCCATGGTAACACAGGTAGAAACAGCCATGTTTGAACAACAGCCATTCTGGGCATCCTGCATGAGTAAAATATTCTGGAGGCTTGTTGCCAGTGATGGGATTCAGCAGGTTCACCCCAGCTCGCCAGAACCAGTAGCAGAAATTCTGGATGGCCCTGCCCATCCAAGTTTGAAATAAAGTAGTCCTAATGCGAGTGCAAAGGAGTGCTTTCCCCCCATATCACACCTCAGAGTAGGTAACAAAAATTTTAATCCAACCACAGCTTGTTGCTCCATCCCCTTGTAAATAAAGCTCAATGACCATGGGGCCAAAATGTCTTCCTCCTGAAGAAGGGATTATTAAGAGGTCTGAGAAAGCATAGAAGGTAATGACAGAGGATTAGAAAATCATAGATGATTTGGAGATTTCGGAGAATAAGAAAAGGAAATATTCAATCGCAAAACACCAAAAATTAACCTAGGCTGAAAAGCATGTTTAGCTGTCTTAAGACGAGGCTGAAACAAATCTTTCTAACAAAATCTTTGCTCAACCTCTAGAACCCATTGCTGTAGACCATGATGGCTAATGCAAGGTTCACATCACTGCCATAGGATGTTATGATGGATACTGTACTACATAAAAAACAAGTGGTTTAGTCTTTTTCTGACTAGCTCAAAATTCTGATCCCCATATTCAGGGACAGGATACCTCATCAACAATACCTAACAGGCTTTGTCTGGGAGGCCTTGTTCTGAGGGTTAGGGTTTTTATATAATAAATTTACAAACGACAAACAAAAAAGGGTGTGTGTGAAATATACAGCATATACAAAACTTTAATAACTACATACTCCCTGCACCCATGGCTCTTGACAATATATAACAGTTTTCTATCTTCTTCTGTTGTTCCAGTTACATCGTTTCACCTCCCAAAAGATAGTACAGTAATACCTCGGATAACGTTTACCTCGGATAACGCTAAAATCGCATAACGTTCAGTAATCTGAGGAGGAGAATTGGATCGAATAACATTAAGGTCCTATGGGATGGATCGGATAACAACCGCTAAAGCCTGTGCAGTTACAATGTATCTCTATGGAGCTTTAACATTATCCGATCCATCCTATAGGATTTTAACATGCATCGGATAACACTAAAAAACGGATAACACCAAGACTTGTGGAACCAAGTCTTAGTGTTATCCGAGGTATTACTGTATATCTTGTTCTGGCATTATCCCTTTCCTTTCACTAGAACATGACCCAAAAATTCTCCCCATATATCTCTAAAATCATTATTTCACGTGTAAACCCCAGTTACTTTAATTCCACATGTTAATTTATCATTCATAGTTTATTCCATATCTTTTTATATTAGTTTTCAAGTTTAAAATAAAATCTACTTTCCATTTTTTCTTCAATTAATCTTACCGCTGTAACTAATAATATATTTCCTTTCTTTTCTTTTGTCATTTTAATTGCATATTTCCAAAGCAAAATAATAATGCTATTCTAGGACACAATTCCAAATTAATAGACATTTCATTAATCTCCACAAAAACTTTTCCCATATTTTCTTCATACTCTTGAACTCCCACCATAAATGAAGATACATCCCAGTCTCTTTTTATATATCCAACTATTTTTTAAAAAATAGATCATAATGACTTGGGCTTACTGAAATCATGTACATTTCCCATAATGTTTTATAACACCTCTCTTTAATTCTATCAGACGTATTCTTCACAATTCTTTGTTTCCATATTTTAATCCATTCCTCCTTTTTAATATTACCTAATATTAAATCCATCTCCCAATTTATTCCTTAGCCTTGTTGCTCTCCCTCTGATGTTTTATCTACCACTGCAGTGGCTCAAGTGGCTAAGACGCTGACTGGAAGGCAGGAGGTCAGCAGTTTGATTCCCAAATACTGCAGGATGGAAGAAGCTCCCATCTTTGTCCCAGTTCCTGCCAACCTAGCAGTTCAAAAGCAAGAGATTGCAAATACAGTAAAACCTCACATAAAGAGCGCCTCGCATAGAGACTAACTCACTTAAAGAGCAGAATTATCTCTGAATGGTCACCTCACTTAACAACTAAAACCAACCAAAAACTCGTTTGACAACTAAATTGGGGTTCACAATCCCCCACCGCCTGCCAGAAGTCACAATTGGTCACTTACAATGATGTTTCGCTTAAACAGCAAACTCGCTTAAAGAGCAATCCCGTGGAACACATTATGCTCTTTAAGCGAGGTACCACAGTAGATAAATAGGGACCACTTCTGTGAGAAGGTAGACAGCATTCCGTGCCCTCTGGTGTCTGGTCATGCCTGCCAAATGACCATGGAAAGTCTGGAGAAGCAGACAGCGTTGGCTCTTTGGCTTGGAAACAGAGATGAGCACTGAACCCTAGAGTTGGATACGACTGTCTTTATATATCCCCTATATATAACCACAGGATAGGACCACTTTGGATAAATTGGCTTGATGTCAAACATTAGAATGTTTTCAGTGTCCTAAACTGGAATTAAGCATACTTTCATTTGAACACAACTGTGAACACAACTTTCTTTCCTTCTGCAACAATTATATTCACAGGAGCTGGAAGATGGGAACTCTCGGGGCCTTCAACTCCTCAGACTCTCCTATGACAGATTTGAATCTAATCTCCAGATCCGAGGGTCCTTGCTGAAAAACTATGGCCTCCTGTCCTGTTTCAAGAAGGACCTACACAAGGTGGAAACTTATTTGAAGGTCATGAAATGCCGGCGTTTTGGGGAAATTAACTGCACCATTTGAAAGGAAGAAAGCTCTGCCTCTCAAGTCCATGTCGTGTGTGCCGTTTTCAAATGCTTGCCGAAGCCTCTGCTGTGACCTGCACATCTGAACCAAGTCATGTTTCATAGCTTTGTCATTCTGTGATGTGATGAGTAGGATGGTATATAAATCAATAAATGAAATGAAATGAGCCTCTGCATTCCTTTGCCCTTCTAACAGTAACCATTTTGCTTCTGAATAAAACGGTTGTTAGCTTGTGCACATTTTGATTTAGTAGAGATTAAGAAAGTACAGTCAAACTTCGCATAAAGAGTGTTTCGCTTAAAGAGCATTTTCTCTGAATGTTCGCTTCGCTTAACAAATAAAACCAACCAAAAACTCGCTTAACAAATAAATCGGGGTTTCCAATCCCCCCACAATTGGTCATTTACAATGGTTTCACTTAAAGAGCAAACTTGCTTAAAGAGCAATCCCGTGGAACGCATTATGCTCTTTAAGCGAGGCACCACTGTACTTATTTTCATCTCCTAAAACAGGCATTTCAGGGGTATCACCCAAAGTCAGGGAGGGACTCTTATCCCATTATCTCATAGTATTTTGAGACAGACAACTGATTATGGTATTTAAAAGAAATTTGGAAATGATTGTTTCCCCAACCAACATGATAGCTTAGAATACCCTGCAAACCCAGAGCCAGTGTAATTTTAAGTAGAATTTGAGATGAACAACAGAGCAGAAATCCTCCCCATATACTTATGTTTAGTTTGTTGGCTTGCATAAAATTCTTGATCAGCCATTACTAAATACAGAAACCAAATCTAATCAAGTCTTGGCTAAATCTAGCAGGACACTTTTTGTATCATTATACAATAACAATACAATTGACCCAGTGATTAAAAGGTAACTGTATTTTTATAGCACCTAAACCAATAAGAATTTTGAGAAATTTACAACAGAGTGAATGGGTGCTTCGGTTGCTGATGAAAAACTTTAATACAGTACCTATATTAGGGTATTCAGTCATTGAAAATACTTTGCAAGTTTTCAGTTATTCAGAATCCTCAACTTATCAACGTCAGATATATATGAATGAATACTCTATAGTTGTTTAGAGAAAAGTATTTTGCTCACTGACGAAAGTGCTTTTCTTAACAAGGCCCTGATTTGCTGTTGTCATGTTGCATGTAGTTGCTTCCAAATTATGAAAACCCTAATAGGATTTTAAAGTCATGGCAGATTTTCAAAGTGATAACCATATTAGTCTGTACAAACATTACAAACAAGAAAGAAACTAAAAAGCTAAAGAAAGAAACTTAGTGGCACATTAAAGGCTAATGGTTATATTTTAATGTGACCCTTTTTGGATGAATATGTTAGGAAGCAGTTTATCAACTCCACCCCAAATGAATTCCTGTTCTTGTGCAGTGATCTGAAATCATGTCTCCTAGTCCAGCACGCTATCCAGGACACCTCACCACTTCAGTAGCATGACAGTACCGCAACAACGGAATCAGAATTTGGTCCTAACTGAAAATGAATGTTTCCACTCTGCATTTCATAGGCACTGATAGGAATGATCTTACTGAGAACAGGTTTCACCAATGGCCTGTATTTCCCAAGATGATGGACTTTGTGAAAGACAATTGTGATTGCGAGATACTGACATTTCCATTTTCCCCCTCCAAGCTCTGAGTTAAAATCATATGAACATGTATTAAAGTAATAAAATTTTCTTGTTGAGCTACTAATGCATTTGGAAGGGCTTGCTGACTGGGAAAGCAAGTCTCCTGGTTAAGCTTATCTAATAGCAAGATTTAGTAAGCCATAAGAATAGATGGGGAGTGTGACGGAATGAAATATACCCTAAGCTTTCACCTCTTCAAAATGGTGAAAAATGGTGATTCCAGATCAGGGAGAGAGAGAAAATATGGAAACATCCTTGTCTCATGAGTTGCCACATGGTTTAGATGAAACAAAGCTTAATGTGTGATTGACATGTCTTATTGTAAGATCATTGGTCGGATTCAGTGGTGGGCAGCAACAGGTTCACGCACACACCCGGGAAGGGGGTGGAGAAATTGGGTGGCCTTCAGGTGAGGGCGGAGCAAAATTGGGTGGCCACACCCACCTCCCTGCCCTGCCCCATCAGGTTTTGTCCCTGCAAGTGGTTCAAGGTCTCCCTTGCTCAAAAGCCAGTTATATCTGACTTTAGGGTGCAGTGCTCACCTCCATTTACAGCCATTTACAGCCAATGCTGCCTATGTTTGCTGATGTATACATAGCTATATAGCAGGCATGACTAGATTACCCATGACATAGGCTCCGTCCATGATGTAGGTTCCGCCCATGATGTAGGCTCCACCCACAGTGTGGTAGCAATTTTTTTTACTGCCCACCACTGGTTGGAATCCCTAAGGGGGAGGGCCAAAGCTGGACCCTATGGGAGGAGATATAACCCTGAGACTCAGACACACACACTGTTGGATGCTGTGCTTTTAAACTGCAAAAATGTAGAGACTTGAGAAAGAAGGGGGGATCTCATTCGGGAGTGACTTGTCACACTGATAGGGGAAGCCTGAAGTGCTGGTTCTGATCTGGGCCCGGGAAGCAGGATCAGGTTCAATCCCATTGCCAGGAGGCCAGAGGACTCCCGAGTCCTATCTGGGATTAAGCGGATTGTCACAGGGAGGTTTTGACAGAAGACAGCTGAGGTAGAATGGCTCTGAGCGCATCTATGTTTTTGGCTGATAAAGTGTAGTGACACCTAGGAAGTCTCACCTGACCTCTTGGTCTTCTTGACTTTTGGATCTACAAATGTTATCCTTCGGGACAAGTGTCAGCTTCCTCAATCTGGTGTCATCAAGATATGTTACATTATAATAGGCCCAAGTGAATGTGTTTTTCCCCCTTCATTCAAGCCCTTCATAGTTGTGGGCCAGAATGTATGACATATCATTTCTCTCCACATGTACCTGTTCAAACAATATTTCTTTTTAAAGGACCTGCACTAAGACAACATGTGTAGCAATCGAGAAGAAGTGTTGATACCCTTCCCAGAAAGTCTGGTTTGTGCCACAAATATTATAATTAGACACTAAGTGAAGATTTTAAATTCTCACACTGTTGTTGAAATCCATCATATTAGCATTCTAAATTATAAATATAATGTATAATTACACCATAAAGGTTGACCTGTTTCTTTCCCTGATGATAATTCTTACGCTCCTCGTGGCAAAACAGTTCAACTAATGTACTGTAGCCAAAACTCTGCTCACAATCTGAATTCAATGCTCAGCATTCCATCCTGAGTTCAATCCTCAGCATTCCATCCATCTGAGGTTGGTAAAATCAGTACCCTGTGTGTGGGGGCAAAAATGCCAATTACCTTGGGAACTGCCCGGAGAGGGCGCAAGTGTAATTTCTGTTGCTATGCTCACACTTGTTGCTTTGTTGCCATACTAGAATTTGATGCTTAGTTTTAATGCTCTATGCTTGACACCCACTTAGAAATAGTATGTGGCAACTTATGAAGCTGGATAGTGCAGTGAGTTAACTATCTGCAGTGATGGGATGTAACAGGTTCACACCAGTTCACCAGAACCGGTAGTAACTTTCCCCAGTGTCCCAGAGAACCAGTAGCAGCTTTGGGGGGGGGGGGAGAACCACCTTTGGGACTTACCTTTTCACTGGTTCCCCCACTGCACATGCGCGCCAAACACTTGTTGTGCATGCATGCCTACAGTGCTTGGCGCGTATGCACGGCCTCCTTGCTGTCCTCCCAAGCAGGGAGGAGGAAGAGAAACTGATAGCCTGAAGCTCCCTATAGCCTGCTCCCCGAGTAAGTGACTCACCTTTGGATGTGGTGTGTCTGTGTGTATTTTAATGTGTATTTAATACCTTTACCTATATTGACATACGAACGCCGTTCCTAAAAAGGCCTGGCAGCCTGGCTTGGGGTTTTTAAGCAAAGTCTTGGAGTAACCTCATCAATAAGTTAGACCTGTGCTGTTCCAATTGCTGTTCCAATTGGAGAACCCTTAAGGAGGTACAGCTGTTTTACATTTACACTAAGGCATATTATCCTAGAGAACGGGTTAGGCAAAGACTTAGTACCTAACTGCTTTAACTGTTGAAAAGTTGAAAAGTGCCAAAATGAAGCCATCTTGTGGTGAGTTCATTCTGTAGTTCATTCCATCTGACCTAGTGTGAGAAAGATTAGCCAGAATAAGCTTTAAGCTCTGGTTTAAAAGCTCTGGTTGATTCATGTTTGGGGTGGGTGGGTGGGTGTATTTTAATGTATTTTTTATTTTATTTATTTATTTATATAATTTATTTATGGGTTTGTGGGGTGGGTGGGTTATGGGGGGGTGCTTATTTTTATTTTATTTTTTATTATTTTATTTGGCTCCGCCAACGACATCATGACATCATGACGTTAGCTCTGCCCACACTGTGATGACATCACAGTGGGGTAGTAAAATTTCTGACATCCACCACTGACTATCTGTCTGTGGAGGCAGAGCTTGGGATTTCCGTTCCCCATTGTACCTCCCAACAGAAAAGCCAGCTTGTGTAGCTGTAGACAAGTTGTACAGTCCTAGAGAGCCCTCAAAAGACGAGAAACTACTTCTGAATACAGTATATATACCTAGCAAACTGTGGAAAGGGCCATCATCAATTGAAATCACCCAGGCAGTGCATATTATTATTAGTTCTATAAATAAACCTAAATAATCCAGGCAGTAAATACCAATTCCTGATATCATAGTGTAATTGTATTCCTAGGATCTTTCCTGATTTTGACAACCTTGTAAGCATATGAAGGGTATTCTGTTGTTTTAAACATAGATGCAAAATGCTACAGTCTCTCTAAAGCAGTGACCATTAATTATGTTACTCAGAGTTTTCAGGCAACCAAGATAGAATATCTATGGCCCCAAGATTGGGAACCACTTTTCTAAAATCCTCTATAAATATCCACTATTCAGGTATGGATGGCAACAAGAGGGGTACCTTTTACAGGTTCAACAATATTCTGTATAAATTATAATAGAACAGTTCTCTAGATAATACACAAAATAGACAAAATTAAAATGGTCATTAATCTTCTTCTTCTTCCTCCTCCTCCTCTCCTCCTCCTCCTTCTTCTTCTTCACCCTCGCCTTCTGAACCTCTGTAGATACAAAGCAAAGAAAATTATTTTTAAAACGCACCCATTAAATTAGATTTCCTCACAACTTATCTAGCAAATTATTCTTCTGTGCCTGCAATTACCAGTGCAATTTATGTAAAATAATTTATTATTCTTGTTCACAGCTCCCCCCGCAATAAATTAATTTAAAATTCATAATTTTTGGACGTGGTTGCTGTAAGTTAAGAAATTGTAATAAGATTTCAGCCTAGCAGTTTAGCAATGTGATGCATTAATAAACCATTATTCAGATGAAGAATAATTCTGTAATGATAAATCATCAAAAGCTTGCTACTGTCACTAGTACCATTGATGATATTTTCAATTTCTGATCATTATTAAGACAGTCTGGAATTGACAATGTAGCCTCTTTAGGCAATTCTTTCAAAGGAGAAATCTAAGCAGGGTTTCGGATTCTCAGAGAATTGCTTGTTTCCCTGGGTTTCCAGGAAGGGAAGTGGTACCAGGACAGAACATTTGTTCTCTTTTATTTCTGTTCTAGTAATAAATAACTCATTTTGGTTTTGCAAACTAAATACATGATTAAAAAAACTGATTTGCAGTATTCAGTGTCTAGCACAGAACATAAATCGCCAATATATTGTGAACCAACAGCTTTAAAAAGAAACAACCCAGGTCTGGATACAGTTAACTTACTCTTTAGCTGAAGCGCCTTCTTCCCCTTCACTTCCTTCTGACCTGAAGGAAAAGAGTAAAAAGTGTGTTACCTAAAATTTTGAATAAAGCATTATAATTAATCAAAACGTTTATTAAACGCCACATATCACAACACACACACATGGAAAATAAGGTAGAAGCCAAAAGTTAAATCATACGATTGGAATGCTCTCAAGGAGGAAGGGGGATTACCCAATAGTCAATAGACTCTGGCAAGGAATGTAAAAAATAAGGTCCATTGTGTACTGGGTCAAAGGGTGTGAAAACCGGTTTGTTGGGTTTCCTGATAAGCAGAAATTCCTTTTCATTCCTTCACAAAGGAAGCTGAATGACTCATATCTCTGGTTTGATCAAAGTTCAATTCAACATTTTTAGAACACTGACCCAAGCACAATCATAGCTTAAAGAGGGGAACACAAGAACCATGGAACCCCAAAAATTGATCAGGGAAAGGGGGGAAGCAAGAACCTAAGAAAAGCCTTACACAACAATAAACTGACAGCACAGGGCTGGAAGGGACAAGTGGACGTCCCGTCTCTCACGAACGTAGCAAACAGATTAAGGGTAAACAAAGGCTAAATTGTTGGTTTCCCTCTTTCAAAGATCTCCATTTAATTAAACAAACAAGACATAATGACTCTAACTCCTTTCTTTGTGTTTCTACTTAAGAGTGACTCAAACGCTGTGATTCATTCATGTCCGGAACATTAACCCACGTTGGATCTGCAATTTCCCGCCTCAAAGCACCATTGGCTGTCAATACTGCTAGATCGTCTCCCATTGGAGAAGCCTCTGTTTCATTCAGCAGAGAACAAAGAGATATTCCTGTCAACCACAAATATGCTCCTTTGACCTAATGTAAACTCTCTATAACCGGTTTTTTTTTTCAGCAATAGCTGTAATCTGCCGCTTTTGTGTAACTAAAGTCTCTGACCTCAGAGCTGCCTTTGTTTTATGTTTACATGTAATTAAAATATGTTATTTGCCTTTCCTCCTGCCCGGTTTCAGCCCCCTCCCCTTGCATGTAGAGTTAGTTTAGATAGAATAGTTAAATACCCCTTCCAGGTGGGTGGGGGGATCTTCTGTTCACCAAATTTTGTGAGCAGGGATCACGAGGGGGTCTTTTCCTCAGAACGGTTGCGGGAAGGTTAGCTATTTAGAATTATAGGTCTGGCCAGACTATATGCCTGAATAGGCTTCCCTTTGCTTTTGCTCCCAATAAACCATATTTTGTTCTGACTGAAAAACCTGCCTCATTGTAAGTTCTTGGGTCTTTCTAGTACCTCTGCCAGAGAGTGAATCCAATCACCCTGAAATTGGGTAACAAGTGGATGTTGAGAATTGGTGCTACCAGGTTTGTTCAGCTTTGTTTACTCCTTACCACTCATATAGATGGTTTAACTAACACCTATCCTTCTCTACTGTCTCTTCCCCTTCTCTAACATTCAACTGTATCACTGTTGCCAGTTCCCTCTCAAATAGGATATATTTCATTCCAGATTCTTGCTAATTCTGGCACTAGAAGAAGGGCCTTCTCTGTGTCCGCTCCAGCCCTATGGAACCTCCTACCAACTGAGCTACATCTTCAGATGGACTTGCTGTCTTTTAGGAAGAACTTAAAAACATGGCTGGCAGGACAGGTATGGGGTCCTGGCGGTACCATGACCCCAGCACGCTGGCTTGTTTGAGCTCCCTCTCCCCAGTGGTCTTTTAATCTTTTAATCTTTTGTTTTTAAGTTTTTAACTTTTTATTATTGGGACCTGTGGATTTTTATAAATTTTAAAAACTTTTTAAATTTTATAATTGTAATTTTGAAGTTTTTAACAGTGGGGTTGGGTTGGGTTGTATTATGCTTTTATGATGTTGTAAACCGCCCTGGGTCGCCCCGGCGAGAAGGGCGGTATAAAAATGTAAATAAATAAAATAAAATAAAATAAATTCCCCCAACACTTCTACAATGAGGAAACAACCAAAACTAAAAGTGGATGGAAGTCTCCTTCTGGTTTTGTATTTTAAAAAGTCTTTGACTTGATCCATGAAAGCTCACATTAAAAATATAGCCATTAGTCTTTAAAGTGCTGCAGTGTTTTGTTGTCGTTGTTCCTCAAGGCAACATTGCAAGACCCATCTTTACCAACTAGAATTATTTTCTCCTTTCTATTCTCCCATATTATGTAATGAACGTTAACACCAGGTAGAATATTTTCCTCAAAGCTCTGAAGAACAGAGTTTGTTAAATTAATTTGTTAAAAAAAGTTTGTAGCACCTTAAAGACTAAGCAAATTCTATTTGGATTTTTTCCCCCTAGATAGCAGCCACAGACATCTCTGGTCAAGATCGAATTCACAAACTTTTGGTTGCAGTACACCAGTTTAACCACTGTTTTATATGTTTTAAACTGCTGTACTGTGAAGAGTCTGTGGTTCTCATCTCAGAAGGAGGGTGGGGTGGGATTACCAAATGTTAAAAATTATTATAGGGCGTTTCAATTAAAGAATATTGTAAAGATCCTAATGAAGAATGAGGTGATTTGGGAAGAGGCTGAGATGAAAGAACTACAACGATTAGGTAATGCAAATTTTGTTTCGATAAAGATATGAGAATAAAGGTAAAGAATAAGATGGCAAAGGCAATGATGATGAGAGTTTTTTTTGGGGGGGGGTAAAAAATGGCTCCAGACGTATCCCTGATTATGGAACTGGAATACTTTAAAATGTTTCCAGTGAAGATAGACAAAAAGGTTTTGTTGTTCAGTCGCACAGTGAAAGGAGATATTTTCTAGAAATGGTGTGTTTCTGTTGAAAGATTGGATAAAGTTGTTTGATAATACAGTAATACCTCGGATAACATTTACCTCGGATAATGCTGAAATCGCATAACGTTAAGTAATCTGGGGAGGAGAATTGGATCGAATAACGTTAAGGTCCTATGGGATGGATTGGATAACAACCGCTAAAGCCTGTGCGGTTACAATGTATCTCTATGGAGCTTTAACGTTATCCGATCCATCCCATAGGATTTTAACATGGATCGGATAACACCAAGACTTGTGGAACCAAGTCTTAGCGTTATCCGAGGTATTACTGTACTGTACAGTCAAACCTTGCATAAAGAGCAGAACTTTCTCTGAATGTTCGCTTCACTTAACAAATAAAACCAACGACAACTCGCTTAACAAATAAATCGGGGTTCGCAATCCCCCCCACAATTGGTCACTTACAATGGTGTTTCGCTTAAAGCGCAAACTCACTTAAAGAGCAATCCTGTGGAATGCATTATGCTCTTTAGGCGAGGTACAACTGTAATGAGCAAAGAATAGAAATGTATAAACAGATGAATTTGAACTGGTTTCAAGTTATTTTAGTAAATAAGTGGAATGCTAGATACAAAGAGGAATCCAGTTTAGGAGGGAAAAATACAGAATTTGAAGAGATACTTTGTAAAATAAAAAAGGGTGAAATGGTGATAAAGACCTTAGCAAGTAAGATTTATAAAATATTAAATAAGGAAGGCAAGCCACAGGATACATTAAGAACAATGTGGGAACAGGATTTAAATATAAAAATTACAGAAACAAATTGGAAAAATAAATGGGAGAGAAGGATTATGAAAAGTTTATCTGTTAGGGTGAAAGAACATAATCATAAAATGTTATGGAGGTGGTATTTAATCCCAGTTTAGTTACATAAAATGGATAACACAAAAATTAGAAATTGTTGGAGATTTAAAGATAGCCTGGGGAAGTATGAACATATGTGGTGGAGTTGTAAAGTGGTTATGGCTTTTTGGATAAAAATAGAGAAAGAGATATCGGAAATTTTGAATTTGAGACCGGGGTCAAGACAGAAATAGGCAAGATGAATATGGATATGAATAAAAAAGATTTGTTATCTATAATGTTAACTGTGGCAAGACAATGTATCGCATGAAATTGGAAAAGTGATTTTGTTTTAAAATTGGAAGAATGGTATAAAGAAATGTGGGAAATTGCATTAAATGATAAAGTTACATGGGAGTTGAATAAAAAGAAAGGTATAATTAAGGAAAATAAGTTTTGGGGAATATGGAGACCTTTTGTGGAACATACTTTGGTGAAATTTAAAGGTGGTAAACCAGTACCTGATTACATGAGTTTTTGGAAATGGTAATACAGTGCTGTGACAAAATTGCAGGCTCCAGGGTATTGTATATATCATGGGGTGATATTAATTTTGTTTTAATTATATGGGTAATGAGAAAGTTATTGGTAAATAAAGAAGTAATATACTAAGTAGATGTAAATATTATTGGAATACGAGAAATATAACAATTTGATTAAAAAAAGTAATACCCTGTATATTTTTTCCTTTTTATGTGTTTTTATTTTGTTTTATTTTTATGTAATTATTTAAATGTAATTTCATATGTAATTTTATGTTTGTTTCATTTATTGTGCTGTTTTGTAATGTAATGTTATATGTTTATTTGTTTTTGTTTTATGTCAGTAAAATTTAATAAAAATAAAAAAACTGCTGCACTGCAACCAAAAGGTTGTGAGTTCGATCCTTACCAGGGATCAAGGTTGACTCAGCAGTAGCGTAGTGTGGGATTCAGCCACCTGGGGAGTAAGCCAAATTTTCTGCCCCCTTGGCGGGGCCTAGGATGATGGCTAGGGCTTCTGGGAATTATAGTCCAAGAACACCCATACGCCCAAAAAGTGATGCCCGGGGCAGGGGGCCACTGGGGGGGCCCACACTACACTACTGTGACTCAGCCTTCCATCCTGAGGGCAGTAAAATGAATACCCAGGATGTTTGGGGTAAAACATTAATTAACTTGTGAACCACTGAGAATGTGCACTAAATGCTATGGGCCGGTATATAAATGTGAATGCTTTAGTCTTCATGGTGTTGAAATGATCCTTGTTTTTACCACAATAGGGTAAGGGTTACACACCATAGGAATAATATTATGACTTTCTGTGCGTACATTGTGTGAAAGCAGATGGACATGTAGTGGAGTTAACTATTGTTAAACACACTTTTTTAAAAAATTATCATGGATTTGGCAGTCTTACTCTGGGGAAAATTGCTTTATTGATCAGCTGTCAAACAGCCAGTTGAAAGAGAAGAGGGAGACAGCAACAGTCTTATTACAGTTACTCACTTTGTCTTTGAGGCATCACCCTCTTCACTCGGGGCTGATGCAGGAGGTGGAGGCGGCGGCGGTGGAGGAGGAGGTGGAGGTGGAGGAGGTTCAGGTTCTGGTGCAGCCCTGACAGAGAGAAATACAGGCATTTAGGAGAGTGGCTATTATCATAAGATGGTTTACCTACTTTCTGTGTTGACAAAAACTCACATCTGCTCTAAACCCAAAGCTTTCAAAAAGTCATTCTTGGACTACAAATCCTAGTATCCCCAATGACCATGCTGGCTGGGCATTCTGGGACAGTCAGTCCTAAAAGTAGCTTTTCCAAAGTTGGTGTTGAACTGGGGTATTTGGGTCCCAAAATAAGCTCTAGGTCACCCAAGTGGCTCTCCTCCCATGAATTATCAGAAGGTCTGATTCATATGAGACAAGTTTGCTTCATGTCTGGCACACAAAATGTCTGCAAGCATGTTTATTGCCAAGGAATTGGGTGAGCCTTTACTCAGTCGTCCCCCTCCCCTTCCCAATTTATATTATGGATATTGACAGTCACTGAAACAGGAAAAATGCCATTGGTGTGAATTTGTTTAAGGTTGATCCCAGCTTGCCATGCAGTGACCCACATACTATGATCACAGAACCATCTCCTGCAGTACATTTGAAATAAGACATGCAGGATTTAACACCAGGACTGCAATGGAAAGCTGCAGCTTTAAGGATATTATCAAGGTACATCTTCACAGCCAGTTCACCTGGCATGGCCTCTTCCACTTCCATGACTGCTGGGAATCAGGGTTCCCCCTCTGCTCATTTTGCTGTTGGGTCCAATACAATGGTTTCCAGTGGCATATCCTCCACCAAGGGGACCATCACCCCACCTAAAGGGGCTCATCTGCCAGTAGCTCAACACAGTTGCTGGCTGTACGGTCTACTCCATTACCGCAGTGGGATACCTGGCCAGACATTCAAACAACTAGAACACCTCCAAAAAAAACCCAAAACAACATGCTGGCTACAGACGTAAATTCACTGGCAAAAATTCCAGCAGAAAATTCCCATAAATTAATTACTCTTGCAGGCAGTTAACCTGTGTAAGAGTAAAGAATATGCTTAGAAAACTGGCATCCAGATGATGGGTTTGCTAACATTCTGAGCATGGTACTCCCCTCCCCCATGCCTGTTTGTCAGAGAGTAAGTACAATCCAGGATTAAATAGCACTGCAGTTACTCACAGTTTCTTTGAGCTGGCCTTTTTAACAAGAGGCTCTTCAGGAGGGGGAGCCGCTGACACCACTCTGTCAAACCCAGAAAAAAAAGATGTTTATGGCAAGTAACTGTTGTTCTCATCCATTCCATCACACACTCATGATGCTTGAAGTTGTCTTCAGATGAAAGATAGCAACTACATATTCTGAAGCTGCTTTCCAGCTGTGCTACAAATCTTGACCTGAGGGTGATCATAGCTTTAGCTTCCTCTTTCACAGGATTTCAACTCCCACCATGCCTAAGTTTCAACCAGTCTTCTCCTGAATTTCCTAACCGGTTCTGAGTCTTTTCTTCAGTCATTTTTCCAGATATTATTCTTATCTACAGTACAGTAATACTTCGGATAACATTTACCTTGGATAATGCTAAAATCGCATAACGTTAAGTAATCTGGGGGGGGGGGAGAGAGAATTGCATCGAATAACGTTAAGATCCTAAGGGATGCATCGGATAACAACCACTAAAGCCTGTGCAGTTACAATGTATCTCTATGGAGCTTTAACGTTATCAGATGCATCCCATAGGATTTTAACATGCATCGGATAACACTAAAAATCGGATAACACCAAGACTTGTGGAACCAAGTTTTAGCGTTATCTGAGGTTTTAGTGTACAGTAATACCTCGGATAACGTTTACCTCGGATAACGCTAAAATCACATAACGTTAAGTGATCTGGGGAGGAGAATTGGATTGAATAACGTTAAGGTCCTATGGGATGTATCGGATAACAACCGCTAAAGCCTGTGCGGTTACAATGTATCTCTATGGAGCTTTAACGTTATCCAATACATCCCATAGGATTTAAACATGCATCGGACAACACTAAAAATCGGATAACACCAAGACTTGTGGAACCAAGTCTTAGCGTTATCTGAGGTATTACTGTATTCTGATTTCTATTTGTTGCCCACTGTGCAGATTTGTTTAGGACTGCCAATCTTCTTCTTCCGTGTTTAGGTCAGACTTTAAACTCCCAAAATGAAGCCACCTTTTGGTGAATTCACTCTGCAGTTCCTTTTGCCTGACTTAGTGTGAGAATAATTAGCCAGCACAATAATGTTGCCGTTGCCTGGGGCACCCCCAATTGTAGTTTTAAAATACAGTAATACCTCAGATAACGTTTACCTCGGATAACGCTAAAATCGCATAACTTTAAGTAATCTGGGGAGGAGAATTGAATCGAATAACGTTAAGGTCCTATGGGATGGATCGGATAACAACCGCTAAAGCCTGTGCGGTTACAATGTATCTCTATGGAGCTTTAACGTTATCCGATACATCCCATAGGATTTTAACATGCATCGGATAACACTAAAAATCGGATAACACCAAGACTTGTGGAACCAAGTCTTAGCGTTATCCAAGGTATTACTGTACAGCAAAACCTTACATAAAGAGCAATTATTACAGTGGAACGCATCATGCTCTTTAAGCGAGGTACAACTGTACCTCAATCTTAGAGAATGCTTTTTCCACATACTCCTAGTGCTACCAATGAAACCTAAGGATAAACCTAAGCAGTCCCATATGTGAGTTTTCCCCAAATTGCTGGTAGTTAAGGAACATGCTTTTTTTCTGAGTTAACACTGGTGGTGTTACTGAACCCTACAGTTCAAAATATTTACTTTTAAAATGCTATTCTGTGCATAGGTGGGGAGAGTTAGGAGGAAGAAAACTACAGTTTTGAACAGAGGGACTAAATGACATCAGAGGAGACACAGAGTCTGGAACTTGAGACCAATATATTTTGCCTGATTTTACCAATAAATGCAATTGCTTTCTTTGTTTCTCTGACTTATTTCCAGGCTACCTTTCAGAACGAATAAGCTCCCCCAAGGCAATTTTCTTTAATAATAATAATAATTTTGTGTCAGAAATTATTATTTAATGCTCGCTAGTGAGCTATATAGTGCTGAGTAGCTGAACTCTCTCTCTCTGGAATTTACAATATATGACATATTCAAACCATTTGTCACTTGCAAGCCAACAGATGCACAATATTGCTGTGCCATCAGGTGCATCAAGAACAAACTCTGCTGGTGCTTTCCAGAGATTGTGTTATTGTATTATTTGCTTGCTTTTTTGTTCATTCACACCCATCCTTTGTCCAGTGAGCTCAGAGTGGCATACTTCGCTCTCCCCTTATTTATTTATTTATTTATTTACTCATATTTACTATCCCGCCCCAATCGGGTAGACCCGACTCTGGGCGGCTTACATCATAGATTAAAATCACAGGTTAAAACCTTAAAAATTCATAAGAAAAATTACAACAACACAACAGATAAAAACAAGGACAGAAAGGGGTGGCTGTCCCTTAAATCCCTTAAATCAGCCAACCTGCATGGGATCCCACATTCCTAGGTCCCCACACTTGCTCCGCCAGCCAGGTCTTTAAGCCTCTTCGGAAAGGCAGGAGCTCTGCCTGTAGGCGCAGCTCAGTTGGGAGAAGGTTCCAAAGGGCCAGGGCGAACACAGAGAAGGCCCTCTTCCTAGTGCTAGTGAGGCAAGCCTCCCTAGCTGATGGAATAACAAGAGAGCCCCTCCGGTCCGCCCTGGTGGGACGGACAGATGTTCTTAGGGTGACGCGGTCTCTTAGGTATCCTGGCCCACTACCATATAGGGCTTTAAAGGTAATGACCAGCACCTTGAATTGCACCCGGAGACATACTGGCAACCAGTGCAGCTCCCGGAGCAGTGGTGCGGCACGAGCATATCGCCCCTGTCCTCGTGAGATGTAAGTCAGGCTACGAGACTATATGCCTGTCTCAAGATCATGCAGTGTTTTCATGGCCAGGTAGGGATTTGAACCTGTATCTCCTGAGTCATATTCTTGCACTTTATACAATTATAACAGATTGGCTGATTTTGACAATCAATCCCAACCAGCAAGACTGGTGCTAAGGGATTGTGTGAACTGCAGTTCAAAACATTTGAAGTTGCATCAGACTGCTAATCTGCCATAAATTATAAGACTGAAAGGCATAAGCATAAGGAATGGCCTATCTTTAACATCACTTGAGGTTACTTACGATTTTATGGAACTGCGTTTTTGTGAGGGAGGGGGCGCAGAGGCTAATGATGGTCTGAAAAACAGAAAAGACCAGAGGTTTTGTGGAATTTGCTGCACAAGTTTGGGTCTTAGCGTTTCACAGATTACCATTACCACCACCACCACCACCACCACCACCACCACCACCACCACCACCACCAACAACAACAACAACAACAACAACAACAACAACAACAACAACAACAACAACAACAACAACAACAACAAATTTTGTGCCAGAAATTATTCTGGGTTGAAAAGATTTATGCGGGGAAACTCGGCTCAGGGAACACCCAAACGAGGCTCCTTTCATGTCCCCAAGAGCTGGGATAGAGATGGGCACTCAATCCATCATGCAGTACCCAGGTCTCGAACTGCCAACTTGCCAGCCTTCCAGCTAACAAGGTGAACTTCTTAACCACTGAGCCAACGCAGCCCACAGATTGGCGCTATTTACCTAACATTGATCAAACTTTTGCTGGTTATTAATGCTAGTTATAAAAATCCTACAGAAGTTTGGCTGGTGTTGGTTATAAATATAGCCAGTCCTGTGCTTATTTTAAAATGCAGCATTGCACAAATGTCATCTTCTATGATTTGGCTAATGGTCCAAATTTTGTTAGCAGTTTAAGGCAGATTCCCTTGCAGTTTGTAATTAATGTCACAAAAAATTGTACAGGCAACCCTTATGAAAAGTCTGAAGAAGTGGACTTGATCCACGAAAGCTAACAATAAAAATATAGCAGTTAGTCTTTAAAGTGCTACAGTGTTTTTACTTTATTTTTATTTTATTTTCTGATATGCCTTATGAAAAGAAAATCAGATCCTGTCATTTTAAAGCCATATTCTGTCAAAGAAATACATTAAGCAAAAGAACCAGTTTGGTCTGTAATTATTATTACACAAAATTAATGATGTTACTGCTAACCCAGGGGAAGAGAAAATGAAGTATCAGGTTTATTGAACACTACCTCTTGATTAGATTTGCCCCTATCTATTAAGTAACACTTTATGATTTTTTGAACAACACAAACATTCAAAAGAGGATGCCTTTAACATAAATCGATCTCCAAAAAACCTGCATTTGTTGAATTTCTGCTGCTTATAAGAGAAAATAATTTTGACAAAAAGGTGACACTCCATCCAGTGTTTCCCAAACTATGTTCTGCAGAACACTGGTGGACTTCAATTCCCAAAACCTAAGTCAGTACATTAGCTTTGGAGAATTGACTTAGGGTTCTGGGAGTTAAAGTCCAAGAATCAAAATTTGGGAAACACCATAGTTTTGTGGTCAATAGGTCTTCTTTCATGTTCCAATCAAACCTGGAATGTCAAAGTGAAGCCATTTCCTTCACTTTGTCATTGGCCAAACCCAAGTCCTTGTTGGTACATGTCTCTGGCTGTAATTGGCAGACCAATAAATGAGCCAGATTCTGTGTGTCTCCACATGGTCATATTGTGTTGTCCACCAGCAGCCCCCACTTGAGCATGTTGATCTTGCATTTAGGGGCTCCAACTCACAGCCTATTTAGGGCTCTCCAAGTGATGTAGGGAAAGTTGAGATCCTCAGTTATATCCTCCTTTAATGTTGTTCCATGTCCAGCAAGCTCCTCCCTCCATCTTCTAATTTGGTTTTGCTCTTGTGTACCCTCAAAAATGTTTGTTCTTGCCAAAAAGCTCTTCCTGGATCTGAGCAGACCAACTTGAAGCTCATATACATTCAGAGGATGTCAAGGGTCATTCTCTTGCTTAGTTTTCTCGGCATCCACTGCTACTTCTCTCCTTTTCTTAGGTGGAGCAATACCAACAAGAGAGTATATTTTCTCAACTGGTGCAGGTTTGAGGCATCCTAGCACTATACGCATGGCTTACATCGATGTCAACTTGTTTTGCATGTGTGGATGTGCTCCATAGCGGAGCAGCATACTCTGCTCCAGAGATGCCCAGGGCCAAAGCTGGTGTGCACAGCATGAATGGTTGAGTTCACCATATATAGTTTGTGAGTTTCCTGATGATGTCATTCCTTCTACTAACTTTGGCATTCAAGCAGTGCTGCTTAAAACAGAGTGTCTGGTCAAGCATCACACTGAGGTATTTTGGTGCTGAACAATACTATAATCTGTTCCCTTGCCACGTAACATTCAACTCAGCCCTTGCCTCTCGGTTTCGAAGGTGGGAAGCACATAACTGAGTCTTGGATTAGGCTTCAAATGGTTGATGTTGTAATACTGTCCTAATTTTGCTTGCTCCTTCATGATCTTTCCATCAATAAATTCGGAGATGAAATTGTGAATCATTCGTTCCAGTGCCTTATAAAGATGGCAAAGGAGAGACACTGGTCAGTAGCTGAGTCTTTGCTGGGTTTCAGTAAAACAACAACTCTAGTATGTCTTCATAATTTAGGAATCTTAAGTTAGTCTATGCAGTTGTTCATTAGTTGCAGGAACCATTCCAAAGTGTGGGGGCCAAATTGCTTTATCTGCTCTGTTCTTATGTCATCAATACCTGCTGCTTTATTCAGTTTCATGCTGCTTATAGCTTCCTCCAATTCAGATGCCACAAAAGGACTATTAAGTAAACCCCTCTCTTGTTCCTCTGGTTGGGTAGCTTTTCCCCACACCTCTTTGCCTTGCATTTTTCCATTCTTTAGCAACTGACTAGCTACTTTGTCTGCTGTTACTCCAGTATAGTTTTGCTGTGGCTGGGTTATATCTTCACCTAAACTTTTAAGGAGTTTCCAAGCCTGCTTCATATCCAGGTTCTCGTCTAATGTGCACCATCGTAATTTCCAATTTTCAGCAAGAGTCTGCATCAGTTCTTCCCCAGCTTCAACAGTATCTTCCGGAAAAGGATCCTGGTCGTAGAGTGTCTGATACCTATCTAGCAGAGTTTTGATGTCATCAGTCAGGCCCTGGATGTACTGAGAGTGGCATCCTCTTGGAATATTTTTCCTTGATATTACTTTCACAAGATGGACAAATTTGTGATAGTTATCTGGATGTGTGTGTGTGTGGGGGGGGGGAATCTTCTCCATGCATTTTTCCAGCTGTTCTTGAAAATTCACCCATTTAGCCTTCTTAAAGTTAAACCATCGGTGAAAAGGCACCTCCTAGGGTTTCACTGCAGCATTTACTATGCACACAATGGGCCTATGTTGACCATCAACAACTTTGATGCATTGTGCTATTTTCTTCTGGCTAACAAAGATGTAGTCCAGATTACACCTCCTCTTCCATCTACCACTGTTAAAGAATATAGGCAGTTTCAGATCTTGGATATATTGGAGGTCATTGTTGTCAGCCCAAGATACAAGTTTTGCACCATCCTCGTTGGTTTGGTTACATCCCCAAGCCTCACTGAGAGAATTAAAATCTCCAATAACAAAATTATTTTGGTCATAAATTGTCTAGTTCATTAAAATGAAATTTTACTTCTGGCAGCTTATAGACAGAGGTTACGGAGAATTGTGAGGTTTGGATAGTAAGAATTTCAATGTTATTTGTTTCCATCAATGCAACTGATATTATGCTGAGGCCAGGTTTAACAAAAATTGCATTTCTTTAGTGGTTATGTGCTCTCTCAATCACCAGCTACATTCCAGCCACTTTGCGTCTGTATCTTGCTGTCCCCTGATGTGTTTCCTGGAGCAGAAATATGTCACATTTGTATTTCCTGCACATATCTGCAAGAAGGACACTCTTATATCTATGGAGTCCCATTATATTTTTTGAGATCATTCTTACCATTGGTCTTGACAAAGACCTTTCTTGTGGATTCATTATCCAGTTTCTTTGGTCTGATCTGGTGTATTCACAATCTTTGAAGAAGCTCTTTCTGTGTACCCATGGTCAATAGGTAAAATAAATGAAAATTTTGTTCTGACTTTTCTCTAGCTTCTGTGGCTTCACTTATGAACCCTCTACACTTTTCAGATGTTGTGTGAAACCACAAGAGCTAGAAATGTTTGAGAAAGAAAGAAAAAAGAACAAACTACTGTGTAGCAACCAGAGTTCTCATAACAGTCTTTTTCATTTATACCTTGAACGGGCCCACTTGACTACATCGTCCCCTTCCAAGGAGTCTTCATCACGCAGTTGATCAACCATACTCTTTCTCCGTGTATCATCCAATGGCTGGTACATATCTTGGAGCCACAGAGGCTTATCAAGTGAAGCTACAGAACTCTGCAAAGAAGGAAGGGGTGTGAAAATGGGTTACAAACAAAACAGCAAAACAGCTTCAGCATTCAGGTTGTAAAAATGCCATAGTCTAGAGTAGACAGTTTTCCCCAGATTTAGCACTCTCACAATGTGTTGGACTATAGTGTCCACCAGCCTGTGTCCATGTTGACTGAAGAAGATGGGAGCTATAATCATGGGTGTGCTGGGCACCTTGGGAGGGTGCTGGACAAAAAGTGATAGTGTGCTTATTGGTGGTTGGGGTTGGGGGCGAATCCCATACATTCCCATTACCTCTGCCTGGCTCTGGGGGCACCAGTCACTGGGGCACACCAGGATGAGTCCCTGCATCCTTGTGGCTATAATTCAATATATCCAGAGGATACTCTGGAAAAGCCTGATGTAGGCAATTAAAAGCCAGCTTATTAAATTTCAGAATAGGGCAGGACAGCTTACACCTGAACCTTCCACTTGTTAGTTACTCATATTCCTATCAGCTCCAAAAGATGCCAATGCTGAAATTAACTGTCTAAATCTGGAGGGCCAGATTATAGAACTGTAGATCCACATCTTTGGCCCTACAGGTGTTTTGAACGTCAACTTTCAGAATTCATAATCTTTAGTCATTCTGGCTGGGTGCAAATAGTTTCATGATTGGTCTTCAACTACAAAGGCCACCACTGAGAGAGGGAGAAAATATATATCAAATGCTACCTAAGTCTCTTGTTGTTCAGTCGCAAAGTCGATTCCGACCCTCTGAGACCCTATGGACCATTGCCTGCCAGGCATTCCTGTCCTCTACCATCCCCCTCAACCAGCCCAGCTCTGTGCCCATTGCATCTACAATACCATGTAGCCATCTCATTTTTGGCCGCCCCCTTCTTCTTTTGCCCTCGACCTTTCCCAGCACCAAAGCTTTGAGGAAATGTTATATAAGATAAGAAAAGGCTCAATGGGGATAAAAGGAGTAGTAAGCAAGTTATATAAAATGATAAATTGTACTGAAGAAATTCAGGATGTTCTGATAAGAACGTGGGAAATGGATTTAAACATAAACATTTCTGAAAAAACTGGAAGAAAAAGTGGGAAAATAGGATTATGCGAAATCTGTCCACAAAAGTTAAAGAACATAATTACAAAATTTTGTGGCAGTGGTATATGATGCCAGTTCGACTAAATCAAATAGATAGCAGCAACTCAAAGAGATGTTGGAGATCTCAACAGGAAATTGGAACATATAAACATATGTGGTGGGATTGTAAAATTATTTCCCATTTCTGGCACAAAATGGAACAAGAAATAGCAAAAAATTTAAACTTTAATTTAAAGTTGAATGAAAAAAAATTATTGACAGATCTAGAGGAATTGAATTTAGAGGAAAATACAAAATATTTACTAGCTATTTTTTTTAACTTTGGCAAGACAACAGGTAGCCAGAAATTGGAAAGGTGTTCTGAACTTAGAACTCAGTAAATGGTATACCGATGTTTGGGATATGGCACTTAATGAAAAACTTACATGGGAACTAAACATAAAAAGGGGGATATTAAAACAAAATAGATTTTGGGACGTTTGGAAACCTTTTTTGCAATACACATTGAGGGAAAATAAAGGTGATAAACCTGCACTGAATGCAATGTGTTTTTGGCAAAATAATTGAGTTGTAAAAGGGATAGCTGGCAGACTCAAGGACCTTAGTCCACTTGGGTGATTTATGTATTGTGTTTTAAAAAGTTGTAATACCATGATGAAGAGAATAACTGGTATAAAGTGTAAAAGTATATTTTATATATACATATAAATAGTATGGTTAAGAGATTGAATGTATTGAAAACAATTGAATTAATTTGTTGTTGTTTCCTTTTTTTGTATTATGTTATATTTGGTGTTTTTTTTTTACTTTCTGTATAGTAAGTCATGTCATTTATGTACTGTAATTTGTTTTGCTTTCTTTTTTAAAAAATATTTCTTATTGTTAAAAAAAACCTTAATAAAAAAATTAAACAAAAAAGAAGTGGAAGTAAAATGTTCCTGTATTTCTAAGGCTTTAATAATTAAGGTTTTTATTTTCATTTTTTTCCATTTGTGGGAAATTTAAGCTGTTAGAAGGCGACATAATGTTTCTGTATCAACAAAAAGGAACATGGACCCACATCTTTTAGATCAGAGGTTCAGAGCCCGTATGGGTGCATTTTACTTCCACTTCCAAGAACGACGAGGGCTTTGCAGGCCAGATGAATTAGCGTTGTGGGCCAGATCTGGCCCCTGGGGCCATTGTGACCAGCCCCTTGAACCATATGACTGGCCCACAGATCAAAAAGTTTGGGCACGCATGCCTTAAGGAGACAAACCAAGTGCTACACTTCAGAAAGGGATATGACAAGCACAAAACTATTTGTCTCCTGGTCTGAATGCCTAGTCCTCACTGGTGGTGTGCATTACATTATTCCCATGGGATCTTTGCAAATGACATAGTTCCTTGCTGAACACTTTGTACCTGTCAGACTGATTGATGAACGATGTGTGACTATATCAGTGTTTCCCAATCTTTGGATTTGGACTTCAGTTCCCGGAAGCTCCAGTCAATTCCCCGAAGCACTGATCAGCCAATGTACTGACTTAGGCTTCTGGGAAGTGTAGTCCACCATTATTCTGTGGAACATAGTTTGGGAAATGTTGGACTATATATAGGCACAGCTTGAAAAAGTTGGCAACTCGTAGAATTCCTCAGCCAGCATTCACCATTTGGCTGGGGGATTTTGGAGGCTTTGTTCCCTTCCTTCAGCCCAATATTTCTAAGGCTTTAATAATTAAGTGTTTGTTTGTTTGTTTTTTGGTCCATTTATGGGAAATTAAAGGGGTCACAAGGCCTCATAATGTTTCTGTGTCAACAAAAAGGAACATGGACCCACATCTTTTAGATCAGAGGTTCTCAACATTTTCAAGCCCTGGGCCAGACAGTTGAGCGGGGCCAGACTTGTGGTTGCCCCCACCATAAACGTTGCCATAAAATGTGTCCATGGCTGTTGTAAACATGGGCACATTTACAGCTGTCGTCAATGAGTCCGCCTCCGCTTCCAGTGGCGGTAGCAACACGGCCATGTGAAATGGTGCCACGGGCTGGGGCAGGCCCATGGGCAATAGGTTGAGAACCTCTGTTTTAGATGAAACAGCAAGACTGGATGATTAACCCACCACCACTTTTCTACTTCTGTGACTACATACCTTCTTCATTTCTGAACTCCTTCTCATTCCCAGAAAACCCCTGTAAGGGAAAGTTTAAACATGAGGAATGGTTAAAAAGTGTTTGTTCTGAGGTTTCATTCCATGGTCTATAAATGTTTTAGGACCATAAATATGACAGATTTCAGGAGGAGGGAATAAACACGTTCTCATATTTTAAACCTCAGTTCCCAATTGCTTTTGGAATTTGGGTATATGTCTAGTAAACTTACTTATATACAGAAATAATTATAATTGCCATGATCCTCTAGGTCCATGATACCCAACAGGGGGACAATTTGAGTGATTGGGGGGGAGAGGGCAATTTGAGCTTGTTTAGACCAAACTAATGGCCTTCAAGGCTTCTTTAATGTGAATAGGAATTCACTGTTTGAATAATAAATCACAAGATGGTGGGGATCAGGGTTTTAGAGATGCTTAGACGGGACTTGGCCAAAAAAGGTTGGAAACCAGTGCTGTAGGCGTATCTACACTTTTGTTATTTGAAGTGATCAGAGCACCTTGGTTCTCTTAATGTAACATCACCATATATTTAATGTACAGGTTGTAGATACTTGCTCCTCCATATGAAAATTGACATCTCAATATAACTCCATATCTCTCTACTTTGATCAGTTAACTTTAAAAGACATGTATCATTGAAAGGACAATATTTTATCAACTTTTAATTACCAAGTCAGGAGCTCATCTAATTTGACCCACAATATGATTTCAACACTAGTACCCTCTTGTAAGCTACCTTTCAAAAGTAGTGAATTCCTTGCCACACAAATTCTGATATTGAGCTAATTCCAATGTTAATCCTACCCCAAAGTGGACAAAATGACATAAATGGGACATATAAACTGCCCTCAAGTTAAATCCTATTGCTCCAGTTGGTCTGCTCTAGCTAAGGCTGATGTCACTTTTTGTGCATGAATCTTGCATGTAAGATTTTAGAGTAGAAAATAATCACACAACTACACGTCTTCAGGCAAGAATTACCGTTCTTCTTCTATGCTGCTGCTCCTTAATTTGGCTGAGCGTTGAGAACAGATCTGTAGAACAAGAAAAGGATGGAAAGCCTGTCAGTGACAATCGCGCTGTAACAAAATCCCTGCAATTTCTCACAACTGGACAGAAGAAATGGCTAGATTGGGTTGGTCAACAGTGACATTCTAGCTCTAGGGTTCTTCTCAGTCACTACCAGGAGGAAATGGCCTCTTAGTTATTTCATGCTGGACAGTGGCACAAAATGGCTGAACACTGGGATCAGGCGAGTGGGTGGGTCGCACAAGAGGTCTACTGGGGATTTGAAGTGTGACAAACTCTAACTGGCTAAAAATCAGGGAAACTAGAACTTTGACTAGTTACTATTGATACTACACCTCCCAAAGTTACCAGCCAGTAGCCATGCCACTAGGAATTTGTAGTCCAAAAAGTAATTTCTCCCATGCCATAGGGCAAAGTGTAATAGATATGAATATCCAATTCCAGGGAGATGGTTGCCTGGTCCAACAATAACAGTACAGTAATACCTCGGATAACATTTGCATCAGATAACGCTAAAATCGCATAACGTTAAACAATCTGGGGGGGGGGGAATTGCATCTCATAACGTTAAATCCTATGGGATGCATCAGATAACATTCACTAAAGCCCGTGTCGGTTTCAATGTATCTCTATGGAGTTTTAACTTTATCCGATGCATCCCATAGGATTTTAACATTATCCGATGCATACATCGGATAACATTAAAAATCAGATAACACCAAGACTTGTGGAACCAAGTTTTAGCATTATCCAAGGTTTTACTGTATATGACATTCACTTCCCATTTCAACCTACTGGGATACAAATATTTAATGCCCTGAAATATGAAGATTTAATACTGTATGATTAAGGCTTAAGCATGCATTCTTGGCTTACCTCAATTAGACAAATTATTGCTGTGATAGCCATTATTACTGCTGTCACCGAAATAACCAACAATAGCTTGTTGCCATATCCGTAGTCTGGAATTCCCTGCCTTGCTATCTGCAAACATTGAAAAACAGAAGGAAAACAGAAAGTAGGTTTTTCTACTTTTTTGCATTTTCTCCAAGATTCTAAACCAAAACATCACCCGGGGGATCAGGTGAGTTGCTTGCACATGAACAGTTGCCTTATGCTAAGTTGGAAGGTGATCTGTCCAGGCTGCCAATAGGATAAGGACAACTTCCAGCTCACACACCAAGTTCCAGTAGGGGAAAGGATCTTCTTTGGGATTGCATTCCAGGGTTGGGTGAGGCTAACACACAGTGCGGAACCAAAGCAGAAAGGGAGAGACCAAGCACAAATCTTAAACATCTGCTGCCATACAATAGCTTTCAGCCATGCAAAGCCATTCCATGTTGCAAAATTCCAGATCTGCTCTGTGTGACAGCTAACTGCCTGGTTTCTTACCAGAACTCATGTCTTAGATGTTTTCTACTTAAGTTGCCAGATACTTTCCTAGTACTATGCCACAGATTTGTGGCCCTTCTTAGATGCAGTGAAGGGATTACTGCAAACCCCACATTCATACTTTGCTTCTCCTCTCTTCCTTACCAAGTACCACACTATATATCAGTAGTTAAAACTTCCCCTGAATGATCCAGAAACATTCCTTACAAAACTCTTCCACTACAATGAAAATCATACATATATTATTTTTATATATACAGTAATACACCGGATAACATTATGGCATGGTTCCACAAGTCATGACGTTATCTGATTTTTAGTGTTGTCCGACACATGCATCAAACAACGCTTTAAAAAAAAGCCTTGACGTCAGGGACAAACTGCGCGGTTTGTACCTGAAGTCAAACTGACCCTAGGATAGCGATTGCTAGCCTAGGGTCAGCTTGACTTCGGGGGCAAACCTCTTCTCACCACCCGACACGAGCCTTTGCAAGGGCTAAGGTTTGTGTCGTGTGTCGAGACAAGGCACCCACTCGTGTGCTTTGTTGCCCGCCAGCAGGTGCCTCTTTCCCGCACCGCACTGGGCCCTTACCGCTTGCTAAGGGGCCAGTGCGGTGCGGGAAACAGCCACCCGCTGGCGGGCAACAAAGCGCACGAGTGGGTGCCTTGTCTCGCCACCTGACATGAACCTTAGCAAGCGCTAAGGTTCGTGTCGGGTGGCGATACAAGGTTCCCAATCGCACGCCATAAGGGACAAACTCTGCAGGTTGTCCCTTGTGGCGCACGAGCGGACAACACTTCTCGCCACCTGACAAGAGCCTTAGGGCTTGCTAAGGCTCGTGTCGGGTGGCAAGACAAGGCTGTTGACGAAGCCTAGCAGAGCTCGGGCTAGCTAGCCCGTGCGTTGCTAGGCTTCGTCCAGCAATCGCTGCTACTGAAGTAGGATTGGGGGGAAAAGGCAGGCACCCGCCTCCCTTTCGCATGACCCTAGTTCAATAGCAGTGATCCATTGCTGAGGGGGTGTGGATTGGGTAGATGTTCTACCCAACCCAACCCCCCACACACACACGATTGGCTCGGATAACGCTAAAACGCTAGAGCTATCCTGTCCAATCGTTATCCGGTGTGTTACTGTACTCTATACTATATACAGTAAAACTTCGCATAAAGAGAGTCTCGCTTAGAGAGTAACTCACTTAAAGAGCAGAATTTTCTCTGAATGGTCACTTCACTTAACAAATAAAACCAAACAAAAACTCGTTTAACAAATAAATCAGGGTTCAAAATCCCCCCCCCCTGCCAGAAGTCGCAATTGGTCACTTACAATGGTGTTTCGCTTAAAGAGCAAACTCGCTTAAAGAGCAATCCCATGGAACACATTATGCTCTTTAAGTGAGGTACCACTGTACAGTAAAACCTCACATAAAGAGCGCCTTGCTTAGAGACTAACTCGCTTAAAGAGCAAACTTTTCTCTCAATGGTCACCTCACTTAACAACTAAAACCAACCAAAAACTTGCTTAACAACTAAATTGGGGTTCACAATCCCCCCACCAGAAGTCACAATTGGTCACTTACAATGGTGTTTCACTTAAAGAGCAAACTTGCTTGAAGAGCAATCCCGTGGAATGCATTATGCTCTTTAAGCGAGGTACCACTGTATTGTGTGTGTGCGTGTGCACACACACACACGCACACTTGAACAAATGTACTATATATTAAAATACAAATTATGTATCATATAATCATATACAGTGAAACCTCATACAACAATCGCCCCGTATAGCAATGAAATCGCATAATAATTAGGTTTGGGGGGGAAATGGCACCCCACGTAACAATTTTCCCTATGGAAAAAATGGTACAACAATTTTTCAATGGGAAAAACCACTTAGCAAAAAAAATCGTTGTACGTAGCATCCCATAGGGAAAATCGCTATATGATTCATGTATCGTATAGCAATTGTTTCGTACAACAACAAACCTCATGGAGCGGATTAAAATCTTTGTATGAGGTACCACTGTATGTATATTCTTCTTCAAGTGCTGTATCCAATTCCAAATATTGGCTAGCCTCATGGTGTAATTAACTGAAATGGGTCTTGGTTTGTGAGCTAAAGTGGATGGGTGGTGGATTCGTGAGAAATCAGAGGTTTAGAATTTGGCCACCGGTCCAAATTCCTTTCCTCTGAAAACAGTCAAAACAATTTTATGACTGTGAGAACAGAAGTAGAAATGTTGGATATTGAATATGGAGTCTTATTGGGTAAAAGAGAGGAAAATGTGGGACAAAGGATGAAAGATGTTTTTTGTTATCTTAGAATGGTAGAGAAGAAACACCATTATTTTAAGCACGTTCAAGGCAGCAGGAGAGAAGCCAACAGAGGCTTGCTTGTGAGTAGAACAGTAGGAAATGTAATCCTGATTGTGTTAGCTAGCTAAAAAATAAGAAAATATAAACAGTTATTCCTTTAATGTTTTGACAAAGGAAAGGGGGAAAGTAAGAATGTTCCTTTTTATAATGTTTTGTGCTCCTGATTTTTTAACTTTTCCTTCATATAATAAAGCTTGACCTTTTACAGAAAAGTTTTTGGACTTTTTATTTAGAGCAGAAGCTGGCGGGAGTATTCCAGTTCCTCTGGGATTTATTTATTTTTTCCAGCGCTACATTTTGCTACCTAATATACACATTGCTAAATCCTACCTAATCTGGTTGGTTTGCAAGCATAAACAATCAGGAATTGAAATCTATCACGGATTTCCTAGCCTGGAGCAGAGCCTTAAGTATTCTGAAACAGCAAAAGGTCTTATGCTGCCTTCCTAAATGGGCACAGATCTCTGTCAGGTGGAATGGATCCTGTGGTAGTGGGATAATGGGCTATGTTATCCTTACACATGGTGATTAGCCATGAAGTTTGTCCTGGGGACAATATAATGCAGCCTTCCATTTCCCTTCAGCATCGCAACATGACACCCATACCACTGATCCAGTTCCGTGAATCACTTTCTGGTCTTGAGCCCTTTTGGCAACACAAAGTCCCCCTCAGCCCCAGGGCAGTATTGATGAAGCTGCTGCCCTCCATCAAGATGGATTCAAATGGGATTTAATCCATTTGGTGACCATGATCCTTCCCTCTGGACCTTTCCACCCTAGGCTGTTAGTCCTCAGGGTTGTCAGGTTAGTTAAATGTTGCCTGACAATCAGCATTGAGTTACTGCAGTATGGTCTGCTCTATTACCATAGCAAGATAACCTGGCCAGACTTGAATATATGTACTGTATATATCATATAAATTAGAACAAAACATTGTATGTACTAAAATTTGGAATAAAGTTGGATTTAGCCCCTTGTTCTTTCTCTACTTTGTCTCTTTCTGCTTTGATTGTTCCACATGCCTCTTCTTGCCTTTGAGTCTTGCGTTTATCTCTTCCTGCTCACAGGTTACAATCCAACCTTTTGCACAAAGCAACTCCCCCTTTACAGAATTTACACAGGAAAGTATAACACAATGCCTTACACACTAACAGCTTTCCAACAAGAGGCTTCAAATGAATTCTTATTGATCAAGCCCAGGAAGTCAGATTCACAGTACCTGTACTTCCATACCTCTTATTTGATCAGTGATTGTAATAAAGATATAATTATAAAATCTTCCTTACCTCATCAGAAGGTTTCTCCATAGCCCTTGGGTTAGCTGTGCTCAGGTTGCCCTCGTTTTTGAGAGGCCAAAAGTAGGACTTCCACAAAGAGGAAGTTTCCGTAATATTTTCTCTCTCGCTGAAGAGTTTCATCAAGAGGCCTGTCCTAGAGATAAGCTTAGCACAAGCCAACTGGATGTTGGGCTGTCCACAGTCCATTTTCAGGATACGGATCACATGAGAGATGAGGTTCCTCACTGGTACATTTGGGATGAGGGACTTTAAGCGGTTGTTTAGCTTACCCTCAAAGAGGTCGCCCTGACGTAAATAGTCATCCCCTGAAGGCAAGGTGCCGGCTTGGGAAAGAGACATATCTGGTGAGAGCTGATTCAGGGGGCCTGTGTTGTCAGCTGTCATTTGGGACATGCCCTCTTTCTGCATGAGCTGCTGGAATTCCTGATCCTTTTGCAGTGTCTGAGCATCCAGTTTACGTACTGGCATAAAATTATCTGAATTCCCACCTCCAGGCATATTTACTGGCATTTGATTCTCCGAATTCTCTCTATTAGGCATATTTACTGGCATTTGATTCTCCGAATTCTCTCTATTAGGCATATTTACTGGCATTTGATTCCCCAAATTCTCTCTATTAGGCATATTTACTGGCATTTGATTCTCCGAATTCTCTCTATTAGGCATATTTACAGGCACTTGATTCCCCAAATTCTCTCTGTTAGGTATATTTAAAGAGTGGCCAGGTTGACTCTCTGACGGAGAATTCTGGCCACTGGGTGCTTCTTCCTCCTGTTCCTCAGCCGAAGACTGAATCTCTTCTTTGTTGGGTATCATTGACTTGTTTGAGTGCTTCAGAATAATAACAACTTTGCCAGTCAAATCGTTTTCAGCCTTTTTATCCACCACAATAGAAGCGGTCAAGGCGGGAGGCCCTGTTGCAGACTCCGAAACGGAGCGCTTCCAGGGGGACTGAAGCACAGCGTGATGAGGCCTGAGAAGAGAAGCAAGGCTTTGGGGGCGAAGGCCCCAGGGTAGCTTCCGTTGTCTGGACTTTATCCTTCTGTGCAAATCTAGACTGCCTCGCCTCTCTGCATCCTGTCGGAAGACAGCCTTTGGAAATTCTCCTCCATCCAAGCCCACTCCTGGAAATGATTCTAACTGTCTGGGGATGTCCCCCAACTGATTTTCTCTCTGGACTTCTTTCAAATGTCTTTTTTCCCTTATGATGGGAGTTTCAGACATGTTTAAATCTTGTTCAGGTTCTTCGTTTTCTTCCTCTGTCTCTTGACTCTCCTTTTGATATTCAGCCATTTTTTCTTTCAGGGCTGCCTCCAGGAGCGTGGCCAGCATGTAGAGTTTTTGCAGCTCGCTTTTGTCTGCCCACTTCACATCCATAAAGTCATCGGCCTTCAGCTTGCTCAATTGCTTGACTGTTGTGAAGAGGTGTGGGGTGATGTTGTTGAAGTGGATGCCAAAATGCGAGAGGCCCTGGATGGCTGTAACTGTCAGAGTGCTGTTGTTTTTGAGAGGTTTCTCAGGAAGGATGGTCAAGATGTTGTTTGCCTTCTTCATCCTGGTTTCTAAGACATTCATGACTTCATTCTGCATCTTCTTCAAAGTCTCCTCTGTGCCTGCTCAGGGAAAGAAAGAGAGCAGAACAATTTTTAAAAAGCAGAACAACAAAAACATCAGGTGTCTACAGTCGAGGTGGGCAGAAAGCACATCTGGAGCAGTTTAGAAAAGGGAGATACAGTAATACCCCGGACAACGTTTGGACCAGATAACGCTAGAATCGCATAGCGATGCAAGGTTTTTGGAAAAACCTTGCATCGGATAACGATCATTTTAGCGATCATTTTAGCGTTATCTGAGCCAATTGTCTGGGGGGTGGGGGTGGATTGGCCAAGCCGAACCGAGCTGTGGCTAGGGATCGCCAGCCGCAACTCGGCTCAGCTTGGGTGACAACCCACCCACCCCCCGCAGCTCTTCTCACCACCCGACAGGACCCTTAGCAACCGCTAAGGGTCGTGTAGGGTGGCGAGACAAGGAGCACGATCGGGAACCTTCCCTCGCCACCCGCCAAGAGCTTTAGTGCTTGCTAAGGCACTTGCCGGGTGGCGAGGGAAGGCTGCGCATTCACACGCCACAAGGGATCAACCCCATGGGGTTGATCCCTTGTGGCGAGTGAGGGGGAACCTTCCCTCGCCACCCGCCAAGAGTTTTAGTGCTTGCTAAGGCACTTGGCGGGTGGCGAGGGAAGGCTGCGCATTCACACACCACAAGGGATCAACCCCACGGGTTGATCCTCCGTATCCTCCCCAAGCCGCGTTTGACAGGCACGCGCCAGCCCGCGTTTGACAGGCCAGCGCGCCCAATGTTTTTTAGCGTTGTTCGGTGTATACCCCGGACAACACTAAAAACCGGATAACGACATGACTTGTGGAACCAAGTCATAACGTTATCCGGGGTACTAGTGTACATGGAATCATATGCAATATGACAGGTCCATCATGCTTTTTATTGATACCATGAACCTGAACTGTAAAATGTTAGAATAACCACAATCCTTCATGCTTCTTCTTTTCATGAGCAAGCAGGGACCTTATAGAACCTAGGGCAGTGATGGCGGACCTTGGCACTGCAGCTGTTCTTGAACTTCAATTCCCCAAAACCCTGATCAGAAGGAGTGCTGACTTGGGCTTCTGGGAACTGAAGTCCAAGAACACCTAGAGTTCCAAGGTTCACCATCATAGACCTAGGAGGATTCTCCTTTCCCACTAACCTATTGGTAAAATTCTTATTCTGTATCTGGCTGCCCCTCCCTTCCTCCCTTCCCATTTATTTGCTTTTCTTCTTTTGTTTTTACTCTCCCTCTTTTCTGAACTCTGACATGAAACCTCTCTTTCAGCAACATGGCAAAGACTTCAATCTTCTTTTTTTTCCACCTTTTATTTTTCTGATCATAACTAGAGATTGTAACTATAAGAAAAGTTACTTTTTTCTACCTATGATGCTTCAAGATGGATTTTACTATATAAAGTGCCAGTTATTGTGAAGGGAGTAATTAAAGAACCTTGAGTTATTCTCTGATGCTGTCTCTGTGCATTGGTTTTTTGCATCTGATACAATGCTCATTAAGAGCAATAACTAAAATCTCTCACACAAAATGGATACACCCTTGTAAGGAAAGAGACCCGCATAATGAGTGACCAACTACCTATATTCAGAACCTATCTATAGTATTATTGTTTATTCTATTTAATGATTAATTTTGTTTTACTATTTTTCAGGAAACAGGAACAGTCCAATTATTTAAACACTGAATAAGTAAGGAGAGTTTTACCATGAATAACCCGGTTCGTCTAGTTCTGCAGTTTATTGCCACCAATGCAAAGGAACCATATGCAGCACTATATCTCTATATGTGGTAAAATGGGATTGACAGGCAACAAACCTTCTCCCTCACTCTACCTAAGGCTCAGCTGCCGTGTGACTGCAAAGTGTTCCCAGACTAATGTTCCAAAATACTGCCCTGGCACCACCCTTTGTCACACCAGGAAAGCAGTAGGAAGGTTTTTCTTTAACATTGAATGCACAGCTAAAACATCAATGTCCCAAACGTTTGACAGTATATCTCCAAAGATATATGTATTTTACTTGAATATCACAGCCTAGAGATTCAGCGCACATACTCCTTGAGCCAGACAGCTAATCCAGTTTCTTCGTTGGTCCACCAGAAAAGCTTACTTGCTGGCCAGAATCCCACTGGTGGTTTACACTTGTGTGAGGGAAATGGCGTCTGGTGGCAAATTGTCCTAGATTAACAAGGTTCTAAACTGTGCCCATTGCTTGAGTGCAATTAGCACCTTGTTAAAGAGAGACAATTTGATGTCAAAGTTTATTGCCAGTTCCCTTACACAAGTAAAGATCACCAATAAGATTCTACTCACTGTGTTTTATAGTACAGAAGGCTACGATGAAGGGGCTAATTGGCCATAAAATTTGTAAAATGCTAGGTTTGTGCTTGTCTGGTTTCTTCTCGTACCTGGGTCTCTGTCCTGTATCTACTACAATGAAATTGTGTGTGTGTGTGTGTGTTATTTATAGTGACCATTTGTACAACACCCTAAATTTGTTGAGGCTTCTGGCTAAATCCAGATTTAGTAGGACGGCTTGTTGGCCTGTTCTTACTTCTGCTCCCCTGCATTAGTCTGAAGGTGTAAACTACTGAAACTCTTCTCACTAGAATGTTACATTTGAAGACAAGCCTACACACCTTAGAGCTGTGAAGGAGGGGCAATATTTTCAACCAGCAGAAGGACTCTGGGAAGAAAAATGCACATTTAATAGATGTATTCTGATTTTTGTGGCATTCTTGGCCATTGGTCAATGAGGTGATGTATCCTACTGTGTTTTGCTAAATAACCCATTGTGCATGATCTTTTTTCTTAGAGTGTAATCGATGGACTGGCAGACAAAAGCCATGAATGCCCATTCAACAAAGGCATATATTGGCTGCTCTCAAGTTGATTGCAAACTATGACAGCACTTCCAGGGTTTTCTAGGTATAGAATAATGAGACGGGATTCAACAGTCCCTTCTTCTGGTAATGCTCAGGGACCATATAAGTTGTCCAAGGCTATACAAGAGGCACAATGGGGATTCACTGTCCCATTTTGTTCCTCTGCAGTCAAAGCAATGGACCTCTGTAAGCTGTTCTGCTAGGTAATTTTTAGAACGGTGAGGGGTAGGGCTACTTTGTGCAGTCAGTGTGTGTATCTAATGAATTCCTCCAACAGATATTTGTGTTGTGGCAGGAGTCAGCCGGAGAGAAGTTATGTGATGCTTACATTCCATGCTATGACCTTGCTCAAGGCCCACCTATTAACATTATCAAAAGCCTGAATACAGAAAAAAAACAAAACAAAGGGAACCAAGTTTATGGAAATTCCTCTCAGCCTACCACACAGAGTGGAGTTTTTGTCACATGGCTCAGTACAATTAAACTTGACCTTCTCACACACAACGTTAACGTCCTTCTGGATTCGGCAAAGGCAGCAGCCCATCTCCTTGGGTAGGACACTGTTGATGAATCAGGACGACAAAGAGGTTACAATTTCTCCTCAGGTCTTTCAATGTCTGGTGACCTCCAAATCCTTCTAGGTCAAGGACAATCTAGTCTTTACCACAGGGGTGGGGGCAATCTTGAATCTGGACCATCCGTCTCCCTTCTCATGAGGTAATTTCATCCCACCCCTTTTCCCCATAATCTCCCCCATGCCCCTTTTAATCTCATTGGAAAGCATGGGACATAAAAAGTGATTGTTCCTGTTTGAGTGCTGGTAAATTTCCACATGACCGCATTTAGAGAAAACTGTCACATCTACTGTTGTTTCCTATCCTGAGACTTTATGAGAACAGGTGGAGAACAGGGGGAGGGAGAGAAGGTAGAGCTAACATTATTTTCCATGTCTTCCCCACAGTTTCTGTCTCTCTTGAAAACCAGCAAAAGGTTACACAGTACTTACAGTATTTTCAACTGAAGGGAAGTTTTGAGTAGGTCTATCATGACATTTTGGGCAATATCGGTAGCACCTAAATCTCTGCAAAATGATATACAGTTTTTGCTTATGTTAATTAGCAATAACAGATGAAACAAAAGGGAAGGGATCCTGTGTATTGCGGAAAGCCTATACAATTACTATCAAACCCATTTTCAGGGATCTAACTAATGTGTCCAGTGATGGGATGTCAAAAAATTTACTACCCCACCATGACGTCATCACAGTGTGGGCGGAGCTAACATGATGTCATGTCATTGTGGGTGGTGCCAAAGAAAATAAATAAATAAAAATAAAATAATAATAATAAAATAAAAATAAAGCACACAGACACCCCTCAACCCAACCCACAACATAAACCCATAAATAAATTAAATAAATGAATTAAATAAGTAAATAAAATTTAAAAATACATTAAAATACACCCACCCCAAATACAAATCAACCAGAGCTTTTAAACCAGAGTTTAAAGCTTATTCTGGCTAATCTTTCTCACACTAGGTCAGATGGAAGGAACTACAGAATGAACTTACCACAAGAAGACTTCATTTTGGCACTTTTCAACTTTTCAACAGTTAGGGACTAAGGTAAGTGAAAAGGTAAGCCCCAAAGGTGGTTCCCCCCAAAAGCTGTTGACAGTTCTCCGGGACACTGTGAAAAGTTACTACCGGTTTTGGCGAACTGGTGCGAACCTGTTACATCCCATCACTGAATGTGTCTTAATGCAATATTGTTCAGCCTATCTTACCTAGAAGGATGAAATTGATAAATCTCTTTGTTTACCTCTACTGAGCTTCCCAAAGAAAGGATGGGACACAAGAATGACAGTATTTGACTAGGAGGAAAAGGACTGACTGTTCCTGAATAACTTAATATCTTGCAGAATAGAAAAGTTTGTTTTGCATTGGGCTTTGAAATGCCAATATGAATCCTATTGTATGCCAAGCAGTGCTACCAAGGTTAACTTAAAAAAGAGTGACAAACCATCTGCAGAGTGCATTTCCCAAACAATCACAGCACACATCTAAGTGTCTAAAATGCGGGGAGGGTACATGGTCATGAAAATGCTCAGATTATGATTGCAATGTAAAAGGAGGCTTGGGTCCTGTTGTTGCTATGTGCTCACCAAGTCTGAAGTGATAGTGACCCTAATAAGCAAAAGAACCACTTATGGTAGTTAAAAGAAACACAACAAAGTGCAAGTTTTAACCCATCAAGACATTGTGCCTTTGATTGGGAGGCTGATCTCCTGGAACCACATGTATTGGTCTGAACCAGGTTATTCAGCAGTGACCACAAAAGCAGCCTTAGTGTAGTGTAGTGATCTGGTTGACTGGGCCAAAACCAGCCTCTCAAGGGCAGCTTCAATGGAGCCAGGGCTCCAAGGTTTGACATGCTACTTAAAAGTGAGGTGTGGCAAGACCAAACAAACCCTAAACAGTTTACAGTAGTTCACAAATGCATTAGTATTTTGGAAGAAACAACCATTTTCAGTAATGAAATCTGGCTCAGTACAGTTCTGACTTTACAGTCTGCACATACTTAAGAGATAATCTCATCTTACTTTTCTAATTACAATAAAACCCCTACTTACGCAAAAAGCCCGTTCCGTAGGCTTTTGCTTAAATCAGTTTTTTTTAATGCAACTCAAAGCAAACCTATGGAGGAGGGATTTACGTAACTCGAAGCAAAACACATAGGAAAAATGAAATGTTTATGAAAATCGAAGCAAACCCACAGGGAAATATAACTCGAAGCAAACCCATAGGAAAAATGAATTTTTTCCTGTAACTCAAAGCAAACCCATAGGAAATCATGTTGTGTAAATTCATGTAAATCGGGACATTTATGTAAATCAGGGCATGGTTTTAGCACAAAATCATTATGTAAGTTGAATTTTATGTCTCAGGACATTTGTAAGTCGGGGTTTTACTGTACTTCACATCATGGCTCTCACGATCAAAGATTTTCCTATCCTATCCTATCCTATCATCTGCCACCCTTTCAACTTCCCCTTCCTTTTGTGCTGAGCCGAAATCCTCACAGGAACTGTGATTTTCCTCAGGATAATATGTCATTGCAAGCTATCCCAATATGAATGAATACTGTTGGATGGTGGTTTGGTCTTAAATGGACAACTAAGAACTATTAATTTTACAAAAGTCTGGTTCCTCGTTTGTTTATATACATCAATGCTGCTGCTTGCATATTTGACTTCTCATGAATGGAGTGCACTGCAATTCCTTACAAACTTGAGATTTGGGAATTGCAGTCAAACAATATCATTCTTTCAATGATTCCACTGTGTTGGCTCTTCAGATTTAAAATGTCCATAGTAAAAGAGGGAAAGGCTGGAGGCTTTTCCTGCAGCAAACAATAAACCTCAGGAACGGCATCAAAAACATCTTTCAATGAAAGTACAGTAAAAGCAAATCAACATGTCATCTACTTACAAGAACTTCAGTGAAGGCAGTTTATAAAAATAAGCATCCTCAATGCTTTTCAAGGGATTGTAGGTTAGAATTCTGCAAGACAAAAGTGGAAAGAAGGAAGGAAGGAACTGATTACCAGATTTCTAAGCAGGTAGTGAAGAATTTAGCAGGACATCATTGGAACACAGAACAAGTGGCAAAACAGCTATTTCTCATACAGATGACTGATCAAAGGTACTTCAAGCTGTCTTTAGGGTGATCAATATCTTTCTCCTCAAGGGTTACATGGGAGGAGAGGTCATGTCCAGAGGTATTAGGTGGCTAGAGCCACTGGCAGATGGGACAAGAACTGTCAAGGACATGGCTGATATAAGTCTCCTTCTCTGCCCAACTGCTAGGTATGTATGAATGAGAGAGCTTGGAGAAACAAGTTACAAAGAATATACAGTACTGTAGTTACTTTTAACTCTACTGAAACTACATCACATTTCAAAAGTAAAGGAATGTGTTCAGTGGTGGGCTCCAATCTCAGGTTGCCATTTTAAAACACATTTTGGTTGAATTTCTTTGTTGTGGGAGTTGCTGATACAATTCTTTGACTTGATGTTAATGGCTGGCTACTTGCCAGAGAACGTATGGTTTACCTACATCTTTAGAAAAAACTGCATTCCATGCCACGCTTCAAACGTCCCTTGAGTAATCTGCCCGATTAAGTTCCCACTGAGGTTTCTGGGAAAGAAAAAAACAAACAGAAAAGAGAATTAAGTATACAACATTTTGCATGATATGTAACAACAAAAAACACAATTACAGATACTCATTAAAATTGCCATAAGGAATCCCTGCAGCAGACTGTGCTGATTGCTTCTCCTTTCCTTTGATGGAGCTCTGCCTCTTCAACGTCTCTCACTGGTACCTTCTCCCATGATCCAAATATGTTTCCACACATTAACTGACTGTCTCTTTGACAGTGGTATTGCCTGAAAGATATTTGCTCAAGGAATATTGAACCCTGGTTCACCTTCCTATTACTGATCTCACATTATAACACATAGACGTCTTCTACCATCCAAAGGAGCAATTCCTCTAATCCTGTGCTAAGTGTATGGTCCTAGTTAAGACTTTAGCTCACACAATTACCAATTGTACTCCTCACTAATATCTAGTGCATATCTTTTTTTAGTTCATGCTTACCTGGAGGTTCTGGTAACTCACTCTTAACTGGAGTGATGGAGGAGCTTACATTAAACCCTTATAACTATATATATGTATAATGTATATTTCAACAGCACTTGGGTTCTCTTTTTCATTCACAAGAGCTGTATGCTGTCAGTGATAATTAGAGCCTGAGTCTTCTCCTATCCTTGGTGTTTCAGTTTGTTGTTGTTGTTCAGTCGCACAGTTGATTCCAACCCATTGCGACTCCATGGACCACTGCCCACCAGGCACCCTTGTCCTCCACCATCCTCCTCAATCCACCCAGTTCTGTGACCAATACCATCTAGCCATCTCATTTTCTGTCGCCTACAATACCATCTAGGCATCTACAATACCATCTAGCCATCTCATTTTCGGCCGCCCTCTTCTTCTTTTGCCCTCTACTTTTCCCAGCATGAAGGATTTCTCAAGTGAATCCTCTCTTCTCATTTGAGGTCCAAAGTACTTTAGCTTCAGCTTTACTATTTGACCTTCTAAGGAGCAGTCAGGGTTTATTTCTTCTAAAATTGACCTATTTGTTCTTCTCGCTGTCCAGGGAACTCTCAAAACTCTCCTCCAACCCTGCGCTCAGCTTTCCTTATAGTCCAGCTCTCACAACCATACATTACCTCTGGGTGTTTCAGTATTCAGCCCAGAATTCTATTATAGAGCATAGCATTATACAGGACAAAAGCATTTTTGAGCATAAATATTTATCTCTAAATCTAACACCATCCCTTTCTGGGGTTATGAAGAAAGACTTCCTTTTTTAAAAAAAAATTTTTTTTTATTTTTTTACAATATTAAAAATAAACTAACAAAACAGTCTACAAAACATAAAAGAAACAATTACACACACAAAAAAAGTAGTTCCTACGTACATCCTACAACGTTAAAAAAAATGAGAAGAGGAAGAGAGAAAAAAAAAGATACATGTCAATATAATATAATGTAATCAAACGTTATTTTTTATACATTTGCTATACTGTATATTTTCATCCTTATATCCACTCTCCTCTTTAACCACCATATTACAACTTTAATATTTTGTACATGGTTCCTACCACCCAGTGCACTACAGTCCTTGAGTCTACCAGCCACTCCTTTTACAACTCATTCATTCTGCCAAAAATACATTGTATTCGGAGCAGGTTTTTCTCCTTTATTATCCATCAATGTGTGTTGCAAAAAAGGCTTCCAAATGTCCCAAAATCTATTTTGTTTTATTAACCCCCTTTTTATATTTAATTCCCATGTAAGTTTTTCATTTAATGCCATATCCCAAACATCAACATACCATTTACCAATTTCTAAATTCATATCACCTTTCCAATTTCTGGCTACTTGTTGTCTCGCCAATGTCAAAAAAATAGGCAATAACTCTTTTATATTTTCCTCTAAATTCAAATCCTCTAAATCCGTTAATAATACTATTTTTTCATTCAACTTTAAACGGATATTTAAAATTTTTTCTACTTCTTGTTCCATTTTATGCCAGAAATTGGAAATAATTTTGCAATCCCACCACATATGTTTGTATGTCCCAATTTCCTGATGACACCTCCAACATTTTTTCGAATTGCTACTATTTATTTGATTTAATCGAACTGGCGTCATATACCATCGCCACAACATCTTGTAGTTATGTTCTTTAACTTTTGTAGACAGATTTCGCATCATCCTACTTTTCCATTTTTTCTTCCAATTCTTATCTGTAATAGTAATACTCAAATCCGATTCCCACATTCTTTTAAGGGTATCCTGGGATTCATCCATGTTGTTTATCATTTTATATAATTTACTTACTATTCCTTTTATCCCCATTGAACCTCTTCTTATTTTATATACCATCTCCTCGAAGTCTGTCAACTGCCTTATTGGCTGTAATTTCATTTTATATTGTTTATTCCACTTATCCAACGTTAGTATCTGAAGCCAGTTCAATTTTAATTCCTTATAAATTTCTTTTTTTGTTTTTTCATTCTCAATTCGATCCAGCCAATCTTTTAATAAGATTATATCATATTTATACATAATATTTTTTATTAATTCTAAATTTTTAAATGGAAATGTTTTAAGATCTTGCAACTCTAATATTGGAGAGGTGTTTGGTGCCAATTTATCTTTCAACTTTATCCATACATTTATCATAGATTTTAGGACATTATTTCTTGGTTTTAAATCAAAAACTATATTTTCCAGAAATTCTCCCTTTGCACACACATTACTATCTTTCATTTCTATCTCCCTCCATATGAGGTCCTCTATCGTTAAAAGTTTTACCAAGCCTTTAATTTGGAACGCCCTGTAATACGATTTAATATTAGGTAATCCCAAACCACCCTCTTTCTGCGGTTTATACCATAGGCTTTTAGGTATTCTTGCTCTTTTCCCTCCATTACAATAATCATTCAATAGATTTTGGAAAACTCCTAGTTCTTTTTCAGATTGTTTAATTGGAAGGACTTCAAATAAAAAGTTAATCTTGGGTAATAAACTCATTTTACAAATTGCTATTCTACCAAACCAGGAGGTCTTCAATACCCTATATTGAACAATTTTCTTCTTAATTTCCTCTTTCACTTTATCATAGTTTAGTTTCTTCAAATCCTCTACATTGTCAGCTATGTTAACTCCTAAATACTTTATACTTTTCCTAATTTGAATTTTAAATTTTTCCTTAATTCTCCCTATCTCTTCCTTATTTAATTTACTAAAGATTGCTTCTGATTTCCCCCAATTTATTCTCAGGCCTGTTATCTCTTCAAATTTTTGCAAATGATCTTGTATCTTTTCCATATTTTTTATAGGATCTTTCATTATAATTAAAGTATCATCTGCATACAAACTTATTTTTGTTCCATTTATCCCTTCTATGTTCGTATCACTCCTTATAGCTCTAGCCAATAATTCCATAGCCATTATAAACAAAATGGGGGAAAGAGGACATCCTTGTCTCATTCCTGCTTTAATTTCAATATCTTCTGTAAATGAGTCATTTACTCTTACCTTGGCATAACTACTTTTATAAAGTTGATTGACTACATTTTTAAATTTTTCCCCAAATTCTACTTTTTTAATTATTTCCCTAATAGTGACCCATTGTAAAGAGTCAAAAGCTTTAAAAATGTCTAAAGATAATAATCCTATTTTACCTTCTTTTCTCTTGTTTATTTGTAACAAATTTAACACCCTTCTTATTAAATCAGACATATATCTTTCCTTTAAAAAACCTGCCTGATCTGTATGTATATATTCCCCCAGAAAACTATTTAACCTATTAGCCATAATTGCTGTAAAAATCTTTGCATCTTGATTAATTAAAGAAATTGGACGATATGAGTCAACCAGTTCTAATTTTTTTCCTGGTTTTGGTATTAATACTATGATAGATCTAAGCCATGAATTTGGAGATTCTCCCCCCTCCAAAATATAATTATATAGCCTGGTTAATTTAGGAATAATAATTTGTTTAAATTCTTTATAAAATTCCGCTGGTAATCCATCTTCTCCTGGAGTTTTCCCTATTTTCAATTTATTTATAACATCTAATATCTCTTTCTCTGTAATTTGTTCTTCCATTTTAGCCCTATGTTCTGCTTTTATACTCTCCCCCTTGTGTTCTTGTAGATATTTTTCTAACTTGCTTAAATTTATTTTCTTATCTGTGTACAAATTTTGATAAAAAATTTTAACTATGTTAAGTTTCTCTACTATTTTATTACACCTTTTCATATCCTCCCTTATTAAAGTTCCAATCTCCCCTTTTTCCTTCTTCTCTTTCACTGCTTTTGCTAACATTTTTGAACTTTTATCACTATACTCAAAATATTCCCTTTTCAGATAAATTAAATCTCTTTTAATTTTTTCAATATCCCTTCCTGCTATCTCCTTCTGTAACAGTTGTATCCTTTCTAAGGTCTTCTTCTCCTTTGTTTTGGCATGTTTAATTTGCAATAATTTAATCTCTTTTTCCAACTCCAGTTGTCTATCTTTATATTGTTTATTTTTTAAACTCTTAAATTTAATACACTCACCCCTGAATACTCCTTTCATTGCATCCCAAATTACATTAAAATTTGTTTCATTGTTATCGTTAATTTTCCAAATTTCTTCCCAATTTTTCATTATCTGATCTTTTATCCCCTTGTCTTTAAATAATTTCGGATCATACCTCCAAGTTCTTATATTACTTTTATTTATTTTAAATTGTAATTCCACCATTACTTTGGCATGATCCGATTCCTTAAAAATTCCTACTTCTACATCATTTAAATCCTTCAATATATTTTGTGTTACAAATACATAGTCAATCCTAGAATATGAATTATACACCTGGGAATAATATGTATAAATTCGTTCTTCCCCTTTCAATTCTCGCCAGGAATCTTTCAGTCCAAACTTTTTTATCCACTCATCCAACAATTTAGCTTTCCATCCTTTTCTGTAATTAGTTATATTAGTGCAATCAATATTTGACCTTGTTAGGTTAAAATCTCCGGCAACTATCATTCTATCACAGTTTTCTTTTATCAAAATATGACTCAATTTAGTCAAGAATTGGTCTTGATTCTCATTTGGTGCATAAACATTGACCAACAATATTTCTTCTTCTTCTATACTTCCAGCTATAATCAAATATCTGCCTTCTGGGTCCCCTATCATTTTTGTTTTCGTAAATCCCAATCTTTTCGATATCATAATCGCCACCCCCCTTGCCTTGGAAGAACCAAAGGCCTTTTCATAATACTGAGTCCAACCAAGATACAAATTATTTTTATCCGCCGCTTTTTGATGCGTTTCCTGTAAAAAAATGATGTCCGCTCTATCTTTTCTTAGGGCCATTTCCAATCGTTTACGTTTAGTAGGACACCCTGCCCCTTTCACATTCCATGACAATATCTTAATATTTTTCATGTTTTAACTTTATTTAACCTTTTAAGAAATAGCTGGCAGACTTCAAAGGACGTGTTACCCACTACCCACAATTTAACATATATTACACAAAAATACATATAAAAAACAAAAAGTTGATAACCCCCTTCTTTTTTCAAAAAAAAAGCACCTCTACTAATAAGAGAAGGGGGGAGGGGAGTCATGTGGTTACAAAACTTGATCATTCTTCAGTAATACTTCAGCTGCAGATGTTACACTATCTTAATCGCCTCCGGTTGCTCCTTGAGCCTCTTCAGTTGTGGATTCTGATTTTTTTGCTGTGTTTGCTCCTGCCAGTGACAATGCTTCTTTGAGCTCCTTCCACTCTTGTGTTCCGTTTTCCAGAATCTTTGCTTCTACTAACACATCCAACACGTATGAATCTTCCTTTATATAAAAGGTTTTCCCCAGGTGCACAAACCTCATCTGTTTTGAAAATTTCCAATTATATAAAATTCCTTTATCTCTCAATTTTTTTGTAACAGGCTTAATTTGATTTCTCCAAATTCTTTCCTCAAATGCTATATTGTTGAAAATTTCAATATCCACTCCTTCCATTTTGAGAATATCCGGACCAGCATTTTTAATATAAGACATCAATCTTAATTTTGCACTCAAATCTGCAAATTTTAAAAGCACATTTCTAGAACCTGTTTTATGTTTCTTTGGACCCAGTCTATACACACTCTCAATGTCCTCAGGTGCAAAATCCCTCCCCATTTTCAATTCATTCAGCCATGTCAACAGTCTTAATTTCAAGTTGTCCGGTTTATTCTCAGGGATTTTTCTAATTATCACATTTTTCCTTCTTATCTGATCTTCCAGATATGCCATTCTTTTTTCATGGTCAATCAATTTATTTGCTTTTTCTTTCTCTCTTTCTCTCACCTCCACAACTTCTTGTTTTAGTTCCACCACCTCCTTTTTTACTGTGTCCATTGATTCTTTCATTTCCCCCATCTGCTTCCGTAAATTATTCATTATTTCAGATGTGCCTTTTAACAAATTTGTTGACGAGTCTTTTATATCTTTTTGAAGGATCTCGATAAGTTCTTGTTGCTCCTTAACTCGTTGAATTTCTGCAGCCTGTAGTCTATCAAACAATTGTTGTTTAAATTTGTCATAATTTTTCTCAACATTTTCTTCATGTTGTTTCATCCATGCTGACAAGACTTCACTTAAATCAGATTGAGGTTTGTCTTTTTCACTTATTTTCTTTTTTATGGCCCCCTGTTCAGCCTTTGACTCCATTTCTTGCTCTTGATGTGATTTTTGATTTCGTTGTATTGATTTGTCTCTGTGTTGTTGAAACTGTTCTCGTCGTTGTTGTTGATGATGAGCCTTCTCCCTTAATCTTTGCAATTCCTCCGCCTCATCAATTTCTTCCTTCAATGATTTCACCCTTCCTTGCTCTCTTCTTGTCAAACGTCCAATTCTTACCCAAGCAGGGTTATCTTGTCTATCTTCCAAAGATTTATCCCTTCTTTTACTCATCCAGATAACATTCACCAGAGCAGAAAACAATTATTAAAGTTCCATGAATATCCAGCAACAGGAGTCCAAAAATCACTTAACCGAAGGGGAAGACCAAACAAAGATAGCAACAGCAATCCTCAGTTTCACTTTGTTATTCCGGTAAACCGTATCCACAAGAGGGAAAAAAAAAATTCTTCTGCCAGCAATTATTCAAAGCAATACAGAGTCTAAACAGTTTAATTGGCTGCTATCGAAGTTTTGTAGTTAGTAAGTGAAGGGGTGAGGACTTTTAAAAATTAATTGCCAACCGGTGGATGGGAAGAGATCATTATCTTCCGTCTCAACTCTTGGCATTCACACACACTCCAGATATACAGTCCTTGTATTACTTCTCAAGCCAACAATCTTAAGGAAAAAAAGTATATCCAAACTTTCCCTTGACTTAAAATTGGCTTGGAATTGTCTTCACCCCACCCCCACTTCATTAAAATGCTTACAATTCAGCCAGCCAGCTTGAGTCCATTATCTCCGGTGAAACAGTCACAGCAATCTTTTAGTTGAAAACAACTTTTAAATATTCAAGGCAATACAGAATCTAAACAGTTTAATTGGCTGCTATCGAAGTTTTATAGTTGGTAAGTAAAGGGGTGAGGACTTTTTTTAAAAGTTAATTGCCAGGCAGCAGCCGGGAAGAAATAAAGTAAATATCTTATCTTCCGTCTCGGCATTCACATTCCCACACACTCAAGCCAACAATTTTAAGGAAAAAAGTATGTCCAAACTTTCCCTTGACTTAAAATTGGCTTGGAATTGTCTTCACCCCACCCCCACTTCGTTAAAATGCTTACAGTTCAGCCGGCCAGCTCGAGTCCCTTATCTCCGTTATCTCCGGTGAAGCAGCCACAACAAACTTTTGGTTGAAAACAGCTTTTAAAAGGTTCCCCTTGACTCTATAATCCTTATGGTCCTTTTATTACATTTTTAAAGATACTGTAACTACTTTTATTCCACAAAATGTGGCTCCGTTTTTGCAGCTGAAGAAAAAACAAACTCTCAGGTCTCCATCTTGGCTCCACCCCCCGAAGAAGAAGAAAGACTTCCATAGAGCACCAATCCCCATAAATGTTCCAACCCTAGCATCCTCAATGATTTTAGAAACATTGAAGGCTAGAAACCACCTGTGGCATGGAATCCTGATAGTTTCAGGACTGTGGGTCTTAAAGCTATTTCTTCCTGGCTACCACAACTTCAATTGCTTTATGTCTCACAACTTACATAAACTGCAGAAATGGGACAGGTTCAAATGCATTCTTCTCAATGGTCGTGATTTTATTACATGATACGTCCCTGTGAAAAACAGTGCATAGAATTAAGCTCATAGACAAGAGAAGTGGTTAACTTACACCCATCCTGGCTTATGTGTTACCTTTTTAAAAAGCATTATACAGTAAAACCTCATATAACACTAAAACCTGGTTCCACAAGTCTTGGTGTTATATGATTTTTAGTGTTATCTGATCCTCTATGGGATCCATAGAGATACATTGTAACCACACAGGCTTTAGCGGTTGTTATCTGAAGCATCCCATAGGATCTTAATGTTATCTGATGCAATTCTTCCCCCCAGATTCCTTAATGTTATGCGATTTTAGTGTTATTCGATACTAATGTTATATGAGGTATTACTGTACTGCCCATCTGGGTTTTTCACCATTGAAGTAAGCCAGCAATTGCTGTAACCCAAGTGTCAGACTGTCAGTTTGTAGGGCAAGCCCTACCATTAAGTAGAGTGTAGCAGATAAGATTCAATTGCCTATTCAGCTGACTTTTTCTTTTCGTGGAACAGAAAGAGGTGTCATCATTATGGTCATCTTATTCTTACCCCCAGGCAACAAAATGCCTCAATCTAGGCCTGTTAGTTTACCATCAGACATAGCAGATAGGCTTATGTTGTTGTTTATCCCTGTATCCTGGTTGCGCATTGACCCATTATTATGATACCATTGGAACACTATTCCCAAGACACCAGAATAAAACTATATAGAGGGTTCAAACATCATACCAAGACAGGTTTCTGAGTTCTTGTGAAAACTGACTTATAAGGAACAAAGTATTTTAGGACTGGAATTTTAGGATATTTTACCATTTCCACTCCTCCGGTGAACTTCGATGGCCATTTGGAGATTTAAACCTAACCCTCATGAGTCCTAGTCCACCATTCTATTTGCTATACCAAATTACATGCAGTTACATCCAAAATCAAGGAGAAAGATCCAGTAACAAAGTGTAGAGTATAATCATTGTAAAATGCAAACAATTTCTTTTTCCTTATGAATATCAGTCAAATATCATTGTATTGTCATGTGATATAACCATATAATTAACTATACCTATAACTCTGAACTACCAACTGAATGTTTCTGGTAGAACCAGCAAAACAAAGGGATACCATTTCAGTGGAAGATGGAGGCTTACAAAAAAGGCACAGTATATTATACATGAGAAACTTACAGGTGTGTTAGTGAAAGCAATCCATCCAGAGAGGTACTCTGCAGTATGCTCAAGGCATTACCCTTGAGAACCCTAGAATAGTGAAGGAAAGTTTGAGAAAAACTCACAAACAAGCTCACAGACAAGTCTTCTGCCTTAAGATATTAGATCAGTGGTGGTGAACCTATGGCATGTGTGCCAGAGGTGGTACTTGGAGCCCTCTCTGTGGGCACCTGTGCAGTCACCCCAGCACAGAGTTAGCCCTGCCCCTTCTCAGCAGCCTAATGGAAGCACTTCTTCCCTCCCCCCAGCACTGAGTTTGCCCTGCCCCTCTGCCCAGCAGCCCAGTGGGAGCGTTTCCTCCCTCCCCCTGTTGCTGTGTTGGCACTTTGCAATAAATAAGTGGGTTTTGGGTTGCAGTTTGGGCACTCAGTCTCTAAAAGGTTCGCCATCACTGGATTAGATGTTATCCTTCTGTATTCATAAACTTGAGACCAGACTGTAGAAAAGGTTACTTTTTATTCTACAACTCCCAGATGCCCAAGTCAGTGAGGGACTCCTACAGTTGTAGTTCAAAAAACAATTCCCACCACTAACAAGCTATGTGTCAGACGAGCTGCATCCTTGTGCAAGCATTAGCCCCAGCTAGAGATGTGTCTATCCCGTCCATGCTGGAAGATACTTTCATTCACTAATGATTGGCACAAATCTGGCTGGCAATGGGATTGGGAATACTGCATATATATAATTTCTTCTATGTCCTTAACACAAGCAGAAGCTGCTTAGGTGCATAGATCCTCACTGCTGGATTGGTGTGCCATTACCTATATACATAAACATAAAATGCCTCTTAAGATATTTTGTGTGTAGAGTCCATGCTTTCAAAAGCTTTACTACTCTGCTAAGTAAAGCTAGATTTATGACTGATGCTTAGCTAGTAAAGCTACATATAGGACCCTGCTGAGCAACCTGGCAGAAAAACTAACATAATTACTACTGAACTATGTACAACTTCAGATTCAGCCAAATTTATCTTTATTATCTTGAAACACTCCTGAGAGCATACAAGAATACTCTCTACTATGTGTTTCAGTTAATTTGCAGCACAGCTAGACTCTCTCAAACAGTGTTTGCCTTCATCTACAGCTCAGATCTCAAACAGATTATCCTCATTGCCAACAACATTTAGAAAATTAAACTAAATTCTTGGTGATTTAGGGAACCTGGCCCAAATCAAGGCAGGAGTGGATGCTTGCCCTTGAGTCCCAATATGAGCGAATACTCACAAGTACTCAGCCCAAGGGTATGCTCTCCACTCTTCTTTTCCAATGGAAGAAATGGCATTACCAGTGAAGTCTCTGAGGAAACAAATAAAGAGTACAGTATTATGGTTCCATTAGGTTGTAAACACCCAGTGAAAACAGTGGTGTGCCTGTCAATCATGATAGAGAAGTGTTCTGCACCCCATAGCGTCCAATTATTACCTTTTTGGAGTGAAACTTCAAAAAACTAATTGATAGACGGAAGAGTCTGGCAGTTGTAGGCTGAAAAAGCAACTTTCCTAAGCTGTGCTGGAACCATATTTCCAAGAAGAGTTGGGTTTTTCTAATGTAGCCATCTGAGTTGAGTCATGTCTGTAAATCAATTCTAACAGTCTTCATTTCTGCAGCTGGCCTTTTGTAAAACTAGTGGATCCTAACTGCTAGTACGAGGCCAAACCATCCCAAATTACCTGGCAGAACATCAGGGATTATTGCTGGATGAAGTTATCCCACATCCCCCACTTCTGTCACCATTGCAAGATAGCTAAGAGGAACATCTGAGAGAGTAGCAGATTGTATCATCACCCTTTCTGGTCAGAAAGTCTATATAGTATGTGATTCATCCTCATGAACTCCAGATCGACTACTGTATGGAACAAATCCAGTTTCTACCCAGTGCCCCACCTTTCTCTGACCTTCTGGAAGCAGTTATTTTTTCTAGAGCTACTGTGGTTGAATACTCCACAAACTGCTATCTTCTGAACTTGGAAATCCTGCTCACTTATCATCTCAGATTTATGAGTGTTATGTTATTTTGGAAGAAAGGGATTCAGTCTTCTCTCTTACAATATTGTCTATGAAATCTGATCATTAGGAGCTGATGCTGTTAATCCAAATTTCCCCTGCTAAATTGTTTTGTGTCCTTCTGATCCTATCTTTTCTTCATGTGAGATATTGATAACACTTAGCAAAGTACCTGTGCCATTAACAATTGCATGGCAGGCAAAAGTCCAACAGGCAGAGACTTCTGGCTTGAATTTTTAGTAATGCAAAAAAGCTCTATTGTCATATTTATTGAAAACAAAGAACTCCTATGAGGGAAAAGGCAAGGAAAAACAAATAAAGTGTGAGGCGGGCCTAGAGTTTGTTCCTTTAAAAACACAGTATTGGTCAAAATGACTGGTCTGTGGAGAAGGTCTACTAACAAGACAGAAGTGTGAACCCGCTTAACCCACAGAGTGGTTGTGGGTAGTTTTGTCACACAAGAGTCGTAGATGTGTAATCATAGTACTGTATAGTGGACCCCCAATTTAAGGAATTAATCCATTACATAGCGTTTTCCTTATAGCGATTTTTTCCTTAGAGCTGTTTCCCATAGAAATGTATTGAAGCATTGAAAACCATGAAGGAAACCCATTCTGTAAAGCGATTTTATCGTTATTTTTTTCCTTGAAGCGGACTGTTATTTCCTATGGGTTTCTTTCACTGAAGCAAATTTTCTTGTAGGCGGACCTTCCTTAAAGTGGGGGTCCACTATACAAAGATAGCCTTGTTGCTCTATGCTTGGAGGCACAGGGTATTTCAAGATGTAGTGAGAGTAGGACTGGTTGAGCTTTTAACCACTTGAACACAGAAGGATATTTTGAAGTCATAGATGATTTTGGACATATTCATTCTCTATTCCAGAACCTGGGCCTGCCAGAAACAAGATGAGAATCTCAGCAGCTACACTGCATTGAACACCATTGTTTTATGAAACATGTATGATTGAACCATCTCTGGCAGAAGACAATTGCTTAATAGGAAGTAGAGTGGAGTTCATCTTCATAGTTGCCTATAGATAAGCCCTATGACAGAACAGCTCACAAGGTTCACACAACTCTGTCCAGCCACATCAACAAACTCATTTGATCAGCTTAATTGGCTGTACTCATTGAGGGATTTTATCTTTGGAGCTCTGAGGATGGGGTGACTGGATCCTTGGTGGGCAGCAAAAAATTTCACTACCACAGTGGGTGGAGCCTATGTCATGGGCGGAGCCTATGTCATGGGCAGGGCCTATGTCATGGGTGATCTAGTCATGCCCGCCATATGGCCATGTATACATCTGGAAACATGGGCAGCACTGGATCTTTGGCTGTAAATTGAGATGAGCACTGCACCCGAGTCAGATATGACTGGCTTTTGACCTTGAACACACTTGCAGGGACAAAACGTGATGGGGCAGGGCAGGGAGGTGGGCATGGCCACCCAATTTCGCTACCCCGCTGCCTGAAGGCCACCCAATTTTGCAAAAAAAAAAAAAACACCTGCCCAGAGGCCAACCAATTTTGTTAACAGAACACACTCACCCGGGGTGTGTGAACCTGCTGCTGCCCACCACTGGATTGAAGGCTAGATAATTAACAGTGATTATGTGCCATCACATTGAGTCGGACTTATGGTGATCCTGTTTCCTAGTTGTACATTAGTCATAGATGGTTTACCAGCTCTTCCTGGAATGTTGAAAATGCCCTAAGCTAGCACAGATGGCAAGACATATAACCCCATGTTCTGGGAATAAGGATTCAAACTCCTGCCCCAATGTCAAAACCAGGCATTTTAACCCACTGAGCTCTCCTACTCGGATACTTACAAGAAGAAAAACACATGGGGATGACCGTAAGGCTTGGGAAAAGGCACACGCTGGAGTCCAGGGGAGTTGGTTTTGGTGCAGTTGAGGATTTCCAAGGTACAATGACACGGAGTTGGGCAGGGCTCTATGGCTGCGTCCAACCTTCCAAAGGACACCAGTATGATCACAAGAAAGATATGAGTATTAGCGGGAACAATAGGGCCCATGCTACAGAACAGATTCCAGGCCCCGCTCCCCTTTTGCTCATTTGACCCCAGAAGAGGATGTCTGGGGAAATGGTAGCCAACACTGGTAGCCACATGCCTCTCTATACCAGAGGCAACCACCGCATCACCACCTCGTGTCTGAGTTCCACTGATCTTTGACCCCATCTGTGAGTCTGTGTGCTGAATCTATATATTCCACTCAGTTGTGACATCATCATAGACTCACTCCTGGGTCTAGCGCCATGGAATTTCCATAACCAATGGCAACCATGTACACACACACATATACAGAGGGTGCCAAAATGTATATACATCTTAAGAAATGTTATGTCTTACTTTTTAAAAGTTGAATTGAATTAACTTAAAAGCATGAATGTTAGCGTTAGCATGTGAAAGGTGGGATAGTCAAAGAAAATGGTGGAAGCTTGGTCGTTGTTTGAGGAACGCAAGACCATTTTGAAGATGTATGGCTCAGTTTCCCCCATGTTCTCCTGATTTAGCACCCCTTGACTTCTAGCTATGAGGTACCTTAAAGGAAGTGGCATTGCATAGGAAACTAGCAACATTGGTGGTGGTTACCTTGCTCGAAAGCCAGTTGTATCAATGATCATCCCTGTTTATAGCCGAAGAGCTAGCGCTGTCTGCATCTGCAGACGTTTCCGTGGACATGTGCCAGGCATGCCTCAACACCAGAGTGCACGGAACACTGTTTACCTTCCTACCAAAGTGGTCCCTATTTATCTACTTGCAATTTCTTGCTTTCAAGCTGCTAGGTTGGCAGGAGCTGGGATATTGATGGGAGCTCACGCCGTATTGCAATACCTGAGAATCGAACTCTAACCTTCCAGTCAGCGAGTTCAGCGTCTTACCCACATGAGCCACCTTCAGGAAGGAATTGAAAAGGCATGCAGTGATACAAGTGGACACTTTGGTCCATGTTGCTCAAGCAATAGTTGGCCTTAATCAGAAGTGCCCGGACAAACGTGACTTGTATTCATCTTTTATTATCAGTATATATTGAGTACTATAATTTTAATAGTTTTTTTCCTTTCTTACAACGGACACACATCTTTGGCACCCTCTGTATATATAAAGAAAAGAACACAGCTAATATTTTACAAATGTAATAAATTTATTTAAAAAACAACTAAAAAATTAACCCAACCCTCAAAATAAATTCTCTTTAAATTAGGCAATTATAGTTTACTCAAGAACTATACAAAATCTGGTAGATATTACTTCATACATTTTTATCCATATCCAACTGAAACCACTTCCTAAGTCATATACAGTCAAACCTCGCATAAAGAGCGCCTCGCTTAAAGAGTAACTCGCTTAAAGAGCAGAATTTTCTCTGGATGTTTGCTTCACTTAACAAATAAAACCAATCAAAAACTCACTTAACAAATAAATCGGGGTTCACAATTCCCCCCACAAAAAGTCACAATTAGTTACTGTAAAACACCAGATAATGCTAAAACTTGGTTCCACAAGTCTTGGTGTTATCCGATTTTTAGTGTTATCCGATCCATGTTAAAATCCTATGGGATGGATCGGATAATGTTAAAGCTCCATAGAGATACATTGTAACCGCACAGGCTTTAGTGGTTGTTCTCGATCCATCCCATTGGACCTTAACATTATTCGATCCAATTCTCCTCCCCAGATTACTTAACGTTATCCGACCCAATTGTTATCCGATCCAATTGTTATCCGTTGTTTTACTGTATTTACATTGATGTTTTGCTTAAACAGCAAACTCGCTTAAAGAGCAATCCTGTGGAACACATTATGCTCTTTAAGCGAGGTACAACTGTAATGTGCTCTGGTTAAGGAAAGCTGTCCTTTAAACACTGTAAAGAGGAAAATTGTGTGGCAGGTGTCAAAAGAAACTCCGACGGTACTATTCTCCATCCATGCTAAGATCTGATAAAATCTCCTCTTCTATGGGGTTTTGGTCTGAGAGTGACAGATCAGTCACCTGGGAAGAAAAGAAAGGGCTTGTTGATTACGCTGCAAAACACAATAAACCAGTTACAGTAATCCCTGCCTCTCTGTGGGATATTTTACAGTAAAGTTGTTTTGCTGGCTCAAAGCAGGGCCCCTCAGTCATTAATAGCAATATATAATATCACCCACTCCCACACATCTGACACAGTCCCATTTCAAACCCCTCCTACCAATATGCTCTCCATCTGGTCCTTTATAGTCAAGTCTAGGGGTGGCATTTTTTAAAGAGAAGATGCCACAGAGGAGAGTCTCTAAAACTAAAAATGCTTGTTTAAAAGGGCAAGCACACTTCTTTCCTGGGGAAAGTCAGCAGTTCTCAGTAGCATTAAGAGCTCTGGTATTGCAGTGGTTAAACTGCTGTACTGCAGCCAAAACTGCTAACGTCATGAGTTTGGTCCTGATACAAGGTAGATAAAACGAGTGCCCAGCAGGTTGTGGGTGGGGAAAATGCTAATTAACATGTGAACCGCCCACAGTGCACTAAGCTCTATATGGGATAATTGCTACTGCTCTCTGCCAAAGATGCTATCTAGCCTCAAAGGGTCTAAAACATGGATTCCCAACTTAAGGTCCACGGTCCATATCCGGCCCCTAGTGCCATTTCATGTGACCCATCCCTCCAAAGGCATTCAAGAAACAAAATGGCTGCCCCTTTGAAGCTGTTGGGACAAAATGGCCACCTCCCTCGTGCAGGCAGGGAAAAATGGCCATCCAGCCCTTGAAACTGACTGAGAGAGCGTGACCCAGGCTTGAAAAGATTGGGAACCCCTGGTCTAAAAATAGAACTGAGAGAATACTTCTATCAAAAACAGATATGTACAGAATACATTTCTTTTTGCATGATCCAGACACAGATAAAGAGAATATATTCAACAGAGAACACGTGTCTATTTTCATGGATACTCAGCCTCCATTTTCCACCCATATTGTAGCTGGCTTTCAGCCTGGAACAATTCAAAGCAATTACATGCTTGAACCAAAAAGAAAGGATTTGGTTTTTTAAAAATAGCAGGGTCTCTGACAGGGAGGAAATCCTAAAGATTGGGGATATGGAACTCTGGGCTGATTCACATTTCCCATTATATCATTCGGTCTGGGGAAGGGGGATGTGAATCAGCCAGCCCCAAACTCAGTATTTCTCACATTTTCCCCATTTAGACAAGCCCACAGATCTATGAACAGACAATGCCATCAGCTAACTTCCAAGTCTAATAAGAATAACTTCTTTCTGTTCACTCTTTCCAACTCTCATGAAGTCACAACATCCGACAATTGCTTTACAGATCAAAGCAATGTGAGCTCCTGCCAATATATCTGATAAATGTTTAAGTTCACCTGGATGAGACCGTTGAGATCCTCTTCTGTTAAACAGTCAATCAGGTCTTCCTCAGGAGAGCTGTACTCCACTGCAACCTTTCCATTGTCTGAAACAGGCAAAAAAACAAGGCCAAGTTTGAACAAATCAACTATGAAGGGGGGTTTTTTGAGTGAAAAAACTCAAACAGATTAGGGGGGGGGCATAAAACAGCAGAAAAGACGTGTAACATGGAGTTAAATGTTAAAGAAATGTATATTCCCTGTGAATACAAATATAAATGGTACTCTCACTGAACTAAAAGAAATATTATTGGATGTGACCAATGCTAATCTTTTTTAAAGAAATGGAAAAATAGAAAGACCTGATGGAAAATGTATTAGTTTTAACAGAGGAAAGATATGTCTGGGCAGGAGGGACTCCAAATAATGTTAAGAAAACCCAACCAGTAGCCCAAGAAATGCAGGTAAAGATCCAAATTATAACTGCTACCATATAAGGACCTTGGGATCTGTTTGAACGAACCCTAAACAATAAAGGCAATAGTCATGCAAAGAAAGTCACATCCAATGTAGTGTTGATCGAATGTAGTGTTTCCAAGCCTTTGATTTTTGGACCTCAATTCCCAGAAGCCTAAGTTAATTCCCAAAAGCACTGATCAGCCAATGTACTAACTTAGGCTTCTGGGAATTTAAGTTCCCCTGTGAGCCCTGGGCCCCACGTTGGGAAACACTGGTCTAGTGCATCTTCTTTAAGATGAAGGATATAATACACACACATACGTACCTTAAAATTGGCTCTGAGGATGTTCATTAAATAGTGGCGTGTCTTACCACTTCTACAGTATGGAATGAAATCTTGGATTTAAAAAAAAGTAACTACAGTAATACCTCGGATAATGCTAAAATCGCATAACGTTAAGTAATCTGGGGATAATTGGATCGAATAACATTAAGGTCCTATGGGATGGATCAGATAACAACCGCTAAAGCCTGTGCAGTTACAATGTATCTCTATGGAGCTTCAACGTTATCCGATCCATCCCATAGGATTTTAACATGGATCGGATAACACTAAAAATCGGATAACACCAAGACTTGTGGAACTAAGTCTTAGCATTATCCGAGGTATTACTGTATAATAAAAAAGAAGCAATAGCTTATGGACATATGGCAGAGTACTAAAATTTCTAGGGTTGAGAGGGAGGAAGACATACTAAAGAAAATGAATAATGACCAAGTCTAATGATGTCATCTGAATTGACAAAGTCTGGTTATTATTAATTATAACTTGTTTCAGATAAATCAACATTAAAAGGCCAGCCCTAGAGCCAAGTAAATAATCTGGCAGCATCACATGCTTTCTTACATAGTTAAGGATCCTGTTGCTTTCATCTCCCATCCAAGGCATCATCATAGAAGATCTATTGATTGATTGATTGATTGATTGATTGATTGATTGATTGATTGATTGATTTAAAAAGAAGGTGGTCTTACCTAGAACTACTAAGAGAATCTTCCGGAATGCATCTGAGATAGCACGTTGCATTGCAAGTTTTTGTATGTGGCGAACTGCCATGAGAAACTCTAAGACAAAACCATGAGAGGAGCAGATTGAGTCAACATAAATTTGCACGCCACTCAGTAAAAACCTTTGCGGACAGTTGTAAAGGAAAACCCTAGCAGTTTGTCTGTCTAAAACAGGGATTCCCAACCTAAGGCCCACAGTCCAAATCCGGCCCATGGTGTTATTTCATGTGGCCCCCCACCCCTCCAAGGGCATTCAAAAAACAAAATGGCCACCCATTTGAAGCTGTTGGGACAAAATGGCAACCCCCATCATGTAGACAGGGCAAAATGGCCGTCCGGGCCTCAAAGCTGACTGAGAGAGCATGACCCACCCCCCTGGCTAGAAAATGTTGGGAACCCTTGGTCTAAAAGGACATTCTAATTATGCTAAGTCTAAAAATAAAGTTTGATGCAATGAAAACATGTCTACACTATAATCGTTTGTTACAAAATGCAAGTATAACTACAGCCTTAGCAGGTCCCCTGAGAAGACCAGGTCAATATATCGAAATGTTTTAAAGAAAGTGCAAAACAATCCTAAACAGGTCACACCATACTCTTGTTAACTATATCAAGCTTCCCCAACCAAACACCTTTCAATTGCCGTCACCCACATTAGGCAAGGCTATTGTCTGTGTCTGCTGAGATTCATGGGAGTTGTAGTTCAACAGGCACTGGGTTAGAAAAGGGTAGGGTACATAATAAGGCATGCTACCACTGTTATATCTTCCTTATTTAATTATAATACCCTCTTCTTAATTATTACCTTGGTTAGGATCCACCTGAACCTCAGCCACACCAATACCTCTGGTGCAAATCCCATGTTGGGGGATGGTTAATTCTTGGATACACAGGTACTTTGAACACTGGATCCTGTGTGATGTGCTTCCTTCTTCCTCTTCACCCTCTTCAAAACCAGATATATTCTGGAACTGTTTCAACAGGGATAATGAGACCAATACAAAGACATGTGGAGCCAACTCTACCTGCCTTCATCTACTCTCAACATTTCCGGGCACATCTCAAGTTCTCTGTATGCCAATATTGAAAGTAAAAGGTGCTGAAATGTCATGAGCAGTAGCCATGGATCTTGTTCTGGTGATCATATTTGTGCATATGCAAAACAAGACAAAGTGTTCCTTCCCTTTGCTGAGCAATTTGGCAGACAGAAGTGGGATATATTACTTTTGCAGATTCCTCTTGCTGCCCATGATGAGTGTGGGGTACTAGGAATTGTATTCCAAAGCATAATGCACCCAACCTGTGGTTTCAGAAGTATTCCGGCACAACAACGGCCAGCCTCAAACTTTGTGACAGAAGTTTTGACAGAAAGAAGGGTGCTTTCATCTCCCCAAAGTCATCTTGATCCTGGAGTAAGGAAGGCATGATTCACTCCCTTCATCTTTGATTCTGGAGATACTCAGAATCTAAGGGAGATTTTCAGTGCTTCTGATCATTTCCTAGGTGAAGGTAAAGGTCACCCTTGCTCAAAAGCCAGTTGTATCTGACTCTAGGGTTCAGTGCTCATCTCTGTTTACAGCCACAGAGCTAACACTGTCTGCATCTGCAGACGTTTCCATGGACATGTGGCAGGCATGCCTCGGCACCAGAGTGCATGGGACACTGTTTACCTTCCCACTGAACTGGTACCTATTTGTCTACTTGCAATTTCTTGCTTTCAAACTGCTAGGCTGACAGGAGCTGGAACAGAGACAGGAGCTCATTCCATTGTGCGGTACTCAGGTCTCGAACTGCTGGCCTGTCAACCTCCCAATCGTGAAGTTCAGTGTCTTAACCACTTGAGCCACCACAGTCCCAGAGCATTTCCTAGGCCAGTGCAAAAGAAGAGGTTGGCCTCTCTCCCTTCCCACTGGTCCCCTGGATTCATGCCTGAATGAGAACAGAAAAAAAGGAGTGGGATGGTTAAGCCCAAGTCAAATATGCCCTTCCTCTTCCTGAAAAGCAATAAAATACCACCGTCCACTTCAGTGAACAGCTATTAACAAATCAGATAAAATTTGAAACTAAATCTCCAAACTGCTCTTGCCATTAGAGATTAGAAACTGGCAAACTTTTTGTTGTTGTTCAGTCACACAGTCAATTCCAACCCTTTGGAACCCTATGGACCATTGCCCACCAGGCACCTCTGTCCTCCACCATCTTCCTCAGCCTGCCCAGCTCTCTGCCCAATGCATCTACAATACCATCTAGCTATCTCATTTTTGGCTGCCCCCTTCTTCTTTTGCCCTCCACCTTTCCCAGCATCAAGGCTTTCTCAAGTGAATCCTCTCTTCTCATTCGGTGTCCGAAGTACTTTAGCTTCATCTTAGCACTTTCGCTTCAAACTTAGGGCTACATTAATCAGGCAATGGAGTACGGATTAGTTTTCGTATTCATCCTTGAAGAAACCACAGACAGCAATGCATTCCCCTTTATGAACAGAGGCATGAAAATGAGGAGGAAGGGAATAAAAACAACAGTTCATCCTTACAGCGATGATGTGATTGGACCAGCCATTGAAACCAAGGTAGTAATTGGCTAAATCTTTGCATTTGTTACTATTCAGAGTCAAGACTTGGTCTGGAAAGGACCGCTGTCTGGTACACATCGAAACCTGGATATGCAAAAGAAAAGAAAAGAAAGAAAAAGAAAACAGTCCTAAATTAGGGGTGCTGTCCTGACTGTAGGGTTCTAGGAGTAATCATCCCCAAATTCTCTCTTTTTAAGCTCTTATTCAGAGGCACACTGCTTCTGAATATGAAATAGCTATGTCGCCACAATGACTTCCGTCTTTTGACAGACCTATCCCTACCATGCATACATCTAACCTTTTTAGAAAGCATGCGATATAGTAGCCATCGTCGTAGGCTTCAACTTGTTTCCAATAATGCATTTTTTTCCAGAAGCAGGAAAAATGCCATTGGTGTAAATTTGTTTAAGGTGGATCCCAGCTTGCCATGAAGTGACTCACACAATATGACGGTCTCCAGTGGTATTTCCTCCACTGAGGGGACCATCACCCCACCTAAAGCGGCTCATCCGCCCGTAACCGTCAGCCCCTTTAGCAAGTCAGGTTATTTACCGCCACCCAACACTCGGTGTTGAGTCATTGGCTGTACGGTCTACTCCATTACCATAGTGGAATGTCTGGCCAGCCAGGTAAGTGACCATCACATCATCTGGTAATGAACCAGACTAACTAATAGTAAAGGTAAAGATTTCCCTTGCTCGAAAGCCTGCCGTATCCAACTCTAGGGTTCAGTGCTCATCTGTTTCAAAGCCAAAGAGCCAGCACTGTCTGCTTCTGCAGACTTTTCCATGGTCATGTGGTAGGCATGACTAGACACCACAGCACATGGAACGCTGTTACCTTCCCACCGATGTGGTCCCTATTTACTTGCAATTTCTTGCTTTCGAACTAATAAAAAAGGGTAAATACAGGTCACCATGGGGTGAACATACCCAGTTTGTTAACTGATCAAATGTATTGTCCCAGCAACCAGCAATTGGGGGGAAACTCCATTTACTCTACTTCTTTCTGCATGCCATCAAACATTTAACCATTGGATAACAAATCTCACTCAGATTTATATTGTTGCAGATGTCACTCTGATAGGAACTGCAATGCGTGGTAAGACAATTGTATCTATCAGGCCCTGCCATTAGGCAGAGTGTGGCAGCTATCTCAAGTGGAATACCTATAAAGTGGCAGCCTACAAATCGAATTATTGAATTAAATTAAAAAGTTAAATTTGCTGGGCATGGAAGAAGTGGCAATGACAACTATGTCCCATACCTATTTTTTCATTCTCTGTATTGCTATGTCTCCAGGTATGACAAGGTCACTGTGTTACTGTCAGTGTCACTGCAACTGGTTTCTTACACACGGATGCCTCTACCTCAGGCTGCCAAATGTCTTGTGCTGGTCTTTGAATCCCTTCAACTACTGAACAAAGGGTTTCTAGACCATGTAGCAAATGGTAGTCTACTGAGAATATGCCCAGCTTGAACCACACTAGTTAGTTAGTACAGCATTAGATATGGAGCTTGTTTAAAAGTAAAAGACATGTTTGTCTGTGTCTCATTCTACATGCTACAAATTAGCTCATTTTTTTAGTGATTGGTACAGAACAGTGATGGCCAATCTTGGCACTCTAGATGTTCTCAGACTTCAATTCCCAGAAGCCCTGATCAGCAGAAATGCTGACTTGGCCTTCTGGTAATTGAAGTCCAAGAAAACCTGGAGTGCCAAGGTTGTCCATCACTGGTCTAGAACAAGGGTCAGCTAACTTGGTTCTCTAGATGTTCCTAGGCTTCAATTCCCAGAAATCCAAGTCAGTACACCTGCTGATCAGGACCTCTGGGAATTGAAGTCAAAAAACATCTGAAGAACCAAGCTTGCTGACCCCTGGTGTAGAGGAAAGCAGCCTCCCTAATCAAAAGCATTTGAAGGAACTGTGTGTCTGGAGGGAAAATATTATTATAACAAGAGTTAGGCCTTTTCTTGATTGAATGCTATCAAAAGCTAAAGAATAGAGAATGTTACCATTTGACATAATTTCACTGTACCAATTACTCTACAGGTTCTTTCTGCTGTTAACAATGTCTCAGAGTTCAGAGTTGTAGTGATGTACCTTTAGAGGGGATTTCTGAAACAGGCACTGCCGGTCGCATGCACTTTGTGCTCTTCTGGCATCTCTAGCTGAATAGAACTTGACCAGCGCATAATAGCCAGGACCAGCCACTGGAGCATTTCTGTTAACCCTCACGGAATAGAGCAATCCAAAGGCAGAAAATGTTAAATACAAGGCATGCTGAAATGGAAGAAACAAAGAAAAATACTATTGGAACAAGAAGAGGAAGGTGCATTTGTGAAACAGCCAGTAAATGATTATGTGTAATCAGTAATTTTCATAAAGGAGCTGAAACCACGAGGCAAAGTCAGACTACTGCAACAGTGGACTGTGAGAGCTGTTAAGGACAGGAGTGGGAATCTGGCGGTCTGACCAGGTTATCCTGCTGTGTTAATAGAGTACTGTAGACGCTACTGCCAGTGACTCAATGCCTATAGCAGTTAACTAACCTGACAAGGCAGAGAACTATGGTAACAACCTTGGGTGGCAAAGTCTACAGGGAAGGGCGGTGATCCCCAAGTGGATTAAATCCATCTTGATGGAGGGCAGCAGCCTCATTAATCTCCTGGGGCTGACGAGGACTTTGTGTGCCAAAAGGGTTGAATGATAAGTTGACATGGGAGTTGAACAAAAAGAAAGGTACAGTAATACCTCATATAACATTAGTATTGAATAACACTAAAATCGCATAACATTAAGGAATCTGGGGGGAAGAATTGCATCAGATAACATTGAGATCCTATGGGATGCTTCAGATAACAACCGCTAAAGCCTGTGTGGTTACAATGTATCTCTATGGATCCCATAGGATTTTAACATGCATCAGATAACACTAAAAATCATATAACACCAAGACTTGTGGAACCAGGTTTTAGTGTTATATGAGGTTTTACTGTATTATTGTTGAAAATAAGTTTGGGGGACATATGGCAATCTTTTGTGGAATACACATTGAGTAAAGGTAAAGGGGACAAGCCAGCACTTGAGCAACTGAGATTTTGGGACAAATAAAAGGTGACTGTGATGCACCAAACCCCTAGGGCAATCTACATATCACAGAGGTGTATACTATGAATATGTTTTTTTTCTATACAGTATTTGGTATTTCTTCCCTTTATATATTTTATGGTATAACGAGAGAGAATAGGTAATGAAAATTGGTATACAGTACTGTATATGCTAAAAATTGATTAGGAATGGGGGTTCAGATGAGTATGCTTTTATAAAATAAATAAGATTTACTTAATGTATTGATGGTGTAAGGAAGAAAGGATTTAAATACTTTGTAATTATATGTATTGGTGTTTTTCTTTTTGTTTGTATTGTGTATGTTTTGTTTTGCATTTTATTTCTTTTTGTATGTTATTCTTATAATAATAATAATAATAATAATAATAATAATAATAATAATAATAATAATAATAATAATAATAATAATAATAATTTATTTAGTTTTGTTTATTTTGTTTTGTTTTCGGATATGCATTGGGGTGTGACAACCCACAACCACCACTGATACACTTTTGGTCCAGAGCAGCAGCAGCAGCAATTATTATTATTATTATTATTATTATTATTATTATTATTATTATTATTATTATTATTATTATTATTATTATTATTATTATTATTGCTGCTGCTGCTGCTGCTGCTGCTGCTGCTGCTGCTGCTGCTCCTGCTCTGGACCAAAAGTGTATCAGTGGTGGTTGTGGGTGCAGCAGCAATTATTATTATTATTATTATTATTATTATTATTATTATTATTATTATTATTATTATTATTATTATTATTATTATTATTATTATTATTATTATTATTATTATTGCTGCTGCTGCTGCTGCTGCTCTGGACCAAAAGTGTATCAGTGGTGGTTGTGGGTTGTCACACCCCAATGCATATCCGAAAACAAAATAAAATAAACAAAATAAAATAAATTATTATTATTATTGCTGCTGCTGCTCTGGACCAAAAGTGTATCAGTGGTGGTTGTGGGTTGTTACACCCCAATGCATATCCGAAAACAAAATAAAATAAACAAAATAAAATAAAAAACACTTTTGCACTTTAAAGACTGCTATTTTGTTTTGTTTGTTTTGTTTTGTGATATGCCTGAACCACAGACTAACACAGCTACTATTTTAAAAAAAAACATCCGATGCAGAAGGCAAATGGAAGACCACTGCATTATATTCTCAGGACCAATCTTCATGGCTGGTCGCAGCGAGGCTCAACACTATTCGGAATTGGATATGGCTGGAAGAGGAGGAGGAGGAACGATAGCTAGACAAGTATGACCCTTAGTCTATGGAACACAGTCACAGGACTGTGGCACACAACCAAATGAACAAAGAAAGTCTTGGAGCATTTTCAAAATGAACTGGCGGAGCCTGGGCTCCACACAGTGATGGGATGTAACAGGTTCTCACCAGTTCGCCAGAACCGGTAGTAACTTTTCCCAGTGTCCCAGAGAACCTGTAGCAGCTTTTGGGGGGAACCACCTTCGGGGCTTACTTTTTCACTGCGCATGTGCACCAAGCACTTGGTGTACATGCATGTCTACAGTGCTTGGCGCATATGCATGGCCTCCTTACTGTCCTTGTGTTGTGGGTGGGTGGGTGGGTTGAGAGAGAGAGAGAGAGAGAGAGAGAGAGAGAGGTGTGTGTGTGTGTGCGCTTATTTTTATTATTATTATTATTATTTATTTTTCTTTGGCTCCGCCCACAATGTCATGATGTCATGATGTTGGCTCCGCCCACACTGATGACATCACGGTGGGAGGGGTAGTAAAAAATTTGACACCCCACCACTGGCTCCACATAATGAAAGGAGGATTATCGGCTGCTCAAATGCAGTGCAAGCGACCCAAAGAGGGTTGGCCTTGTCGAAGAGGCCCTACACGAATGCGGTGGTGGGGCCCCCGAACGTGTGAAGTTGGGGAGTGAAGTGTACACGCAACCCTCACTCATTACGGGGTGGGTGGGGGTAGGAGGTCTTTTGGGGTTCCACGCCTGCCTTAGGGAAGGGAGGGGGAGAGGGTCGGTGGGCCATGCGTTCACACGCGCAGAGTGACACGTGTCCACCCCGTCTACTTGCCTCCGAGGCGTCTGACTCCAGGCCCAGAACGAGGAGGGTCCGGCAGTTCCCGCTCGGGACGCGGAATTCGAGGACTTCAGCCATGGAGGGGAAGCCGAGACAAGGCGGGGCGGGAAAAAGCAGGTTTTGAATGAAGAAATGCCGCTTAGTCCGTCCCTTCCTCCTCCGCCCAGCAGCGCGTCTGTAGGTGGAAGTGAAAGTTATAGCAGGAGTGCCCAAACTACAGCCCCGGGGGCCGGATCTGGCCTCCAATTCATCTGGACCGCAGATGAAAAAGAGAAGAAGCTGCAACTCAGAGGTGCCCAAACTTTTCAGGCTGGGGGCTGGTCACATGGTTCTGGGGGTGGTCACGTTGACCTGGGGGCCGGATCCGGCCTCCAATGCCAATGCATCTGGGCCGCAAAAAGCCCTTGTGCCTCCTGGAAGCGGAAGTAAAACGTGCCCAAAAAATGAGGACTTCAATGGGCCAGATGAATTGGCATCGGCAGCCAGATCTGGCCCCCATATAGTGACCCCCCCCCCAACCATGTGACCAGCCCACAGCCCGAAAAGTTTGGGCACCTCTGAGTTGCAGCTTCTTCTCTTTTTTAAAAGAAGGTTTTGAGGTTTATCAGGATTGGAGTCTTTTCCAACGCCAAGACTCTCACCTCAAGAACATGGAAGCAGAAATAGATTAAGGGTGGACCTCAAATTGATTTATATTAGGAAATTAGCCAAAGTGTGTCTGGTCATCTAGTCCTTTTAATTCCTGTTTGTTTTAGATACAGGTGTGTTAATTTTAGCTTTGTATGTTGTTATATGCTGGTGGCGCCTCTGACACGAATAAAGAAATAAATCCAAAGCTAACTATTTATTTAGTTGACTTTTTTAAAAAGTAGCTGTGTTAGTTTGTGTTTTGAGCATACTGTATCAGAAAGTAAACAAAACAAGAACCTAGCACAGCAGTTAGTCTTTAAAGTGCTACGTTTTTGGTTTTGTTTGGTTTACTCTCTGGTATATTAAATTAGTGTATCAGAGAGTAAACAAAACAACAAAAAAAGGCGAACAAGTTGTGGCACTTTAAAGACTAACTCCTGTGTCTAAATGTGAGCTTTCATAGATCCATGCTGTAGCCAGGATCAAACTCACAACCTTTTGGTTGCAGTACAACACTTTAACCACTGGGCAACCAGGACTCTTAGTTGTTCTGTGAGATGCCAACTACAGTCGTTATTGCTTCCTGTACACCGGGGATTTTCAACCTGCGGTGCCATTTCATGTGGCTCCCCACCACCTCCGCCACACCAGGAAGTGCCATGTGGTGGAGGCAGGGCAAAATGGCCGTCCGGCCCCCAAAGCTTTCTGACGGGGCGTGACCTGGCCCCCGGTTTAAAAGGTTGAGAACTCCTGCTGTACACGTTGGGGAAATTCCTTTTTGGGCTACAACTTACAGAAACCTATAACCACCTTGGCAAAATTTCCCAAGCTACTAATCTGAACCCCAATCAGGAATCTTCTTTTATTACTGGTTGTAAATACAGTACTGTACTCTGCTTGGAAAGGTGCTTTTTACTCCCTGCATGCCCTCCAATGTTTTCCCCACAGCCTCTACAGCAGGGGTACCCAAACCTTCCTTTATCTCACCATATCCTGTTGCTTTGAAATTGCACTAGAATCAGTGATGGGCAGCAGCCATTTCGCCAGAACCGGTAGTAGCTTTCCCCAGTGTCCTGGAGAACCGGTAGTGACTGGGGGGGGGGGGGGGACCATCTCAGGGGCTTACCTTTTTGCTGGTTTCCCCACTGCTCATGTGCGCCAAACACTTGGCAGGCATGCGCACCTAGAGCGCTTGGCGCACCTACAGCACTTGGCACGCATTCGCACCTACAGCTCTCTGCCTGCCGAGCCAAGCAGCCATTTGCTGCTTAGAGTGTGGAAGCGCAGAGCGTTGGGTGGCCACACACAACCACGGACTAAACAGTGGCTGCTGCTGAGGCCCTTGGCAGCCTCCTTGCTGTCCTCCCAAGCAGGGAGGAAGAAGAGCAGCTGCTATCCTGAAGCTCCCTACAGGGTAAGTGACTCGCCTTTGGGGGTGGGGGTGGGTGGGTATATTTTAATGTGTATTTAATGAGTATTTATTTTTAATGTGTATTTTTATGTGTATTTAATGAGTATTTTGTGTTTTATGTCTATTTAATGTGTATTTATTTTTAATGTGTTTTTTATGTATTTTTATGTCTATTTAATTTGTATTTTTATGTACTTATTTTTATGGTTTTTTTACTTTGGCTCCGCCCACGATGTTGGCTCTGCCCATGACATCATGACATGGGCTCCACCCATGATGTCATGACATTGGCTCCACCCATGACATTGGCTCCACCCACAGTATGGTAGTAAAATTTTTGGCTGTCCACTACTGACTAGGATAGGCACATTTGAATCAATCAGGGTTTGGTGAGTCAACTGTTCTGTGCATGCTATTGATTCAAATGTGGCTATGTTAGTGCAGTTTACTAAACAACAGGATTTTAGCCATTGTCTTTCTTTTTCAGAATAGAGTTCAATATTGTTTCTGCAGATGTCCTTTGGTGCTTAAAGCACCCACACTTCTACCACGGACTTAAAACAAACTACAGTAATACCTTGGATAACGCTAAGACTTGGTTCCACAAGTCTTGGTGTTATCCGATTTTTAGTGTTATCCGATGCATGTTAAAATCCTATGGGATGGATCGGATAACGTTAAAGCTCCATAGAGATACATTGTAACTGCACAGGCTTTAGCGGTTGTTATCCGATACATCCCATAGGACCTTAACGTTATTCGATCCAATTCTCCTCCCCAGATTACTTAATGTTATGCAATTTTAGCGTTATCCGAGGTATTACTGTACTGTATTTTTGGAAGTTACAAATCCTGCCTCTTCTGAGCCTCTCTTCTGTGCATGTGGAAAAAAACAAGAAGACAATCATGCAGTTTCTGCACTCCCCCAACCATCAAGGGTCACAATGAGGACTGGAGAGTATTGTGCTATCGAAAAATAAAACAGAATGCTGGAAGTATCAGAATCTTGGGGATTTTGTGTTTCGATGTGATATTTAGTCCTTTGTGTCATTGTGGTGGAAATGCCAACCCAGATATGGTGCTGTACAACTCTTTAGTTGTTGACGTCTTGTAACACACCCACGAAGACAACCCAACTCAGTGAACTGAGTTGTGACATTTAGATATATGGCTTGACGTGAACCTGTGAATAAACATACATTTAGGGAAGGTCAATTGTGGGCCTCTTCTCAGAAGCCCCTCTTCTCAGAAGCCCCTCATGGTGGTAATTGTGTAAAGGTCATCTCCTAGGAAAGTCATGGTGGGAGGGGGTTTGGTATCCAGTAACCAAAGAGGTAGCAACGATTAGATGTACTTTCCTCTCACTCTAGGTTGTTTTCAGATTCATCAGCATTTGTCACATGTAGAATACTTCACAAAATTATGGTCAGTCACTCCTGAAGGAGTTGTGTTAAAGCTGGAGAAGATGCTGTAAAGAACAGTCAAAATAATCAGGCAATTGATGTGTCTTTTGTTCAAAGATACAGTACTTAGCTGTGCTACATACTGAGATTAATGAAACTCAACGGTTGTAGAGAGTAGACGGAGAATTCTGTTCTCTTTCAAAATACTAGAAAAATGGGGTTACTGATGTTACATTCAAGAAACAAAAGACTTTCCCCCTGGCCATGCCCACTCTGCCACACCCACAGTGTGAGAGTAAAAAAAAAATGAGCCCACCACTGGGTGACAGGCATTGTAGCCAGATCACATCTATGGGAATACCTAAGCATGCACTTGGTTGTATGGCCCATTCCTCTACACCAGGGGTTCCCAACCTTTTCAATCTGGGGACCAGGTCAATCTCTCTCAGTCAACTTCAAGGGTGGGCGGCCATTTTGCCCTGCCTGCACAATGTGGGTGGCCATTTTCTCCCAGCAGCTTCAAAGGGGTGGTCATTTTGTTCCTCGGATGCCCTTGGAGGGGTGGGGGGCCACGTGAAATGGCTTCGGGGGCTGGATCCAGCCCGCAGGCCTTTGGCTGAGAGCCCTTGCTCTAGAGCAGCAGAGCTAAAGAGTTAGAGAGGGATGTAAAAGACTATCACAAGAGACATCATGAACTCTAACAAACCTTTATTTGGAATAGTGGATCTAAAAATAACCGCACAAATAAAAAACAGCCCAAGAAAGTGAAAGAAAAAGACCACATGCACAAAAACAGAACAGGAATAAGACTGTGTTGGCTGTGCCCTTACCATAGTTGTAACATTGACATGTTTACATTATTATTATTATTATTATTATTATTATTATTATTATTATTATTATTATTATTATTATTATTATTATTATTATTATTATTATTATTATTATTATTATTATTATTATTATTATTATATTTCAATTTCTATACCGCCCTACTTGACAGAGCCAACTCAGGGCGGTTTACAACACATACAAAATTACAGTTACAAGTTCCTAGACACAACATATCAATAAATCATAATAGTCGATATCAACATTACAGAGTATCAAAACAAATATCAATTACAGTAACAAAAATTCAATAAACAGTAACAAAAAAAATTCAACAAACATCAATATCAAGTAGTAGTTAAAAATTTCCAGGACTGGGGAGGTTCCTACCTATGATCCTGAACTGTTTCCTTCATCTGGAGGAAACCTGGTGATCACACCCTGGTGGCTTTGGCCAAGATACCTAATCCCAGGGCGCGCACACATATACCCAAAGAACTCTGTGTATTCTCTACTTGGAAAATCTTTGAAAGGGTCACCATAAGTCAGACTTGACTTGATGGCAAACAATTGTTATTAATTCTTATAGACAAGAGGGGGGAGATATGATGGGCAAGAGGGAATTAATATTTGCAGGAGCAGCTAATGATCACATTCCTAAATCAGAAGACCCCTATGTCCCATGCCTGCCATGTGCAATGCAGGGCTGTTTCCGTATGTATCAGGCAGCAACAGGCAGGGAAAATGCAAGTCCAAGGAAACCCTTTGGAACTTTAGTTTGCAAGACTTGAACAGGACTGTTAAAGGCAGGACCTTTAGGATGTCACTCCTAGGGTCATTGTCAGTTTGGGATTGACATGGACTGACACATGACATGGACCCTGTGAAGGATAATACCTTCATGAAGGATCACTCACCATTATCAGCCAGAAATTGTTTTTTTAAAAAATGGGCCAATGCTATGTTCTAAAGCAGTGAGCGATCAGGATTAATGCTACAGCACACTAAAAGTTGCATCAGCATCACAAATGATGAAATAAGCCATAGTCTAAACCAGGGGTACCCAAACTACGGCCTGAAGACCGGATGTGGGCCTCGATGCCAATTCATCCGACCCACGAAGCCCTCGTTCCTGGAAGCGCAAGTAAAATGCGCCCGCACGGGCACATTTTACTTCCGCTTTCAGGAGCAACGTGGGCTTCGTGAGCTGGATGAACTGGCATCAGGGGCCACATCCGGCCCCCGAGTCATAATGACCAGCTCCCTGAACCATGTGACCAGCCCGTGGCCCAAAAAGTTTGGGCACCCATGGTCTAAACCATGGTCTTAAGCATGTGCAGAGCATCTTTCTCACTGCTCCATTGTGCAGTAACAATTACTGTATACAAATCTGTGGCTTTTTAAGACAGCTGAATAATGCAGAGGATGATTCAAAAGACCAAAAGAGAGGGAGTAAAAATGTTTGGAAGGGTAAGGTGGACAAAGTACACAACTGAATTCTTTTCAGCAGCTACTGAATGAAAAGCTGAATTCAAAGCATAAGTTTACATATAGCTTACAAAATACACAGCTTAATTTTTTCCATGGTTGTCACTGACATTGAGTACTAACCAGTGGTGGTGAACCTATGGCACACATGCCAGAGGTGGCACTTGGAGCCCTCTCTGTGGACACCCATGCAGTCTCCCCAACACAGAGTTTGTCCTGCTCCTCTGCCCAGCAGCCCAAGGGGAGTCCTTCCTGCCCCCAGCACAGAATTCACCCCGCTCCTCTGCCCAGGAGCCCAATGGGAGAGTTTCCTCCCTCCCCTCTTGCCATGCTGGCACTTTGCAATAAATAAGTAGGTTTTGGGTTGCAGTTTGGGCACTCAGTCTCTAAAAGGTTCACCATCACTGCTGCTAACTATTGTCATTGACTACTGATCAGAAATAAGCTTATCTCTGTGAGCCTTATCTAATTGTATTATTTCAGTCTACTTATCACAGTGGCCTTATTTATTTTTCTGATTGTGTGCTTCTTTTACAAAGGTTTTGGTTCAAGGCATGGATTTAAAAGGAGCTGTGGAAGATTTTTTTAAAAAAAGGAACACTGTGTGCTGTCTTGTCAGCAACCTTTTCCCACTGTATCCTAATAGTCATCTCTTTATGAGTCCCCTAGCTTGTTCTTAAACAGCCGGTGGACTGAAATCTCCCATATTATTTATTTGTTTGTTCAAAAATGTATGCCGCCCTACTCATGGAGCGACTCAGGGCGGGTAACATCGTATCACAGAACAAAATAACAAATACCAATACTAAAATTCACAACAATGTATTAATGGTAATGCATAGCAATCGTAATCATGTCCATTGCTAACCTTATTCCTTGATACCTCAACAAAAGCTGCAAGCTTGCTTAAAACAAGTTCTGCAAGGCAGCTGATCTGGCTGGGCAGGGCATGCAGAACTGAAAGTTGGTTATGAAAATCACTCTTTCCACCCTTGGAGTTCATCTAGACCTATGATGACTTTTTTTCTGCCTGAAACACCCATTTCTCTGCTCTGTGCAGAAGTTGGGGAGGCATTAAACTTTGCTTTGTGAATTAGCAGGAAGGAAGCGGATCAGGTTCATCGAATCAAAGAAAACCAAGAGCAAACTGTATGAAGCACCAGAGGCCTTAACACTGTTAAAAAACTATCTGGGCCAATATTTTGGTATCAGTAGTACAGTAATACCTCGGATAACGCTAAGACTTGGTTCCACAAGTCTTGGTGTTATCCGATTTTTAGTGTTATCCGATGCATGTTAAAATCCTATGGGATGTATCGGATAACGTTAAAGCTCCATAGAGATACATTGTAACCGCACAGGCTTTAGCGGTTGTTATCCGATACATCCCATAGGACCTTAACGTTATTCGATCCAGTTCTCCTCCCCAGATTACTTAACATTATTTGATTGTAGCGTACTGTATATGTCCAGTAGTACAGTAATACCTCAGATAACGTTTACCTCGGATAACGTTAAAATCGCATAACGTTAAGCAATCTGGGGTGGAGAATTGGATCGAATAACGTTAAGGTCCTATGGGATGTATCGGATAACAACCGCTAAAGCCTGTGCAGTTACAATGTATCTCTATGGAGCTTTAACGTTATCCGATCCATCCCATAGGATTTTAACATGGATCGGATAACACTAAAAATCGGATAACACCAAGACTTGTGGAACCAAGTCTTAGCGTTATCCGAGGTATTACTGTATATGTTTCCTATAGGTGTGTTATATTATTCTGTAGCTAGGACGATCAAGGGCTAATCTGAGAAAGTGGGGTTCCCCTGTACATGATAGCCTGTGTGAATACGGAGAAGAGCAAACAATCGTCCATATGATACAATGTACACAATGCCCTTCAACATGCATTGAGGAAGACCTTAGGGGCCTTTCAAATACCACGTGACATAAAATAGGCCAATTATTGACCCCCTCTCCCTGTGACTTTCCATGACCTTTGACCAACCCCAACCCCCCAAAAAAATCATATGTTTCTCCATTTTCTCTGATTTGAAGAGAAACGGCAGAAGCATGGCCGACCCGGAGCCTGGGGACACCTGCCGCCCCACCCCTTGACTTCCACCTGGCCGAGTTAAGTCATTTTGGAATCACATGACTTCACGCCAAACCCCCTCCCCCCCCATGACTTTCCATGAATTTTGGTGGGCCCCCTCCCCCCCAATGGTCACGTGGTATTTGAAAGACCCCTTAAGTTGGCAAGAGGAAATGTTGTTGAGGTGGCCTGATATTGGGCAGATGTCATCTAGTCCTTTTAATTTCTTTTGGTTTTAGATACAGTACTGTATGTTGATTTTGGCTTTGTATGTTGTTATATGCTGATGATGCTTCTGATGCGAATAAAGAAAGAATATTTTCTGTAAGTGAGGTACATATCAAATTAGAGAAAAGTGTGCATGGAAAAATATTACTCCACATTCACCAGTGTAGAGAAGTTAAGTTTTCATACTGGCACGCCATATGAGCAGTGGCGTAGCGTGGGGGGGCGGGGGGGGCGGATGCCCCGGGCAGCGGCTTTCAGGGGGCGGCAAAATGTCCTCACCACTTTGGCCTCCTCCCTCTGCCTGGGCTTAGGAAGGAAGCAGGACTTCCCAGGCGGAGGGCGGCCCTTTTGCTGGTGAGCGCTGCTCGCCTCCGTCCCATTGGCTTGGGTACTCATTTAACCGGCCTCGGTCGCCAGCAACCGAGGCCGGTTAAAGGAGTACCCTAGCCAATGGGACGGAGGCGAGCAGCGCTCGCCAGCAAAAGGCTCGCCCTCCACACACCTGGGAAGTCCTGCACGCGCGCGCGCGCGCTGCCCACCTCCTCCCCCCCACCCCTAGCCACCCAGCCAGCTTGCCGTCAGAATGGGCGCTCGTCGGGGGGGTGGCGCCGTAGCGGGGAGCCCCTGGCTGCTGGCTGGGTGGCTGGGCGGGAGGAGGTGGGCAGCGCGCGCGTGCAGGACTTCCCAGGTGTGTGGAGGGCGAGCCTTTTGCTGGCGAGCGCTGCTCGCCTCTGTCCCATTGGCTAGGGTACTCCTTTAACCGGCCTCGGTTGCTGGCGACCGAGGCCGGTTAAAGGAGTACCCAAGCCAATGGGACGGCCACGTAGGCGAGCAGCGATCACCAGCAAAAGGCTCGCCCTCCACCTGGGAAGTCCTGCACGCGCGCGCTGCCCACCTCCTCCCCCCCAGCCACCCAGCCAGCAGCCAGGGGCTCCCCGCTATGGCGCCACCCCCACCCCCCAACGAGCGCCCAGTCTGACGGCAAGCTGGCTGGGTGGGTGGGTCGGCACCCCCCCCTGCCAGCCCGCCGCCAGAAGTTCGAAAAAGGTAAAGATCGCGGCTCGACTGCGGGGGTTAGCTGGGATCCCGAGGGTTTTCCCCATCGTCGCCTAACCCCCGCAGAGCTGCCCACGCGCACGCCCGAGGATTCGAAAGGGTATTCCTACCCTTTTGAATCCTCGGGCGTGCACGCGGACGGCTCTGCGGGGATTAGGCGAGGATGGGGGGAACCCTCGGGATCCCAGCTAACCCCCGCAGTCGAGCCGCGATCTTTACCTTTTTCGAACTTCTGGCGGCGGGCTGGCAGGGGGGGGGTGCCCACTATTCAGCAGGGGAGGGAGCGCCTTCTGCCTGGGGGGGGCGAGCGGTGGGGGGGGCAGCGAGCGGGGGGGGCGGGCGGCGATTTTCTTCTTCGCCCCAGGCGGCTCAACGCTGCGCGACGCCACTGCATATGAGAAATAACTTATTATTCATCTACCCTTCACAAAGTCTCTCAGACTCAGAGGCGCTTGACAACACATATTCCTGTTGTCTGATCAAAGGCTGCTGATTACCCAACTGATAGATCATCTCACACCATTCTGTGATCACCACAGGTATGGCGACAGGAAACAAAAGGTATCGGTCACATCACCTCCCCCCCCCCTTTCTTCCCTCCTCCCCCCCTTCCCTCCTTCTCTGTTTGCATGCCTCATGTAGTTTGGGTTGTGTATAAATGTGAGTGGTAGAGAAATAAACTTTGAGTCGGTTCTCCTGAGACGCTGCCTCCTTGTCTTCATTCATCTCTGCTGGAGATCCCCATAGCTGGTGAACCGACGACGTGATCCAGAAGAAGCAACCTGCTTATCCCTCCGACTGGTAAAGTCTACGCGTCAGCTCATCGCTCCCGGGGGTAAGTATGGGGTCTTTTTTGACTAAGGAACAGGAAAGACATGCACAGGAATTGATCCAAATTGTTAAGACAGGGCAAGAAGGCACGATTTCCCACAAAGAAACAGAAGCACTGCTACTTGAAATATCTCAGTGTTGTCCATGGTATTCTCACCATGGGTCTCTTAGGGTAGCAGATTGGAGAAAGATAGGTAATGAGTTAAAAGCTGAGCCGCGGGCGGACATCAGCTTGATACTCACATGGAAAAAGATCTATGCAGCCTTAAGACTCCTGAACCCAGAGCACCCTCCTGAAAATGCTCTCCTTAAGGGAGCATTCCCGATAGTCAGACCCCCGTCTTACCCCACTCTGTACCTTCCCCTTCCTGATTCATCTCATTTCCAAGAACAAAGGTGCCCCACGGCCCCTGACCTTGAGCCTCAATGTCCCCCTCCAACTCCAAAAGGGCCCCTTTTTTGCCCCCCTGACCCGGAACCTACCTGCCGCTCTCAAGTAGCTGCAGGACTTGCCCAGGCGAAAACAGAGGGACATTGGGACCCAGGCAAACAGTGGGAGGGTGAGGTACCAACATGCTATCCTATAATTCGTGACACTGATCACCAGGGGGCGGTGCTTACAGAGCACCCGGTTCGGGTAGAACCGGTGAAAATGTCCCCGATGCCAGAAAGGCTATCACTGGAATCAATGCCACTCTGCTCCCACCTCTACAGAGATTCAGGGAAACTGAAAACTGGGCATGACCCTAGCCTAGCCACAAGAGGGAAATTGTACCTCGGAGTTGCTTCAACCATTTCCCATCCCATCCCAGGAGAAACTATTTTGGTTATCATGAAAGAACAACAGGAATTGCCTCCAGGTTCATACCTTCTCCTGCCCACCAAGGGGGCACTTGAGAACGGCATTCAGATATGCCCGGAAATTGTGCAAAAAGTAAAAGAAACACCTATCATTGCACAATGTTCCAGCCACCTTCCACTTTCCCTGAGCCCAGGCATTCCGTATGCCCAGTGCATACCACTCACCCACCCCTGCGAACAACGGCAGGCTCTTAATATTCCTTTACAGATTAACTACCTAAGGGAAAGAATCTGGAAGACAAAACCGACACGTACGTATCTCATCCAAGGTAAGCCTATCACTGCCCTTTTAGATTCTGGAGCTGATATTTCTTTGATTTGCCCCGCCTCCTGGGACCCTGGGTGGCCAGTTGAGGCTGCCCCATCTGTCTGGGGGGTGGGGGGTGCTTCTGCTGCTAAAATAAGTGTCCGTCCTTTAACTGTTTCCCACCCGTGTACTCGCGAAGTGTTGGGCCACATTACTCCGGTAAGCGTGGACGTGGGTATCAACCTGTGGGGTCGAGACTTGCTGGAACAGTTAGGTGCGGAACTGGTCACTAATGACTCAGCCTAGGGCTGTTCCGCTTACGTGGACTTCCACAAACCCTGTGTGGATCGAACAATGGCCGTTAAACAGCGAAAAGTTAATAGCCCTTCATCAGTTAGTGAAAGATCAGTTAGACAAAGGTCACATTCAACCTTCTGTGAGTCCATACAACACCCCAGTTTTTGTAAATCAAGAAGACCAGTAACTTCCATTCTGGTCCCTAGTCCCACTAATGGTATTACTGTTTACACCGATGGCAGTCTCTCTAGGGGAGTTGCTACCTGGCAGGACAAACAGGATAAATGGCAGGCCAGATTCACAGGCCCTCAGCGCTCACCGCAGCGCACTGAACTTGCAGCTATGATTCTTGCTGTTGCTACCTTCCCCAAAGAACCCCTGAATGTTATAACTGATAGTCTGTATGTTGCTAATGTTGTTAAGCAGATAGAGTTTAGTTATGTTTCCCCAAATTGTGATGAGAATTTATTGAGTCTTTTCCTGGCCTTACAGAAGGCCTTGCAGGAGCGCACAGCTCCTTTATTTGTAGCCCACATACGCAGTCATCAACCGTTTCCAGGAGTCTTAGCGGACGGTAATGCCCGCGCTGATTCACTGGTCTCCTATGTCACCCAGAACCCTGTTGAAAGCCATGCGCTTCATCATCAAAACGCTAAAGCCTTAGCTAAACAATTTAATATGCCATTATCTGAAGCTATTGCCATAATCCAGCAATGTCCTCAGTGCTCCATGCACACTTCCTTTCCCTCAGCAGGGGTCAATCCGCGAGGATATGGTTCAAACCAAGTATGGCAAATGGATGTAACCCGATTTCTCCCCTTTGCACCTTGGGACTATCTTCATGTAACTGTTGATACGCATTCTGGGTATATTTTTGCCACCCCTCACAAGGGGGAGGTGACAAAAAACGCTATTGCACACATGATTCGTTCCATTTCTGTCATGGGCATTACCACTGAGTTAAAAACAGATAATGCCCCTGCATATTGCTCAAAGCAGTTTGCACAGTTTTGCTCAAAATGGGCTATCATACACAAATTCGGCATTCCATATAATTCCACTGGTCAGGCTATAGTGGAACGAGCTAACCGTACATTGAAAACGGCGCTCGACAAAATTAAAGAAAAAGAGGGATTTGAGGGATTGTCCCTCGGGCTCCTAAACAGAGGAGAAACGATCCTTGCTCAAGTTCTTTTTACTATTAATCATCTCAATTTTGTATCCTATAATTCTCAATTTTTAACACGTGCTCAACGACACTACAGGAAGGATGAGCCACTGCCACGCTGCCTCCCAGCCCTTGCCTGGGTGGGTCCAGTTCCTCTGAACGTTTGGGGGCGTGGCTACGCTGCTGTACAAACAGCCTCCGGTCCACTTTGGGTACCAGCTTGCTGTGTCCGTGCAGCTGTAGGAGATGGCCTGGCACCAGGGTATGCAGAATCCAATTCCTCAGTTCGACAGCCAGCTGGGGCTGGCGGTGTCCGGCACCAATGCCCGCAAACGCCGCCGACAAGCAACGACTCCCTCAGTGACCTGGGGGAGCCTTAAGAACCTCTCACGAGATGCTGACAACCTGATACAGACAATCGGAAAAGAAAACACACCTGAGAACTTTCTTGCTGCTGTACTCACCTGCATTCATATGAACTCTATGATACTGCTTTGCCTTTTGCTCCTAGGTTTTTGCTCCCCTATAGGAGGTGTGGACTTGCAGGATCGCATGCAATATAACATTTGGGTTCAACTTGGTGGGACTGTTAATTCCACTGACTTTTGCCTTACACAAACTCCTGTAGCCATCATCAAGGACATTTTCCTAACAATCATACAGATCAATAGTGCTCAGGTCCAGTATAATACCTACTCTGGTGGGGGACATACCATTAGGAACTATCCCCAGGAAGCTACACAATTATATACTCCTTATGTTGCTAATCATGTTAATAATTCTTGTGCCTGTATAGTGAATTGTTCCACCCATGCAAAGAAACCACGTTGCCTCAATCCTGGCCCTAGCTTATGGAATTGTTCCACAACAGAGAATGTTACCTTTCTTTTCTCCCACGTCACTCTGCCTATAGGCTGGGTTTTTTACATGCGGAAGCCATACTTATAATTACAATGTATTCCAAGTTTAATTTCTGTCATAATCTCTAGATGCCAGATCCGACCCAAGGCCCCTTCCCCTCGTACTATATATTATTCTTATCAGCGCCTTAAAAACATAGAGGGGGAGATGTAGAGAAGTTAAGTTTTCATACTGGCACGCCATATGAGAAATAACTTATTATTCATCTACCCTTCACAAAGTCTCTCAGACTCAGAGGCGCTTGACAACACATATTCCTGTTGTCTGATCAAAGGCTGCTGATTACCCAACTGATAGATCATCTCACACCATTCTGTGATCACCACAGGTATGGCGACAGGAAACAAAAGGTATCGGTCACATCACCTCCCCCCCCCCTTTCTTCCCTCCTCCCCCCCTTCCCTCCTTCTCTGTTTGCATGCCTCATGTAGTTTGGGTTGTGTATAAATGTGAGTGGTAGAGAAATAAACTTTGAGTCGGTTCTCCTGAGACGCTGCCTCCTTGTCTTCATTCATCTCTGCTGGAGATCCCCATACACCAGTATTCGGATGTGTATCATTTTATTTTTCTGTGTGATCTACAGTTGTACCTCGCTTAAAGAGCATAATACGTTCCACAGGACTGCTCTTTAAGCAGAAGGGACCCAGGGCGATTCCCAACACAACAGCAAGACAACAATTTAAAACCAATTCAGAAATTAAAAGTTTTAAAAGAAACTTAAGAACTTAGCATTAAAAACCAGCATTATACCTAGGCATTATAGCTAGGAGGCACTGGGTGTCAAACCATCCAGCCAACTGGGGAAAGTGATCGATCCATTCCCCAGACCTGACCTGCCAGCCAGGTTTTCAATCCTTTCCTGAAGGACAGCAGCTCCATTTGCAGGCGTAGTTCTATTGGGAGGAGGTTCCACAGGGCCGGAGCGGACACAGAGAAAGCCCTCCTTCTAGTGCCAGAGAGGTGCGCCTCTCTGGCTGATGGCACAACCAGAGAGCCTCTCCGGTCCGCTCTGGTGGGACAGACAGATGTCCTTGGGACGATGCAGTCTCTTAAGTTGGCTCCGCCCATGACGTCAGCTCCACCCACAGTGTGGTAGTAAAATTTTTGACAGCCCACCACTGATGTAAATGTTGTATGCAAGTGCATATGCAGGTAAGATTTTTATACAGTCATACCTCGCATAACGAATTTAATTCGTTCTGCGAGGTTGCTCGCTATGTGAAAAATTCGCTATGCGAGTCTGACTCACATAACAAATTTTTCGCTATGTGAGTTGGACTTTTCCCTATGGAAAAACTCGCATAACGAGCGTTTCTATGGGGAAAACTCGCATTGCAAAAAAAAATTCCTATGCGAGTTTTCCCCATAGAAACACTCGTTATGTGAGTTTTTCCATAGGGAAAAGTCCAACTCACATAGCGAAAAATTAATTATGCAAGTCAGACCGCTTAGCAAAAAAGTTGCTCGTTATGCGAGTTTTTCACTAAGCAAAACACTCGTTATGCGATGTTTGACTGTATTTCAAAAAGGACCATTTCTGACCTTCTAAATGGGATCAAATGCAATCTAAGATGCCCACTGGTATATGTAGAAAAGTGTGTCTTCAGAGCAGAATGAACTTTAAAGCAGAAAACTGCTGGGTGGCGGCTCAGAAACCCAGTGGTGGGGCATTGAAAGCATGCTATTGGGCAAAAGACCTATGCAGGAGATTGGTGGTTCTGGCATTTTTGAGCCACAATCGGGTGTACCCTGGGCAATGGCAACCTTGTGCCGGCTAATCTTTCTCACACTAGGTCAGACAAAAGAAACTCCAGAAACCCCAGGCCCTTGGAAGCTGAAATTAACATCCTAATCCCATACATATTTATTTACAAATAAGACCAAAGGGGGAGTTCATGTGCTACAGTCTTAAGATCCAAAAAAGCCCTTGGCAGTGTCACATGAGCTACACATGCAGCTAGATATCTGAATTCTGCCCACTGTTGTCGTATATCTTCCCCATGTTTCTCCTTCACAGACATCAAGAAAAAGAAACTGGTGATGTGACATAATCACATTCAAGAGATTCACCAGCTCGTCTCCAAGTTGTTTGTCACTAACTATAGGGGTGAGTCTTCAGTGCTTCATGGACAATGACGCCAGATCATGGGGGTGGCCCTGCAACACATCTGGAGAGAATCCTATTGGAAAACTTTGAAGTGTTAGTCTGTGCAAGTACAGTTAAACCTCCCATAAAGAGTGCCTCGCTTAAAGAGTAACTCACTTAAAGAGCAGAATTTTCTCTGAATGTTCGCTTCGCTTAACAAATAAAACCAACCAAAAACTCGCTTAACAAATAAATCAGGGTTCGCAATCTCCCCCACAACTGGTCACTTACAATGGTGTTTTGCTTAAAGAGCAAACTCACTTAAAGAGCAATCCTGTGGAACACATTATGCTCTTTAAGCGAGGTACAACTGCATATAAGAAAATAAAACAAAACTAAACAGCAAAAAAAATATTATGGTGCCTTAAAGACTAACTCCTGTATTTAAATGTGAGCGGAAAAGGTTACAGTAGAATCAATGAATGCCTCTCCCATCTAACCCTGAATCTATGGCTTTAAAACAGGGGTGCCCAAACTTTTTGGGCAATGGGCCGGTCATGTGGTTCAGGGAGCAGGTCAGTATGGCCTGGGGGCCAGATGCGGCCCCTGATGCCAATTCATCTGGCCCACGAAGCCCTTGTTGCTCCTGGAAGCTGAAGTAAAACCCGCCCAGATAGGTGTGTTTTATTTGTGCTTCCAAGAGCAACGAGGGCTTTGTGGGCCGGATGAATCGGCATCGGGGGCCACATCTGGCCCCCAGGGCCATAGTTTGGGCACCCCTGCTTTAAAAGCTAAAGGATGGGGCTGTGAGGCAGAAACAGGCAGGGCAGGAGTTTAGCACCTCCACTGCTAATGTTTCTAACAGCCCTGCTTTCTACCTTTCCTCGGGATCTGTTTCCTCTCCTCCTTAGTAGTACACACAGTAGTTTTGCCCTAATATGTGAGACACAGGTTATCAAGACTTCTGAGATTGCACAATCAATTTAGGAATGAATCCCAAGTATTATCTCCTGATGGCCCTGGGCGCCTTTATTTTTCACAGAAATGGTGTCACTGCCACCTCCTGGCATGCATGGGGACAAAACTCAATCTATATACCAAACTCACATCCATGACCTTGTTGGAATTTGGAACTAACCCAATGTAGCAGAAACAGTTTTGAAAAGTGATAATCCTAGCCAGGGGTTCTCAACCTATGGAACATGGACCAAATCTGGCCCACAGCACCAAATAATCCAGCCCCCACCCTCACTCTAGCTGCCGCAGCCACCGGAATTGCCCGCAGACTCATTTGTGGCCATTGTAAACACGTTTACGACAGCCATAAACAGCAGGGGGACAACCAGTTCAGCCCCCTCAACTGTTTGAGGGAGCGTGACCCAGCCCCTGACACGAAACATTGAGAACCCTTGATCTAAGCTTACCACAGGTCACTTTCCTGTTCTTATTTAACTGAGTAGAAGTAGTGACAGATTTTACCTTTTTAGGATCCAAGATCACTGCAGATGGAGATTCCAGCCATGAAATAAAAAAGCGACTGATTCTTGGGAGACAACCTATGAGAAACTTGGTGAACATAGTTAAAAGTAGAGACCTCACCTTGCAAACAAAAATTCACATAGTCAAAGCAATGGTATTTCCAGTCATAATGTATGGTTGTGAGAGCTGGACCATTCGGAAAGCTGAGCGCAGAAGAATTGATGCCTTTGAGATGTGGTGTTGGAGGAGTGTTTGGAGAGTTTCCCTGGACAGCAAGGAGAACAAATAGTTAAGTCTTAGAAGAAATCAACCCTGACTGCTCCTAAGGTCAAATAGTAAAGATGAAGATGAAGTACTTTGGACATCAAATGAGAAGAGAAGATTCACTTGAGAAAGCCTTGATGCTGGGAAAGGTGGAAGGCAAAAGAAGAAGGGGGCAGCAGAAAATGAGATGGCTGGATGGTATTGTAGACGCAGTGGGCACAGAGCTGGATGGGTTGAGGAGGATGGTGGAGGACAGAGGTGCCTGGAGGGTAATGGTCCATGGGGTCACAAAGGGTCAGAATCCACTGTACGACTGAACAACAATGGTAAAGGTCACCCCTGCTCAAAAGCCAGTTGTATTCCAAATGTGTGGCACATGCCCCACATGGAGGCAATTTGATTTTTAAGGGGGCAATTCAAGAATGAATTTAGACCAAGTTAATGGCCTTTTAGGCGTCCTCCATATGAATAGGAGTTCACTTTTTGAATAATAAGAATTATATGTCACAGGGGGAGGCATTGGGATTTTAGAAATGCATAGGTGGGGCATGGCCAAAAAAAAAGGTTGGGAACCACGGATCTATAGCTTTTGCAGTTAGATCTCCATAATGAATTATTTGCATCTCTCCCAAGCAGTTTTTCTTTATCAAACTTAGAAGGTTTTATCCAGGCTGCCCTCTCTTGCCTGTGATAAATGATCTGAGTTATAATTAGTTCTCTTGAGTTAAATTCTCTCAAACATCCATGGCTTGGTTTACAATCAAAAGCTTTTAGGTCAAAGTTTATGCTAGTTCAGAACAAGGTTTCAGATTTTGTTGACAACTCTGTAAGCCACACATATCATATTTGTTTATTCAGCACTCTCACTTTTTAAGAAAGTAAAGATGTGACTAAGCAGTAAAGTTATTATAGACTAGATAGGGCTAAATAGGGATGCTTGAAAGTATAGTCTGACATTTAGAACCTTTCATCTGGGAGAGGGAGGAAGCGCTCCCATTGGGTTGCCAGACAGTGAGGCGGGGCAAATTCTGTGCTGGGAGGAGGGAGGAAGCATTCCCATTGGATTGCTGTGCAGCATGCCTATGGGGAGGATGAGTAGGGACTTATGGGCCCTGATAGGGACTTACAAGACACCCTGTATATTTCATGTCATTCCTCATGATATGGCCAAGGTATTGGGACAGAGACAGGAGCTCATTCCATTGTGCAGTACAGTACTCGGGTTTTGAACTGCTGACCTTCCACCTCCCAGTTAGCATCTTAACCACTTGAGCCACTGCAACCACCTATACCTTCGTTTTAAAAGGAGTAAAGTTCCCAGAGTTCTGACATAATCTTTGGGCATCTTTACAGTTTTGATCCCTGATGATAGAAGCTACTTTTCTATTACTATTATTGGTACTACAGTGGTACCTCGCTTAAATAGGATAATGCGTGTCATGGGAAGAACCCTATTTCTTTAACGTGCCCAAAGATGGAGGAACTCTGGTTACCTAAAAGGCCTCCAAAAATCATTTCTTCTCTCTGTGTGTCTAATAGACTGGTTGTTTTCCAGTAAAGTAACATTCCATTCTCTATCTCTTAGCTAGTGGAAGCAATGTTTTGTCTTTACTAGGCTGTAATCCCTGCAGGTGTATAAACAATTTTATGTCGTGGGAAAATTCTCTAAGAAGACCAAGGAAGGCCTCTGGTTGGAAAAAAGAAGTCACGCTGGTCAGCAAGCTCCATTTTGGAAGAGAGGGGTTCTTAGTTCTGTTTTGGATGCCAAAGGAGTAATATGCCTGGGATATTGGTTTTTGTTCAAAATGATTACCTAGGCCTATGTTTTGTTTCTGTACTGATTCTTATGCTACTGATTCTTATCTACGCTTTTTATAGACTATGCCAATGAAACAAATAAACTACGTTTTGCTTCAACAACGTCTTTTTATTGGGTAAGAGGTACTACAAAACACACACACACTCCGAAGAGCTACCAAATATCTCCCTAAGTATTTTTATTTTCTCCACTGGTCATTCATGCTTTTGAATGGGACCAGGAGGAGGTGCAGCTAAGGGTTTTTAGCTGGAATTGCAGGTCAGCTCTCCTACTGGAGGCCTTGGGATGTTCTGGGAGCTTTTTGAAAGACAGAAGTCCCACGTAGAGAACGGAAAGGGAGACCCTAGGCAGAGTAGGACGGTTGGGAAACCTGACAATGCGTTCCAGGGGATTGCTCTTTAAGCGAGTTTGCTGTTTAAGCGAAACACCATTGTAAGTGAACAATTGTGACTTCTGGCGGGGGTGGATTGTGAACCCCAATTTAGTTGTTAAGCGAGTTTTTGGTTGATTTTAGTTGTTAAGCGAGGTGACCATTCAGAGAAAATTCTGCTCTTTAAGCAAGTTAGTCTCTAAGCGAGGTGCTCTATATGCGAGGTTTTACTACATTATTATTTTTTTATGTTAGCCTTATACACATAGCATATTGAATTTATGTTAATTTTATATGCTACATACTTATATCAGTTCTATATGCACTGTTTAGTATACTCATATGATGATTGTTATACTTACAGTAAAACCTCGGATAACGCTAAAACCTGGTTCCACAAGTCTTGGTGTTATCCGATTTTTAGTGTTATCCAATGCATGTTAAAATCCTATGGGATCCATAGAGATACATTGTAACCACACAGGCTTTAGCGGTTGTTATCCGATGCATCGCATAGGATCTTAATGTTATCCAATGCAATTCTTCCCCCAGATTGCTTAATGTTATGCGATTTTAGTGTTATCCGATACTAATGTTATCCGAGGTATTACTGTATTTCTTTCCGTGGGTATTACTTCTCCTTGACTAGAGTAGATTAGATAAACCAAAAACAGGGTCTGACAGACTGTTTTTCTAAGAAGTGTTGCTTATTATCTCCACACAAATTCACTGATCCATCACACTCTTCTACAGTTTTATGGCAGGAAATGTAGAGGAGGCAACGGAAGTCAAGACAAGACTTGGAGTTCATCCAAGACTGGACTATCTCACTCTTCACTTTGGGCGACCAAGGCAACTCTAAATCTTAAGAACCTACTTTCAGTTCTCATCTGGTAGCATGTTTGGGGCAATTAAAAACCCCAAAGAACCAATCGGGAAAGAAGGCAATTATCAAGACTTCAATAACCTAACGGATCAAAAGAAACATGAATATTAATTGTTTATGTGATATTGCTTTGACAACTTTGAATTCATGGAGGGAACAAGGGAGGGTGGAATTGAGAGAAAAATTGTATTAGAATGTGGGTAACTTTTGTACGGGCACAGCATTCTTGGCAAGTATCCTGTATGGGCTTTTAATAACAATCAATTATAAACTGCGCTGATTCAAAAGACCTTCTCCTTTGCTTTTTGCTTGTTTGGGTGGAGAATACTAACTGTAATTAGATATAAGTGGCTAGCCTGGGGTGGGTTTTAAACCTTAAAACCACAAGTTCTAAAATTTGCGTCTCAATGTATTGGATATAAACATTCAGAAAAGTAAGTCATAAATCAGTTTCACATCACTAGTAATTTAAGCGAGGCGACCAATTTAGAATTGGCCTCAGAGTATACAGAATTCCATCCACATATCATGGAAAGTAACCATAACCAGAAAGAAAAATAATAACAAACACAGTATTTATTTATGTATTATGTTGATTAAAACTGACAAACAAACCAAATTCATTGTGTACAGTAATACCCTGGATAACGATTGCATCGGATAACCCTAGAATCGGATAACGATGCAAGTTTTAAAAACTTGCATCGGATAACGATTCTGGATAATGATTCTTAGCATTATCCGATGCAATAGGCTGCGGGTGTGGGGTGGTTTGGGTAGAACAGTAATACCCCGGATAACGTTATGACTTGGTTCCACATTATCCGATTTTTAGCGTTGTCCGATGCATGCGTCAAACAACGCTAAAAAAAAAAAAAGCCCTGACTTCAGGGACAAACCGCCTTAAAGCCTTAGGTCGCGTCTTTTTTCCTCCCTGTATTTAAACTACAGGGAGAGAGAGAACTGCTTGTGTCTTTCTTTCCCTACCTGTATTTAAACTACAGGGAGGGGGAAAGAGAGATATGTGATTGGTTCTCTAGAGAACCAATCACGTTTTTCTCTTTCCCCCTTCCCTGTAGTTTAAATACAGGGAGGGAAAGAGACAAGCAGTCTCTGCGACTGCAGTAGGGTCAGGGAAAAAGCGGGTGCTTTTCCCCGACCCTACTGCAGTCGCAGAGACCGCTGCACGTGGGGAGTGGCTTTAAAGGCAGGGAGGTCTCTTTATTTCCCTGCCTGCTTGTAAAGCGGTTTGTCCCTGAAATCAGGGCTTTTTTTTTAGCATTGTTCGATGCATGCATCAGACAACGCTAAAAATCAGATAACGTCATGACTTGTAGAACCAAGTCATAACATTATCCGGGGTATTACTGTATTTAAATACTCTGGTCTAAATCTAGTCCAACTGCTGGTTCAAACTAGAGTGTAGCCATTGACTCTCTTCCTGAATTAAGAGTTAATCTAGTTTATGTAAATTTCACAGTTTCAGTAGGCCTTCTTTCGATGGGATTAGCATCAGGTTTAGGTTTCTATATTTAGGTACCTTTTTTGAGAACTTGGATAAGTTATTTGGAATAAGTTATTGAAATTGTGCTAGATCACATTCTAAATATGAGTCAACAGGGCAACATGGCTAGAAAAAAAAGGCCAAAACTCTTTTAGGCTGCATTAACAGAAGCATAGACTCCAAACTCATGAGCCACTAGTCACCTTCTACTCAGCAATAGCTAGACCACATCTAGAGTGTTGTGTCCAATTCTGGGTATCACACTTTAAGAAAGATGCAAACAAATTAGAGCAGGTACAGAGAAGGGCAACAAAGACAATCAGAGGACTGGAAACTAAACCATATGAGAAAACACTGCAGGAACTGGACGTGTTTAGCCTTGGGAAAAGGAGACTGAGAAGGGGTGTGATAGCATTCTTCAAATACCTGGTCCTAAAGAGGAGGTGCGGGATCTGTTCTCAGTCATCCCAGAGTGCATGCCACATAATATCAGGCTCAAACTAAAGAAAGCCAGATATGGGCTGAAAATGAGGGGGGAAATTCTTAATGGTTATAACAGTACAATAGTGGAACCAACTGCCTTTGAGAAATGGTGAGAGCTCCAACGCTGGAGGCATTCAAGAAAACCTGAACAAACGTCTATCAGATCTGGTTTGATTCAGATTTCTGCATTGAGCAGGAAGTTGGACTCAATAGCTTAAAAGGCACCTTCCAATTTAGTGATTCTATTATTCTATTTTCTGGGGCTATAGTTGCCAGAATCTCTTGTCATCATAGCTACTGGCTGAAGAATTCTGGAAGTTGTTGGCCAACAAATAACTTTCCTAAGCTCTAGAGATATTCAAAGCTCAGCTGAACTGCTCCCCAGGTGCCTTAGTGGTTAAGACACTGAGCTTGGAGACTGGAAGGTCGGGTTTCAATACCCGAGGGCTGCATATGGGGACGTGAAAGGAACCTCATTTGGGCATCCCCTGAGCGGAGTTTCTTCAGCAAAAATCCTTTCACCCCAGATGAATCTCTGATACAAAATTATTATTATTGTTAGTTCAGCTCAACACAGAACAGGACTGTTCCACACACCTCTCTCACCATAGGCATCAGTGGGGCCACTGGTACACCATGTACAGTAATGTGTTTGCTGTGAAAAGGCGGCATCCTGCCCACTCACAGCTGTCAATGTTTGTGCCTCTCCCCTGCCAAGAAGCACATTTGAAAAAGGACTCTGCTGATACTCAAGGACATAGCTATTTACACATGTCTCATGCCTCATGACTTAACTAGGACCTTTATATAAACCCTTTCTGTTTCCTTGAGGCTTTCAGAAGCTTCTTTTAAGTACCCATTACAGCAAAAAAAGTCATGGGCTGCTGCTTGTTAGCCTAAGATGGCTACAGGCAATGATTTCCTCTCTCTTCAATAACTTCTTCTGCTCTTTTTCTCATAATATCTAGCAATAGAAAAAGAATGACTTGGGGTTCTCAAAATAAACACAGCTCTGCAGCCAACCTCAGAACTCTAAGAATGAACACTGCTTGGGGCTGGATAGGAGATGATAAGAGAGTAGAGCTCAGAGGAATCTAGGAATGGTTTGTGCTGACATAGAAACCTTTCCTCCTAAGGTAAAGGTTTCCCTTGCTCGAAAGCCAGTCATATCCAACTCTAGGGTTCAGCGCTCACCTCTGTTTCAAAGCTGAAGAGCCAGCTCTGTCTGCTTCTGCAGACGTTTCCATGGTCATGTGGCAAGCATGACTAGACCCTGGACCGCACGGAACGCTGCTTACCTTCCCACCAAAGTGGTCCCTAGTTATCTACTTGCAATGTCTTGCTTTCTAACTGCTAGGTTGGCAGGAGCTGGGAGAAAGATGGGCGCTCATTCTGTTACCTAAAAATTGCTATCCCTTTTTAATGTGGAGATGCGTTTTAAAATTAAAAAGTTCATCTGCTGGCAGAGCTCCCCAAGAACCACAGAAATTTTAATTTCAGACAAAAACAATACCATTTTATTGACAAACATAACATTTAAGCAACGGAGGGGCCCCACTGCTAGACAAAGAAACATGTCTAACCCATTTTTGTCTGCTAGAAAAATCTAATGAGCTTCCCTGTGCAATTTGGTGGGAGAGCTGCCTTGCAGAAGAGTAGCGTGCCTTGGCGGGGCCCCGTATAAAAATTTGTTTGGGGGCCCTTAGGAAGGGTAAATATTTGTTTTGCTTACGCACATTGGGGGCCCCCGTGGCCCGGGGGCCCTGTATAATTGATACGGCAGATACGGTGATAGCTACGCCGCTGCTGCCTTGCCCTCCAACACAGGACCAGTTATACTCTTCTGCTAATCCAATTACCTATTGCTACATTGAAGATTACACAATGGAACAAAAAGCCAGCAGTGGGGGGTTTCTTTCACAAGTAAAAATTCAAAAACTTTTGCTACAATGGTTTGTTAGCACCTCAGATTTCAGGATACAATGATGCAACTAATGTTCATAGGAAATAATTACAAAGTCCAGAAAAAGGTAGAGGGAAAGGGGTGGGGATACATGTCTTTTTCTTCTCACAGTGATCAAGAAGGTGACAGTCATTTTCCATAGACAAACAAGAGATGATAGTCCTTTTGTTTCGTGTTAATGGCGGACCAGACAGAATGGATGTTATCAAGGAAATCTCTAGGCAGTTCCCTCAGGGTGTGAAATGGATTATGCTTGGCTGGTTTCTAGGTGAGTGGTCACAGTGTCCCTGGGTCTCCAAGCATTCCCCGAAGGGAAATACCTCTGAGTGCTGTTTCACTTAGAAATATAGAACAGAACACGTTAAGAATCAAAATATTACAGAGCCAAGGCAATACAAAAAAGAGACCATTTTCTTAGTATAAGGGCAATTTAAGAACCCCATTCATGACCTGCAGTTCCAGTTCTTCCAAGCCATTTATGTTAATAGCTGGCTCCTAAGGCAATTGACACCTTTTCTTCAAGGTAAACACTCCCAGGACAATCGGAGGGTGTGAAGAGGAAAAGAGGAAATTCTGGTTTGAATTGAAATATTTTAAAGTACATTCCTAGGTATAACAGCAGTTTGAGATCTTTATGAAATTATTAAAAATCAACTCTGGCAGTTATTTTACAGTAAAACCTCAGATAACACTAAAACCTGGTTCCACAAGTCTTGGTGTTATACGATTTTTAGTGTTATCCGATGCATGTTAAAATCCTATGGGATCCATAGAGATACATTGTAACCACACAGGCTTTAGCGGTTGTTATCTGATGCATCCCATATGATCTTAATGTTATCCGATGCAATTCTTCCCCCCAGATTGCTTAATGTTATGCGATTTTAGTGTTATTCGATACTAATGTTATCTGAGGTATTACTGTACTTGCAAGTTATCATGGTATAGTGTGGTATTTGTGGACATTTAAAACTATCCTTGAAGTGGATGGCAAATTAAAATAATGAGAGAAGCTTATTTTATTGAAAATAAAGTATATATAATACTAAACATATTAATTTCAAAATTATGGTTACATTTCCGTCCTGCAGTACTCGGGAATCAAACTGCTGACCTCCCACCTTCCAGTTAGCGTCTTAGCCACTTGAGTCACTGCAGTCCTCCTAAACTAGTCCCTTAACTTCTGACCATACTATTGAGCCCTTGAGGGTTACAGGTGGACCAGCCCTGACTCATACCCTTCCCATGACTACGCATCATTTCTTAGCATGGAAGATGGAGTTTCACTTTCAGAAAGAAAAGGCTGTAGTAGGATTCCAGCCTGCTAAGCTTCTTTGCTTTGATAAACATGCCCTTATAATCAGTGGTGGGATGTCAAAAATTTTACTACCCCGCTGTGATGTCATCACAGTGTGGCCAGAGCTAATGTCATGACATCATGGGCGGAGCCAAAAGCTGCTACAGGTTCTCCGGGACACTGGGAAAAGTTACTACCAGTTCTAGCGAACTGGTGGGAACCTGTTACATCCCATCACTGCTTATAATGCAGTGTACTTTTGTTGATTATGGCTAGGCAGTGATGTAAGAATACAGAACTTAGAAATGTTATTCCTTTAGACTACAGCGTCCAAAAGTCCCCAATGGCCATGGTGGCTGAGGGATTCTGGAGTCCAAAGAAGCAGCATTTCTAAGCAATGGAAATGAGCCCTCTTTCCACACCCAGAGATGTTCCCTTATATTATAGCATCATGGAATCTAGCTTTTTTCATCCAGCTCACCCAGTGCAAGGACTGTGGACAGCTCCCCTGCCCATATCACTTTCGCAATGGATTCCTGCAAGATTAAGGGGCCCTGGTGAAGTGGCCAAGGCCCCTTAAGAATGCAAGGAACTTTTTAAAAGAGACTCAGCTCACAAAGTGTGTAATTATTGTGGAAGAGGATGAAAATAGATGGGGAAGAAGTAGAAGCAGTGACAGATTTTACTTTCTTAGGATCAAAGCTCACTGCAGATGGTGATTGCAGCCATGAAATAAAAAGGCGACTTTCTTGGGAGGCAAGCGATGAGAAACCTGGGGAGCATAGTGAAAAGTAGAGACATCAAATTGCACACAAAAATTCGTATTGTCAAAGCAATGGTGTTGCCTGTGGCAATGTATGGTTGTGAGAGCTGGGTCATTAGGAAAGCTGAGTGCAGAAGAATAGATGCCTTTGAGATGTGGTGTTGGAGAAGAGTTTTGAGAGTCCCCTGGACAGCGAGGAGAACAAATAGGTCAATCTTAGAAGAAATCAACCCTGACTGCTCCTTAGAAGGTCAAATAGTAAAGATGAAGCTAAAGTACTTTGGACATCAAATGAGAAGAGTCACTTGAGAAAGCCTTGATGCTTGGAAACGTTGAGGGCAAAAGAAAAGGGGGGCGGCCAAGGATGAGATGGCTGGATGGTATTGTAGACACAATGGGCACAGAGCTGAGCGAGTTGAGGAGGATAGTGGCGGACAGAAGTGCCTGGCGGATGGTGGTCCATGGGGTTGCGAAGGGTCGGAATCGACTGTGCGACTGAACAACAAACTATGTTTGCCTAATTATGCTTAAATAGTATTTTTTAGGAAGGGGTTATTTTTTGTTGTTTTATAATAAATGTATTACATTGAATTATAGCTGTGTTTCTTTCATTAAGTACGTGTGTATATATACGTGGTCACCATTGGTTACGTAAATTCTATGCCACTAGGCCCAGGAATGAGTCTAAGATGATGTCACAACTGAGTGGAATATACAGATTCAGCACACACAGAGACTCACAGACAGGGTCAAAGATGAGTGGAAAATAGGCACGAGGTGGTGATGCGTTGGCCTCCTCTGAGAGCCTCAACAGTGCAGCCTCTGGTATAGAGAGGCATGTGGCTACCAGTGTTGGCTACCATTTCCCAAGACGTCCTCTACTGGGGTCAAATGAGCAAGAGGGGAGCGGGGCCTGGAATCTGCTCTGTAGCATGGGCCCTGTTGTTCCCTCTAATACTCATATCTTCCTCGTGATCGTACTGGTGTCCTTTGGAAAGTTGGACGCAGCCATAGAGCCCTGCCCAACACCGTGTCATTGTACCTTGGAAATCCTCAACTGCAGCAAGACCAACTCCCCTGGACTCCAGCGTGTGCCTTTTCCCAAGCCTTATGGTCATCCCCATGTGTTTTTCTTCTTGTAAGTATCTGGGAGTAGGAGAGCTCAGTGGGTTAAAAAGTCAGATTGTAGAAACGGGAGCCAGGAGTTTATATCCTCACTGTGTCTCCTGGAAACCAAGATCATTCAGAACATATGTGGTTAATGGAGTTACATGCCTTGCCACCTGTGCTAGCCTTGGACATTTTGTATGCTCCAAGAAGAACTAGTAAACCATCTCTGACTAGTGTACAACTAGGAAACACAGGAGGAGTCACCCAGCGGTGAGATTCAGCATGTTCACCCCAGTTCACCAGAACCGATAGCAGAAATTCTGGCTGGCCCTGCCCATCCAAGTTTTGAAATAAAGTACACTTATCCTAATTTGGGTGCAACGCAGGGTTTTCCCCCTGGCCACATCCACCATACCACACCCAAGGAATAGGTAGTAAAAACATTTCAATCCCACCACTGGGGTCACCATAATCAGAATCAAGTTGATGGCACATAGTCACTATTAATTATCTAGGCTCCAATCACCCAATCCTCAGAAATCCAAAGATAAAAATCCCTCAAGGAATGCAGCCTATTAAGCTGCTAAAATGGGTTTGTTGATATGGCTGGACAGAGTTGTGTGAATCTTTTGGACTCTCCTGTTGAAGGATCTATCTATGGAGGACTATGAAGCCGAACTCCTCCACTCTTCCTTTAGCAGAGATGGTTCGATCATACATGCTTCATTAGGCAGTGGTGTTTAAAGTAAAGCAAAGCAAATCTTTATTACAGTCCAAGACCATCATAGAACAACAAAGGGAACAGGTGTTCAAAGCAATGTACCTGCTGATATTCTCATCTTGTTTCTGGCATGCCCAGGTTTCCAAAATACAGAGAGAAAGAATATGTCCAAAATCATCTGTGACATGAAAATGTCCTCCTGTATTTGGGTGATAAGATGGTCTACTAGTCCTTTCTCTGAATCTTGAAATAGCCTGTGCCTCTCAGCATAGAGGCAATCTTTATACTATGGTTACACATCTAGGACTCTTGTGTGACAAAACTGTGTCCACAACCACTCTGTGGGTTAAGCCAATGGTGCATATGTCTGTCTTGTTAGTAGGTTTTCTCCACTGACCAGTCACTTTGGCTAATACTGTATTTTTAAAGGAACAAATTCTAGAGCAGTGTTTCCTAATTATGTTCCGATGAACACTGGTGGACTTCAATTCCCAGAAGTTTAAGTCAGTATATTGGCTGATCAGTGCTTTGAGGGATTGACTTAGACTTCTGGGAATTGAAGTCCAAAAACCAAAGTATGGGAATCACAGCTCTAGAGTGACATGCCTGCCTTACACTTTTTAAGTTTTTCCTTGACTTTAAGTAAATATTACAATACAGGTTTTTGCATCACTAAATAGTCCAGCCATAAATCTCTGTCTGCTGGACTTTTGCCTGCGATGCAGTTGTTAATGGCACAGGTACCTTGCTAGGTGTTATCGATATCTTTTACATAAAGAAAAAATGGGATCGGAAGGACACAAAGCAATTTAGTGGGGGAAACCTGGATTAACAACACAAGCTCCTTTTTATGATCAGATTTCATAGACAATATTGTAAGAGAAAGGACTCTGAATCCCTTTCTTCTAAAATAACTTTACACTGATAAACCTAAGGTGATAAGTGAGCAGGATTACCAAGTTCAGAAGATAGTGGTTTGTGGAGTGTTTCACCACAGGACCTCTAGAAATTAACTGCTTCCCATGGATCATAGAAAGATGGGACACCAAATAGAAACTGGATTTATTCAGTATTGTAGTAGCCAGGTAACTTGGAATGGCATAGCCTTGTACCAGCAGTTATGACCCACTAATTTTACAAAAGGCCAGCTGGCAGAAATGAAGACTGTTAGAACTGATTTATAGACGTGGGTCAACTAAGATGGCTACATTTTTTTAAAAAAAATCTTCTTGGAAATATGGTTCCGGCACAGCTTGAGAAAGTTGCCTTATCAGCCTACAACTGTCAGACACTTCCATCTATCAATTAGTTTTTTGAAGTTTCACTCCAAAAAGGTAATACAGTAATACCTCATATAACATTAGTATCGAATAACACTAAAATCGCATAACATTAAGGAATCTGGGGGAAAGAATTGCATCAAATAACATTAAGATCCTATGGGATGCTTCAGATAACAACTGCAAAAGCCTGTGTGGTTACAATGTATCTCTATGGATCCCATAGAGGATCAGATAACACTAAAAATCATATAACACCAAGACTTGTGGAACCAGGTTTTAGTGTTATATGAGGTTTCACTGTAATTGCAAGCTATGGAGTGCAGAGCACTTCTCTATCGTGATTTACAAGCACACCGCTGTTTTCACTGGGTGTTTTCTACCTAATGGAACTATAATACAGTCAAACCTCGCATAAAGAGTGCCTCGCTTAAAGAGTAACTCGCTTAAAGAGCAGAATTTTCTCTGAATGTTTGCTTTGCTTAACAAATAAAACCCACCAAAAACTCACTTAACAAATAAATCGGGGTTTGCAATCCCCCCCACAATTGGTCACTTACAATGGTGTTTCGCTTAAAGAGCAAACTCGCTTAAAGAGCAATCCTGTGGAACGCATTATGCTCTTTAAGCTAGGTATAACTGTACTCCTCTTTATTTGTTTCCCCAGAGACTTCACTGATAACGCCATTTCTTCCATTGGGAAACAAGAGTGGAGAGCATACCCTTGGGCTGAGTACTTGTGAGTATTCACTCATATTGGGACTCAAGAACAAGCACCCACTCCTGCCTTGATTTGAGCCAGGTTGCCTAAATCACCAAGAATTTAGTTTAATTTTCTAAATGTTGTTGGCAATGAGGATAGTCTGTCTGAGATGTGAGCTGTAGATGAAGGCAAACACTGTTTGAGAGAGTCTAGCTGTGCTGCAAATTAACTGAAACACATAGTAGAGAGTATTCTTGTATGCTCTCAGGAGTGATTCAAGATAATAAAGATAAATTTGGCTGAATCTGAAGTTGTACATAGTTCAGTAGTAATTATGTTAGTTTTTCTGCCAGGTTGCTCAGCAGGGTCCTATCTCTCTCTCTCTCTTTCTCTCTCTTCCAGCATGGAAGGGACAGACACATCTCTAGCTGGGGCTACTGTTTGGGCAAGGATATAGCTCGTCTGAAACAAAGCTGGGTAATGGTGGGAATTGTTTTTTGAACTACAACTCTAGGAGTCCCTAACTGATGTGGGCATCTGGGAGTTGTAGAATAAAAAGTAACTTTTTCTACAGTCTGGTCTCAAGTTTATGAATACAGAAGGATAGCATCCAATCTCTTAAGGCAGAAATCTTGTCTGTGAGCTTGTTCGTGAAATCTTCTCAAACTTTCCTCCACTATTCTAGGGTTCTCAAGGGTAATGCCTTGAGCATACTGCAGAATACCTCTCTGGATGGATTGCTTTCACTAACACACCTGTAAGTTTCTCATTTATAAAGTACCTTCTTTGTAAACCTCTGTATTCCACTGAAATGGTATCCCTTTGTTTTGCTGGTTCAACCGGACACATTCAGTTGGTAGGTCAGAGTTATAGTTACAGTATAGTTAATTATATGGTTCTATCACATGACAATACAATGATATTTGACTGATATTCATAAATTGGATCTTTCTCCTTGATTTTGAATGTAACTGCATGTAATTTGGTACAGCAAATAGAATGGTGGACTAGGACTCATGAGGCTTGGGTTTGAATCTCCACTTGGCCATGAAGCTCACTGGAGGAGTAGAACTGTTAAAATATCCTAAAATTTCAGTTCTAAAATACTTTGTTCCTTGTAAGCCAGTTTTCACAGGTAGTGGGCCAGGATACGTAAGAGACCACGTCACACCAAGAACATCTGTCCATCCCACCAGGGCGGATCGGAGAGGCTCTCTTATCATTCCATCAGCTAGAGAGGTGCATCTCTCTAGCACCAGAAGGAGGGCCTTCTCCGTGTCCGCCCCGGCCCTTTGGAACCTCCTGCCAATTGAGTTACGTCTACAGACAGAGCTCCTGCCCTTTTGGAAGGGCCTAAAAACCTGGCTGGCAGGGCAGGTGTGGGGCTCCAGTAATATGGGGTCCCATGTTGGGTGGTTGATCTGATGGGACAGCCACCCCTTTCTCGCTCTTTTAAACTTTCCAAACCTTTAAAAACCTTTTAACCTTTTAAATCTTTTAGATTTATGTAAATTTATAGTTTAATTCTTTTAATTGGTTTTTAAAGTGATTTTGAACCTTAAGGTTGTAATTTCTGAATTTGTGTGGGGATTGTTTAATTGTTTTGCATTTATTGTGTATAGTCTTTCCCCTTTTCTGTAAGCTGCCTAGAGTCAGGTTCGCCTGATTGGGGTGGGATAATAAATCTAAATAAATAAATAAATAAATAAATAAATAAATAAATAAACTCGGAATCTTATCTTGGCATGATGCCTGAATCCTCTATATAGTTTTATTCTATTGTCTGTGGAATAGTTTTGCAGTGGTATCATAAAATTGGGTCAAGGTGCAACCTAGGTGCAGGGATGAACAACAACATAACCCTATCTGCTATGTCTCACGGTAAACTGACTGGGCTAAATCATGGCATTTTGCTGCCTGGGGGTAGGAATAAAATGACCATCATGATGACACCCCTTCTTATTCCATCTAAAGAAAAAGTCAGCTTAATTGGCAATTGATTCTTTCTGCTACACTCTACCTAACGGTAGGGCTTGCCCTTCAAACTGACCAATATGCCAACTGGGTTACACCAATTGCTGGATTACACTAATGATGAATAACCCAGGTGCAGCGGTGGGCATCAACAGGTGTGCACCAGTTCGTCAGAACCGGTAGCAGAAATTCTGGCTGGTCCCACCCATCCAAGTTTTGAAATAACGTAGTCCTAATTCAGGTCAACGCAGGGCTTTTCCCCTGGCCATGCCCACCATACCACACCCACAGTGTGGTAGTAAAAATTTCTGGAGCCCACCACTGCCCAGGTGAACAGTGCAATGCTTAAAGGCAACACATGTGCCAGGATGGGTGTAAGCTAGCTATTTCTCTTGTCTATAAGTTTAATTCTGTGTTCTGTTTTTCACAGGGACTTATCATGTAATAAAATCACGACCATTGAGAAGAATGCATTTGAACCTGTCCCATTTCTGCAGTTTATGTAAGTTGTGAGACATAAAGCAATTGGTTTTTGTTTTTTTAATTGAAGTTGGGGTAGCCAGGAAGGAATGGCTTTCAGCCCCCACGGTTCTGAATCTATCAGGATTCTATGCAACAGATGGTCTCCTGGCTTTGATGGTTCTAAAAACATTGAAGATGCTAGGGTTGAAACCTGCAAAGGGATTAGTGTGGTCTGCATAAGACTTGCTTCAAAACTCCAGAAATGATGGTGTTAGATTGGGAGAGAACGGTTTATGCTCAAAAATATTTTTGTCCGGTATAATTCTATGCTCTATACAGTGATGGGCAGCAGGTGGTCGCCGCACAGTAACATCTGCGGCCGAGATAAGTGGCTGCAGTGGCGCTCAGCCTTGGGACTTGTTCCATCCGCCCCCAGAACCTCGCCCTGCTGGGGCTTTAAGAGACGCTGTGCGGTGGACGGAGAGGCTCGTTACTTGTCGTGGTGCTTTGCTTAGTTTTGTTTCTTTGTGTGAATTTGACTGAGATATGGAAATTTTTAATCTACTGCTTGATATTGATGTTATTGAATTTTTTGTTACTGTTTATTGAATTACTTTTACTGTAATGATGTTGATGTGCTGATGTTCTGTGATACTGATATTGACTATTTATTGACTGTTTTCATTTGATATTGACTATTGACTTATTGATATGTTGTGACTGTAACTATACATGTGTGTAAACCGCCCTGAGTTGGCTCTGCCAAGTAGGGCGGTATAGAAATTCAAATATAATAATAATAATAATAATAATAACAGGTTCGCACCAGTTCACCAGAACTGGTAGTAACTTTTCCCAGTGTCCCGGAGAACCGGTAGCGACTTTTGGGGGGAACCACCTCAGGGGCTTACATTTTGCCAGTTCCCCCACTGGCATGTACGCCAACCTTGGTGTGCATGTGCACCTACAGTGCTTGGTGTGCATGCGCGGCCTCCTTGCTGTTCTCCCAAGCTGGGAGGAGGAGGAGAAGCTGCTAGCCTGAAGCTCCCTATAGCCTGCTTCCCAGGGTAAGTGACTCACCTTTGGATGTGGGGTGGGTGGGTGTATTTTAATGTGTATTTAATGTGTATTTATTTTTAATGTCTGCTTTTATGTGTTTTATGTGTATTTAATTTGTATTTTATGTGTTTTATGTCTATTTAATGTAGTTTTATGTGTTTTACGTCTATTTAATGTGTATTTTTATGTGTTTTATGTCTATTTAATGTGTATTTATTTTAATGTGTATTTTATGTGTACTTATTTTTATGGGCTTTTTACATTGGCTTCACCCACAACATTGGCTCCGCCCATGACATCATGATGTTGGCTCTTCCCATGATGTCATGATGTTGGCTCCGCCCACAATGTTGGCTCCACCCACAGTGTGGTAGCAACAAAAATTGGCTGCCCACTACTCGCTCTATAACATAATTCTGGGCTAAATTCTGAAATACCAAGATGAGATATAGCTCTTGCAATTGAAAAGAGAATTCAAGTGCTTCTGAAATATACATTATACACATATATAGTTATAAGGGTTTAATGTAAGGTCCTCCATCAGTCCAGTTAAGAGTGATTTGCCAGGCAACTGTTGCCTCGAGGTAAGCATGAACTAAAAAATGTGCACCAGAGTTTTGGTGAGGAGAAGAATCGGTAATTGAGTGAATTATAGTCTAACTAGGACCATACACTTAGTGCATGATTAGAGAAAGTGCTCCCTTGGGTGGTTGAAGATGTCTGTATAACATGTGAATGGTAATAGGAAGGTGAACCAGGGTTTAATTTGCCTTGAGCAAGTACCTTTAAGGAAATCCCACTGTCGAAGAGACAGTCAGTTAATCTGAGGAAACATATTTCAATCATGGGAGAAGGTACCAGTGAGAAACATTAAAGAGCCTACTTAGAGCTCCCCCAAAGGAATGGAGAAGCAATCCTCACAGTCTGTTGCAGAAATTCCTTGTGGAAATTTCATGTCAACTATCTAACATATTTTAAGAAATGAATTACTTTACTCTCCCTGCCCAACTTTCTTTTTTTTTTTAGTGTCTATTTTTGTGTTTTTGCTGTTGTTACATATCATGTAGAATGCTGTATAGTGGTACCTTGCTTAAAGAGCATAATGTGTTCCACGGGATTGCTCTTTAAGCGAGTTTGCTCTTTAAGCGAAACACCATTGTAAGTGACTTCCAGTGGGGGGATTGTGAACCCCAATGTAGTTGTTAAGTGAGTTTTTGGTTGGTTTTAGTTGTTAAGCAAGGCGACCATTCAGAGAAAATTCTGCTCTTTAAGTGAGTTAATCTCTAAGCAAGGCGCTCTTTATGCAAGGTTTTACTGTACAGTATACCTAATTCTCTTTTCTGTTTCTTTTCCCTCTCCCAGAAACCTCAATGGCAACTTAATCGGGCATATTACTCAGGGGACGTTTGAAGCGTGGCATGGAATGCAGTTTTTGCTAAAGATGTAGGTAAAGCCACACGTTCTCTGGCAAGTAGCCAGCCATTAACATCAACCCAAAGAATTGTATCAGCCACATCCACAATAAAGAAATTCAACCCAAATGTGTTTTAAAATGGCAACTTAAGATTATGTGGTGTGTATCATTGCCTCTGAGGCTCAGTGTGTATACAAAGCTTTTCTATTGCTTTCAGAAATACTACATGAAAGGTATTACATGAATTTATATTGCAATTCTTCTTGTTGTTGTTCAGTCGCACAGTTGATTCCGACCCTTTGTGACCCCATGGACCACTGTCCGCCAGGCACTTCTGTCCTCCACCATCCTCCTCAAATCACTCAGTTCTGTGCCCATTGTCTCTACAATACCATGTAGCCATCTCATCTTTGGCTGCCCCCTTCTTCTTTTGCCCTCCACCTTTCCCAGCATCAAGGCTTTCTCAAGCAAATCCTCTCTTCTCATTTGATGTTGAAAGTACTTTAGCTTCATCTTTACTATTTGACCTTCTAAGGAGGAGTCAGGGTTGATTTCTTCTAAGATTGACCTATTTGTTCTCCTCGCTGTCCAGGGGACTCTCAAAACTCTTCTCCAACACCACATCTCAAAGGCATCTATTCTTCTGTGCTCAGCTTTCCTCATGGTCCAGCTCTCACAACCATACATTGCCACCGGGAATACCATTGCTTTGACTAGACGGATTTTTGTTTGCAATTTGATGTCTCTATTTTTCACTATGTTCCCCAGGTTTCTCATCACTTGCCTCCCAAGAATTGCCTTTTTATTTCATGGCTGCAATCACCATCTGCAGTGAGCTTTGATCCTAAGAAAGTAACATCTGTCACTGCTTCTATCTTCCCCATCTGTTTTCCAGGGACTGATAGGGCCTATTGGCATTATCTTGGTTTTCTTTATATTGAGTCTCAAGCCAGCTTTTGCACTTTCTTCTTTCAACCTAATCAGGAGCTTTTTAAAGTGCTCCTCACTTTCTGCCATTAGTGTGGTATCATCTGCATATCTCAAATTGTTGATGTTTCTCCCAGCAATTTTGATCCCAAATTGTGATTCCTCCATCCCTGCTAAAAGCTCATATTCCAATTTTCTGAGCAATGAAAACACCAATGGCTCCATGTGGTTTCCTTAGAGCCTCATCTCAGGACTTCGCCATGGTATGGAGAGGCCGGGGTATTGTGTTGATACTGTATATATGTATTTTTGACATGCTTTGTATGATGTATTGATATAGTATTTTGTAGTTGTTTGTTATCTGACATTTTGTTATGTGATATTTGTAGCTGTGATATATTGCTTCGTTCATTTTGTAATTTTGACTGGAGATTCCTTGAAATGTTCTTGTTTTTTGATATTTTGTTATTTGATATTATAACTGTGATTTATTGTTTCATTGTGAGCCGCCCAGAGCCGCTATAAGCAATTGGGGCAGCATATAAAGCAAACAACAACCATCATCATCATCATCATCATCATCATCATCATCATCATCATCATCATCATCATCATCATCATCATCATCATCATCTTAGGATAATGTTCCAGAGGACCGACTGGTTATTGAAGACTGACTGGCATTTTATTAAATATAAATTATTTACCAGAGACTGGAAAGTTAATTTAAAGAAGAATATATATCACACATACATCAGAAATTTACTGCCATTAATATTGCTCCCTCAAAATAATTGTTGCTTACTTTTTATGTTTCACGTTACTATTCTGTTTCAGGTTTTAATCTGGAGAAAAAGACTTACAATTAATAAGAGAAGACCATAGAGGGGGCAAATTTTATTCCTAATGATTTTTATAAATGCCCTTTAAAAGTAAATAGAAAATGTGGTTTGGTACACCAAAGATGTATAATACAATTTCTAAACACTCCTTTGCTTTTGAAATCTGATGTAGTTTCAATAATGAGTTAAAAGTAACTATGTTATCTGTAACTTTTTTTTCCCAAGCACTCTGTCATTCACATACCTAGCAGTTGGGCAGAGAAGGTGTTGTATCCTTTGCCAGTCCTAGTCCCACCTGCCAGTGGCTGTAGCCACCCAATACCTGTAGACATTACCTCTCCTCCCATGTAACCCTTGAGGAGAAATATATTGACAGCCCTAAAGCAAGCATGAGGTCCCTGTATGAGAAATAACTGTTTTGCCACTTGTTCTGTGTTCCGCTGATGTCCTACTAAATTTTTTACTACCTGCTTAGAAATCTGGTAAACAGTTCCTTCCTTCCACTTTTGTCTTGCAGAATTCTGACCCACAATCCCTTGAAAGGCATTGAGGATGCTTTATTTTATAAACTGCCCTCACTGAAGATCTTGTAAGTAGATGACAGGTTGATTTGCTTTTACTTTCATTGAAAGATGCTTTTGATGCCATTCTTCAGGCGTGTTGTTTGCTTCAAGGAAAGCCTTCAGCCTTTTCTTCTTTTACTAATATCTTAAATCGGAAGAGTCAGCACAGTGGAATCATTGGAAGAATGACATTGTTTGACTGCAATTCCCTAGTTTTTAAGGAGCAAATCCCATGTTTTTAAGGAGCTGCAGTCCAAAAGCACATTTTCTAAGTTTGCAGTCAAAATGGTAGCCATCCCACCTACCCTACATTTGGAATTCAAAAATGCAAGCAGCTGCATTGAGGTATATAAATAAATGGGGAGCCAGTCTTTTGTAAAATTAATGGTTCTTAGTTGTCCATTTAAGACCAAACCACCGTCCAACAGTTTAAATAACCATAGGGATAGCTTGCAATGATATATTTTCCTGAGGAAAATCATGGTTCCGGTGAGGATTGCAGCTAAGCACAAAAAGAAGGGGAAGTTGAAAGGGTGGCAATATGATGTGATGTGATGTGATGCGATGCGATGCGATGCGATGCGATGCGATGCGATGCGATGCGATATGATATGATATGATATGATAGTCTCTTTTTTTGTTGTTGTTGTTCAGTCGCACAGTCGATTCTGACCCTCTGCGACCCCATGGACCACTGTCCACCAGGCACTCCTGTCCTCCACCATCCCCCTCAACTCGCTCAGCTCTGTGCCCATTGTCTCTACAATACCATCTGGCCATCTCATCTTGGGCCGTCCCCTTCTTCTTTTGCCCTCAACCCTTCCAAGCATCAAGACTTTCTCAAGTGAATCCTCTCTTCTCATTTGATGTCCAAAGTACTTTAGCTTCATCTTTATTATTTGACCTTCTAAGGAGCAGTCAGGGGTGATTTCTTCTAAGATTGACCTATTTGTTCTCCTCACTCTCCAGGGGACTGTCAAAACTCTCCTCCAACACCACATCTCAAAGGCATCTATTCTTCTGTGCTCAGCTTTCCTAATGGACCAGCTCTCACAACCATACATTGTCTCTACAAAAATCTTGGGGCTTTGCCCCCTGAGAGCCATGGTGTGAAGTAATTAAGAAAGGAAGATGAGATTATCTCTGAATATGTGCAGACTATAAGTCAGAACTGCAGACTATAAGTCAGAACTGCACATAAAGAGTGCCTCACTTAGAGACGAACTCGCTTAAAGAGCAGCATTTTCTCTGAATGGTCACCCTCAGTTAACAACTAAAACCAACCAAAATCTTGCTTAACAACTAAATTGGGGTTTGTAATTCTCTCACACATACACACACCAGAAGCCACAAAATCGGTCACTTACAATGGCATCAACAGCACTTTCCCCAAGTGTTTCGCTTAAAGAGCAACTCACTTTAAAAAAGCAGTCTCGTGGAACACATTATGCTCTTTAAGCGAGGTACCACTGTATTAATGCATTTATGATGTGTAATTCTTGTGGTTTGTTTGACTGTCTTGTCATGCTGTCTCACCTCACGTTAAAACAGTAAGTCAATCCTTAGAACCCTGGTTCCACTATCACTGCCCTTGAGAGGCTGGTTTAAGCCCAGTCAACCAGATCACCACACTACACTAAAGCTGTTTTTATGTCACTACTGAATAACCTGGTTCAGACCAATACATGTGGTCCCAGGAGATCAGCCTCCCAATTAGACTAGAGGCACACTGCCTTGATGGGTTACAACTTGCACTTTGTTGATGTTCTTTTTAACTAAGTGGCTTTTTGCTCATTGGGGTCACTATAAATCACCTTAGACTTGGTGAACAAACAAATTTGCATTGCAATCCTGAACTGAGCATTTTCATGGCCACTCCCTTCCCCCTGCCCTGCCATTTTAGTCACCTAGATCTAGGATCTGCAAACTTGGCTCTCCAGGTGTTCTTGGACTTCAATTACCAGAAGCCCAAGTCAGTATGCCTGCTGATCAGGACTTCTGGGAATTGAAGTCCAAGAACATCTGGAGAGCCAAGTTTGCAGATCCCTGACCTAGATGTATGCTGTTGAAGCGGCTATGTTTAATCAAGCAAATAAGCAGACCAAAACTATCGGTGGAAGAGACAGCGAAGGCCTTTATTAACTATTAACATTGCAAGTCTTGTAATGTTATTAGGATTCAGATGGAATAAGCTCCAAAGATCTGAATGAATATTACAGCTATGCACGGTTCTTTTATACTATATTTTCTAGAATATAACCAGATTAGGTCATTGTTTAACTGTGATTTACAGAAGTAGAAACAAAGTAATTAGTTAACAAGGAAGCTTTTACAGTATAGGTCAAAAACACAGGTAATTCAATAGAATATTTTTATATCATAAGTATTTCCACTGTTTATCAAAGATGAACTTTACCTGTTCATAGTTTACTTAGCATTACCCATGAGTTCATCTTAATTCATTTTATATTCACTGGATATTTCCTAAACAATAGTATATTTAATTTATCCAATAATACCATGAGGTAATGCAAATAGTAATTATGAAGTGACAACCAGCTGCTTTTAGTTAGTTAGACATCTTAAATTGCCATATTATTTGTACTTAGAACAAATAACATTTCCTTCTATAGTGGTGACATCACTTCTATAACTTATTAATAACTTTTTAATTATTATGCCTACCTCACTGTGATTGTTCCATAGTTTGGGAAATGCACTCTGCAGATGGTTCGTCACTCTTTTTAATGTTAACCTTGCTACCACTGCTTGGCATACAATAGGATGGGGTTCTTGGCATTTCAAAGCCCAATGCAGAGCAAAGCTTTTCCATTCTGCAAGATATTAAGTTATTCAGGAACAGTCAGTCCTTTTTCTCCTAGTCAAATATTGTCATTGTTGTGTCCCATCCTTTCTTTGGGAAGGTCAGGAGAGGTAAACAAAGGGGGTTATCAATTTCATCCTTCCAGGTAAGATAGGCTGAACAATATTGCTTTAGGACACATTTGTTAAACCCCTGAAACTGGATCTGACAGTCATCATATAGGCTTTCCGCATTACAAGGGCTCCCTCCTTTCCGTTTCCTCTGCTATTGCCAATTAACATAAGCAAAACTGTATATCATTTTACAGAGATTTAGGTGCTACCGATATTGCCCAAAATGTCCTGATAGACCTACTCAAAACTTCCCTTCAGTTGAAAATACTGTAAGTACTGGGTAACCTTTTGCTGGTTTTCAAGAGAGGCAGAAAAACTGTGGGGAAGACATGGAAAATAATGTTAGCTCTACCTTCTCTCCCTCCCCCTGTTCTCCCCCTGTTCTCATATAGGATAGGAAACAACCGTAGATGTGACAGTTTTCTCTAAATGCGGTCATGGGGCAATTTACAAGCATTTAAACAGGAACAATCCCTTCTTATGTCCCATGCTGTCCAATGAGATTAAAAGGGGTATGGGGGAGATTATAATAGAAATGGGGTGGAATTTAATTACCTCATGAGAAGGGAGAGGGCTGGTCCAGATTCAAGATTGTCCCCACCCCTGTGGTAAAGACTAGATTGTCCTTGACCTAGAACAGGGATCAGCAAACTTGGCTCTCCAGATGTTCTTGGACTTCAATTCCCAGAAGTCCTGATCAGCAGGCATACTGACTTGGGCTTCTGGTAATTGAAGTCCAAGAGCACCTGGAGAGCCAAGTTTGCAGATCCCTGACCTAGAAGGATTTGGAGGTCACGAGACATTGAAAGACCTGAGGAGAAATTGTAACCTCTTTGTCGTCCTGATTCATCAACAGTGTCCTACCCAAGGAGATGGGCTGCTGCCTTTGCCGAATCCGGAAGGATGTTAGCGTTGTGTGTGAGAAGGTCAAGTTTAATTGTACTGAGCCGTGTGACAAAAATTCTACTCTGTGTGGTAGGCTGAGAGCAATTTCCATAAACTCGGTTCCCTTTGTTTTCTTCTGTATTCAGGCATTTGGCAATGTTAATATGTGGGCCTTGAGCAAGGTCCTAACATGGAATGTGTGAATCACATAACCCTCTCTAGCTGACAAACATCAGTTGGAGGGATTCAGTAGTTACACACACTGTTGGGGGGGGGGGGTCTGCCCAGTGGAGTCCTACCCCTCATCCTTTTCTTAAATACCTAGGTGAACAGCTCACAGAGCTGGATCGCTTTGGCTGAAGAGGAACAAGATGGACAGTGAAGCTCCACTGTGCCTCTTATATAGCATTGGGCAATTTATATGGTCCCCGAGCTTTACCAGAAGAAGGGACTGTTGAATCCCATCTGAGTACTTTATACAGTAAAACCTCATATAACACTAAAACCTGGTTCCACATGTCTTGGTGTTATATGATTTTTAGTGTTATCTGATGCATGTTAAAATCCTATGGGATCCATAGAGATACATTGTAACCACACAGGCTTTAGCGGTTGTTATCTGAAGCATCCCATAGGATCTTAATGTTATCTGATGCATTCTTCCCCCCAGATTCCTTAATGTTATGCGATTTTAGTGTTATTCGATACTAATGTTATATGAGGTATTACTTGTATCTAGAAAACCATGGAAGTTTTGCCATAGGATGCAATCAACTTGAGAGCACACAATATATCACCTTTGTTGAATGGGCAGTCTTGGCCTTTGTCTGACTCTCCATCTATTAATCCTTGGCACCAAATTGTCCCTCACTAACAAGGTGCCATTGTACTCCACCAATGGCCATGTGTTCAGACACACAACCAGCACCTTGTTAATCTGGGACAATTTGCCATCAGACACCCTTTCCTTCACACAGGTGTAAACCACCAGTAGGATTCTGGCCAATTTGCAAGCTTTACTGGCTGACCCAAAGAGAAACTGGATTAGCTGCCTGGCCCAAGGAATATGTGTGCTGAATCTCTAGCCCCTGATGTTCAAGTAGAAGACATATTTCTTTGGAGACCTACTGTCAAAGCTTTGGGACAGTGATGTTTTAGCTGTGCATTCATAGTTAAAGAAAAACCTTCCTACTGCTTTCCTGGTGTGACAAAGGGTGGTGCCTTGACAGTATTTGTAGATAAGAAGCATTAGCCTGGGATCACCTTGCAGTTCCAAGGCAACTCAGCCTTAGCTAGAGTGAGCTCAGCCAGAAGGTTCCTTGCCTATTAATCCCATCTTTCCACATGTACAGACATAGTGCTGCATATGGTCCCTTTGCATTGGTGGCAACAAACTGCAGAACTAGACGATTCATGGTAAAACTCTCATTACTTATTCATTGTTTAAATAATTGGGCTGTCCCTGTTTTCTGAAAAATAGTAAAACATAATTAACCATAAAATAAAATAAACAGGCTCTGAATATAGGTGGTTGGTCACTCATTATGCAGGTCTCTTTCCTTACCAAGGGTGTATCCATTTTGTGTGAGGGACTTTAGTTATTGCTCTTAATTAGCAGTGTATCAAATCCAAAACAACAACTGCACAGAGAAAGTGTCAGAGAATAACTCAAGGTTCTTTAATTACTCCCTTCACAATAACTAGCACTTTATATAGTAAAATCCATCTTTAAGCATCTTCGGTAGAAAAAAGTCCTTTCTTATACAGTAATACCTCAGATAACGCTAAGACTTGGTTCCACAAGTCTTGGTGTTATCCGATCCATGTTAAAATCCTATGGGATGGATCGGATAACGTTAAAGCTCCATAGAGATACATTGTAACCGCACAGGCTTTACTGGTTGTTATCCGATCCATCCCATAGGACCTTAACGTTATTTGATCTGATTCTCCTCCCCAGATTGCTTAACGTTATGCGATTTTAGCGTTATCCGAGGTAAACGTTATCCGAGGTATTACTGTAGTTACAATCTCTAATTACGATCAGAAAAATTAAAAAAAGAGGGGGGGATCAAAGTCTTTGCCATGTTGCTGAGAGAGAGAGAGAAGCTTCCTGTCAGAATTCAGAAAAGAGGGAGATCAAAAGAAAAGAATAAAAGCAAATAAATGGGGAAGGGGGAAGGGAGGGGCTGCCAGATGCAGAATAAGAACTTTACCAATAGGTTAGTGGGAAAGGAGAATCCTCCTAGGTCTGTGATGTTGAATCTTGGCACTGCAGCTGTTCTTGGACTTCAATTTCCAGAAGCCCAAGTCAGCACTCCTTCTGATCAGGGCTTTTGGGAATTGAAGTTCAAGAACAGCTGCAGTGCCAAGGTCCGCCATCACTGCTCTGGGTCCTATAAGCTCACTGCTTGCTCATGAAAAGAATAAGCTTGAAGGATTGTGGTTATTCCAACATTTTGCAGTTCAGGTTTATGGTATCAATAAAAAGCATGATGGACCTGTCATATATGATTGCATATGATTCCATGTATCTCTCTTTTCTGAACCACTCCAGATGTGCTTTCTGCCCACCTTGACTGTAGACACCTGATGTTTTTGTTGTTCTGCTTTTTAAAAATTGTTCTGCTCTCTTTCTTTCCCTGAGCAGGCACAGAGGAGACTTTGAAGAAGATGCAGAATGAAGTCATGAATGTCTTAGAAACCAGGATGAAGAAGGCAAACAACATCTTGACCATCCTTCCTGAGAAACCTCTCAAAAACAACAGCACTCTGACAGTTACAGCCATCCAGGGCCTCTCGCATTTTGGCATCCACTTCAACAACATCACCCCACACCTCTTCACAACAGTCAAGCAATTGAGCAAGCTGAAGGCCGATGACTTTATGGATGTGAAATGGACAGACAGAAGCGAGCTTCAGAAACTCTACGTGCTGGCCAAACTGCTGGAGGCAGCCCTGAAAGAAAAAATTGCTGAATATCAAAAGGAGAGTCAAGAGACAGAGGAAGAAAACGAAGAACCTGAACAAGATTTAAACATGACTGAAACTCCCATCATAAGGGAAAAAAGACATTTGAAAAAAGTCCAGAGAGAAAATCGGTTGGGGGACATCCCCAGAGAGTTAGAATCATTTCCCGGAGTGGGCTTGGATGGAGGAGAATTTCCAAAGGCTGTCTTGCGACAGGATGCAGAGAGGCGAGGCAGACTAGATTTGCACAGAAGGATAATGTCCAGACAACAGAAGCTACCCTGGGGCCTTCGCCCCCAAAGCCTTGCTTCTCTTCTCAGGCATCATCGCTCTGTGCTTCAGTCCTCTTGGAAACGCTCTGTTCCAGACTCTGCAACAGGGCCTCCCACCTTGACCGCTTCTATTGTGGTAGATAAAAATATTGAAGATGACTTGACAGGCAAAGTTGTTATTATTCTGAAGCACTCAAACAAGTCAACGATGCCCAACAATGAAGAGATTAAGCCTCTGGCTGAGGAAGAAGGAGCATCCAGTGACCAGAATTCTCCATCAGCGAGTCAACCTGGCCGCTCTTTAAATATACCTAACAGAGAGAATTCGGAAAGTCAAGTGCCAGCAAATAGGCCCAATGGAGAGAATTCGGAAAGTCAAGTGCCAGCAAATAGGCCCAATGGAGAGAATTCGGAGAATCAAGTGCCAGCAAATAGGCCCAATGGAGAGAATTCGGAGAATCAAGTGCAAGCAAATAGGCCCAATGGAGAGAATTCGGAGAATCAAGTGCCAGCAAATAGGCCCAATGGAGAGAATTCGGAGAATCAAGTGCCAGCAAATAGGCCCAATGGAGAGAATTCGGAGAATCAAGTGCCAGCAAATAAGCCCAATGGAGAGAATTCGGAGAATCAAGTGCCAGCAAATAGGCCCAATGGAGAGAATTCGGAGAATCAAGTGCCAGCAAATAGGCCCAATGGACAGAATTCGGAGAATCAAGAGCCAGCAAATATGCCTAATGGACAGAATTCAAATAATTTTATGCCTGTAAGAAAACTGGATGCTCAGATACTGCAAAAGGATCAGAAACTCCACCAACTTATGCACAATGCGGACACTTCCCTAACGTCAGCTGATGAGACTGATAACCTAAATGAGCTCTCACCAGATATAACTCTGTCCCAAGATACACACTGGGAGCATCATGAGCAGCAGCCCCCTGCTTTCCCACAAGCTGGCACCATGCAATCAAAGGATGACTATTTACGCCAGGGCGACCTTTTTGAGGCTGAGCTGAACGGGCGCTTGGAGTCCCTCATCCCAAATGTGCCGGTGAGGAACCTCATCTCTCATGTGATCCGTATCCTGAAAATGGACTGTACGGAGCCCACCATCCAGTTGGCTTGTGCTAAGCTTATCTCTAGGACAGGCCTCTTGATGAAACTCTTCAGCGAGGGAACAAATGTTAAGGAAACTTCCTCCTTGTGGAAGTCATACTTTGGGCTTGCCAAAAATGAAAGCGACATGAGTACAGCTAGCCGAACAGAAATGGGAAAACCTTCTGAAGAGGTAAGGAAGTAAATCCTGGGCCTGGTCAGTGAGAATAAATTTGAAGCCTGCTTTTGAAAAGCTGTTACTTTGTAAATGCTGTGTGTTATATTGACCTGTGTAAATTCTGTCATGTGCTAGTGGCGTTGTGCAAGGATGGACTGCAACCTGTGAGCAAAAAGAGATACAGTACAGTACATGCAGGACTCAAAAGGCAAAGAGAGGCAGAGTGGGGCTAATCAAAGCAGAAGGAGACAAAGTAAAGAACAGGATGCTAAATCTAATTGTATTCCCAATTATAGTCCAATGTTTTGTTCCAATGTATATGTTATATACATATATGATTTTATGATATATAAATGTGTAGAACCATGTATAATTTATATAAAATGTATATATTCACCAGTGGTGGGATGTCAAAAATTTTACTACCCCACCGTGATGTCATCACAGTGTGGGTGGAGCCAACGTTATGACATCATGATGTTGTGGGGGGGGAAAGAAAAAATAATTAAAATAATAAAATAATAAAATAAAAATAAGCACATGCGCGCACACACACACCCCTCAACCCACCCACAACATAAGCCCGTAATTAAATTAAATAATTAAAAATTACATTAAAATACACCCACCCACCCACTTTGCTTAAAAACCCTAAGCCAGGCCACTAGGCCTGCCGGCTGCCAGACCTTTTTAGGAACTGTGGTAGTACGTCAATATAGGTAAAGGTATTAAATACACATTAAAATACACACAGACACACCACATCCAAAGGTGAGTCACTTACCCTGGGGAGCAGGCTATAGGGAGCTTCCGGCTAGCAGCTTCTCTTCCTCCTCCCCGCTTGGGAGGACAGCAAGGAGGCCGTGCATACGCGCCAAGCACTGTAGGCATGCACGCACACCAAGTGCTTGGTATGTATGTGCAGTGAAAAGGTAAGCCCCGGAGGTGGTCCCCCCCCCCAAAAAAAAAAAAAGCTACTAACGGTTCTCCGGGACACTGGGAAAAGTTACTACCAGTTCTGGCGAACTGGTGAGAACCTGTTACATCCCATCACTGATATTCACCCTTGACTGCCAAAATGAACCAACCTTCCTGGCTTTGCCATTGGCTAAACTTTAGTTTTCATTGGTGCATGTTTCTGGCAGCAATCGTCAGACCAGCAAAAAAGCCAAACTCTGCATTTCTCCATATTCAGACAGTATATTATACACCAGCAGTCCCCACTCGAGCATGCTGGTCTTACATTTAGGGACTCCAACCCTCAGCCTATTCAGAGTCCTCCAAGTGACGGAGGGGAGGTTTTGTTCCTCAGCTACATCATCTTCCGTTAATGTTGTTTCTAGTCTAGTGAGCTTCTTCCTCTGTCTTCTAATTTGGTTTTGCTCTTATGTACACTCAAGAATGTATGTTCTTGCCATTAAGCTCTTCCTGAATCTGAGCTGGCCACCCTGAGACCCATATCCATTCACAGGGTGTTGAGGGTCCTTCTCTTGTTCAGTTCTCTTAGCTTCTGCTACAACGTCCCGTACTGGAACTTGGTGTGTGAGCTGAACATTGCCTTTCCCCTTTTGGCAGCCCAGACAGATCACCTTCCAACTTAGCAAAAGGCAACTTTTAATATGCAAGCAACTCACCTGGTCCCCCAGGTGATGTTTTGGTTTAGAATGTTGGAGAAAATGCAAAAAGTAAGACATGATTTCTGTTTTTGTCCTGTTTGTCAATTTTTGCAGATAGCAAGGCAGGGAATTCCAGACTACGGGTATGGCAACAAGCTACTGTTGGTTATTTCAGTGACATCAGTAATAATGGTTATCACAGCAATAATTTGTCTAATTGAGGTAAGCCAAGCAAGCATGTTTAAGCCCCTTAATCGTACCGTATTAAATCTTCATATTTCAGGGCATTAAATATTTGTATCCCATACTTTTAAATGTTGGACAGGCGACCATCTCCCTGGAATTGCATACTCATATCCATTACACTTTGCCCCATTGCATGGAAGAAATTATTTTTTGGACTACAAATTCCTAGTGGCATGGCTACTGGCTAATAACTGTAGAAGCTGTAGTATCAATAGTAACTTGTCTAAATTCTAGTTTCCCTGGTTTTTAGCCAGTTAGAGTTTGTCACACCTCAAATCCCCAATACAGAACTCTTCTCCAACCCACCTACCCAATCCCAGTGCTCAGCTATTTTGTGCCCCTCCCCAGCACACAACAAAGAGGCCCATTTCCTCCTAGTAGTGAGAGATCCAAACAATTTTAGCCTTCCTTTTGTAAATGAACCCTAGAGCTGGAATGTCACTGTTGACCAACCCAATCTGGCCATTTTTTCTTCCCAGCTGTGAGAAATTGCAGGGCTCATTACAACGCTATTGTCACTGACAGTCTTTCCATCCTTTTCCGGTTCTACAGATCTGTTCTCAGCGCTCAGCCAAATTAAGGGGCAGCAGATCAGATGAAGAACGGTAATTCTTGCCTGAAGACATGTAGCTGTGTGATTCGTTTCTACTCTAAAATCTTGTGTGCAATATTTACAAAAAGTGATGTTAGCCTTAGCTAGAGTAGACCAATTAGATCAATAGGATTTTACTTGATTGCAACTGGTATGTCCCATTTATGTCATTGGGTCCACTCTGGGTAGGATTAATGTTGGAATTAGCTTAGTGTCAGAATTTGTGTGGCAAAGATTTCACTACTTTTGAAAGGTAAAATGAAGCTTACAAGAGTGTATCAGGGTTGAAATCACATTGTAGGTCAAATTAGATGAGCTCCTGACTTGGTAATTAAAAGTTAATAAAATATTGTCCTTCCAGTGATACATGTCTTTTAAAGCTGACCAGTCAAAGTAGTAAATGGAACACATGTTTATCTCCTTGACAGTCAATTACAAAATCAAAAGCAATATAATTTTCTACATATAGGGAAATAAAACTCATATTAGGATAAACAAGTATCTTTTACCTCAAGGGTACTCAGTCCTTATTATGTGTTGTCGAATTTGACCCCGAAACATTTGTATTAATTCTCTTTTTCTTCAATTATTCTCTGTCTTGACCTCCTGCTATAGTAATCAATAACCCTTTGTTTAACAAAGATCTTTTAGCTCCACTTTGTGTACTCGGTTTTTGCCAGATAAATCCGTGGTACCATTGTTAATTCTTTTCTAAAGATGTGAATGAACATTTGGATACCTGGCAGTCTACACATGTCTGAAGAGCTAGATGTAGTCAGGGTTCCAAGCCTATTTGCTCAATTCTGGTTGGCTTCCATGTAGCATTATATTCATTTGTAAGAGGAATTTTCCAAGCTATCCAGGTTATATTTCAGATGTTAATTTCCGTACAGCAAGAGCAAGTGTACAGCATATACATTAAATATATGGTGTTACATTCAAAGAACCAAGGTACTCTAATCTCTTGAAGTAACAAAAATGCAGATAAGCCTATAGGATCATGGCAATGGTAATTACTTTCTGTATAAAACTTACTTACTTACTTACTTACTTACTTACTTACTTACTTACTTACTTACTTACTTACTTACTTACTTACTTACTTACTTACTTACTTACTTACTTACTTACTTACTTACTTACTTACTTACTTACTTACTAGTCAAATTTACATTCCGCCCTACTCGCACAAGCGGCTCAGGGCGGAGCACAACAGACATAAAATAAAAACCCCAAAACACAAAAAGAACAAAGTAAAATTAAAACCCATTTAAAAACAACTTCTCATTCCCTACACTAACCCACCGGATATAGGAATGAGGGTAGGAAGGGGGGGAGATACAGAGTGTTAAATAAGCCAGCCGGGGGTGGGTGGGAGCAAACTGGCAACCAGTGCAGCTCCCGAAGCAGCGGGGGTGCATGAGAGTAACGCCCACAACCCAACACTACCCGGGCTGCCGCATTCTGGACCAGCTGCAGCCTCTGGATGGTCATCAAGGGCAGCCCCATGTAGAGCACATTGCAATAATCTAATCTGGAGGTGACCAAGGCATGGGTGATCGTGAACAAGGAGTCCCTGTCAAGGAGTGGGTGCAACTGGCGAATTACACGCAATTGTGCAAAGGCCCTCCTGGCCACAGCTGCCACCTGCTCATTGAGCAGGAGTCGTGAGTCCAGGAGGATCCCCAGATTGGGCACCAGATCTGTTTGAGGCAAACTAGCCCCATCCAGAACCAAAGATGGTAACTCCTGTGTTGACCCGGGACCCCCGACCCACAGCCACTCAGTCTTGCCAGGGTTCAGCTGTAACCCATTGTCCCCCATCCAGACCCTCACAGCCTCCAGGCACCTGGATAGGACTTTGACTGCATCACTGAGATGTACAACTGTGTGTCATCTGCATACTGATGGTATTTTACCCCATAGGAACGGATGATCTCACCCAGGGGCTTCATGTAGATGTTATACCAGACATACACCCACATTCCCAAAGTTAGAGAAATTGGATAACTGAAGTTTAAAATATGAGAATATGCCATATTTCTGGTCCAAAAACATTTATAGACCATGAAATGAAGTTTTAGAACAAACACTTTTTAACCATTTCTCATGTTTAAACTTTTCCCTTACAGGAGTTTTCTGGGAAGGAGAAAAAGTTCAACAGAGAAGTCGGTATGTAGTCACATAAGTAAAAATGTGGTGGTGGACAAATCATCCAGTCTTGCTGCTTCATCTAAAACAGAAGTTCTCAACCTGCAGCCCTCAGGCTGGATCTGGCCTGCGGTCCCATTTCATGTGGCTAACCACCCTCGCTCCTGCAGCCACCGCCACCACTAGTAGCGGCAGAAACAGCCATGTCTATATTTATGGCTGTTGTAAATGCGACAGACGTAAACACGCCCACAGGTGCTTTTTATGGCAGCATTTACATCAGGTGGAACCACCAGTCCAGCCCGCTCAGCTGTCTGAGGGAGCGTTACCCGGCCCATGGCTTGAAAAAGTTGAGAACTTTGCCAAGCCCTGCCTACATATAGTCCAGCATTTCCCGAATTATGTTCCGCAGAACACTGGTGGACTTCAATTCCCAGAAGCCTAACTGGCTGATCAGTGATTTGAGGAATTGACTGAGGCTTCTGGGAATTGAAATCCAAAAACCAAAGATTGGGAAACACTATAGTCCATGGGGTGGCCAAAATTTCTGGGCCGCAGGTTGATCATGTGGATCACTGGACCGATCACATGGTTCCTCCCACCGGACAGCTGCGGGTGCATTTTCTGGCATCATTTTGCACAAGTGTAGGTGCATTTTACTTCCACTTCTGGGAGTGGCAAGGGTGGTGGGGGCCAGATGATACGGTGTTGTGGGCCAGATCCGGCTCATGGGCCGTAGTTTGGCCACCCCTGTTATAGTCACACATGGTTCATCAATCAGTCCAACAGGTACAAAGTCTTCAGCAAGGAAGTATGTCATTTGCAAATTGGGAATAATGCAATGCACACCACGAGTGAGGGCTGGGCTTCTCAGTGTTAAGACCAGGAGGCAAATTAATTTTGTGATTTGTCCCCAAAGTGTAGCACTTGGTTTGTCTCCTTAAGGCCATCTCCTCTTCACTTTGTTGGGAGAGAGCAGTGGTGTGCTGGTCCACAGGGATACAGGGACTCTTCCCAGTGCACCCCAGCAACTGCCCCCCCCCCCGAAACAGGCAGAGGTAATGGGAATGTATGGGATTTCTCCCCCCCTCCAACCCCACAAATAGGCGCCCCATCACTTCCTGTCCACCGCCCTACCAAGGTGCCCAGCACACCCCTGGGAGAGAGCAAAACCAAACATGATTAGAAACTTAGGCAGCATTTGACTTAAATTTTCTCCCTGTCTTAGTGGGGATCCTCCTGGACTCGCGACTACTGCTCAAAGAGCAGGTGGCAGTCGTGGCTAGGAGGGCTTTTGCACAACTTTGTGTGATTCGCCAGTTACGCCCGCTCCTAGATTGGGACTCCTTGCTCATGAACACACATGCTCTGGTCACCTCCAGACTTGATTACTGTAATGCGCTCTACATGGGGCTGCCCTTGACAACAATTCGGAGGCTTCAACTGGTCCAGAATGTGGATGCCCGGGTTGTGATGGGGTGTGGGCAGTATGCACATGCCTCACCACTGCTTCGGGAGTTGCACTGGTTGCCAAGATGTCTCCGGGTGCAATTCAAGGTGCTGGTTATTACCTTTAAAGCCCTACATGGTAGTGGGCCAGGATACTTAAGAGACCGCCTCATCCCAAGAACATCTGTCCGTCCCACCAGAGTGGACCGGAGAGGCCCTCTAGTTGTTCCCTCTGCCAGAGGCACATCTCTCTGGCACTAGAAGGAGGGCCTTCTCTGAGTCTGCTCCGGCCCTATGGAACCTCCTGCCAAAGGAGCTACGTCTCCAGACAGAGCTGCTGCCCTTTAGAAAGAATCTAAAAACATGGCTGGCGGGACACATATGGCGTGCAGAATGTATAATGACCCCAGCACACTGGATGATCTGAGCTCCTCTCTTTCTCTACTTTTTTATTAGTAGTTGTAGCATTTGGTGTGTTTTTAATCTTTTTTAGATTTTAATTTTAAATTTTAACAGTTTTAAGGTTTTTATATGGAAGCTTCCACTTCCTAATTCTGGGCTCTACCTGCCCAGAGAAGGGTAAGACTAACGTCCTCTGTCCAGGAGGAGGAATGGACTTCAGCTGTTTGTGCTGTGTTGTTTTTTTCTTATTGTAAGCCGCCCTGAGTCGCCACGGCGAGTGGGCAGCGATATAAATCTAAATAAATAAATAAATAAGACCAGTCTTGAAACTATTTGCAGAAACCCCAGCCAGAATGACTAGTGATTAGGAATTCTGAAGTTCAAAACACCTGAAGGGCCAAAGATGTGGATCTACAGCTCTATAATGTGGCCCTCCAGATTTTGACAGTTACTTTCAGTATTGGCCTCTTTAGCTGGAGTTGATAGGACAGTGATGGAGAACCAATTTGAGACCGAGTGGCAAAATGCAACCCATAACCCACCTATTTATCGCAAAGTGCCAACACGGCAGGCTAACTTTGTGCTGGAGAAAGGTGGAAGTGCTTCCATTGGTCTGCTGGGTAGAGGGGCAGGGCCAACTCTGTGCTGGGCGATAGCACGTGTATCCACAGAGAGGGCTCGGAATGCCCCCTCTGGCACATGTGCCATAGGTTTGCCGCCACTGCAATAGGAATATGGGCAAACAACATATGGAAGGCACAGGGGCAGTGGTGGGCAGCATTTAAAAAATTACTACCACACTGTGGGCGGTGCCAACATCATGGGTGGAGCCAATGTCATGATGTTGTGGTCAGAGCCGACGTCATGACATCATGATGTCGTGGGCTGAGCCAAAGTAAAAATAAAAATAAAATAAAAATAAAATAAAAATAAAGCATTAGTATACATAAAAATAAAATAAAAACAGGCTACATAAAAAAAAACCCTACCCGAAACACACAGAAAACAAACCCTAGTTCCTTACCTTTGCTGGGGTCGGGGACTCGGGAACAGCAGAAAGGTGGCGGCAGTGCAGCGGCGCAGCGGCACAGCCTAGCCTGGCCTGGCCTAGCCAGGCCCAGCAGTGCAGCCTGGCCTGCGGCCGTGGGAACAGTGTTGGCAGTCGGCGGTGAAGGAAAATTCACCACCGCCACTCCAAGGATGCCACTGAGCCCTTTCCAGGCAGCCAAAAATGGCTGCTCGGAAGTGCGCATGCATCAAAATACCATTTGACGCATGCACACTTCTATTTTTCAGTGTGCATGCATCAAATGGTGTTTTGACACATTCACACTTCCGAGCAGCCATTTTCGGCTGCCTGGAAATGGAATCCGGAGGATGGCCGGAGAGGCGACTGAACCGGTCGCCCAGGGGTTTACCACCCCCTCCCAATGAACCCCTCTGGATTTCTGCTACCGGTTCAGCCAAACCAGTCCGAACCAGCGGCAGCCCACCACTGCTCAGGGGTAAGTTGTCCAGCTCTATTCTGGGATTTAATAAACTGGTTTTTAATTACCTACATCAGGCTTTTCCAGAGTACCCTCTAGATATACAGAATTATAGCTCCAATTTTCTTCAGCCAGCATGGACACAGGTTGATGTACTCTGTAGTCCACCCCATTGTGAGAATGATAAATCTGGGAGAAACTATCTACACTAGACTATGGCATTTTTACAAGCCCAATTCTGAAGCTGTTTGCTGTTTAGTTTGCGATCCACTTTCACACCCCTTCCTTCTTTGCAGGTCGCAGATTCTACAGTTGGTAAACCTCTGTGGCTCCAAGATATGGACCAGCCATTGGATGATATGCAGAGAAAGAGTATGATTGATAAGTTGCGTGATGAAGACTCCCTGGATGAGGAGGAAAGACAAACTTGGGCCACTGCAAGGTATAAATGGAAAAGACTTTTATGAGATCAATGCTTGCTACAAAGTAGTTTGTTTTCTCTCTCTCTTTTCCACACATTTCTAGCTCTTGTGACTTCACACAACATCTGAAAAGTATAGAACAGTGATGGCGAACCTTTTAGAGACCGAGTGCCCAAACTGCAATCCAAAACCCACTTATGTATTGCAAAGTGCCGACACAGCAACAGGAGAGGAAGGAAACGCTCCCATTGGGCTGCTGGGCAGAGGGGTGAGGAGAACTCTGTGCTGGGGAGATGGAAGAAGCGCTCCCATTGGGCTGCTGGGCAGAGGGGTGGGGAAAACTCTGTGCTGGGCTGACTGCATGGGTAACCAGAGAGAGGACTCCTGAGTGCCACCTCTGGCACACGTGCCATAGGTTCGCCACCACTGGTATAGAGCAGTGGTCAGCAAACTTGACTCTCCAGCTGTTCTTGGACTTCAGTTCCCAGAAGCCTTGATCAGCAGGAGTGCTGACTTGGGCTTTTGGGAAATGAAGTCCAAGAACACCTGGAGAGCCAAGTTTGCAGACCCCTGGTATAGAGGAATCATAGGTGAAGCCACAGAAGCGATAGAGAAGCCAGACAAAACTTTCAGTGATTATGGGATGGAGTGCCACCTTTTTGTCAAAACTCTTTTCTCTTGTAAGTGGCAGAAATTCAACAAATGAGGATCCATTTATGTTAAATACATCCTCTTTTGAATGTTTGTGTCGTCCATAAGAGCATAGAGTGTTACTTTATAGATTTGGGCAAATGTAATCAAGTGGCAAGTAATCAAAGAGATGGGAATACCAGAACGCCTTATATGCCTCATGGGAAATCTGTACATGAGTCAAGAAGCATCAGTTAGGACAGAATACGGAATGACAGAGTGGTTTGGAATAGGAAAAGGAGTAAGACAAGGCTGCATTTTGTTACCCTGTCTATTCAATTTATATACGGAGCACATAATGTGCAATGCAGGGATGGACGAATCACAAGTTGGGATCAAAATTGCTGGGAGAAACATCAACAATTCGAGATATGCAGATGATACTACCTTAATGGCAGAAATTGAGGAAGACCTAAAGAAGCTCCTGATTAGGTTGAAAGAAAGAAAAAAGCACAAGCTGGCTTGAGACTCAACATCAAGAAAACCAAGATAATGGAAACAGGTCCTTATCAGTCCCTAGAAAATAGATGGGAAAGAAGTAGAAGCAGTGACAGACTTTCCTTTCCTAGGATCAAAGATCACTGCAGATGGTGATTTCAGCCATGAAATAAAAAGGCGACTGATTCTTGGGAGACATTGAAGCTATGAGAAACCTGGGGAACATAGTTAAAAGTAGAGACATCACCTTGCAAACAAAAATTTGCATAGTCAAAGCAATGGTATTTCCGGTGGTAATGTATGGCTGTGAGAGCTGGGCCATAAGGAGTTTTGAGAGTACCCTGGACAGCAAAGAGAACAAACAGGTCGATCTTAGAATAAATCAATCCTGATGGTTCCTTAGAAGTTCCAATAGTAAAGATGAAGCTAAAATACTCTAGACATCAAATGAGAAGAGAGGATTCACTTGAGAAAGTTTTGATGCTGGGAAAGGAGGAGGGCAAAAGAAGAAGGGGGTGGCAGAAAATGAGATGGCTAGATGGTATCGTTGACTCAATGAGCACAGAGCTAGGCGGGTTGAGGAGGATGGTGGAGGACAAAGGTGCCCAGCGGGCAATGGTCCATGGGGTTGCAAAGGGTTGGAATCAACTGTGCAATTGAACAACAACAACAAGAGGTAGGCTTCAGAAAACTTGATACTTCATTGCTCCCTCCTTTGAGTTAGCAGTAACATCATGAATTGTGTGTAATAATAATTACACGCCCAACTGGTTCTTTTGCTTCTGGAGCACCAAAGTTGGGCACTCCTAGCTTAATGTATTCCTTTGAAACAATTTGGTTTAACAAATGACAGGATCTGATTTTCTTTTTTATATGGGTTGTCCGTATAGTTTTTATGACATTAACTGCAAAATGTAAGGGGATCTGCCTTAAGCTTCTAACAAAATTTGGACCATGTAGTAAATCATAGAAGACTATACTGTATTTATGAAGTGCTGCATTAAAAAAAGCACAACAGCAATATCTATAATCAACACCACCCAAACTTCTGTAGGTTATTTATAACTTCTGGTTATTTATAACTAGCATAAATAACCAGTAATGAGTTAGGTCAATAGTGCCAATCTGTGAAACACTGAGACCCAATTCTTATGTAGCAATTTCCATGAAACCTCTGGTCTTTTCTGTTTTTCAGACCATCGATCGTCTCTCAGCCCCTTCCCAAGCGCAGCTCCATAAAAATGTAAGTAACCTCCGGTGATGCCAAAGTTGGGTGTTTATTTATGCCAGGGTGCCCAAACTTTTTGGGCTGCAGGCCGGTTGTGTGGTTCAGTGGGCCGGTCACATGGTTCAGCAGGCCAGTCATGTACCAGTAGTTCCTCCCACCAGAAGAGGAAATAAAATGCACCTTGCAATCTGTTTTGCAACAGGATAAGATGGTTGCCACAGCTGCCATTTTCTCTGCTTAAACCAGGGTCGCACAAACTATGGCCCATGGGCCAGATCTGGCCCCCACGCCAATTCATCGACCCCATGCTACCCTCATTGCTCCTCGAAGAAGTAAAAGGCGACCATATGGGCGCATTTTACTTCCTCTTCCAGGAGCGAAGAGCGCGGCATGGGCCGGATGAATTGGCATCAGGGGCTGGAAGTAGCCCACAGGCTGTAGTTTGGGCACACCTGAGTTATGCCTTTCAGTTTTATAATTTCCACAGATTAGCAGTCTGATACCCTTCAAATGTTTTGAAGTACAGTCTTGCTGGCTGGCTGATCATCCAAACCAGCCCCATGTGCTATAATCGTATAAAGTGCAAGAATTTGATTCAGGAGATACAGGTTCAAATTCCCACTTGGCCATGAAAACACTGCATGACCTATGGCCAGTCATATAATCTCATTGCCTGACTTATACCTGATAAAGACAGAGGAGAGATGGGATGTGAAAACAAGGAACAAAACAAACAAATAAATATTACAATAACACAATATCTGGAAAGCACCATCCGAATTTGTTCTTGATGCACCTGACGACACAGCAAGATTACGCATGTCTTGGCTTGCAAGTGGAAAATTGTTGAAAATGTCATATACTGTATTGTAAATTTCAGAGAGAGCTGAGCTACTCGGCAGTAGCTGCCTTGGGGAGGATTTATTTGTTCTGAAAGGTGGCCTGGAAATAATTTAAAGAAGCAAAAAAAAATTGTGTTCCTTGGTCAAAAGAGTCTTGCCCTGGCTGAGACTTCTCAGCTCTTAAAGTTTTGCCTTACCTGACATTTCCCAATCTCTATAATCTTGCCCTCATAAAATGATCCACTTTTTCTGAGTGCAAAAAAGGATTCGGGTAAGGAAGAGGAGGTTTATCTAGTTTTGCAGACCGGACTGGCTTCTTCAGCAGCAGAAAAGAAAACAAATGTAGAATCCTGCCCGAATGTGAGGAAAACGCCCATTATGTGCATATCAGTTTGGGGGAAATCCGATGATTTGAGGATGCATAACTGTGCTCCTGGTCTACCTAGACACACCAATATTGGAGAGAGTCTTCTCTTGACTCTCCTCTCAGCCCTCTCGAACTTTGGTGAAGTTCAGAGTTAGAGTGTTTGAGTTATTTCCCCCCAAATCACTTTTCCCCAAACCAGCTGGTGGTGGCCTTCTTCTTCTGTGTCTAGGCAAAACATGAAACTGCCAAAATGAAGGCACCTTTCGGTGAATTCATTCTCCAGTTCCTTTCGCCTGACCGAGTGCGAGAAAGATTCTCTGGCAATACAAGATTGCTGTTACCAGGGTACTCCCGATGGTGGTTCAAAAATACCACAATCTTCGAGGAGGCTCTTTCTGTGTACCCCGGTGGTGGCCTACGACTTGCACAGCACTGTACATTCCAAGAACTGGGAGAAATGCCAACCCTGGAGAGATATAGCAGTTATTTTCTCTCCAGTTGGAAATGGAAAGAGGAAAGAATCAGTAGCACATTAAAAACAATAAAGCAAACAAACAAACAAAGGGGAGATTGGAAATGGCATGTCTTTTGGCAATGTGGCAAACTATATTGGTCTCAAGATCTAGACTATGTCCCTCCTCTGGTGTCCTTTAGCACTTATGTTCGAAACTGTACCTTTCTCCTTCCTGACTCTCCCTACCTCTACACGGAATAGCAATTTTAAAGTAAATCTTTTGAACTGTAGGATTCAGTAGCACCGCTAGTGTTAACTCAGAAAAAATAATATTCCTTAACTATCAGCAATTTGGGGGGAACTCATATGCTGGGACAGGTTGAAGTCAGCCTTAGGTCTCACTGGCAGCACTAGAGGTACATGGAAAAAGTATCCTGAAAGATTGTGGTATTTTTGAACCACAATTGGGTGTACCCCAGGCAACGGCACCCTTGGTCAGGCAAAAGGAACTGCCTAGTGAACTCACCAAAAGGCGGCTTCATTTTGGCATTTTAAAGTCTGACCTAGACACGGAAGAAGAAAATTGGCAGCACTAAATAGTCTGCATAGTGGGCAAAAAGAAAACCAGAATCAGAATAAATAAGAAAAATATTTAGAAAAGGGACTCTGAAGAAAAGACTCAGAACCTGTTAGGAACTTCAGGAGAAAACTGATTGAAACTTAGGCACGGTGGGAGTTGAAATCCTGTGAAAGAGATGATCATGCTCAGGTCAAGATTTGTAGCACAGATTGAAAGCAGCTTCAGAATATGTAGTTGCTATCTTTCATCTGAAGACAACTTCAAGCATCATGAGTGTGTGATGGAATGGATGAGAACAACAGTTACTTGCCATAAATGTCTTTTTTTTTAATTTGACAGAGTGTCGGCAGTGAATCTCGCTCCTGAAGAGCCTGTTGTTAAAAAGGCCAGCTCAAAGAAACTGTGAGTAACTGCAGTGCTATTTAAACCTTACTCTCTGACAAACAGGCATGAGGGAGGGGAGTACCATGCTCAGAATGTTAGCAAACCTATCATCTGGATGCCAGTTTTCTAAGCATATTCTTTACCCTTACACAGATTATCTGCAAGAGTAATTAATATTAGGCCTTCCTCTAATAAAAAGGAATCCACAGGTGAGCTCTGTAACAGAATGTTGCAATTTGCAATACTCTTTGATTTTTTTCTCAGCATAAGGAGATGAATAGGGCAGGGAGATACACATCTAGAGTAAGCCTAAGACACCCTTCAAAATACACCCGCACCACTCAGAGGCTATTCTTTGCAACAGGTCTGGTTTTCTTTCCCACAACTCACTCTCAAGGCCTGCTCCTGTGCCAGTGACTGTCAATATCCATAAGATAAATGGAGGGGGGGGGGCCGCGACTGAGCATAAGCCCACCCAATGCCTTGGCAATAAACATGCTTGCAGACAGACTGTGTGCCAGACATGAAGCAAACTTGTCTCTTATGAATCAGGCCTTCTGATAATTCATGGGAGGAGAGCCACTTGGGTGACCTAGTAGAGCGTATTTTGGGACCCAAATACCCCGGTTCAACACCAGCTTTGGAAAAGCTACTTTTGGGACTGACTATCCCAGAACGCCCAGCCAGCATGGTCATTGGGGATACTGGGATTTGTAGTCCAAGAATGACTTTTTGAAAGCTTTGGGTTTAGAGGAGATGTGAGTTTTTGTCAACACAGAAAGCAGGTAGACCATCTTATGATAATAGCCACTCTCCTAAATGCCTGTATTTCTTTCCATCAGGGCTGCACCAGAACCTGAACCTCCTCCGCCTCCACCTCCTCCTCCTCCACCACCGCCTCCACCTCCTGCATCAGAAGCAGCAACACCAGCCCCAAGTGACGAGGAGGGTGATGCCTCAAAGACAAAGTGAGTAACTGTAATAAGACTGGTGCTGTTTCCCTCTTCCCTTTCAACTGACTGTTTAACAGCTGATCAATAAAGCAACTTTCCCCAGAGTAAGAATGCCAAATCTATGATAACTTTTTTAAAAATGTGTTATACAATAGTTAACTCCACTTTCCATCCTCTTTGACAAGGTGTACACACAGAAAGATGTAATATACGGTAGTTCTTGTGATGGGTAGCTCTAATGTTTATTGTGGTAAAAACAACTCTTTTATCCCTTTGGGTATCGAGGGAGATATAAAGTTCTAGCTATGGCACTTCTAACCTTCTCTAAAAGGTTCACCACCACTGTCCTATTGGCTCTAGCTAAAGAGGCCAATGCTGAAAGTAAAAAGAGTCTGTGGCCGATCCCAGCAGCGGTGGTGGTAGTGGCGGTGGTGGTAGTGGCTAGAGCAAGGGTGAGGGCCTGATTATTTGGGCCATAGGCTGGGATCCAGTCCATGGGCCGTAAGTTGAGAACCCCTGCCTTACAGGAACCCAAAGCTTGAATTTACAAGAGCTGAGCTGGACTGTTGAGTTCAGAACATTTTGGGCATTGCTCATTCATGACAAGACCGTAGCCAGGGGGTGGCCAGGGCAGGCTTTGCCCACCCTGAGTTAGCAGTTTGCCCAGCCTCAAACCCCCGGCTGCTTATATATGTGACATTGTTGCCCATCCTGGGGGAAAAAATTCGTCCACCTACATCTAGAGTCCTGGCTATGGCCCTGATTCATGATGTCACTACAAGTCTGACAACAACATTAGGAGGAAGAACAGAGTAGGAAACATGTGTCCGCTAGAGCTCAGGCAATTCCATATGAAAGCAAGATATACAACACTGATACAGTTGAATGCAAGAGAAGGGGAAGAGACAGTGGAGAAGAATAGGTGTTAAACCATCAACGATCTTGACCAGAGATGTCTGATAATGTGGCTGCTATCTAGGAAAAAGAATATTCCAAATAGAATTTGCTTAGTCTTTAAGGTGCTACAAACTTTTTTTAACAAATTAATTTAACAAACTCTGTTCTTCAGAGCTTTGAGGAAAATATTCTACCTGGTGTTACTGTTCATTACATAATATGGGAGAATAGAAAGGAGAAAATAATTCTAGTTGGTAAAGATGGGTCTTGCAATGTTGCCTTCTTGAGCAACAACAACAAAACACTGCAGCACTTTAAAGACTAACAGCTATATTTTTAATGTGAGCTTTCGTGGATCAAGTCAAAGACTTTTTAAAATACAAACCAGAAGGAGACTTCCATCCACTTTTAGTTTTGGTTGTTTCCTCATAGCAGAAGTGTTGGGGGAATTAGCAAGAATCTGGAATGAAATATATTCTATTTGAGAGGGAACTGGCAACAGTGATACAGTTGACTGTTAGAGAAGGGGAAGAGACAGTAGTGAAGGATAGGTGTTAGTTAAACCATCTATATGAGTGGTAAGGAGTAAACAAAGCTGAACAAACCTGGTAGCACCAATTCTCAACATCCGCTTTTCACTCTTTTCCTTCAGGTCAGAAGGAAGTGAAGGGGAAGAAGGCGCTTCAGCTAAAGAGTAAGTTAACTGTATCCAGACCTGGGTTGTTTCTTCCTTTTTAAAGCTGTTGGTCCACAATGTATTGGCGATTCATGTTCTGTGTTAGACACTCAATACTGCAAATCAGTTTTTTAATCATGTATTTAGTTTGCAAAACCAAAATGAGTTATTTATTACTAGAACAGAAATAAAAGAGAACAAATGTTCTGTCCTGGTACCACTTCCCTTCCTGGAAACGCAGGGAAACAAGCAATTCTCTGAGAATCCGAAACCCTGCTTAATTTCTCCTTTGAAAGAATTGCCTAAAGAGGCTACATTGTCAATTCCAGACTGTCTTAATAATGATCAGAAATTGAAAATATCATCAATGGTACTAGTGACAGTAGCAAGCTTTTGATGATTTATCATTACAGAATTATTCTTAATCTGAATAATGGTTTATTAATGCATCACATTGTTAAACTGTTAGGCTGAAATCCTATTACAATTTCTTAACTTACAGCAACCGTGTCCAAAAATTATGTCTTTTGTGTAACTCTACAATAAGATTTCAGCTAATGAATTTTAAATTAATTTCTTGCGGGGGGAGCTGTGAACAAGAATAATAAATTATTTTACATAAATTGCACTGGTAATTGCAGGCACAGAAGAATAATTTGCTAGACAAGTTGTGAGGAAATTTACTTTAATGGGTGCATTTTAAAAATAAAATTCTCCACTTTATATCGACAGAGGTTCAGAAGGCGAGGGTGGTGAAGAAGAAGAAGAGGAAGAAGAAGAAGAAGAAGATTAATGACCATTTTTATTTTGTGAATACTATTGTATGTTATCTAGAGAACCATACAGAGTTCTTTTATAGTTTATACAAAATATTATTAAACCTATGAAAGGTATCCCTCTTGTTGCCAGCCATACCTGAATAGTGGATCTTTATACAGGATTTTAGAACAGTGGTTCCCAATCTTGGGGCCATAGATATTCTTGGTTTCCTATAAGTTCTGACCAACATAATTAACAGTTACCACTTTAGAGGGACCGTAGCACTTTGCATCTATCTGTTTAACAATAGAATATGCTTAATATGCTTACAAGGCTATCAAAGTCAGGAAAGATCCTAGGAATACAGTTACACTATGATATCAGGGATCAGTATTTGGTGCCTGGATTATTCAGGTTTATTTATGGAACGAATAATAATATGTGCTGTCCAGGTGATTTCAATTGATGATGGCCCTTTCCACTTTGCTAGGTCTACTGTACTTGGAAGTAGTTTGCCCTTTTCATCTTCTGAGGACTCTCTTCTTCTGTCATATCCGAATCCAAATATTGGCGAGCCTCATGGCAATTACCCATGATGACTGTCCTAAGAATATAATACAGTGGCCTTTCATCTGCCTTCCATATCGCAGCATGACACCCGTACCACTGATCCAGTTCCATGAGTCACTTTCTGGTCCTGAGCCCAGTTAACATGCAAAGTCCTCATCCGTCTCAGGCCAGTATTGATGAAGATGCTGCCCTCCATCAAGATTATTCAAGTGGGATTTAATCCAATTGGGTATCCTCACCCTTCCCTGTGGACTTAGGCACCCAATGCCTCTCTAAGACTGTATTACTTGCCCACAGTTACACAGGCTGGCCTTTCCGTTGAGAGGTACGACGGGGAACTGAAATCCCAAACTCTGTCTCGACAGCCAGATAGCTAACTCACTGCACAATCCAGCCCCATACTTTGCCAAATACTGTTTCTAAGTGGATGTCAAGCATAGAATATTAAAACATTAAAAATTCCAGTATGGCAACAAAGAAACAAATTTCAGCATAGCTGTAGCAATTATACTTATATACCACCTTATAACGCTTGTGTACTCTCTGTCGATTCCTAAGGTAATTAGTATTTTTTTCAGCAACATATGGTACTCATTTTACCAACCTTGGAAGGATGGAAGGCTGAGCCAACCTTGAGTCCCATCAGAATTGAACTCAGATCATGAGCAGAGTTTTGGCTGCAGTATAGCAGTTTATCTCCCATGACACAAGGATCATAAGGATTATTTTCAAGGAAAGAAATAAACCCACCTTCATTATATAATTATACATTATATTTACAATCCAGAATGTTAATACAGTATGATTAATTTCAACAACTGTGTGAGAATTTAGTCTATGTTTAGAGCCTAATGGTAATATTTGTGGCAGCAACATGACTTTTCTGTGAAAGGCATCAACACTCTGACAGATTTCTTCTTGATTGCTACACATGTTGTTTTACTTAATGCAGATCCTTTAAAAAGAAATGTTGTTTGGATAGGTAATTGTGGAGGGAAATGATATTTCAGACATTCTGGCCCACAACAATGGAGGCCTTTGAAGGAGAAAAAAGCACTTTGACTTGGGCCTATTATAATGTAACATCTCTTGATGACACCTGGTTGAGGAAGCTAACTTGTCCAAAAGGATAACGTTGGTAGATCCAAATGCCAAGAAGTCCATGAGGTCAGGTGACTAAATCAGTAGCATCCAATTTCCTCAGGTGTCACCTGAGATGAAGGTGGACCTTTGGTGAAGCCACAGAGGCTAGACAGGTAAGGATCAAGTCTAGAGCAGGACTAGCTATGCATCTAGGTCAGCTGATAGAGGGAAAGCATTTTGGAGTGAAATGTGCCTAGAAGCTGCAGCAGTTGTCTATATTTCTGCTGGAGCTCTTGTCCTGTGTGGCCTAACCAACAATGCATGGCACGTAGTGTTGTTCGAGGCCTTACATAGCTGCTGAGATGTGTGGAGGGCTCACCACCACTAGCAAAACTCTCCCATCTTTAAAAAAAATCCCATCTTGTATCTGCCAAGGCTTACGCAACCAGGATGTTCATGAGCTGCAGTGCCAATGGTTTGCTCACTAACGTGTGCCAAATGACACAAATGGCCAAATTCATGCTCTCACTAGTTCTCTTCCCCGTTTTTTCCTAAAGACATCTTAATGTTGAGACAGTGACCTCCACTGTCAGCTAGGAAGAGAATGTATATGAGTACCTGGGCTATGAAGCCCTGTCATAAACAAAAATAAAACATTATCCTCTTCCCTGAATTTTGTCTCTTTGCCTGCCAGAGCCATAACTAGTAGTTTTGGTACCAGGACTTCACTGTGTGTGTTAAACTTGGTTCAAGACTCACTTACGTGTAGAGAAAAAAGACAATGGGCAAGAATGCCTGAGTCTCACAGCAAGATGACTATATAGGTTCCATGCTGAGTCTACCTGTTTTGTGCATTTTTCTGTCAAGGGAGAATAACCAGAGGGGGTACACATGCTCAGGAGGATGAACCCATGACTTCCAGCAGCAACTTTTTGTGTCCGCTAGATTTCTGTGCCCTGCATCAAAGGCCATGCTATCCTGCCTGAATTATAGTTCTGTTGTCTATAGCAGTGATTCTCAACCTGTGGCCTGTGAGCCAGATGCAGCCTGTGGCACCATTTCATGTGCCCCTCCCCCACTGCCTCCACCACACCAGGACGTGCCATGTGGTGGAGGAAGGGCAAAATGGCCATGCGGCCCCTGAGGCTGCCTGAGAGAGTATGACCAAGCCCCTGGCTTAAAAACGTTGAGAACTCCTGGTCTAGAGAGTAGAGGACAACACAGCAATTCTTGGAAGCTTCAACCAGCATATCAAGATCTGGCAATCCTATCAAAAGAATCAATAGAATCACATATGATGCTTAATTCTTAGCCAGGGTGTTTCCACAGAACGATTAAGGCAGCTTCTGTCCCAATACCAGGTTATCAATTTAATCAAAGCTTCTCACAAACATCTTATGCAGGAAGGCAATGTTAGGTCCCAGTACTAAAACCAACTCTCTGTCATCTCAGTCAAGGGAATTGCCCATTAAAACCCTCAACTTTTGCTGAGTGCAACACAAGGTACACACACTAGGGATTGGTACCCAAACGTACAGGAGGTTTGGGAAGGGAATTCAAATTCCTATAAATTCCCTAGAAAGTTTGGACATTGACTAAAGCTTCTGAAAAGAAAACTGAAGCTTTTGATATGTGGATCTACAGACGGCTGCTAAGGATATCATGGGTTGACCATGTGACTAATGTAGAAGTGTTGTGCTGGATGGATAAAGAACAAGAACTATTTAAGACCATTAAACAAAGAAAGCTCCTTGGGCATATCATGAGGAACAACAAGTATTGAATACTCCAGCTTGTTATGCAAGGGAAGATCCTTGGGAAGAGAGGCCCTGGACATAGATGGACTTGGTGGCCAAAAAACCTGAGAGACTGGTCTTTAGAAGAACTGTTCCAAGGCATTAAGAACAGAAAGACTATCACCATGATAGCCAATATTCAGAATATCCCCATATATCCACAAAAGTATCCAAGAGAGTATTTCCCAGCTCCCTTGATTGGTACCTGATGATAAACTGCCCCCTTCATCCATTTACTTTGTTCCACCCTGACATTCAGCAGTAATATCTACAGGCCAGAGGACAAGATGGCAACATTTCATCTGACTGACCATCCAGAAGAACTAGGCAAGACATCTTAACTGAATTTCCATTTGCCTGTTATGTCTAGTCTCAATACTGAACTTCTTCCTACTCCAAGAACCACTTTTAAAGGGACACCTGAAGTGTATGGGGGCACTTAGCAGTTTACCTTAAACTAAAGACCATCATATGCAGGCATGGAACTTCTAAACTCTGGGCCATTCTGGGTGGATCATGAGCCTAACCTTCTCCAAAGTCTGCCATTGGTTGCAAGTCCCACAACTACACCACTGACGTACAGTAGCAAAACATACCTCTGAACTCCCGGGGGGTGGGGAGAGCCTAATAAAACAAGAAATGATTGCTTTGAAAGACTTTCCCTGGCTTGCCATCAAAAATTGTTTACATGTTGTGCAACCAAATCTTGAAAGTGCAGTTTGGAGGTGGGCCCCTAAAAACATTGCTATGGGGCGATATGTTGCCTACTTGTTGTTTATCCTGTTCTAAAACCACAGGTAGGCCAGTCAGCAGGAAATACTGTACTCTTGTTTTGTACCTTCTTCATTGTTGCATTTCACTACTACATAAAAAAAAAGTACAGGTAGTTTCCATTGAGGATCTGGGAAGCTAGGGAGCAACCTGTGCTATCTGCTCTTGTAAGCAGTTGTCATGCAGTAGCTCTGTTTGACTATATTACTGTGTGATCCTATTATAGAACTCCATATAAATACAAATTAGAAAATAAAATTAGAAAATAAAATTTAAAAAATAAAACAAGGGGGAGTATTTGGGCCTCTAGATTAGGGCAGTGGTGGGCAGCCAAAATTTTCGCTGCTACACTGTGGATGGAGCCTATGTCGTGGGTGGAGCCTGTGTTGTGGGTGGAGCCTACATCATGGGCGGAGCTTACATTGTGGCCAATCTAGTCATGCCTGCCATATGGCCATGTATACATCTGCAAACACAGGCAGCACTGGCTCTTTGGCTGTAAATGGAGATGAGCACTGCACTCTAGAGTCAGATATGACTGGTTTTTGAGCAGGGGAGACCGTGAACCACTTGCAGGGACAAAACCTGATGGGGCAGGGAGGTGGCTGTGGCCACCCAATTTCGCTACACCCCCCGAAGGCCACCCACTTTCACCACCACCCTGCCCAGAGGCCACCCAAATTTGCTAAACCCCCCTCCCAGGGGGGTGAGAACCTGTTGCTGCCCACCACTGGATTAGGGATTCTCAACCTGCAGCCTAGGAGCCGAATGCAGCCTGCAGCACCATTTCATGTGGCCCACCACCACCTCCACCACACCAGGAAGTGCCATGTGGTAGAGGAAGGGCAAAATGGCTATCAGGCTCCCAAAGCTGCCTGAGGGAGCATGACCTAGTCCCCAGCTTTAAAAGGTTGAGACCTCTAGATATTGCTCAATTTCAAGGTTCAGGCCAAGCAACAGGATGATAGGGCATACAGTCAAACAACACCAGGAAAGACACAAGTTCACCATTTGATGTATAAGAGTTCAGTCGAAGGCATCTTTAGAATAACTATACAGTACTGTATAACTATCATCTTCATTATTATAGTTAATGAGATAACAGTGAGAGATTGTTCAAGTCCAGATTACAGCACAGTACTTTAATAGGAGAGGGACTGGAAAGCCAGAAAAGTGTATCTAAACTGTTGTTCTTCGAGTTACAGATTAAAGATTGGGAGAGGTGGTAGTCCATCGTTTTGTGGTCAATAGGTAAAATAAAAGATCAGAGATAGTTGAAATGGCTATCAATTTGTTGTTGTTCAGTCGCACAGTCGATTCTGATGCTTTGTGACCTCATGGACCATTGCCCACCAAGCACCTCCACCATCTTCCTCAACCCGCCCAGCTCTGTGCCCATTACGTCTACAATACCATCTAGCTATCAATGCATATATGTAAAACAGGACAAAGTCCAGTGGTGGTCTCCAAAAATTGTACTACCACACTGTAGGCATGGTATGGTGGATGTGGCCAGGGGAAAAGCCCTGTGTTGCACCCAAATTAGGACTACTTTATTTCAAAACTTGGATGGGCAGGGCCAGCCAGAATTTCTGCTACCAGTTCCAGCGAACTGGTGCGAACCTGCTGATACCCACCACTGACAAAGTCAAATTTCAAGTTCTTTATTATTAGGATGCGTGCCATAAAATGTGGCTGGGCAGGGTGAGTGAAGAAATAGAAAAATTGAATTTATTCTTGAATCAGCATAATAGTTATAGACATGTGAACTAGCTTGACATGTGGTCCTACTACATTGCACCTCCAGGGATGTATAGTCAATTGTCCATCTCTCTAGTCTAGAGAAATGGCTTGCAAGTACTTAGGACACTGTCCATTCTTTGCCTTTTAGTCAAAAGGCCCGTGCTGGCAGTGAGCAGAAGCACAGAGTTACATGATAACCCACTTATCAGTGAAGCTTCACGTTTTGGTGGTGTCACTTAATGCATTAGGGCTCTTTCCTTTCCTCACCAACAAATTCTGTAACATTCTAATTTCTGCATCATGTATCAAAATCTACAGCACACCAGAATCTAGATTCTCCTACATCAAAGATATACTGTCAGGGAAAGCCGTACCTCCATTTCTCACTCTCATTTTGTTCCACTAAGACAGTGGTGCCCAAACTAAGGCTCGGGGGGCCCACCTGGCCCCTGGGCCTTAGTGACCGGCTCCCTGAACCACATGATTGGCCTGCGGCCCAAAAAGTCTGGGCACCCCTGCTCTAAGACAAGGGTTCCCACATGCGGGCCACCACAGCACCATTTCACGTAGCCCGCATCACCACTGCACTGGAAGCGGATGCATTTACGACAGCTATAAATACACCTGCAGCTGTCATAAATGCATTTACGACAGCCACTGATGCATTTTATGGCCGTGTTTATGCCGGTGGAAACCACCAGTCCGGCCCACTCAGCTGTCCAGGAGGCATGGTCCGGCCCACGCCATTAAAAGGTTGAGAACCCCTGCTTTAAGAGGTTTTTAAAAGCATGGAGCTTCTCCCTAGTCAGCAGGTACAACTTGCAAATCTGACTGAAAAAAATTAAAATTTTAAAATCTACTCAGAGCGATGATTTGTTTGTTGTCCAGTCGCACAGTCGACTCCGACCCTCTGCGACCCCATGGACCACTGTCCGCCAGGCACTCCTGTCCTCCACACCATCCCCCTCAACTCGCTCAGCTCTGTGCCCATTGTCTCCACAATACCATCTAGCCATCTCATCTTGGGTCGTCCTCATCTTCTTTTGCCCTCCACCCTTCCAAGCATCAAGGCTTTCTCAAGTGAATCCTCTCTTCTCATTTGATGTCCGAAGTACTTTAGCTTCATCTTTATTATTTGACCTTCTAAGGAGCAGTCAGGGTTGATTTCTTCTAAGATTGACCTATTTGTTCTCCTTGCTGTCCAGGGGACTCTCAAAACTCTCCTCCAACACCACATCTCAAAGGCGTCTATTCTTCTGCGTTCAGCTTTCCTAATGGTCCAGCTCTCACAACCATATATTGCTACAGGGAATACCATTGCTTTGACTATGCAAATCTTTGTTTGCAATTGTGATGTCTCTACTTTTCACTATGTTTCCCAGGTTTCTCATCGCTTGCCTCCCAAGAATCAGTCGCCTTTTTATTTCATGGCTGCAATCACCATCTGGAGTGAGTTTTGATCCTAAGAAAGTAAAATCTGTCACTGCTTCTACTTCTTCCCCATCTATTTTCCATGGACTGAGAGGGCCTGTTGCCATTATCTTGGTTTTCTTTATATTGAGTCTCAAGCCAGCTTTTGCACTTTCTTCTTACTTTCAACCTAATCAGGAGCTTCTTTAGGTCCCCCTCACTTTCTGCCATGAGGGTAGTGTCATCTGCGTATCTCAGATTGTTGATGTTTCTCCCAGCAATTTTGATCCCAATTTGTGATTTCTCCATCCCTGCATTGCGCATTATGTGCTCTGTGTATAAGTTGAATAAGCAGGGTGACAAAATGCAGCCTTGATATAATCTAGTATTATAACTCTTAGGTGTTTGGGAAAGGATTTTTGGTATTTTATATTTGGGCATATTTGACTTGATGCACGAAAGCTAACAATAAAAATATAGCAGTTAGTGTTTTAAAGTGCTATAGTGTTTTTTATTTTGTTTTGTTTTCTGATATATTTGGGCAAAATACTCTGACGTCATTGTTATCGCCTACAATCCTACCCACCCATTTTCTGTTTCCCAAAGCAGGGCGGAAGAAGGGATTCAACGAGACGCCTGCTTATCCGCTCTTGACCAATGGAATCTCTGAATTCCGCATCTGCCAATGGCTGTGGACTAACGTCACGCTCTGGCCGTATCAGATTGATGCCCCCCCTTTGCTCCGCACATTACCATCTCTAACCACAGAGATAAAAATTTAGAGTGACAGCTCTCCCTCTCTTGCCATGCCTTTCTGGGTTCCTGTGGGAGAGAAGTCCGACGTGCCTATAAAAATCTACGGAGAGACAGAAGATTGAACCATAGTATCAAGTTGAATCCCTTATTCAACTTATACACAGAACACATAATGCGCAATGCAGGAATGGAGGAATCACAATTTGAGATCAAAATTGCTGGAAGAAACATCAACAATTTGAGATATGCAGATGATACCACCCTAATGGCAGAAAGTGAGGAGGACCTAAAGAAGCTCCTGATTAGATTGAAAGAAGAGAGTGCAAAAGCTGGCTTGAGACTCAATATAAAGAAAACCAAGATAATGGCAACAGGCCCTCTCAGTCCATGGAAAATAGATGGGGAAGAAGTAGACGCAGTGACAGATTTTACTTTCCTAGGATCAAAGCTCACTGCAGATGGTGATTGCAGCCATGAAATAAAAAGGCGACTGATTCTTGGGAGGCAAGCGATGAGAAACCTGGGGAGCATAGTGAAAACCTGAGACATCACATTGCAAACAAAGATTCGCATAGTCAAAGCAATGGTATTCCCTGTGGCAATGTATGGTTGTGAGAGCTGGACCATTAGGAAAGCTGAGCGCAGAAAAATAGACGCCTTTGAGATGTGGTGTTGGAGAAGGGTTTTGAGAGCCCCCTGGACAGCGAGGAGAACAAATAGGTCAATCTTGGAAGAAATCAACCCTGACTGCTCCTTAGAAGGTCAAATAGTAAAGATGAAGCTAAAGTACTTTGGACATCAAATGAGAAGAGAGGATTCCCTTGAGAAAGCCTTAATGCTTGGAAGGGTTGAGGGCAAAAGAAGAAGGGGACGGCCCAAGATGAGATGGCTAGATGGTATTGTAGAGATAATGGGCAAAGAGCTGGGCGAGTTGAGGGGGATGGTGGAGGATAGGAGTGCCTGGAGGACAGTGGTCCATGGGGTCGCAGAGGGTCGGAATCGACTGTGCGACTGAACAACAACAAAATGAAGGTGATGGGGGAGCGGCATATTTGTCTTTTCACCCTTACGCAATAAAAAGATAGTGGCGCAGATAGACACTCCTGCTCTTTTAAACTCGCGTTTTATTATTTATTTATTATTTTTAGGATTTGTATTGCCACCCAATTCCAAAGACTCTGGGCGGCGTACAGATATTAAAACCATCACAATTTTAAAATCACAATTAAAATTTTATGGTATGTATGAGCAAGGCGGATTTACTTCGGAGTTTTTAAACACATAAAAATTACCCTGCCATGTAAATGTAAATGCCAATCCAGATTGGCTCCTTTCCGCTCCACTGGCTTGCATCCAGATGAATTGCATTTTTCAATATAATGAATCAGATTTTATATTTTTTTTAAACTGTTTCACACGAAATATCTGAGTTAGAAATATCTGCGGTTTAAACTGTTAATTACCATTGTATCTTTTATTTTATGCTCTATGCCGCCTGCCCTATCTTTATTTTTAAAATATGTATGTCCAGTTCTCAAAACACCATATAGGATCTGGGTAACTGCGAAGTCATACGCCAAGGATTCCCTGATTTCTCTATTGTAGTCTGTGATCAGAAATGGGATTTAGGATTTGACGATGGTTTGGCAAGGATGCTACAGAAAATTCATATGATATTGTGATGGAAAATAGAGAAATATAAAACCAAAGAGACTCCATCTTTGCCCTCTCAGTAACCTACAAAGTGGCGTGACATGATTCAGTTAAAACTTCCCTGCCTGTTGTGCAGGCAGAGGCAATAAACCCTTTCCTCATTAGAATAGAGGGCTTATAAGTGTACCCAATGGTAGAGGATAGATAAGTGCACTGCCTTGCATCCAGATGAATTGCATTTTTCAATATAAAGAATCAGACTTTATATTTTTTTTAAATTGTTTCACACGAAATATCTGAGTTAGAAATATCTGCGATTTAAACTGTTAATTACGAATGTATCTTTTATTTTATGCTCTATCCCGCCTATCTTTATTTTTTAAAATATGTATGTCCAGTTCTCAAAACATCATATAGGATCTGGGTAACTGCGAAGTCATACGCCAAGGATGCCCTGATTTCTCTATTGTAGTCTGTGATCAGAAATGGGATTTAGGATTTGACGATGGTTTGGCAAGGATGCTACAGAAAATTCATATGATATCACGAGGATCCTTTTATTATTATTATTATTATTTCATGGCTCTACCTTTCGCTTTCTTCCTAGCAAATATGCCCTTCCTCCTCTCCACAATCCTCTGTTAAGTAGATGCCCGCTAGCCTAGTGACCAAGCGAGGAACTGAATCCAGATCTTCCCATTTTTAATCCAACCTTTTTAAGACATGCTTGGAAGGCTTTACCTTTATAAGCAGCTTACGCATCTTTCGATATATAGCCCATAGTGGTCGACCGGGGAAGAGGGGAGAAACCTTTCCGACACCGGGAAACCCTCGACTTCTGCACCGATTTCTGTGCCCAGCCGCCTTTTGGATCTGGGATCGCGAGGGAAGGAAAATGAACCAATACTGAAACCCATTCTTTGCAGAACAAAGTAAGTAATTCGCAGAACAAAGTACAGTACTGCATGTAATTGGCCTCTGGCTAGGTCACTCACACCATCCTCAATTAACTCATTAGCAGGTGTGTAATGCCACGATGTTTATTTTGCATCCATCTACTAAGCATCTACAATGCAACAGAACCAAACTTCACAGGAATAAATCTGAACCCCCAACTAGGGATCCCCTGTTATTACCGGTTGTAAAAAGCCACACCAATCTGTTATGCTACCCAACCACTGTGTGCCTCTGTACCTGATGTGTATAAATTAATGTGTGCCTCTGTTCCTGATGTGTATAAATTAATGCCATGAAGTCTCACTCTTATGTACTTGCCGCCGCCAACGAAGGCTCCTGGAGCCGGCCCAAACAGATAGATATTGTTAAATTGATTACTATGTAATTTTTGCATTGGTTAGTGATTGTATTGTGATTATATTGTTTATTGTCTATTCTGTACTGGGTATTGTTTATGGATGGTATTCTGATTATATTGTGTTTATATTTATTTTATTGTACTATGTTTTATACTGTGATATTGTATTATTGAACTGTTACATTGTACAGTATTTTATTGTATGTTGTGAGCCGCCCTGAGTTGGTTTTCACCAAGTAGGGCGGCATATAAATCGAAATGAATGAATGAATGCTCCACGAAAATACAGGAGTTAGTCTTTAAGGGGCCACAACATTGTTTGTCTTTTTTGTTTTGTTTACACTCAGATCTGCTTGCACAAACTAACACTTCTGTCACTTCGAAAATTAAAATATAATAGTCTTTAAAGTGGCACAACATTTTTGGACTTTTTGTTTGTTTCTTTACACTCTGATCTGCTTCCACAGACTAACATGGCTACCACTTGGAAAATTAAAAATACAGAGTTAGTCTTTAAGGTGCCACAACGTTTTTGTTGTTTTGTTTACACTCTGATCTGCTTGCACAGATTAACACACCTATCACTTCGACAGTTAAAATATAGTAGCTAGTCTTTAAAGTGCCACAATTGTGTTCTGACTTTCTTGTCTGTTTTGTTTTGTTTACTCTCTGATCTGTTTGCACAGACTAACACGGCTAAAGGTAAAGCTTTCCCTTGCTCGAAAGCCAGTCGCATCCGACTCTAGGGGTCAGTGCTCATCTCTGTTTCTAAGCCGAAGAGCCAGCGCTGTCTGCTTCTGCAGACGTTCCCATGGTCACATGGCAGGCATGACCAGACACCGGAGCGCACGGAACGCTGTTTACCTTCCCACCAAAGTGTGTCCCTATTTATCTACTTGCAATTCCTTGCTTTCGAACTGCTAGGTTGGCAGGAGCTGGGACAGAGACGGGAGCTCATTCCGTCCTGCAGTACTCGGGAATCGGAACTGCTGACCTTCCGCCTCCCAGACAGCTACCACTTCGAAAATTAAAATACGGTATATAGGAGTGAGTTAGTCTTTAAGGTGCCACAACGTTTTTGGTCTTTTTTTTTCTTTTCGTTTTGTTTACACTCTGATCTGCTTGCCCAGACTTAACACAGCCACCACTTCGAAAATTAAAATACTGTGTATATAGGAGTGAGTTAGTCTTTAAGGTGCCACAACGTTTTTGGTCTTTTTTTTTTTTCGTTTTGTTTACACTCTGATCTGCTTGCCCAGACTTAACACAGCCACCACTTCGAAAATTAAAATACTGTGTATATAGGAGTGAGTTAGTCTTTAAGGTGCCACAACGTTTTTGGTCTTTTTTTTTTTTCGTTTTGTTTACACTCTGATCTGCTTGCCCAGACTTAACACAGCCACCACTTCAAAAATTAAAATACTGTATATAGGAGTGAGTTAGTCTTTAAGGTGCCACAACGTTTTTGGTCTTTTTTTTTTTTTTTCGTTTTGTTTACACTCTGATCTGCTTGCCCAGACTTAACACAGCCACCACTTCGAAAATTAAAATACTGTATATAGGAGTGAGTTAGTCTTTAAGGTGCCACAACGTTTTTGGTCTTTTTTTTTCTTTTCGTTTTGTTTACACTCTGATCTGCTTGCCCAGACTTAACACAGCCACCACTTCGAAAATTAAAATACTGTATATAGGAGTGAGTTAGTCTTTAAGGTGCCACAAGGTTTTTGGTCTCTTTTTTTCTTCGTTTTGTTTACACTCTGATCTGCTTGCCCAGACTTAACACAGCCACCACTTCGAAAATTAAAATACTGTATATAGGAGTGAGTTAGTCTTTAAGGTGCCACAACGTTTTTGGTCTCTTTTTTTCTTCGTTTTGTTTACACTCTGATCTGCTTGCCCAGACTTAACACAGCCACCACTTCGAAAATTAAAATACTGTATATAGGAGTGAGTTAGTCTTTAAGGTGCCACAACGTTTTTGGTCTTTTTCTTTTTGTTTTGTTTACACTCTGATCTGTTTGCCCAGACTTAACACAGCCACCACTTCGAAAATTAAAATACTGTATAGGAGTGAGTTAGTCTTTAAGGTGCCACAACGTTTTTGGTCTTTTTTTTCCCGTTTTGTTTACACTCTGATCTGCTTGCCCAGACTTAACACAGCCACCACTTCGAAAATTAAAATACTGTATATAGGAGTGAGTTAGTCTTTAAGGTGCCACAAGGTTTTTGGTCTCTTTTTTTCTTCGTTTTGTTTACACTCTGATCTGCTTGCCCAGACTTAACACAGCCACCACTTCGAAAATTAAAATACTGTATATAGGAGTGAGTTAGTCTTTAAGGTGCCACAACGTTTTTGGTCTCTTTTTTTCTTCGTTTTGTTTACACTCTGATCTGCTTGCCCAGACTTAACACAGCCACCACTTCGAAAATTAAAATACTGTATATAGGAGTGAGTTAGTCTTTAAGGTGCCACAACGTTTTTGGTCTTTTTCTTTTTGTTTTGTTTACACTCTGATCTGTTTGCCCAGACTTAACACAGCCACCACTTCGAAAATTAAAATACTGTATATAGGAGTGAGTTAGTCTTTAAGGTGCCACAACGTTTTTGGTCTCTTTTTTTCTTCGTTTTGTTTACACTCTGATCTGCTTGCCCAGACTTAACACAGCCACCACTTCGAAAATTAAAATACTGTATATAGGAGTGAGTTAGTCTTTAAGGTGCCACAACGTTTTTGGTCTTTTTCTTTTTGTTTTGTTTACACTCTGATCTGTTTGCCCAGACTTAACACAGCCACCACTTCGAAAATTAAAATACTGTATAGGAGTGAGTTAGTCTTTAAGGTGCCACAACGTTTTTGGTCTTTTTTTTCCCGTTTTGTTTACACTCTGATCTGCTTGCCCAGACTTAACACAGCCACCACTTCGAAAATTAAAATACTGTATATAGGAGTGAGTTAGTCTTTAAGGTGCCACAACGTTTTTGGTCTCTTTTTTTCTTCGTTTTGTTTACACTCTGATCTGCTTGCCCAGACTTAACACAGCCACCACTTCGAAAATTAAAATACTGTATATAGGAGTGAGTTAGTCTTTAAGGTGCCACAACGTTTTTGGTCTTTTTCTTTTTGTTTTGTTTACACTCTGATCTGCTTGCCCAGACTTAACACAGCCACCACTTCGAAAATTAAAATACTGTATATAGGAGTGAGTTAGTCTTTAAGGTGCCACAACGTTTTTGGTCTCTTTTTTTCTTCGTTTTGTTTACACTCTGATCTGCTTGCCCAGACTTAACACAGCCACCACTTCGAAAATTAAAATACTGTATATAGGAGTGAGTTAGTCTTTAAGGTGCCACAACGTTTTTGGTCTTTTTCTTTTTGTTTTGTTTACACTCTGATCTGTTTGCCCAGACTTAACACAGCCACCACTTCGAAAATTAAAATACTGTATAGGAGTGAGTTAGTCTTTAAGGTGCCACAACGTTTTTGGTCTTTTTTTTCCCGTTTTGTTTACACTCTGATCTGCTTGCCCAGACTTAACACAGCCACCACTTCGAAAATTAAAATACTGTATATAGGAGTGAGTTAGTCTTTAAGGTGCCACAAGGTTTTTGGTCTCTTTTTTTCTTCGTTTTGTTTACACTCTGATCTGCTTGCCCAGACTTAACACAGCCACCACTTCGAAAATTAAAATACTGTATATAGGAGTGAGTTAGTCTTTAAGGTGCCACAACGTTTTTGGTCTTTTTCTTTTTGTTTTGTTTACACTCTGATCTGTTTGCCCAGACTTAACACAGCCACCACTTCGAAAATTAAAATACTGTATATAGGAGTGAGTTAGTCTTTAAGGTGCCACAACGTTTTTGGTCTTTTTCTTTTTGTTTTGTTTACACTCTGATCTGTTTGCCCAGACTTAACACAGCCACCACTTCGAAAATTAAAATACTGTATATAGGAGTGAGTTAGTCTTTAAGGTGCCACAACGTTTTTGGTCTTTTTCTTTTTGTTTTGTTTACACTCTGATCTGCTTGCCCAGACTTAACACAGCCACCACTTCGAAAATTAAAATACTGTATATAGGAGTGAGTTAGTCTTTAAGGTGCCACAACGTTTTTGGTCTTTTTCTTTTTGTTTTGTTTACACTCTGATCTGTTTGCCCAGACTTAACACAGCCACCACTTCGAAAATTAAAATACTGTATAGGAGTGAGTTAGTCTTTAAGGTGCCACAAGGTTTTTGGTCTCTTTTTTTTTCTCGTTTTGTTTACACTCTGATCTGCTTGCCCAGACTTAACACAGCCACCACTTCGAAAATTAAAATACTGTATAGGAGTGAGTTAGTCTTTAAGGTGCCACAACGTTTTTGGTCTCTTTTTTTTTCTCGTTTTGTTTACACTCTGATCTGCTTGCCCAGACTTAACACAGCCACCACTTCGAAAATTAAAATACTGTATATAGGAGTGAGTTAGTCTTTAAGGTGCCACAACGTTTTTGGTCTCTTTTTTTTCTCGTTTTGTTTACACTCTGATCTGCTTGCCCAGACTTAACACGGCTACCACTTCGAAAATTAAAAGACAGGAGTTAGTCCTTAAAGTGCCACAACAGTTTCTTCTGCTTTTCTTTGGTTGACTCTCTGATGTGCTTGCCCAGACTATCGCGGTGTGTGACCGCTCCAGACATTGCAATTCGTCGGGACCGCCGTCGCTCTTGCCTCCCCCCCTCCCCCGCCGCCATCTTGGCGGCTCTTAGAGCGGCCCCGTGACGTAGCAGGCGCGCTCCCGACCCAGCGCTGCAGCTGTTTGCAACCCATTTCCGGATTTCCCTCGTCGAGTTTGTGCGGGTCGCGCCGCCGACCAGGTGAGCGGTGGGTCTTCTCCTCTCTTCCCCCCAATTCCCCAGTTGCAAGCTTGCGGTTCTCCCCCAGTTTCCGTCTCCTCTAGGGGTGAAATGAGGCCATGGGGGGAGGGAAGGAACAAGCAGTCTTGTTGTTGTTCAGTCGCACAGTCGACTCCGACCCTCTGCGACCCCATGGACCACTGCCCGCCAGGCACTCCTATATCCTCCACCATCCCCCTCAACTCCCTCAGTTCTGTGCCCATTGTCTCCACAATACCATCCAACCATCTCATTTTTGGCCGCCCCCTTTTTCTTTTGCCCTCCACCTTTCCCAGCATCAAGGCTTTCTCAAGCGAATCCTCTCTTCTCATTTGGTGTCCAAAGTACCTTAGCTTCATCTTTACAGTTTGACTTTCCAAGGAGCATTCTGGGTTAATTTGGACCTATTTGTTCTCCTCGCTGTCCAGGGGACTCTCAAAACTCTCCTCCAACACCACATCTCAAAGGCATCTATTCTTCTGCGCTCACCTTTCCTAATGGTCCAGCTCTCACAACCATGCCTTGCCACCGGGAATACCATTGCTTTGACTATGCAAATTTTTGTTTTCAATATGATGTCTCTACTTTTCACTATGCTCCCCAGGTTTCTCATTGCTTGCCTCCCAAGAATCAGTCTCCTTTTTATTTCATGGCTGCAATCCCCATCTGCAGTGAGTTTTGATCCCAAGAAAGTAAAATCTGTCACTGCTTCTACTTCTTCCCCATCTATTTTCCAGGGACTGATAGGGCCTGTTGCCATTATCTTGGTTTTCTTTATATTGAGTCTCAAGCCAGCTTTTTCACTCTCTTCTTTCAACCTAATCAGGAGCTTCTTTAGGTCCTCCTCACTTTCAGACATTAGGGTGGTATCATCTGCATATCTCAAATTGTTGATGTTTCTCCCAGCAATTTTGATCCCAAATTGTGATTCCTCCATCCCTGCATTGCGCATTATGTGCTCTGTGTACAAGTTGAATAAGCAGGGTGACAAAATGCAGCCTTGTCTTACTCCTTTTCCTATTCCAAACCACTCTGTCATTCCGTATTCTGTCCTAACTGTTGCTTCTTGCTTCATGTACAAATTTCTCATGAGACATATAAGGTGTTCTGGGATTCCCATCTCTTTAATTACTTGCCACATTTTGTTGTGGTCTACACAATCAAAGGCCTTAGTGTAGTCAATGAAACAGTTAACCCGAGTTAGGAAGGGGTGGGTGGGTTTGAATTGGTTTCAGTGGGAGCAGAGGGGTCAAAAGGGAAGGGGTCAGTGGGCAGCGTTTCTTAATCTGGGTCTCTTCCAGGCAGTCTCGATCTCCTCCCCTTATCCTTCTATGTGACCAAGTGACAGACGCCCACCAAGGGCTGTGCAGAGGAGATCAAACTGAATTGCACCTGTTTGGGGCTGGTTAAGCACCCATACAACCAGGGGCGTAGCTACTGCCGTATCTGCCGTATCAATTATATGGGGGGCCCGGGCCACGGGGGCCCCCAACGTGCGTAAGCAAAAATTAATAAAAACTTCCCAATTTTTTTTTATTTCACAAATGACAAAAGTCAAAAAAAAGCAATTTCTTTTTTCCCCCGCGTAAAGCATGCGTTCAAAAGTTGGCAACACCCTACATCGGTTATCGCGGGCTGCGGGATTTCCCCGTTTAAGTCATTTACTTCAACGGGGGAATCCCACAATAATCGATGTACATACGATATATTTCTTTTAATTTTATGCATTTTTTTTTCTTTTGTGAGAAATCTTTACCCTTCCTAAGGGCCCCCAAACAAATTTTATACAGGGCCCCGCCAAGGCATGCTACGCTTCTGCACACAACCCCAAACTTTCACCCCTTTGTTTCTCCCTATGGAAAGAAATGGTGGGTTTGCTCTCAGGGTTAAAGCCCACATCCCAACCCTGACCATGGAAGCAATGTTGGCAACACCCAGAAAAACTAGAAGCCCAGGTTAGCCATGAGAGGAGTCTTGTACTAGGGTGCAGTGCTTGTGTGTGCACTTAGATTCATTGCACCCTCGTGTATAAGTACCCTGAAGTTAACTAGGTTCTGTATATGTCTTGCCCTGTATATGTTATTTTAGGCCTGTTCACCCTGATCAAGCAACCTTAACCATTGTGGATTTTGCCCAGTTGGTTGACTCACGGGAAAAAGTTCTGTGAGAAACAATCATTTCTATCTATTCTAGATGAAAGGTATGGAATTTTGGTAATGTGCATATGTGTTGTCATCTCATCTAGAAGATATATTTTCCCCATGGTCACAAGATCAGGAAGGCTTCTTGAAGTAATACTTGCCATAATGGTGCAGACTTCCTGGAAAAATTTGTGTTGGGAAATTAGTAGAGGAGAAGCCGGTGCTAATTTTCCATAGACGGTGATTTGATTTAGTATTTTTGTGTCCCAATAGCCCATAAGTATTTGACCTTAATTATTTGGTATAGTGGAAATAATGTGAGACAAGAACTAATACTGGGAAAACGTGGGTTCAGATCCTGGCCAGACAGTGTCTCTTATCCTTATCTCCCTCACAGGAATTCTTAACATGCCTGCATTTTGCTTAACAGTTAAATCTAAACCTAAACAAAATCTTATCAGGAAAGTTGGTGGGACCTAATGATTAGAGAGAGTTGCCAAGATGTTATCTGCAGAAGTAAGAGTTTCTGTTGTGACATCAGTTTTACATAAGAATATAAAATGACTGCTAGTTGAGATAATTTTGAAACCGCCAAATATTGTATTGGTATCTATTCTTAGTTATTGACGAACTATTGAAAGCTGTTGTTATTGTTACAGTAAAAATCTATCATTAGATTCACAGCCAAAGACTGGTATAAAATTAACAGTTCAAGACCTAACCAAGGACCTAAGAACTGATATGTCTAAGTACAGAGGCAGTTCCTTTTTTTTTTTTTTTTTTTGGTAGAGTTAGGATATTCAAGTCTAATAAATCCAAAATTTCCAAATATCTTCTAGGCAGTCCTTTAGGTATTGCTCCAAAGGCACTGATCACTATGGGTACAACAACAGATCCCCCACCAAAAAAATAAATAAATACATGTGCAGCTACAATTTGCAAATCACAATATTTTGTGATTTCTTTCTAGTTGTTTGTTCTCTGTCCATGCATCTCCTGATATAGCAATGTCAATAAACTAGGTCTTCTTTTCCACAACAGTTTTATCAGATGTGTTATGAGTTAGATGTATATCTGTTTGAATTTTAAAGTCCCGCAGGATCCTGATACTCTCATTTTCTAAAATTTCTCTACCTGATGTTTCCAATAATTTTTGCTGCATTCAAATCCAAACTTTTAACAGAGTTTCAAATCAATATTTTTGCAGACCTTTCATGGCATTGCAAATAATCAGTTTGTGAATTTTTGCAGCACCCATTGATCAGATGATCTACGGTTTCATCTTTTTCATTACAAAGCCAGCGTCTGCTATTGTCAGATACATTCTGTATTTTAGTTTTCCTGCAATTTGTTGGCAAAACTTGATCCTGAGCTGCCAAGATCAACCCTTCAGTTTTCTTCTTCAAAACTTCTACTCTTAACCATCCCCATGCCAGCTTTTGGTCACCCTTTCTTTCTATGTTTTTCAAGTATTGACCATGTTTTTCCAGTTTGCAGCTCAACTTTCAATTCTATCTTTTATGTATTCAGCTTTCTTCTTCATTGTTTTCAAGCCGGCTGGACTGGCTGCTCGGGCGGGTGTGTGCACACCCACGCCTCCCCCCTCAGAACAGGACACCAGCTTTAAATGCTTCAGAGAAGTCCTCCAAGTTTCAGTCTCAAGTAATGTCCATAACACACATGCCGTTCTTACATCCCAGAGATCTGCTTTCACCATATACACTTAAATTCCTGAGGACAAAAGGAGGCCAATACATCCCTGCTGCACTCAAACTATTTGAAGCCAAAATCCTGTCATGCTTAATTTCAGCGTCACCAAATTTTTCTCCACAGGCCACTAACTTTACAGTACAGTAATACCTCATATAACATTAGTATCGAATAACACGAAAATCGCATAACATGAAGGAATCTGGGGGGAAGAATTGCATCAGATAACATTAAGATCCTATGGGATGCTTCAGATAACAACCGCTAAAGCCTGTGTGGTTACAATGTATCTCTATGGATCCCATAGAGGATCAGATAACACGAAAAATCATATAACACGAAGACTTGTGGAACCAGGTTTTAGTGTTATATGAGGTTTTACTGTACTGTACTTACCATTGTTTCATTGAAGTCTTCATAAATCTTTGAACATTGTTGCTAATTCTTCACATCCAATTTGTCAGCTAATCTATGGCTCATCTAGAGTTTTTACAGTATTCTCTGCTCTACAGACAACAAATTGTTGTTTCTTAAATGTCCATATATCTTATTTGCAATTATGCCTGTGAGTTAATTTGTATGTTGTTGGTAGACAAGTTACTGGGCTGTAGTTTTCAGGCTCATTCCCTTTTCTTAATCCTTCTGAATTAGAAGTGTCCTTCCAGTTATTAACCATTTTTCACCTTTTGGTGTTTCCAAAACATGATTAATCTGTTTACTAATCGTGCATATAAATTGTGTCTGGATCTTGCACTGATTTTTTTACAATCTTTTGTAATTTGGCATCAGTGAAGAACTCATATTTCAAAATAACGTGTGTCTGATCCATTCAGCTTTTACCAATTTCCAAGTCTGGGTGGCATCTTTACAAATTTGGTGCATACGTTTTTGAAATCCACATTTTGAAGTCTCAGACTGATAATAGGCTTCCACAATTGAATAGATTTCTTCCCTCATCCAGATTCGGGGGGGGGGGGGGCATTGTCTTCCAGTCGTTCATCAACTCCATGCATTGGTTGCTTAACAAAAGGAGTTGAGTCCTGTAGCCCATTTTTCAATGGATGCCAAGGAGCCATAACACCCATTGCGATCCTTGCTAATCCAGATGACGACAGAGGCGGCATGGAATTACTATTATGTCTTGCTGCTGTCGTTAAGGGAAAGCCTACTTATAGTTCAGAACAAGGAACCATGAATCAAACAGAAACTTTAGTCTCCTTAAAACCGAAGGTGTACTCTCTGTGCCTAGATTGGAGAGGACACATGGCCTATGTTTTGCGTGTTGTATGTACCAACCTAATTTCAATCTGGCTTCAGGCCAGAATATAGTTACTAGCATTGCCTTGGTTGACCTGGTGCATGATCTCTGTCAAGAGGGATCAGGGAGTGCAAACCTTATGATCCTCCCAGACCTGTTAGCACCACAGGCTATAGAATCCTCCTGGAGAAGCTCTGTAAAGTAGGGACACAGTGGTTCCACTCCTTTTAGCAGGACCAATTCAAATCAGTAGAAGGGGGGGGGGTGTACTCGGCAGTGTGGCACCTAAACTACAGCATGCTGCAGGATTGCATATTATCTTCCTTGCTGTTTCTCCTCCTCCTCCTCTTGCAATATCCAAATCTGAATATTGATGATCATTATGGCGATTAGCCATGAAGACTGACCTGAGAATATAATGCAGTGGTCTTGTATCTGCCTTTCCCATTGCAGCATGACACCCGTACCACTGATCCGTTGCGCGAGTCACTTTCTAGTCCTGGCCCCTTTTGGCATGCAAAATCCTTATCTACCCCAGTAGTGATGAAGCTGCTGCCTTCCATCAAGATGGATTCAAGTGGGATTTAATCCACTTGGGGATCATCACCCTTCCCTGTGGACTTCAGCACCCAAGTCCTCAGGATTGTCATGTTAGTTAACTGGCGCCCGACACTCAGCAATGAGTCATTGGCAGTATGGTCTTCTCTATAGCAGGATAACCTGGCCGCTAATCTGGCCGTGCTGTTTAATGCTCATAAAAAGTAAAGTCATTTGATGATCTGGTGTGAACTGCTGTCAGTACCCAGATGAGCTGTACATTTAAATCAGGGAAGCAATGTGGAAACTGGACCAGTGTCTGGAGCTATGAATGTGTTTAGAAACAGGACTAGATTTAGGTGGATAAACTGAAACTAAGGGCTCGTCCAGATGGAACCAATTTTTGTACATTATTTATTGATGGTATCAATATTTGCCCGCCATCCAAATGATGTCAGACATGTCTCAATATTTCCAGTAAAACACCCTGCGGTTTTACATAATTTTGGTCCCCTTTTCACTTGCCTCCTGAAGGCATGGATTGTTGTTGTTTGAGGTTGTTTCGGGCAGTGGAACACAATGTTGTGGCACTTTCAGTGTATTTCTGTGGTCACAGTGAGAACCTTTCAGATTTTAGTCAGCTGACAAAAGCAACAATAAAAAAACTGGTTCTATAAGAGAGGTGGGAGTTGTTTTTTTAAATAAAAATATTTCTAGTGTTTGTAATAGTGTAGTCTCAGTGTGAATCCCAGTGAGTCCTACATTTCTATGGGACGACCAGGGACCAACTGGGATAATATTGCCCCCACCTGGCAAAGCCCAGATGGTGTGTGATTGTATCTTTTACACTTGAGAGTAACTAAGGGCCAAACTAGACGTGAGCTTTGTTATGTTTTAATCTTTGCATTATAATCTGTTTTGCAGAGACCTGATGTGGGGAGGACTCACTGGAATTAAGAATATATGCTGTGATCCCATCCCTGTTGTTTGTAGATGACTGAGCTAGATAGAGACCATTTGCCCTTCATATCCACCCCTACGAATAGTGGCAGTTACTGATAAGTAGGGTGGGGAGATTATTCAGTTTGGGAGTGTGGCAAAGACAAAGATTCTAGAGCACCCTTGTTCCGAAATTATCCCACCAACCAGCACACATCAGCTATTTGTGAAAGGGGGGGAGTATGTACATGTATACCTTGTGGCAGATGTCACATCATGTGTGGTCCATAAATATTCTGTGTTCAACAGGAAACATATTTTATCAAGAACAATCATGCATTCATTAATTCCTTCGTTTTACTTATAGCCTACCTTTTATCTAAGAATGGGGTTGAAAATATTATAAAATGCAGAACATACACAGTGTGGCCTGTAAATCCCTCAAAATTTTCCCCTTATTGTATCCAGGGTGTCACCAGTATTCTTGCGCTCATGTTGTCAAAATAAGTTCTTCAAGTGTAAATGGGCTTAAATCGACCATATTTCACCGGGCAGGAGGGGGGAGAAAAATTATAATACATGCATAATTGAATATAACATAATAACATATGGATGGATAGGGACTTACGGCCATCCTGTAGTATTCAACATTAGGTATAACAGCATTAGCTAGTTTTTGGCAATAAACTTTTTTTGTTTATGCATTTGTTTTAACAGCTAGGAGGAAACAGTCAGATGTACCTTTCCACAGGTTTGAGTTACTGATTGTGTCTGACTATTTTATTTAGCGTCATTTATTGATTGATTGGGGATAGTTTTCTACAGGATCATGTGACTTACCATTACATCACCGAGTATGAACCTAGCAGTAGTTGGATTCTGGCTTGTTTCTTTTCTAATAAGTCAGAGAAAGATGTTAAGAACAACACCTGAATTCTTTCCCGGGGGTACGGAGAGCGAAGTAAGCCAAATACTACATGCTCCAGAGCTACATATCATACTAATAAGCCATAGGCTGAACTATGTAACTTTATAAAAGAGAAACTTGGAATTTTATTGGAAATTAGAAAAATAAATAAAATAGTCTGATCAAGTTGTAACAAAATTCATTCTTATCAGAGAGTAAAGAAAAAAATCAAAAACGTTGTGGCACTTTAAAGCCTAACTGCTGCATTTTAATGTTAGCTTTCATGGACCAAGTCCACTTCATCAGACATAAGACGAAGTGGACTTGATCCACAAAAGCTAACATTAAAACATAGCAGTTAGTCTTTAAAGTGCCACAATATTTTTGTTTTCCTTACTCTCTGATATGCTTGAAACACAAACTAACACAGCTATTCTTTTAAAAAATCATTCTGTGTGTCTTGGCACATGCCCTAATATACACATTTAAAATGGATTTTTATCCATTCTGAGGCAACTACTTTGGCCATCTGCTATTGAATCAACTCTGCTTAAACATATTTTCCCCTAAATTTATTGCAGCTTTAGCATTCATTTCCCAGAATTTTGCGTGCTCTTATAACTTTTGACAAGTAAACATAGTTTCTGCTCTCTTTTTTAATAATTTGTTTAGGTTCATGAAGGCTTTTGAGACAACATTTATGTGACCAAGAATAATCTTCTAACTCAGGGGTAGGCAACCTATGACCTCTGGACAGATCTGGCCCATGGCGCCAAATAATCCAGGCCCCACCCTCACTCCAGCCGCTGCCAGAATCAGCCACAGACTCGTTTATGGCAACCGCAGATGCGTTTACCGCAGCAGTAAACGGAGGGGGGACCATCAGTCTGGCCACCTCACCTTTCTGAGGGAGCGTGACCCGGCCCCCAACTTAAAAAGGTTGGCGACTCCTGTTCTAACTGAATAGCATTTTTCACTCATAGGAGTCGTCTTGCCGTCACTGACCATATGAGGAAACCTCAATACCAGCGGTACCTCGCTTAAAGAGCATAATGCATTCCACGGGATTGCTCTTTAAGTGAGTTGCTCTTTAAGCGAAACACTTGGAAAAAGCTCCACCGCTGCCATTGTAACCGATTGTGACTTCTGGTGGAGGTGATTGCAAACCCCGATTTAGTTGTTAGGCGAGTTTTTGGTTGTTTTTGGTTGTTAAGCGAGGGCGACCATTCAGATAAAATTCTGCTCTTTGAGCGAGTTTGTCTCTAAGCGAGGTGCTCTTTATGTGAGGTTTTACTGTATAGTTTTTGACTCTGGCAACTTTTTAAATTCAAGGAATTAGAAGACATGCCTTCAAGCTTTTCTGTCCTTTTTTTCAAAATTGCTGTTGCAAAAATTCTTTACCTACTTGTGTTGCAAAACTGTGTTCTGTTATAGAATTTACCCAGTAATTTGAAATGTTTAGGCCAGGGGTGCCCAAACCTTTAGGGCTGTGGGCCGGTCATGTGTTTCAGGTCTCCCCAAATCCCTCGCCGCTTCCAGGAATTGGCGTTGAAGGCCACATCCGGCCCCTGGGCCGCAGTTTGGGCACCCCTGGTTTAGACAATACTTTCATAAAGAAGTGTGTGTGTGGGTCTATAAAGGCTATGTGTGGAAATTTTTAAAAAGTCAGAAAAAAATATCTATTTAAGTGCCTTATTGTGAGTGATTTCCCGCCCATTCGGCACCATTCTTCTTCCATGTCTAGGCCAGATGTGAGACTGCCAAAATGAAGGCACCTTTTGGTGAGTTCATTCTGCAATTCCTTTCTCCAGACCTAGTGTGAGAAAGATTAGTTGGCAACACAAGGTTGCCATTACCAGGGTACACCCGATTGTGGTTCATAAATACCACAATCTTCAAGGAGGTTCTTTCTGTATACCCCAATTGTCACCATAAGGTCAAACTAGCTACAGTATTGTGTAATTACATGTAACTGTTCTGGGGCTTCAGAAAAAGTATGGAGAAGATATTTTAACTCTTCCCCATTGCACCATAAGCCTGATGAAAATTGTCCATCCCTCTTGGTGCCAGGAAGGAAGGAAGTTAGTGGTCACTAACTTCTGTTTTCAAACTTAGTTGTGTAACAGTGTTCTTTTTTGCGCAGGGTGGGGGAGACAGTTACATATCGTCCTGCTGTTTTTCAACAACGTGATATTTCTGATATGCACATCCCGGTAGTATTTCTCTGTTTTATCGTCACTGCTCAGTATGAGTGGAAATGCATATAAAGTGTTTGTCATTCTGATTGTTATGGTTATGAAACCTTGAAAATCCAGTTTGTGAGAAGCATTTGGACTTTTGTGAAAGAATGGAAGGAGGATTGCTCCTTGATGCCTCCACCGTTGCAATCTCTTCTTTTACTGGTTCCTTAACCCTATGCATTCTTTGCAAATAATAATAATAATAATCTCTCTTAACTGAGGAGGTAGAGCTGGTTGTTTAGGGCAGATGGTATTACTGTATATACTTGAGTATAAGTCTAGTTTTTTAGGGCCCCCCCCCCCGAATTAGGTCCAAAAATGGGACTTGGCTTATACTCGGGTCAACGTAAACATTAAAAACAAAATAACCACACAAATGTCTAAATTAATTAATTTTACTGTATTTTCATGTATTTTAATTACTGAAACTCACTAGTAGCTGCTGCATTTTCCACCCTGACTTATACTCGGGTCAATCTATTTTCCTAGTTTTAGAGGTCCAAATTCGGTACCTCGACTTATATTCGGGACGACTTATAGTCGAGAATATACGGTAATAAGGGTAGGCTTTCCCTTGTGGCTGTACTTACACCATTTGGACTCTTCCCCCTTATAATGCCTGTTCTCTCTTCCAGAACTTTGAAAAGTTACTGAGGGAGAGTCAGAGGTTGAACAACTTGTTTTTAAGATGACAAAATCCTCTCAGCTTTGGTTGTGTTTATCCCTTGTCTTTCCTCCAGTGAGCTCAAGAAAACCTACAAGGCTCTCTTCCCCCTCACTTTATCTTCACAATAACTTGTGAGGTAGATCAATCTGGGAGGCTTTAACTGGACTGAGATCAAGTTTCATGCCTCAGTCTTTATCATGGGTCTCCCAAGTCTCATTCACCACTCTCACTACTATACTCCATCCAGAGCTGATTTGAGAACATATGCATTTGCATTTCCCATTGCAAAGGATGCCTCTAAATACTACTGCTTGCTTGCTTGTTCAGGTCAGAGATTACTCTGGGTTGAAAGGATTTTCAGGGGACTCCCGGATGAGGCTCCTTTCATGTCACCAAGTGCAACTCTTCAGGATTGAAACCCAACCTTCCAGTTGCCAGCACAGCATCTTGCCACTAAGCCAACAGGAGAGCTGCAATATTACGGCTTACTAAACATGATTTGGGGGACTGTTGTTCTTTTCAGTGACTTAGTGTTTAAGACGCTGAACTTGATGACTGGAAGGTCAGCAGTTCAAGACCCAAGTGCTGCATGATGGAGTGAGTTCCCGTCTCTGTCCCAGCTCCTGCCAACCTAGCAGTTCAAAAGCAAGAAATTGCAAGTACAGTGGTACCTCGACTTACAAATGTAATGCGTTCCAATGCATTTTTCATGTTATGAAAAATTTGTAACTCGAATTTTCCATAGGAATGCATTGAAAAACAAAATTCATAACTTGAAAAGTGGTTTCCCATAGGAATGCATTGAAAATCAATTAATCTGTTCTGGAAAAATTTGTAACTTGAGCCATTATTTTCAAATGATTTTCATTCGTATTGTGAAAATTTTGTAACTTGAACCATTTGTAACTCGAGGTACCACTGTAGATAAATAGGTATGGGAAGGTCAACAGTGTTCCATGCACTCTGGTGTTTAGTCCTGCCTGCCACATGTCCACGGCAACGTCTGCAGACACAGACATCACTAGCTCTTTGGTTGTAAATGGAGATGAACACTGCATCCTAGAGTCAGGTACAACTGACTTTTGAGTAAGGGCGACCTTTACCTGTTCCCATTCTGTTTGTAGACTTTCCAAAGCCATATGATTGGCTGAAACAGAGCACAAGGTTAGGCAGATCTGCTCCACCACATCTTCTCAAGGTAATTCAAGGTCAGCTTAGTCTCAGAGAGTCTGTGATACATAAGAAAAACCCTGTTTGCAATATATTTTGAGCTATCTAAGGGGGAATTCCAGAGCATTCTGCCCTTAAAATGATCCTGGCCATTTTGCAATTATTTATGTTAAGCCGCCATAAATGGCTTGTTGGGTGTAATTTGGAAGTTTAAGCTCAAGCTTTGTTGTTTTACTAGTTAATGTGTAGGTTTTATCTTGGTTATTTGTATAATCTGCATTGGATTATGCTTTATGTTTTACCTGTGTAAATTGCCGAGAGCGAACCATGGGTCAGATGGTCGGTATAGAAACTAATTAATTAATTAATTAACTTGCAGTCAGTAGGGGGCAGGTTCTCCCGATCACTCATGCAAAATAGATAAGCGATTTGTTCTCTGTGGTGGTAAAGAAATCAGAGTTTCCTCTAAAATTAGATCATGTGCTGTAAAACAACACCAGGCAGGTTTCTACAGAATGCTATGCGGTTGTTGAGCTCTTTGTGTCTTCTGCTAGTTTCACTTTGATCTTTGAAATACTTCCGACTGAGTTGCTGGCTCATGGCGATGGCATCTCATCCATTTAGTCATTATCTCTGTGGACACGTGTTGGAGAATAGACTTCCTTGTTCAGAAGCATAATTTAGGGTATTAGTGATTGGTGTTCGGCCGTCCATAAAGCCTAGAGTGTAAAGCTTCAGAAGCAGTTGCTAGAAGTTCCTTCTCCAGTCTAGATTGATGTTTCCACCATGAGCCCAAAACAGGCCAAAGGCTCCTTGGACAGCAGGTATTTCCTGAACTTTTTTAATGCTATATGTCTGTTCTTGTGAAAGCAAATTTGCTGAGGCTTGGGCTAGAATATGTTTAGGAGATAGTCTTTCTCTGTGGTATGTTTTGTGTGTAGGTGTGTTTGGGTGGGAATGGTTCTAGTTAAGCTGGACAATACAATCTTTCAATTTCATATTTTTATTGTGAAGTTGAGAAACTTTGTTGACAAATGTTTACTGTATATACTTGAGTATAAGTCTAGTTTTTTAGCCACCACCACCCCATGAGGTCCAAAAATTGGACTCGACCTGTACTCAGGTCAACATAAACATTCAAAAAACTAACCACACAAATGTATAAATTAATTAATTTTACTGTATTTTCATGTATTTTAATTACTGAAACTCACTAGCAGCTGCTGCATTTTCCACCCCCGACTTACACTCAGGTCAATCTATTTTCCTAGTTTTAGAGGTCCAAATTCAGTACCTCGACTGATATTCGGGATGACTTATAGTCGAGTATATACGGTATCCAAAATCTTTACAGAAAACACTCAAGGGGAAAAAAGATGACAATCTTTCTAAATAACCTCTCTAGAACCAAGGTGTGATCTATGCTCTAGCCTTAAAAAAATTTCTTGCAATATCCTGAACAGCCTTCTCTGGCTAGGGGGTTTCGAGCACTGAACCCTAGAGTCGGATACGACTGGCTTTCGAGCAAGGGAAACCTAAACATTTTAGGCTACAAATTCCATCAGTCTCTGGTATAGAAACGTTTGACGCTTGTAACAAGGCTATCCCTCTTCTTTTCTTGTAAATATTAGCATTTTATTTTCACGACATTAGGTTTTAGTAATTATTGAGGGATTTTAGTAAAAAAAAATTAGATAGGCGTCCTGCTGTTGTATGTCAATTCCCAGTAGGTTTTTAGTAGTATAGTTTCCTTTTATTACCTCTGCCCAGTCTAGCTTAGGATGTGGTGTTTATGCTTTTGTCTTCTTGTTATGTTGGTCATGGACTGTAAATAAATTTAATTTGAATTTGAAGGAATGACTACAAAAAACACGTTTTGGGAAATATGGAAGCCCTTTGTTATACTTGGTTTGACAAATAAGGATGGAGTTAAGCAGTGTCAGGAAGTGTATAAATTTTTGGGGGGGAGGGGGAATAGTAGAAAATGGCATATTAACAAGATAGTACTGTACAGTAATACCTTGGATAATGTTTACCTCAAATAACGCTAAAATCACATAACGTTAAGTAATCTGGAGGGGAGAATTGGATCGAATAACGTTAAGGTCCTATGGGATGTATCGGATAACAACCGCTAAAGCCTGTGCGGTTACAATGTATCTCTATGGAACGTTAACGTTATCCGATGCATCCCATAGGATTTTAACATGCATCGGATAACACTAAAAATCGGATAACACCAAGACTTGTGGAACCAAGTTTTAGCGTTATCCGAGGTATTACTGTAAAAGCAAATTTCTTTTTGTACAGCACAGGGATGGGATCAAGGGTTGGGTGAATGTACTTGTATGTTTGTTTTGTCATGTTTTCTTTTGTTAAGTGATTTATAACAAAAATATTTTTTTTTAAATCCCATCAGTCTCATTATGGTGTGGATTATGGACATTATAGCTTGGCACATCATATAAGGAGCAAGGCTGAATAAGGCTGCTTTTGAAAAAGATTCTGAGATGTTTTGAAAAAGAGAAGGAAATAGGGTTTCCTTCTTTACAGAGAAACTTTTTCCCTGAAGTGTGATCAAAGGACAATCCTCTATTATCAGAGTTCTCAACCTTTTTAAGCCGGAGGCCGAGTCATGCTCCCACAGACAGCTTTAGGGGCCAGACTGCCATTTTGCCCTTCCTTCACCACATGGCACTTCTGGGTGTGGTGGAGGCAGTGGGGGCCCACATGAAATGGTGCTGCGGGCCGCATCCGGGCTGCAGGTTGAGAATCCCTCCTCTATTAGAAGGTGATTTCTGTTTGAAAAGTGGTCTGGTCTAAGTCCAATTTAAAGACAAACAATTTAAGACGGGAGAGCAGGGGTTGTAGCTGAACAGTAGATTGAGTATGCAGTCAGGTCTCCTAGTGATGAGTCTTCTCTGCTATAGAAAAATGTGTTTTATTTCCAGGAAAAGTAATTATTTCTCAGTTTGAATATATTTATATAAATGTATACATGCATATTTTAGAGCCCTCGTGGTGCAGTGGTTAACTTGCTGTTCTGCAGCCAAAACTCTGCTTACGAACTGAGTTGGATCCTGACAGGGATCAAGGTTGTCTCAGCCTTCCTTTTGTGATCAGTAAAATGAGTATCCAGCAAGGGGGGGAATATACTACTTGCCTTGTGAACTTTTTAAAAACCCACAGCTCATGTCTAACAAAGCAGGTGTGGTGCCCTGGTCATGAGGTAGCTTCACCCCTTTGCTGGCTTATAGAATAAGGGCCATCCATGCTCTTAGTTATAATTTTAATGGTTGGGGTTTGGAGGATATTTTTTACTGGTTTTTATGGTTTTTAAGGTTTTTGTAATTCTATGCTGCGTATATTTCATATTTGTGAGCCACCTGAAGTCGCCTCGGCAAATGGGCGGCAATACAAATTCAAATAAATAAACTGTCCAGAGAGTGCAAAAGTGCTATGGGGCGGTATATGAGTGTAATTGCTGTTGCTATTTTATGCAAAACAATGTCCTGATTTAAAGTGGGGGCACGGCACGTATGATTTGGGACTTTTGAAAATGTTTCTCAGATTCTTTTCAGAATGACCACCACCAGCACACCAAGCTCATTTCTTATACAGTAATACTTCGGATAACGTTTACCTCGGATAACGCTAAAATCGCATAACGTTAAGTAATCTGGGGAGGAGAATTGGATCGAATAACGTTAAGGTCCTATGGGATGGATTGGATAACAACCGCTAAAGCCTGTGCGGTTACAATGTATCTCTATGGAGCTTTAACGTTATTCGATCCATCCCATAGGATTTTCACATGGATCGGATAACACTAAAAATCGGATAACACCAAGACTTGTGGAACCAAGTCTTAGCATTATCCGAGGTATTACTTTACATTTCCTTTTGTTAGTATCCCAAATAAAGACTTGGAGCTACATCCAGTTATTATTGATTCAACAGGTCTGCTCCCAAGACAGATGATTGGATTAGCTCTCTAAATCAGTGGTAACCAAACTAAGGCCAGGTGCCAATTCATCCAGCCCGCGAAGCCCTCATCGCTCCGCCAAGTCCTCATTGCTCATCGCTCCGTACAGGCTGCCCCCGGGCCTTAGTGACCGGCTCCCTGATCCTCATGATCGGCCCACACCCCAAAAAGTTTGGCACCCCTGCTCTAAATGCAGAAAGGGAAGGAAGAGGAGTGGATGAAAGATTATGCAGCCTTGTGGTTCTTCAAGGTTCCACAAAGACACTTTTTGTAAATGGAAAAGGACAGCATTAGTCACATGAGGAGGAAAAGCCTTATCTTCAGTGCTGTGTGGAACAATGCATGAAAGTCTGAGAGCTGATTGGCTTTTAAATTTCCAGGTTGTGACTTAATCACTGGGTGAGTTGGTTATTGTTGCTTACCGTCTCCTGTTTTAAGATTATGACTTGGTGTCTGCCTGTCACCTGCCTACAGCAGCTCGCTCCCCCCCCCCCCCTTTAAAACTTAGAGAAGGACGAATCTAGCCATAGATTGAATTCTGGAGAATGCTGCTAGCCAACTTTTACATACATGCGACAGCTTTCTTGAAACCGTCAAGGTGAGTGGTTATACAATGCTACCTAGATTTGCTGCGGCATTAAAATACATGCTTGCATAATTGTCCTGACATGTTATAGGTGTACCTATATACTTATATGTGTTGGATTATTATTTTATTTTATTTTTGAACACTATGTAGCTAGAGAGTAAGAGAAATTGAGAGGATGAGAGAAAAAGAATAGGGCGTGAGTGAGAGGGATTTATACATGTAAAAGCTTTTCCTTAGAATATAGGCAGGCATGCTGCTTGGACCATAGGAATTTTTGTATCTTTTTCCCCAACTTGATTCCAGGAGGATATAACTGAGGAAATCAACCTCCCCTACGTCACTTGGAGGACCCAGAATAGGCTGAGGGTCTCTAAATGCAAAAGCAACATTCACACCGTGTGGTGCTGTACACCGGCAGCTCCCACTTGAAGTGGGAGCTGCCGGTGTACAGCACCACACGGTGTGAATGTGGAGAGATACAGAACCTGGCTCATTTATTGGCCAGGCGATTATTGTCAGAAAAATGCCCCGATGAGGACTTAAGTTTAGCCAATGACAAAGCCAAGAAAGTGGCTTCATTTTGGAAAACCAGGGTTTGATCCGGACATGAAAAAAGAAGACTTGATTCCAGTTGTTTGTATTCTTAGTGTATGAGTTTGGAGAGGGAAGTGGATTTGATAGTCCTGGAGAATTGTCACTCCACTGAACTGGGTATTCTTATGTTTTCAAGTTTGTGAAATGTAGCTTTTCAGCAAAATTCATTCTCCACCCCGCTTCTCAGCTAGCCAAGTTTTCTTCCAGTGTTTGTTGAAGTCTGTGCCTGAGTGTTCGGGCATTGGGCCCAGTGTTTTCCAAGCAGTGAAGTCTTTCTAGTCAGCGACTACAGCCAAACTTTCTTTTATGGAGTAATTGACTCCAGATTTGTTGGTAATACCAGCTGGGGTTTAACACACGGCTATGTGGTGGGTGCCTGTCAAAAATGTTTTCCTTTTTGGCATGATAGATATTTGTGCAGCTACATAACTATTTGGGCTTGAGAAGGCACATGACAGACTCTAGGCTCAGATTTTAAATAGCTTCTTCTGGCAACCATCATAATAATCAGCCATGAAGACTATCCTGAGAATATAATGCAGTGGCATTTTATCTGCTTTCCACAGCATGACACCCATACCACTGATCCAGTTTTGTGAGTCACTTTCTGATCCTGAGCTCTTTGGGCACACAAAGTCTTCCTCAGCCCCAGGCCAGTATAGATGAAGCTGCCGCTCTCCAAGATGGATTCAAGATGGATTTAATCCACTTGGAGACCATCACCCTTCCCTGTTGACTTTGACACCCAAGGCTGTTAGTCCTCAGGGTGGTCAGGTTAGTTAACCGCCACCAGACAGTCTGCAGTGAGTCACTGGCGGTGTGGTCTTCTGTATTACCATAGCAGGGTAACCTGGCCAGATACAAAAGCTTAGAAAATCTATTTATTTTGGACTACCATGGCCAGCCAGCATGGGCACTAGCCATGCCTGAGGGAGCTAGGGAGTTATAATCCAAAGAAGTAGCTTTTCTCAGATTCTGCTTACTGTTCTAGCGGAGCAAATAGTAGCTGAAAGAATTTTGCAGGCTTTAGGAGGCAGGACTGATGGGGTTTTTTTTAGGAAGACTGTTGAGGTCTGGGTGATGTTTTAAGTGAAAGCATTTGAGAACTTGGTATGGTCACAGAAATGAGAACATTGTATAGTCTGCCTTTTTTCTGTTCGAATCCTAGTCATAGATGGATTGTAAATGTACAGTGAAACCTCAGATAATGCTAAAACTTGGTTCCACAAGTCTTAGTGTTATCCGATTTTTAATGTTATCCGATGCATGCATCAGATAACCTTAAAAATCTATGGGATGCACCAGAAAATGCTAAAACTCCATAGAGATACTGAACATTGTAACCGGCACAGGCTTTAGTGAACGTTATCCGATGCATCCCATAGAGCCGTGATGGCAAACCTATGGCACATGTGCCAGAGGTGGCACTTGAAACCCTCTCTGTGGGCACCCGTGCAGTCACCTGGGCACAGAGTTTGCCCCATCCCTTTCCCCAGCAGCCCAATGGGAGTGCTTCCTCCCTCCCCCAGCACAGAGTTCACCCACCCCTCTGTCTAGCCGCTCAGTGGGAGAGTTTCCTTTCTCCCCTGTTGCTGTGTCTGCACTTTGCAATAAATAAGTGGGTTTTGGGTCTCTAAAAGTTTTGCCATGACTGCCATAGGATTGTAAGGTTATGCGATGCAATTTTTTTTTCAGATTGCTTAACGTTATGCATTTTTAGCATTATTTGATGCAAACATTATCCGAGGTACAGTAAAACCTCAGATAACACTAAAACCTGGTTCCACAAGTCTTGGTGTTATACGATTTTTAGTGTTATCCGATGCATGTTAAAATCCTATGGGATCCATAGAGATACATTGTAACCACACAGGCTTTAGCGGTTGTTATCTGATGCATCCCATAGGATCTTAATGTTATCCGATGCAATTCTTCCCCCCAGATTGCTTAATGTTATGCGATTTTAGTGTTATTCGATACTAATGTTATCTGAGGTATTACTGTATTACTGTATTGCTAATAAAGAAGAGCCAGTTGGTGTAATCATAGGCAAGCCATGCAGTTCAAGGGCGCCCCCAGAAGAAAGGAATGATAAACCACTTCTGTGCATTTTTTAGACATGAAGGAGCCTCATTCGGGCATCCCCTTCAAAAATCCTTTCAACCCAGAGTAATCTCTGACGCGAAAACACACACACCTAGAACAGTGATGGTGAACCTTGGCACTCCATGTGTTCTTGGACTTCAATTACCAGAAGCCCAAGTCAGCACTCCTGCTGATCAGGGCTTCTGGAAATTGAAGTCCAAGAACATCTGGAGTGCCAAGGTTCGCCATCGCTGACGTAAAACTAAATTCCTCAAACTTGGTTCTCAAGGTGTTCTTGGACTTCAATTCCCAGAAGCCCAAGTCAGCACACCTGCTGATCAGGGCTTCTGGGAATTGAAGTCCAATAACATCTAGAGAGCCAAGTTTGGGGAACCTTGACCTCAAAAGAGTTGCTATAAGTCATAATTGATGTTGACACAGAATTATTATAGAAATGTCAGCACTCTATGTATATTTAGAGGTTGTAGGGTTGAAAAAAGATTAGGGAACTGATTCTTGACCTTCCTCCTATTTTTCATAAATAGAAGTCCTAGTGCCAGAGCCTGGTCCATGCTTCTCTAGATGATAGGTCAGCGTTTTAGGAGAAGTACAGCTAGCTTGAGGGTGCTTTGATTAGCTTTACAAAATTGCAATGTTCAGAGTTCAGGAAGTCTTGTGACAAGCTTAGCTTAGAGGCCAGGGCCTTGTGATCATTCCCGCCCCTTCTTTCCAGGTAGCTTTTACTAAAAGCTATCCTTTCTTTATGATCTTCCCTGGCTGGCTGCTTTCAACAGAACAAAAAGTTGATTTTCTTGTGGCTGCCCAAGGCAATGGCTTGAGTAGTGGTGAAAGGCAGCTATTGGAATCCAGATTTTTTGTGAGGGGTGAAGGGGCTTTCTACAGGCTGAAGTATATGTTTCAGGTAATGTAAGACTAAGAGAAGGAACTCATCAAGCGATGACTATATGTGATTCTCATACCAAAAGCTTTTTCCATGCGTCATGTGCAAGTCAGATTGCTTTATTTTGTAATTGAACTTTGGGGCCCAGACAAACATACGTTTGGCCCTCACAATAAGATATTGATCTTTTATTTAGAAGCTGTGAATCTTTTAAGTGAAAAGGCATTTGTGTTTATTTTGACAAGAGCTTGCTTCAAATCATAGAGCAAATCCACTTATTTTTGTTTTCTAATTGATCAACTGAGATAACATGGCTTTGTCTATATGTGTGACAGCTCAAGAAATGTAGCACTTTAAGTTTTGCATGCCTTGAGGGATAATATTGTAGTTGTTAAAAATAAGAAATAAATGTTATTTTTTTTAACCTGTGATTTTCCCCTAATTTTTCAGATACAAAAGACTGCCTCAATCTGTTCCTGTATACCAGGGGTGCCCAAACTACGGCCCAGGAGCTGCATCCAGCCCCTGACGCAGTTCATCCGGCCCGTGAAGCCCTCGTCGCTCCCGGAAGTGGAAGTAAAACATTTTACTTCCACTTCCAGGAGCGACGAGGGCTTTGCGGGCAGGGTGAATTAGCGTCAGGGGGCCGCATCCAGCCCCCAGGGCCTTAGTGACCAGCTCCCTGAACCACGTGATCGGCCCGTGGCCCAAAAAATTTGGACACCCCTGCTGTATACTAACATGGTGGACTATCTATAATGTGTAGTTTTGCCCTCAGAATAGGGTAAGGGCAGTTATATTAGTTGTTTTTTGAGAGCAACATACCTAGAGACAGGCTGTTGAACACTTTCTCATTGTCTTACAGTTTATAAAAAAGAACTAGAGTTTCATCTCCTATCTTAACACTATTTATTTGTCTTGGTTCTTCATTCTCCCTTTCTGTAAGTTGATGTCCTATGACGTACAAGTTTAGCTTCAGTACAGTCTTCCTATTCTCCTTTGGAATTCCTCAAATTCTGTTGTTATCCAGTCAACCTATTTCTACTGCTGATCTATTTAAATCAATGTTTCCCAACCTTTGTTTTTTGGACATGAATTCCCAGAGGCCTAAGGCAGTACACTCAGTGCTTTGGGGAATTGACTTAGGCTTCCAGGAATTGAAGTCCAAAACCCAAAAGTCGGGAAACACTGATTTAAATAGTCAATTACTATTGATCTCAATGTTATTAATAACATGTTTTTCAAAACCCTTTTGATGTCCTTTATCGTCTGCTTGCGTTTCCTTTGTGCAGGTTTGTGTTTGTTTGGTTTGATTGTTCTTTTTTGGGTAGATGTTCTAGTTCAGTGTTTCCCAAATGCTGGTGTTTGGACTTCAATTCCCAGAAGCTTAAGTCAATTCCCCAAAGCACTGATCAGTCAATATACTGGCATAGGTTTCTGGGAACTGAAGTCCAAACACCAGCATTTGGGAAACACTGTTCTAGTTTCTATCAGGGAAGCTACTGTCACCCTATTCCCCAGTAGCATCTCTGGACATGGCATATAAGCCATACAGATGATCTCTTGGATTCTGTGTTAGGTTTTCTGGTCTGTGGTAAATACTGTATTCTATTTGAAACTACAGTAATACCTCGCATACTGAATTTAATTCGTTATCCAAGGTTGCTCGCTATGCGAGGTTGCTCGCTATGCGAAACAAACAAAATTCCTATGGAAAAACTCGCATAACGAGCATTTCAAGGGGGAAAACTCGCATAGCGAAAAAAATCACTATGCGAGTTTTTCCCATAGAAACACTTGTTATGCGAGTTTTTCCATAGAGAAAGTCCAACTCGCATAACGAAAATTTTCGTTATGCGAGTCAGACCGCTTAGCAAAAAACTTGCTCGTTATGTGAGTCTTTTGCTAAGCGAAACACTCGTTATGCGAGGTTTGACTATATTGTTGTAATTTTGTAGTACCCTCAAGTATTTTTGAGAAATCTTGAAACAATTACTTTTTCCAAACTTGCACTAAGCCCTGGGTAGAACCATTTAGGTTCATATCCACATTGTCTTCTGTCCAGCCAGTTCCATGATCAGCTATTGTATTGCAGGCTTATTCAGAGATTATAGATATTTCATTCCCTTTTTGTTACTCAAGGTAATTAATTTTATACTTTGCTGTAATTGTTTCTCTTGTGGATGCCTTGCTGATTTCATTCTTCATTTCAAAATCACCATGATCATTATGGCAATGGAAATGCTTCAATTCCTTTGCAGTCTGATATTGTTACCCATAGTGATTCTGTATAATAGTCACCCTTAGGAGGAACTGACTGCCCAACAGGATTTCAGTCTATCTTCTAGAGTTTATTTCCAGAGTTGACCATACCCTACTTAATTCTCCAGTCCACCACATTTTTCTGTAGCTATGTCCTTTGTCAACATTGTGCATTCCAACTCTCCTATCTTGCCTCAGAGATGTCAAGCATTAATACAGAATATTTTCATGCATGGTGCATCTCTTCAAGTGCCTTTAACATGTGTGTTTCTCTGTGGCCCTTCAGCCCCTTCAACTAGCTGTTTTGTATATCTGAGAGTAAACATAACAGAAGAGCAAAAAATGTTGTGGCACCTTAAGGTACCACAACATTTTGGGTCTTTTTTTGCTGTTCTCTTTTGTTTCCTCTCAGATATGCTTGCACAAACTAACACTTTTGCTGTTTTGTTTTACTATATGCTTGTGTCCAATTTCCGTCACAAATGGTCGCGTCACAAATTGTGCAGTCAGAAGTCTTCCCACCCACGTCTTCTTGGGATGAATTAACCGCTGAACTAGATGCTCCATTCAAAGTTCAGTTTAACTAAAGCAACTTTCTTTCTATTTGGTTTTCCTCAGGCTACCATGTGATTCCAACACTCAGCAGAAGCAGAGGTAGACATGCATTCCAATCACACTGCTGAGAATGGATGCCGAGCGAAGGAAGTTGTCCAGGTAAGTACAGGTTGCCGAGCAGGCCTGTGGGGATAAGATTCCAGAGGCCATGGGGATAACAAGTGGTACTGAGACAGTTCCTGATCCTTTCTAGAATGAAAAACAGCATATAACCTGGAGGTGATAGTAAGACATGAAGAGTCGCTAAATAATTCCTTTCCATCCCACTGAGGATTATGGGGTTGGGGGATGCTACCACTTGTGTTAGTCTTTGATGATGGAACACAAGTTGCGTCCTGATCGTTTGTCCTCTCAAAAGTTGGTTTGAAGCTTGCCTTGGGACTCACTCTCACAACACAGCACAGTGGTCTACTCCCAGAAGGATACTAACGTTATGCACAGTTGCCAACATTATATCTCTCCCATTGCCCTTATTTTATTCATTCATTCATTCATTCATATTTATATTGCCACCCACTTGACACTACAATCAATAAAATAATAATAATATAATAATGCAATCACTCAATGTTGGAGTGGACTGGGGGGGAACCTCAGCCTCCTCTGTCTTCTTCTTCACCCCCTGGCCGCTGGAAGGAAGTTTTCCTCTTCTTGTGCTGTATCCAATTCTGAATATTGGCAATCCTCATGGCGATCAGCCATGAAGATTGTCTTGAGGATATAAAGCAGTGGCTTTCCATTTGCCTTCTGCATGGCAGCATGACACCCAGCTCCGCGAGTCACATTCTGGTCCTGAGCCCTTTTGGCATACAAAATCTTCCTCAGCCCCAGGCCAGTGTTGATGAAGCTGCTGCCCTCCATCAAGATGGATTCAAGGGGGATTTATGGAGACCATCACTCTTCCCTGTGGACTTTGCCACCTGAGGTCTTCAGTCCTCAGGGTTATCAGGTTAGTTAACTGCTGCCTGACAATCGGCATTGAGTCACTGGCAGTATAGTTTACTTTATCACCACAGCAGGATAACCTAGCCAGACATAATATTTTCCTCTAGACTAGCATATCTAATTCTTTTTTAAAACTTTTCTACTCGTATCATGTTCTTCCCCAGTTTTCTCAAGGCCAAAGTCAAGTTTCTTATCTGTAAAGAAAATGCAGATAAATAGCATGATCTTTTGGGCATCATATGGAAGAAGCAGAAGATGTTTACCAGCAAACCTAAACTCAAATCCTTATGGTATTTTTAGTAAGATTTCGATCATGCTTTGCCCTGGCTCATCAACCAAATTTTCCATGATCTTCACATCCATGACACTTCTGCCTTCTCCGTTCTTTCCCTCCCTCCCCCAATTCTCCCTCATCCTCTTTTTTTAATTAGAGGAAATCTCTTAACAGAGAGAAAAGAATTTGAGTAGCTACACAGTGGCTTGGAAGTGCTGGGATGAGGGGCACTTGATTGAAAACATTCTTTGATTGAGAAGTGAAAACATAGCCATTCAGATGTTGCCAAGTTTACAAAACCCTACCCATGCTAGCCAGTTCTGTAGAAGATGTATTTCTGTTACTCTGATGATAGGATACATATCTTTATTATCGCTGAAAAAGTAAATAAAACAAGCTCCAGCAGCTTAGACAGGAATTTAATTGTAAGGTTACTGAACAATGAGCAGTACAAACAGTTATATTATTATCATATTATATTTATACCCCGCCCTTTTCTGAGGACTTATATACAAGGTCTCCACCTTCCTCAGACCATCTGGGTTAGGAATGGGCAAAGTAAGTAAAGTTGGGGCCAAATGTGATCCCCATAGCTGTTTTTCCCCCTGCAGCCATAAGCTTTCTCTTGTCTCCCTCTTCTTTCTCCTAGAAGCCCCCAGAACTGGCAATGCAATCTTTAAATGTGTTTCAGTCTTTATCATGGATTCAGACACCACTTAATTACTTCTCTTTAAGTTTCTGGGTTTAGTTAGTTATGTCCCATCGAATCACAACCAACTTACAGAAATAAATTTTATGACAAAAATTCTGTTGCTTAGTGCCAAAAATTGCACTCAAGTTTCCCCATTGAATCATCGGAATTTGGTGAGTCAGCTCCTTTATGCATTCCATTTGTTCAAACGGACCTCCTCCAACTGCAATTTCCTTTAGTGTAGCAAGCCACAATTAGAGTACGCCCATTTGTGTAAACTGGAAAAAAATATTTTGGCCACTTCGCATGGATTTCCTTCTGGTACTTTTGTCAGTTGTAAAGTTTTTCTGTGTTGCAGTTAGAGTTTTGTTGTTCAGTTGCACAGTCGATTCCGACCCTTTGCGACCCCATGGACCCATGTCCGCCAGGCGTTTCTGTCCTCCACCATCCTCCTCAACTCACTCAGTTCTGTGCCCATTGTGTCTACAATACCATCTAGCCATCTCATTTTTTGCCGCCCCCTTTTTCTTTTGCCCTCCACCCCAGCATCAACACTTTCTCAAGCGAATCCTCTCTTCTCATTTGATGTCCAAAGTATTTTAGCTTCATCTTTACTATTCGACGTTCAAGGGAGCAGTCAGGGTTGATTTCTTCTAAGATTGACCTATTTGTTCTCCTCGCTGTCCAGGGGACTCTCAAAACTCTCCTCCAGCACCACATCTCAAAGGCATCTATTCTTCTGCGCTCAGCAGTTAGAGTAGGAGCCCAGAAAACATGATTTATTTTGTTCTTTAATGGTTTTAACACCAAATTTGGCTGGATTTGGTTTCCATACATTTTTTATATTTTGTGGAGCGGTCAAAAGACAGTAATAAAAACTGTGTATGTAATGTATGTAAAATTAAATTGTGAAATGATGATGATGGTTGTTTTATTATTATTATTATTATTATTATTATTATTATTATTATTATTATTATTATTATTATTATTATTATTATTATTATTATTATTATTATTATTATTATTATTATTATTATTATATGTCGCCCCACTCACAAAGCGACTCGGCAGCTAACAAAGATACAAAGTATACAGTTACAATTACAAGGTTCCACCTTATCATAATACAAAAACATTTCAACATATCATCATCGCAAATCACAGTATCAAAAAGTATCAGTATGACAGTAACAAAGCATTACACACACACACAATAACCTCATTTGCGAATTCCCACAGCACTCATATGAGAAGTCCCACAGAAAGTCCGACAGCAACAAAAGATCTTAATTGGCTGCTTAGATGTCAAACCAAAAATTTCCAAACAATTTTTAAGACATGAAAAGAGTGTCGCATTTATTACCTGAGCTGTAAACTTCTTGTGTTCAGACTGTTTAAGGAAACCTGAACTGGTTAGATATTTAAGACTCAGATAGTAGACAAATAGTCTGTTCTACATTATGTAAGGGATATGGAGTAGTTACGTGAATCTCTTCCCTATCTCTTCCAGTATCTTTGCTGATTTGCTGTTCTCAGGACATAACGTAGCATTCACTGTGTGAGGTCTTGGCAGAGTCTACAACATGATGCTCAAGTAACTTTGACGAAATAGTATCCCTAACCATGCCTCAAACTAATATAACCTGTTTTCCATTTTATGTAGTTGATCAAGAAGCAGCTGGTGAACTCAATCAAAGCCCTGCAGAAACATTATGTGACCTCTGATGCTCTTGTAACAAGCGATGATGGGGATGCCAATACCCTCTGCTGCGCATTGGAGGCAGTGTTTGTGCATGGCTTGAAGGCTAAGCACATCAAGGCAGGAACTGGCATGAAAGGCAGGAAACTTGGGGGGCGGATGCCCCTTCCCCAGCCGGCATTCTGGACCCTGCTAAAATCCATCACGCACAGGTGAGGTTCTCAACGCTTCCACTTTGAGAGGTGAAACTGCAGCTGTCACCAACATGGGACGATGTGGTGTGTGCTTTAGTATTCCTTGGGAAATGCTGGGGGATATATTTCAGAGTGGTGGGTGCAATGAGATTTCTGAAAGCAGAGAATAACAATTGGGAAATGTAAGGTTGTCGGTTGACCTTCTCAGCTCTTCTTGGAAGTATTCAAAAGTGTAAATAAATGTGGATAATAACCTTGGTTGCAGCTCACATATCTCACGTTCTGCTGGTGTTCTTTTCTCTGTGTTCCCTAGGCTTTCTAGTATTATTTATTTATTATATTTATGCCCTGCCCATCTAAGAGCTTTTCCTACTCTGGGCAGCTAACAACAGAAAACTCACACATTAAAAACAGCCACACATTTTTAAAAAATACATATAAGGAGTCTTTCAAATACCACATGACCATTTTGGGGGGGAGGGGATCGACCAAAAGTCACGGAAAGTCACGGGGGGGGGGGTTGATATAAAATCACATGACTCCAAAATGCTAACCCCCCGGCCAGGCGGAAGTCTGGGGGTGGGGCGGCAGGTGTCCTCAGGCTCCGGGTTAGACTGTCCGCCACCACTCAAGCCGGTGTGGCTTTTAAACCCCCCCCCCCGGCCAGGTGGGAGTCCGGGGGTGGGGCAGCAGGCATCCTCAGGCTCCAGGTCAGCCATGCTTCTGTTGCTTCTCTTCAAATCAGGGAAAGCAGAGAAACCATGTGATTTGGGGGCGGGGTCAAAAGTCATGGGAGGAGGGGGGTCAAAAAGTGTCCTATTTTAGGTCATGTGGTATTTGACAGGCCCCTAAATATTCCAGGAACAAAACTATTGGCGACAGAGACAGATAAAATAAAACACCTAACACTCAGCCGCTGGCAATATATCTTTTAAAGCCAATTATAAAGTAGCAGATTATATAATGTCATTAACAATAATGAGTTACAGGTTTGGATACTGTTTGGGCAACAAGTGCTTAATAAAGTCACTTTTGTAAGAAATGTACTAAGCGGGCATGCAATCATTATTGGTGTAATGCCTGATGTTTCTTATTTACTTCTTAAAGTTAAGGACCATATAGTAATATCGCTCCCTCGCTCTTTAGTTGTCGGGCTAATTTTTTATTGTATTTTTAATTGGTGGTTTTACTGGTTTTAAGTTTTTATAGTTCTCTAGTGGGACTTATGTAGTTCATGATGTAATTGTTGTACGCCATCCAGAGTCGCTTGCTGAGTGGGCGGCAATACAAATACAGTAATATCTCGGATAACGCTAAAATCGCATAACATTAAGTAATCTGGGGAGGAGAATTGGATCGAATAACGTTAAGGTCCTATGGGATGGAACAGATAACAACCGCTAAAGCCTGTGTGGTTACAATGTATCTCTATGGAGCTTTAACGTTATCCGATCCATCCCATAGGATTTTCACATGGATTGGATAACACTAAAAATCGGATAACACCAAGACTTGTGGAACCAAACCTTTGCAACAATTAACGAAATAAACTATTTGTTTAACACCTTGAGAAGTAATGAGAAGGAATTACTTTTTGAAAGCCATGGTGCCATTTCATGTGCCACCCCCAATCCCATTTCATGTAGTAACCTCCAAAGGCATTTGGGACAAAATGGCCACCCTTTGAAGCTGTTGGGACAAAATGGCTGCCCCCATCATGCAGGCAGGGCAAAGTGTCTGTCCGGCCCTCGAAGCTCACTGAGAGAGCATGACCCAGCCCCTGGCTAGAAAAGGTTGGGGACCTCTGGCTTAAACACTCTCTCCTTCCCTTCTCCTTTTTCTTTCTTCCTTAAAAATATCTCGACAGAAACACCATTTCTGAGCTGGAGCACTTGGACTTCATCAACACAGACGTGGGCCGTTGTCGTGCGTGGCTGAGGCTGGCTCTGAACGATGGCTTGATGGAGTGCTACCTAAAGCTCTTGCACCACGAGAAAGCCCACCTTTCTGACTATTACCGCTCACCTGCTCTGTTGTTGGACACTGAGGAGGTCGAGTTCCTCCTCAGTTACCTGCAGGGTTTGTCTTCCTTGGCCTTTGATCTCTCCTACAAGTCGGCAGTTTTGAATGAATGGACCATTACCCCATTATCCTTATCTGGCCTTTGCCCAGCTTTGGAACTATTGGACCCTCCGACGGGTTTGGAACCTCGGAGGAAGGAGTCGGTGGAATCCCTCTCCCAGTCTTCGGGCTCAGATGAAGTCGAAGCTCACGCTTCTCTCTTGCCTGTCAGTAAAGGTCAACCAGCGAACAGACTTACGGCTTCCAACCTGATCATCAGTACAGCAGGTTCCTCACAGCTCTCGTCCAGCCTGGACTCCAATGGCCTCTTGGCTGGGATGTCTGTCTGCACCCTGAATCCTGAGAGAGGGGAAGAACCCAGCTCAGATGACTCTGGAGTTGGCACAGCAATGGCAAGAGATGTGGACCGGTCCCTCCAAGAGTGAGTATGTGGCTACAAGCCATGGGCCTTAGCTTAGGCCAGTGGTGGCGAACCTATGGCACGTGTGCCACAAGGGGCACGCAGACCTCTCTCTCTCTGCACATGTGCTACCATCCCAGCACAGAGTTCACCCTGCCGCTCTGCCCAGCAGCCCAATGGGAGCGCTTCCTCCCTCCCCCTAGCACAGAGTTCACCCCACCTCTCTACCCAGCAGCCCAATGGGAGCACTTCCTCCCTCCCCCTAGCACAGAGTTCACCCTGCCTCTCTAACCAGCAGCCCAATGGGAGCGCTTCCTCCCTCCCCCCTAGCACAGAGTTCACCCTGCCTCTACCCAGCAGCCCAATGGGAGTGCTTCCTCCCCTCAGCACAGAGCTTGACCAGCCCCTCTGTTTGGACACTTGGTCTCTAAAAGGTTCGCCATCACTGTCCTAGGCGTTCTCAACCCAAGCCCCATGTGCTAGTGGCATTCACCTTATTTACATGTGTAGTGATAAATATACATGTCTGGGTGGGAATACAGGCACACACAGGACATTTTAAATCTTCTGTTTAAAATGCTGATTTACAGGGGTATTGTATTGACATCTGATGGCTATATTGAGCCATTGATGGTTCAAGGGTTACTGGATGCTTTCCCTCTTGAACCATCCTGGGATAGCTAGAGATCACTAGATAGTTTCCCCTCTCTTATGCTTTGTATTTAACTTTTTGTTTTTCCTCCAAGGGTGTTAGCAGAATTCAGCAGAGCACAAAGAAGGTCAGAAGCTGTAGAAGTTACTAAACATGGTCATGGCGTAGCAGATCCTTCCCCACCACCACACCCCTGTCCTGTTGCTCGTTTCTGCACCCCACATCTTTCTTGTTCCACAACAACGGACAACTCCGATGATGTTAAACCACCTCTTAAAACAGTAGAACCTCAGCTTCCATGTCCAGCCAGCCTGTCTAGAATTGAAGAAACGGTCGTTACCAAGATCCATGAAGCATCCATGCCAACCGTCCCCGAAGGAGTCGCAGTAGTAGCAGATGGTTCATCATCTCATCACGTTCTCAAGGAAGAAGCTAAAGTAACTTCTGGCCATCTCCATGGCCAAGAGGGTGGCCAGTCAAGGACAGAAAAGCTTCTGTCTCCAATTTCACCCGGGATCTGTCCGGTAGGAACAGCTTTTATCACCAAAACTTTATTTGCCACAAATGACCTGAGTTTTTTCTGAGTTGGGTAGCCAAAACACTATTATTCCTGCACAAGGGGGGAGCTGTGACTGGGTCTGGATAAATCAAGCTTTGCAGAAGTTCAAGAAAAACATTTTAAAAAGAAACCTATAAAGAAATGGAGTGCCCCCACAACGCCCGTAAAACTGGGCCTTTTCAGTGACCATGGAATAAGGCCAACTAGGAGTAACGGGCAGCATCCTTGAGAAGGGCATGGCTGAGTGGCTGGAACATTTTTTACAAGTGCTCTAGTGAACTCACACTGGAACATTTATTCCAAGCCCAACCTGTTTACATTTCTTCAGAAATGCTCACCTGAGAGCAAAGTTAAGAGCAGGGAAATAAAGTTGACAGCTAAATAATTCATTTTTCTAGTTATTAGCCCTTGTTCAGTAGAATCTCTCTTTCTTTGTCTGTTGAAAGTGTCAAAGGAAGGAGACTATCATAGTTTGCTCCCCATAACGTGTGGCTTCCACCTGACTTGCTAAAGTAGGACTGTAGTTTTGGAGGCAAGTGTAAAAATGAAGTATTTTGCTTAAAATGTGTATAGCCTTCTGTAGGGAAGGTGAGAAGGCTGTAAGATTACCCTAACGGTTGCTCTGGGGACCAGCTGAGCTCCGAGTCTGTCTGTCTTCACTCTACCTCAGTGATGGTGAACCTTGGCACGCTAGCTGTTTTCAGACTTGAATTCCCAGAAGCCTTGATCAGCAGGAGTGCTGACTTGGGCTTCTGGGAAATGAAGTCCAAGAATACCTGGAGTGTCAAGGTTCACCATCACTGCTCTGCCTACTCCAGGAAGACAGCTCCATCACTCTCACATCTCTCCTTTCTCAGAACTTGGAGAAGAATATTCATTTAGGCAGTGGGGCAAACCAAGAGATTTCTATAAACCAGGGGTTCACAACCTATGGCCTGTGGGCCGGACATGGCCCCCTGTGCCATTTCATGTTGCCCACTGCTTCTGCCAGAAACAGCCCAAAACACGCTGTAAATGCACCCGCAGCTGTCATAAACATGTTTACGATAGCCGCGGACACATTTTATGGCAGCATTTATGGCGAGGGAACCACGTCTCTGGCACGCTCGGCTGTCTGAGGGGAGGTGGTCCCGCCCACAGCGGAAAATTTATTTATTTATTTATTTATTTTATTGTTCGTATTTGCTACCCCGCTCCAATCGGGCAAGCCCGACTCTGAGCAGCTTACAGACTAAATATCGACATCCTAAGACTTGATGTTAAAAACTTTAAAAAATTCATAAAAGCATTAAAATCACACCAAATGAACCGAAGGGTGGCTGTCACTAGATCAGCCACCCTATATGGGACCCTATATGGGAAAAACATTGAGAACCGCTGCTGTAGGCTGAATTAAGGCCCCTGTTGCATTGACTGCAGGGGCTCAAGTCACTAAGACGCTGACTGGGAGGGGGAAGGTCAGCAGTTCGAGTCCCGAGTACTGCAGGACGGTATGAGCTCCCGTCTCTGTCCCAGCTCCTGCCAACCTAGCAGTTCAAAAGCAAGAAATCGCAAGTAGATAAATAGGGACCACTTTGTTGGGAAGGTAACAGCGTTCCATGTGCTTCGGTGTCTAGTCATGCCTGCCACATGACCATGGAAACGCCTGCGGAAGCAGACAGCGCTGGCTCTTCGGCTTAGAAACAGAGATGAGCACTGATCCAGTCGGATATGACTGGCTTTTGAGCAATGGAAACCTGGATTGAATTATGTTCCCCGCTGCTGCTGAAAAGCACCTTTGCTGTGTAGACCTTCTGTTCTCTTTACCTGTGATACTACGCTGTTTGAGAGAGATTGATTGATTTGTTTATATTACACTTATATCCCACCCATCTGGTATATTCTCCCACTCTGAGTGGTATACAGCAAATTAAAAGATTTTCACAAGTTACAATACAAAATTAAACATAAACAATAGACCAAACAGAATAAACCATAGACAGAAAGAACAAACAGTAATGCTGCCTCCAAAACAACGTACATTGACAACAGTAAAATATAAGTTAGTTGATCCTGTTGCTCAGCAGTTGGTAAAATTTATTTATTTGTTTGTTTATTTATTTATTGTATTTGTATACTGCCCATTTGGGATATTCCGCACTCTGGGTGATGCACATACAAATAACAAAATAACATAATAATAAAAAAACACTAAAAATAAAACAACCTAGTAGTAAATTTCATGTCAGAATTTATTCTGGGTTGAAAGGATTTTTGCTGGAGAAACTGCTCAGGGGATGCCCGAATGAGGCTCCTGTCATGTCCCCAAGATCTTTTCCCGTCAGAATGGTCCCTGTTTATCTACTTGCAATTTCTTGCTTTCAAACTGCTAGGTTGGCAGGAGCTGGGACAGAGACAGGCACTCAATCTGTCTTGCAGTACCCGGGTCTCGAACTGCCGACTTGCTGGCCTTCCAGCTAACAAGGCAAGCTTCTTAACCCTTGAGCCACTGCAGCCCCAACAACCAAATAAGATGTCTTTAAGAGCCTCTTTAAAGAGAAAGGATTTCAATAATTTATATAATTTCAATAATTTATATTATATAAAGCTGTTCACCAGCTTTAACTGACATTAACTATAGGTGTGTGGGTTGGTAGCCTTCTTCCTGTGCATAAATAAAAGAGCCTGGCAATGAATGAGTCCTGTTGATGGGAGTATTTATGCTTTACAGGTCAGGAAATGCTTTGCTGCTAAACTGGAACTTCCTCTCCCTAATTCTACATCCTTACAACAGGAGGACATATTTCTCCTGGCTATCAGCCAATCCATATGTCACTCTCAGCAGGAAGTTTATGTCATCCTGTTTAGATCACCGTACGTAGATAGCTGCAGCCTATTCCATTCACATCCACAGGAGAGCCCTTTAAAAGTTGAGATCCTACAGTACAAGGGACCCTTCTGTACGAAGGACCCCGGACTTTGGATCTGAGCCCACCATCTGTTAGTGCAGGGGTGGCCAAACCATGGCCTGTGGCCCAGATCTGGCCCACGGCACCAAACCATCCTGCCCTGTGTGGCCCTCACCACTCCCGGAAGCTGAAGTAAAACATGCATGCGCAAAACGCTGCCGTAAATGCACCTGCAGCTGTCGCAAACGTGTTTACAACAGCTGTCGGTGCATTTAGGGCAGCGTTTTGCGCATGCGTGGGCACGTTTTACTTCCACTTCCAGTGGGAGGAACCACATGTCCAGCCCCGCTCAACCACGTTGACTGGCCCGCGGCCTGAAAAGTTTGGTCACCCCAGTGTTAGTCTGATCATCTTTCCAGAGCACCGAGATTTTAGAGGCATGAATTTGGATCCCACCTCAGCCTTGGTTTCCATGGGTGATGAAATTTCTCTTTCTCCACCTCAAGCTTTCGTTTGTTGTTTTAATTATTTAACTTGTTTGTTCCCCTCATCTTTCTTCCCACAAAAGACAATTTACAACACTGAACAAAAATCAAGGACAGATTAAAACATTAGTTTACAAAAAGTCCCAAAAAACCCCAAACAAACCAGATTTAAAATAATTATCGAAGAACATTTTTCAAAACAAAATCCAGAAACCAAAGGCTCTGGAATAGTACAGATTTTGCTGCTCCCTGGAACCTGAACAGAGGTGAGCTAGTTGTACACCCTTCAGAAAGGCATTCCAGGATCTTCATGCTGCGAATGTGAAATCCTTATTTACATTTCCACTAGCTTGACTTCTTGAGATGATGAGGCATGTAACAGGGCTCTGTTGAGGAGGTGAGACTCAGAGCACCTATATACATTGGAAGAGACAGCTTGGATTTCCTTGGTGGATGTTGTTAGGGCTTTGCAGATCACAACCAGTAATTTAAGTGAGCTTGAAGCAAATATTATTTACCTATTTATTTATTAGTTCAAATTTATATTGCTGCCCATAGGCTCACCACCACTGAAATAGAATGTTAGTGCAGTTTGCTCAAAACTGGTACGGTCTCTAAAGCATATGTGGACAATACTCTGGCTGTTGTTCTTTGTATTGGCTGTAGTCTCCTTCTTCTGCCATATCCAAATCCGAATATAGGCAGTCATCATGGCGATCAGTCATGAAGACTGTTCTGAGAATATATTGTTGTGACCTATCATTGCCTTCCACATCACAGCATGACGCCCGCAAGTCACTGTCTGGTCTTTAGACTTTTTGGCACCCAAAGTCCTCATCAACCCCAGGACAGTATTGATGAAGCTGCTGCTGCTCATCAAGATGGATTAAAGTGGGATTTAGCCGATTTTTGGGACCATCACTCTTTCCCATGGACTTCGCCACCCAAGGCTGTTAGTCCTCAGGGTTGTCAGGTTAGTTAACTGCCGCCTGACACTCGGCGTTGAGTCGCTGGCAGTAGGGTCTACTCTATTACCAAAGCAGGATACAGTGGCCAGACTCAAGGTCTGGCTCAAAGCACCTATATATGGGAAGAGACAGCTTGGATTTCCTTAGTGGAAGTTGCTTAGGGATTTGTAGATCACAACCAGTAACATTGAAGTGAGCTTGACGCAAACAGGGCAGTGATGGTGAACCTTTTAAAGACTGAGTGCCCAAACTCAACAGGCTGCCATCTATGCTGCATAGGGGCGGGGCAAACTCTGTGCTGGAGGAAGGGAGGAAGTGATCCTATTGGGCTGCTGGGTAGGGGGCAGGGTCAACTCCGCTGGGGTGAGGGAGGAAACACTCTTATTGGGCTACTGGGCAGAGGGACGGGGCAAACTCTGTGCTGGAGTGATGGCACATGTGCCCACAGAGAGAGCTCTGTGCTCCCTCTGCCATAGGTTCACCACCACTGAAATAGGATGTTAGTGCAGTTGGTTCAAAACTTGTATGGTCTCTAAAGCATATGTGGACAACAGTCTGGCTGTTGTATTTTTGTATTAGCTGTAGTCTCCAAAGCATAGCAGTCATCTAGTCTGGAGGTAATGAAGAAATGGATCACTGTGACGAAGTCTGTCTTCCCAAGCAAAGGGCATAGTTGGTGCATCAGTTGGAACTGGGCAAAGATGCTCTTGACTACAGCAGCTCTCTGGACTTACAGGTGCAGTTCTGGACCTAACGTCCAGGACAGGCTGTAATCTCGGACCTGTACATTTTATGCCTTGTCTAGACTAAAATCACAGTTTGTTTACTCAAAACAGATTTGCATTTCTGTGAAACGGGCGTATTAATGACCTGTCTTGTGAGATCATTGAGAGGACAAAACAAAATTCCCAGGTATCAGTATACAGTCAAACCTCGCATAAAGAGCGCCTCGCTTAAAGAGTAACTCGCTTAAAGAGCAGAATTTTCTCTGGATGTTCGCTTCGTTTAACAAATAAAACCAACCAAAAACTCGCTTAACAAATAAAATGGGCTCACAATTCCCCCCCCCACACACACACACACAATTGGTCACTTACAATGGTGTTTCGCTTAAAGAGCAAACCCGCTTAAAGAGCAATCCTGTGGAACGCATTATGCTCTTTAAGCGAGGTACAACTGTATCTCTGTGAAATTTGGTGCCTAAGTTTTCCCCCCAGCCATCCTGAAAATGCTATTCAGAGTATTTGTAAGAATGATCATCAAGGTGAATAAGAATATCATTTACAAGCTGTCTGGTTTTTTTAATCTGCATTTTTAAAAGTTTTGTAAAAAGTATTCTCTTAAAACTAATCTAATTTACTATTAAATATAAATTTAGTACAAATGTGCAATCCTCTACATCCGAATTTATGTTTCTATTAAGAAAAGGTTGATTTGCAACAGGCAACTCATATTATTTCTTGTAAAAATTTTACTGGGGGGGGGGGGGGAGGTTGGGGACACTGGCTGCACAGGCTGCAAGATTCCCATCCCTGTTTTAACATGGTCTCTCATCCTGAGTTCTGCCCTTCTTTTGTATCCCTGATACTCACATGACAGTCCTTTTTGTGTTCTCTCTCCCATCCCAGTTTTTGTGTGTCAAAAATAGAACTGGAGGCAGGGAATGTTCATATTTGTAGACAACACCCCACAGTTGCATAACCCTTGGCTGAAATCCAGTTGCGTAACACAAGCAAAATCAAAAGTTTCAGTCTTTTTTCACTGGTAAATACAAGACATCACGCACACACTGTAGCCAAGGCTCTTTATTTACTAACAAGGAATGGACCAAAACATACAACTTACACACACTGTAACCAAGGCTCTTTATTTACCAACAAGGAATGGACCAAAACGTACAACTTTGCGTCCATGTGCAATAGGATTTCAGCTACTATGTGCTAAAAAAAGAAACAACTACATTTTCCTTCTTTGCCATAGGTAAAGGTTTCCCTGGCTTGAAAGCCAGATGTATCCAACTCTAGGGTTCAGTGCTCATCTCTGTTTCAAAGCCAAAGAGCCAGTGCTGTCTGCTTCTGCAGACATTTCTGTGGTCATGTGGCAGGCATGACTAGACACCGGAGTGCACGGAACGCTGTTACCTTCCTACCGAAGTGGTCCCTATTTATCTACTTGCAATTTCTTGCTTTCAAACTGCTAGGTTGGCAGGAGCTGGGACTAAGACGGGAGCTCATTCCGTCCTGCAGTACTCGGGAATCAAACTGCTGCCCTTAGGCTTGTTAAATTTAAGCAATATCCAGGTAAGCAGACAACGAGGCTGGAAACTTATCATGTACTAAGTGTTCCTCTCTTTCTTATTGTCCAACAGAAAACAAGTTGGATTACTGAAGATGATTTTTCCCTGCCTTCTCCTCCACCGCCACCAACTCCTCTTCTGAAGATGGGAGAACCCCTCCTTCCTTCACGCAGTCCCTCACCGGAGAGGGCGGCTGTTGGCCATCCATCCATCCCAAGCGGCTCTATAGAGCAGAACAATCTTCCTGCTGCCTCCTCAGAGACTGGCAAACCCACGCTGTCCCCAGAGAGAGAATCAAAGGGCTTTAGTGTGGTTCATCGGCGACAGATAGGTAATTGTCTACTTCAGGGATGCCCAAATTTTTTGGGCTGTGGGCCGGTTACTGTGGCCTGGGGGCCAGATCCAGCCCTCAATGCCAATTCATCCAGCCTATGGAGCCCTCTTCGCTCCTGGAAGCGGAAGTAAAACGCGCCCTTACATGTTTTGCTTCCAGGAGCGACGAGGGTTTGCGGGCTGGATGAATTTGCATCAGGGGCCAGATCTGGCCTATGGATCATAGTTTGGGCACCCCTGGTCTACTTGCTAATGAAAGAAGGGTGGAATGGGGTGGAGAGGAAGAGGGCAAAATAGTTTCAGAAAATGATTATAGTAATACCTCGGATAACGCTAAGACTTGGTTCCACAAGTCTTGGTGTTATCCAATTTTTAGTGTTATCCGAGTCATGTTAAAATCCTATGGGATGGATCAGATAACGTTAAAGCTCCATAGAGATACATTGTAACCGCACAGGCTTTAGCGGTTGTCATCCGATCCATCCCATGGGACCTTAACGTTATTCGATCCAATTCTCCTCCCCAGATTACTTAACGTTATGCGATTTTAGCGTTATCCGAGGTAAACGTTATCCGAGGTATTACTGTATTTTTGAACCACACCTCTTCCAGTCGTCCAGGATGTACTCCAAAAGGTAACTTTTTCAAAGGCTGCCAAAAACTTCCCTAAGTTGGAAAATCACAGAGAGAGAGAGAGAGGTCCTTGTTTATATAGAATCATAGAATAACTGAGTTGGAAGGGGCTTTTTAGGCTGTTGGATCCAACTCCCTGCTCAATGTAGAAGTCTGAATCAAAGCAGAGGGTTGACCAATTCTCTCTTGAATGGTTCCAGTGTTGGAGCGCTCACCACCTCTCAAGGCAGCTGGTTCCACTGCCATACTGCTCTAACCATTAAGAAGTTTTGCCTAACATTCAGCCTATATCTGGCTTCCTGTAGTTTCATCCAGTTATTATGTTTCCTGCACTCTGGGATGACGGAGAACAGATCCTTCCCTTCCTCTTTATGATTATCTTTCTGGTATTTGAAGAGTGCTATTATATCCCTTCTCACTCTCCTTTTCTCAAGGCAAAACACGCCCAGTTCCTTCAGCATTTCCTCATATGGCTTGGTTTCCAGTCCTCTGATCATCTTCGTTGCCCTTCTACATACATAAGTGTTATGAGAAACATTGCTGTGACTTGTACAACAGCATTGACCTGGAAATGGTAACTGGAATAAATTATTTGGGGCGATCCCTGGCTTATATCAGGATGTGCCCCCAATTCTTATTCCTAATTGGGCAATACCAATTAACACCTGTTACACTAACCTAGAGTGTAGAGCTAGGAAAAGTCCTGATGTGCTTCGGAGAAAACTTATTTCCTGATCACGGCAGTACAAATTAGAGCTCATGGCTTATTTTGGAGTAGGGACTGTGGTGGCTCAGTGGCTAAGAAGCTCACCTTGTTAGCTGGAAGGCTGGCAAGTCAGCAGTTCAAGACCCAGGTACTGCATGATGGATTGAGCGCCTGTCTCTGTCCCTGCTCCTGCCAACCTAGCAGATCGAAAGCAATAAATTGCAAGTAGATAAATAGGGACCACATTGGTGGGAAAAGATCTTGGGGACATGAAAGGAGCTTCCTTTAGGCGTTCCCTGAGCCGAGTTTCTCCAGTAAAAATCCTTTCAGCCTGGAATAATTTCTGACACAAAATTATTATTAGTTTGGATTGTAATGTCTAAATAAAGACGCTGGAACAAGGAACTAGTGTATAGTTCTGCTTCCTCAAGAGCGATACTCACAAATAACATAAACACGCACTCCGTGTACTCAAGCATCTATATAGCTGGAATTGTATTAAACCCACAGAACTATCCTGACTACAGTGATATGATTTGATTTCAGAATCTAAGCAGAGTCAAGTCTGGTTGCTGTTTGGATGGAAACCACTGACACTGCTAGCCTAGAAGGGCCAGTGAATGAAAGCAGCTTCTGATGTTCTTCCATTCTCTCTTCCTCTTCTGATCCTTGCTGTAGGCCTTTCCAATCCCTTCCGTGGCTTGCTGAAACTGGGGACCTTGGAACGGCGAGGAGCCATGGGCATCTGGAAGGAATTGTTCTGTGAGCTCTCGCCACTGGAGCTGCGCTTTTATGCAGACAGCGAGGAACGGGTGTGCGTGGAGAGCTGTTCCCTTCTGCGGTGCGAGTCCCTGGGGCCGGCACATAGCGATGGACGCTTCGACCTGGTCTTCTCGGGCAGAAGGCTTTGCCTGCGGGCTGCGTCTCAAGACGAAGCGGAGGACTGGCTCGACCGGCTTCGGGAGGCCCTGCAGAAATGTCGGCCTCAGCAAGAAGATGATTGGGAGACTCTGGACTCTCCTGAAGCCGTAGAGGACCCTGAGGAAAACTCTGCGGGTGGTTGCCCTGGCAACCCCTCTGCCTTGCTACAGCATGGGACTGGCCCAAATGAGCTAGATTGGACTTGTACCTTGGCACCTGAGTCGGATGCGGTCAAAGAGTCTGTCCTGTACTTGGAGACTGAGAAGATGTGGGTCCCCTTTGTCTTCTCCTTGTCCTTGGAAGCGTTGAAGTGTTTCAAGGCCAGGAATGGGGAGAAGACCTTAAGCAACAGCTACGGGGTAGAGACAATCCAGGACATCCTGCCAGACGTGAGCCTCGGAGGACTGGCTTTCTTCAAGGTCATCACCTCTAAGGCGATACTCAAGCTGCGGGCCGAGAATGCCGAGGAGGCAGCCGACTGGCGCGATCTGGTCCGCAGGGTGCTTATGTCGTACCTGGAAACGGCCGAGGAGGCCCTGACTTTAGGAGGCAACCTGGATGGGAACTCCCAGGTGGCCTTGAAGAGCACTGTCAAGGAGAATGGGCTCCTCTTGCAGTACCTGGTCGCCATCCCTACCGAAAAAGGGCTGGACTGCCAGAGCTTCATATGTGCAGGTGAGGGGAGGGGGCAGTTGCAAAGAAGTGGTTTAACTATTTGAGAAAATGGATCTCCCTTCTCTTGTCAAACCATGCTGAGGACAGCTTGTGTCTTTCCAGAGTGACAGAAATAATAATCATCAAACCAGAAATAGCATAGATATGGGGGGGGGGACCCAGAACTTAGAAAATATACATTTTATACAGTGCCCAGAATTCCTGAACAGGAGATGGTCATTCTGGTTGGATATTTCTGCAATCTAAAAATCCAAACAATGTAAGTTTTCTGAGCTCTAATCCAACTGCACGGGCCGCTTGCCAATTTATCTCCTGCATATAAATGTGCTGCTTATATTTCCTGTCAATGGATCCATCAGTATAGAGCTTAAGGCAGGCCTGACCATGCCCCTGGAACAGCTGAGCGGGCCTGACCACATACCCGGAAATGGGCACGTTTGCGCATGCACATCAGGAATACTTTTGGGAATGGTTCTGGACATCTCTGCACATGCACAAATGCATCTCCGCCACTTTCGGAAGTGATTTTGCCAATCTCAGAAGTGATTTCGGCATTCCTGGAAGTGGTTCTGGATGCCTCTGTGCATGCGCCAGTGTGTCCCCGCCACTCCCAGAAGTAGTTCTGGACATGCACATTGGCGGGTGCATCCCCCATCCACTTCCGGGAGCTGCAAGGGCGTCGGGCTGGATGAAATGGTGTTGGGGGCCTGATATGCCCCACGGGCCATAGTTTGGGCACCCTTGGCTTAAGGGTTGTGTCAACATGATGCGTGATCCTAAGACTTTTTCTAAGGGTGGAAATGGAGCCACCACAACACTTCTTGACAGAGAAAGCCCAAGACGTCTCTGAAGGAAAAAAAATTGTCCATGTGGCATGTCAGCAAATAGACAAAAATTTAGCCATTGAAATCAAATAATCGTGTGCTGCCCTTTCATGTTTGGTTTGACCTTGGTCCTTGATTGTTCTGAAGGGATCCATTGTAATTTCCAGTCATAGAGTTGCAGATGGTGACGGGAGAGGACTATTGTAAACCTAAAGCCAGGGTTCCAATCATCCTATTGTCAATAGAACTAGAACGGGAAGAGTGACTTACCAAAGAGGAAGGAGTGGATTGGAACCTTAAGCCGAATAAAGTCAAGAGCATGGCAAGCTAATGCAGATTTCGTTTTAACTAGGTGCTTTCCAGATGGGGTTACAGCTCTTGTCATTCCCAGCCAGGAGGTTAGGGAAAAGCTGGCATGACTCATTTGGATAATCCTCGGAGAGGTGTTGGAATCAAGTTATAGCCTTCTTAAGTCACTTTCTACAGTTTTCGTTTGTCTTTCTGCAGGTTGTTCAAAGCAGATTGGCTTCTCCTTCCCAAAGCCCAAGCTGTGTTCGTTTACAGGCCTCTATTACTGCGACACTTGCCACCAGGATGACGAATCTGTGATTCCTTCCCGACTGATACACAACTGGGATCTTTCCCGGCGCCCGGTATGGTTGGGCAGCTAAGGAACCAGGGTGTGGAGGGCATAAACACGAAGGATGAAATGGAGCCTATCCTTACTTTGAGCACTGAGCCTTAGAGTTGGATACGACTGGCTTTCAAGCAAGGGTGACCTTTACCTTTAATGAGCTTGGGTAGAAGAAGCCTAAGTTTGGAGGAGGGGGGAGGAGCTGCGACTCATTGGATGTTTTAAGTGTACATCCCCTTCTCCTAGCCAGCCTAGCCAGTGGTTTTGGATGCAAGTCAAAGTGGCAAGGCATAAACATCTGGAGGGCCATAGCTGCCCAACTGCGGTTGAAGCAGTAATAATTCTGTGGAATGCTTGCATGGGATGGAGCAAGTTAGACCTGTCAACCCAGATCTTCCCTTCATAGGTTGTGGAGATTGGCTGCTGACACACACAAATATCCCACTAGTTGCCATCTTCAGATGTCACACAAAGATCTTTCACATTCAGGCATGGGGAAAGTGTCGCCTTTTTGAGATTGTTGGACTACAACACCCAGTATAGCAAGTGGTGAGGGGAAGATGGGAGTCACAGTCCCGTGGGACCAGAAAGACCACTTGTTCCCTGCTTTTTTTAAGGTGATCTTACTCAACTATGTCTCCTAGGTTTGTCGGCAGGCTCTCAAGTTTCTGGCACAAATTCACAGCCAGCCCTTGATTGACCTGAAGCTGGTGAATGAAACCCTCTACGACCATGTGGACCGGATGAAACGCATCTACCGGAGTCGAGAGCAGTTGAAGCTCCTTGGGGACTACCTCGTTCTTTGCCGCAGTGGGGCCCTGAAGGAGATCACCAAGCAGTGAGTCTTCCTTGTTACAGAAAGCCACTTTTGCCTATAGTTGGTTTGGCTGGAAACGATTCCCAGTCCTTTCTCTGGGAAAAGTTTAAAAAAAATTGGTATGTGCTTGACACATTTCCAAATCAGAATTTGGGGAAATTACTTTAGGGGACTGTTGAATTCTTAGAATTCTCCGTTAAATGTGGTCATTGCCCATATGGGCTGGTGGATCTAGGAAATGTAATTCAAAGTTATCTGTGGTAGAGCGTGACATTTGCCTGGCCTTCCATCCTGTGGCACTTTGTGGTGATCGTGACATTGGCAGGGAGTCTTTAATCCAGGGGTGCCCAAACATTTCGGGCCACAGGCCAGTCACATGGTTCCGGGGGGTGGTCACTATGGCCCACAGGCCAGATCCAACCCCCGACACAAATTCATCTGGCCCGCAAAGCCCATATCGCTCCCGGAAGGGGAAGTAAAATGTGCCCATATGGAACTAGGCATGCTTAGCCCGTACGGGCGTGTTTTACTTCCACTTTCCGGAGCGATGAGGGCTTCACGGGCCAGATGAATTGGTGTCGGGGGCTGGATCCGACCCAAAGGACATAGTTTGGGCACCCCTGCTTTAATCAAAGAATCACTGAGTTCAAAGGAGCCTTTTAGGCCATTGGGTCTACTCAATGCAGGAAACTCAATCAAAGCAGACATAACAAAGGGTTGACCAGTTCTCTCTTGAATGCTTCCAGTGTTGGAGTGCTCACCACCTCTTGAGGTAGTTGGTTCTGCTGTTGTACTGCTCTAACCATTAAGAAGTTTTTCCTAATATTCAGCCTGTATCTGGCTTCCTTTAGTTTGAGCCCATTATTGTGGGATCTGCACTCTGGGATAATGGAGAACAAATCCTTCTCTTCCTCTTTATGATTATCTTTCAGGTACATTAGTACCCCGGATAATGTTATGACTTGGTTCCAAAAGTCCCGTCGTTATCCGATTTTTAACGTTGTGCAATACATTGATCACACAATGTTAAAAAAAGCCCTGTTTTCCTGGAGGCTGCTGCAAGCCAGAATGTCGGGATTCGAATCCTGACATTTTGGCTTGCTGCAGCCTCCAGGGATGTGGGGGAACTTTGGAAACAGCTTGGATCGGGTCTCCCCACCTCCCTGGACCCGGCGGGAGGGTCAGAGACCCCCGCTGGGTCCAGGGAGGTGGGGAGACCCGATCCAAGCTGCTTCTGGACTTCCCCGACGTCCTCAGCCAGTGCAGCAAGCCAGAATGTCAGGGTTCAAATCCCGACATTCTGGCTTGCTGCACTGGCTGAGGACGTCGGGGAAGTCCAGAAACAGCTTGGATCGTGTCCCCTGCCTGCTCCAGAGAGATCAGAGGACCCGATCTACAGCTGCAGGGTGGCTGGGGAAGCTGACGGAGACTCCCTGTCGGCTTCCCTAGCCACCCACCCTTGCCTCCGCAGCTGTGGGGTGGCTGGGGAAGCCGATGGGGGAGCCCCCCGTCAGCTTTCCAGCCTCCCCACCCCTGCCTCCGTAGCTGCAGGGTGGCTGGGAAGCTGAACGGAGAACCCCGTTCAGCTTTCCAGCCACCCTACTGCTAAGGTACCCTACTGCTAACGTTAAAAATCGCGTTATTCGATACAAGATTTTTCCGAAAATCTTGTAACGTTATGCGGTTTTCACGCTATACGGTACTCACGTTATCCGGGGTATTACTGTATATGAAAAGTGTTATCATATCCCATCTCTGTCTCCTTTTTCTCAGGGCTAAACATGCCCAATTACATCAGTCTTTTCTCATATGACTTCATTTCCAGTCCTCTGATCATCCTTGTTGCTCTTCTCTGTACCTGCTCTAATTTGTTTGCATTTTTCTTAAAGTGTGCTGCCCTGAAATGGACACAGTACTGTAGATGTGGTCTAACTAGTGCTGAATAGAATAAACTCTTATTGATGTTGTTCATCTTTTTATATCCTTTGAAGGTTGGATCATCGGCATTACCTGCTGGAATGTCCCCATAAATACAGTGTGGCTGACTTGAGGCAGGTATGAGATCTTGAAGCTTTATAACCAAGGCAGTTTCTCCCTCCACCACATTTCTCCCCAGCCAGGACAGCCAAAGCCCACACCCAGTGATGGGATGTTACCGGTTCGGATCGGTTCGACCGAACCGGTAGCACCCCATCAGGAGGGGTCACCGGGGGGGGGGGGTAAAACCCCAGGAGACCGGTTCTGTTGGCTCTCTGGACCCCTCCAAAAATATTTCCGGGCACCCTGGCCGGAACTGCACACGCATCAAACCTTCGTTTGATGCATGCGCAGTTCTATTTTTAGTGCACATGTGCCAAATAGGTTTGATGCATGTGCATTAAAAAAAAGAATGCACATGCGTCAAATGGAGGTTTGACGCATGCGCAGACATTTTTAAAATATATTTATTTATTTTTTGCTCCGCCCACGACGTCATGACGTCGGCTATGCCCACAACGTCCATTGCGTAACAGTGGGGTAGCGGCGATTTTGACAACCCACCACTGCCCATACCAATTAGTCTGCATGCTTTAGATTGGGATGTGCTGCCATAATTGGAGAGAGTCTGGATCATGAATTTCCTGAAAACTGATCTGTTCACACCCAGAACAAACATCTCTTTTTATTATTTAGTACTTTTGAAAGAGAGCTGCAAAAAAATTTCGTGAGGGGAATCATCTTGTCATTTGTGACATAAATTGAACACACACGCACCTTGCCAGTGGTTCCATTTGTCGGGTCTTCAAGTCTTTTCTGCCTCTGCTGTGGGTTTCAGATGCTTTGTTCTCTATGCCCTTTAGACCAGTGTGTTCCCAACCTTTGGTTTTTGGACTTCAGTTCCCAGAAGCCTAAGTCAGTTCCCCAAAGCACTGATTAGCCAATGTACTGACTGAGGCTTCTGGGACTTGAGGTCCACTGGTGTTCCGTGGAACATAGTTTGGAAAACGCTGCTTTAGAGAATGAGGTGTAAGCAAGATCTGGGAAACATTCATGCATTTTGTTGGACTGCCATTCCCATTGTTTCTTTTCCCTAAGAATGATGGCCCAGGGCCGACAGGAATTGCATTGAACAATATCCCTGCCCTAAGCCAGTTCATTGCCATCGTGGTGTCACATCTGCCTTAGGTGTTTGTTGCTGAAAGCCAGGATGAATGGATGCATGGACAAACATTGCTCTAAGTCAAGTTGACTAGAGGATTGTGGGAGTTGTAGTCCAAAAAAGAACTTCTCCAAGGCTTTTTACAAAATTCTCATGAACGGTAGGCAGAAAGAGCAAAAGGTTTTTCTCTCGTTGCTCTCCCCACCCTTACACCTCGGTAACAGCGCTTCTCTTTCTATAGATTGCAGATGGTGTATTTGAGACATTCCTCCAGTCTCTGATCCACTTTGCTTCCCAACATGTCTACAACTGTGACTTGTGCACCCAGCGGGGCTTTATCTGCCAGATCTGTAACAGCAACGACATCATCTTTCCCTTTGAATTTGACACAACTAGCAGGTGATCATCCCCCCTACCCCACCCCACCCCAAAATTATGTCTGAATTTTGCAAGAAACAGGAAGTCTGTTTTTCAAGATGCGGTAAGGTAAAAGTCACCCTTTCTCGAAAGCCAGTTGTATCCGATTTTAGGGTTCTGCGTTCATCTCCGTTTATAACCAAAGAAACAGTGCTGTCTGTGTTTGCAGACCTTTCTGTAGACATGTGGCAGACATGACTAGACACCAGAGTGCACGGAACACTGTTTACCTTCCCGTACCTATTTATCTTCTTGCAATTTCCTGCTTTCGAACTGCTAGGTTGGCAAGAGCTGGGACAGAGACGGGAGCTCATTCTGTCATGCAGTACTCGGGTCTCGAACTGCTGACCTTCCAGTATATGCAGTTAAACCCATTTGTGTGGATTCACAGGGACTTGGGCTTCTGGGGATTGAAGTCCAAGAACAGCTGGAGTGCCAAGGTTTGAACTGAACTAAAGGCATTTTTCCTCCCTATCTCTGCCTGTTTCTGCTCCTTTACCTGCAGGCATAGGCCAGAAAGGTTGGGGGGGGGGGGGGACCACCCATCCCTCTCTGGTGCTCTAATTAAAATCTGACTGACAACCTTTTGTTGTTCAGTCGCACAGACAACTCCGACCCTCTGTGACCCTATGGACCACTGTCCGCCAGGCACTTCTGTCCTCCACCATCCTCCTCAACTCGCTCAGTTCTGTGCCTATTGTCTCTACAATACCATCTAACAATCTCATTTTTGGCCGCCCCCTTCTTCTTAATTGAGGCTTATTTTCAGGTAGGGCTTATAGTACGAGCATCCTGAAAAATTGTAATGGGGCTTATTTTCTGAGAACTATGGTAGTTTGGCTTTGTGATTTGGGGATTTTGGGAAATTGTAGTCCAAAAAAAAAAAGCAGCTTTCCCAAGTCTGGTCCTAAAGTGCAGGTTGTTCCAAGTTCTGTCTTTCGTTTGTAAGGCATAGAAATAAGTGGCTGGGAGAACGGAGGCCGGAGGAATGTGGTGCCTAGGATATCCCACCAGGACAAGATGCTCAGGATGCTAGAAAATCTCCAGACTTCATCTCCTCCTTATTTCCCTTTCCTGTACCTCAGCTCATCTCACAAAGCTCGAGTTAACACAGGAGCAGAATGGTGGGAGAGCTGCGGGCACATCTGGCTGACGGTCGTTCAATGGCCTCCTTTTCTTGGCTGGGCCGCGAAACAGGAAAAGTGCCTCTTTCCTGGGATGACACGATTTCCTGATGCCTGAGTCAGACTGTTTATCCCAGGTGGCAGGATGTGGCCGCGAGCTTTCCTGACAATAGCTCCGAGGAGGACTTTTTAATCCCAGTTTGAGGCGGCAGCAGTCAAAGGCACTTCCTGGACTGGCTCTGCTGCGCACAGGTAGTCGACACCCAGGGGTCGTTTCCTCTTTCAAACCGGGTCGGCCTCAAGAGGGAACCTGGGGCCACGTTGTCCGTCTCTTGGTGAAAACCAAGGCATGTGTGCGTTGTTTCTTACAAAGAGAGAAACTGGTTTTCAAAATGTGTCCTCTGCAAACAGGAATGCTTGAAATCGTAATTTTTGGAATGTTAGTCTGTTTTTTTCAAGCATATTAGAGAGAAGACAAAAAACGTGGCACTTAAAAGCAGAGATTCCCGACCTTTCCAAGCCGACGGCTGGGTCACGCTCTCTCAGTCAGCTTTGAGGTCCAGACAGCCATTTTGCCCTGCCTGCATAAGGAGAGAGAGAGAGAGAGTGACCATTTTGTCCCAATAGCTTCAAAGGGGCAGCCATTTTGCCCTTGGAGAAGTGGGGGGAGCACATCAAATGGTGTTGTTGGCTGGATCCAGCCCATAGGCTTTAGGTTGGAAACCCCTGTTTTAAAGATTAACTGCTGCATTTTAATATTAGCTTTCATGGATCAAATCCACTTTGTGGACAAAAACAACGGGTCTTATCACAACATAAATATCAACATTATTTATTTATTTATTGGTTCCATTTTTTTTATACCACGCATTTGGGATTTTTCCCATTCTGGGCAGTGTAGAAATAATTAAATAGCAATAGCGACTACACTTATATACCACTCCATAGCACTTTGTGTACTCTCTGGGCAGTTTACAGATAATTAGCATTTTGCCCTCATTAGGCTGCGTACCCATTTTACTGACCTCAGAAGGATAGAAGGCTGAATCAACCTTGATTCCTTGCCAGGATTGAACTCACAATGTTTTGGCTACAGTACAGCAGTTTAACCAGGGTCTTTTGCCCTGAACAAATATCAATACCAAACAACAAATGGTAATAATAAATCATATAAATATTGCTTGTTGCAAATAAATAAACATGTTTTAATTGGCGTAAGCTTTCGTGGACTCTTAAGACCATGTTGTTAGAGGCACTTTCAAATGAAAGTCAAAGATGTATTAAAATTGTGCTAACAGCCCTTGAAGAGTTACACTGCAGGCTCTACCCTAAGGCAACACACTCCTGATCCAGCTAGTTGAGGCTAATGCAACTTTAGTTTGGCAGCAAGTTGCCCTTTGTAAAGATAGGCCTATCCCATGGATTCCCAATCTGCAGCCTGTGGGCCAGATGCGGCCTGCAGCACCATTTCATGTGGGGGCCTCCACCGCCTCCACCATACCAGGAAGTGCCGTGTGATGGAGGAAGGGCAAAATGGCCACCGGGCCCCCAAAGCTGTCTGAGGAAGCATGACCCTGGCTTTAATAGGTTGTGAACTCCCGGCCTGTTCTGTTCGAGGACTCGTCTCCTCATTAATGCACAACAAATTCCTTCAGGAACTAACCAAGTTTTTTTTTTTCCTTCATAGGTGTAGCGTGTGCAAAACCGTCTTCCACAGCAGCTGCCAGGCAAGTGCCAGTTTCTGCCCTCGCTGCATCCGCCGCCAAAAATACCAGCAAAAACTTCAGTAACCTCTGTCCAAGCGTGCTGCTTCTTGCAGCGTGGTTGACCTTGTCGTGCCGGGGCAACCCAGAAGGAACGGAGGGGAACGGCCACAACAGGCAGAGGCTGTGGGGTGAAAGAAGGCCTCTTGCCAGCTGCGCATCTCCTCCCTCATGGGATCTGGAGAAATCAGCGATGAAGAAGAGACACACAGAGAGCAGGTGGTGATGTTCTTGAAACCATTCCCTTTCCCACAAACTTCATTATGACCTTCCTTTCAGACAAGTGTAGGCTTGTCTCATTTACCGGAAACACCAGATGCTCATTAAGGTGTTTGAGACCAGGACTTCCCTGAAGACTAAGAAGCAGAAACATTTAACAGACGTGTTTCGATTGGGAAGACAATGGGTTTTGCTTTGATTTTTAAACTTAATGCACTTTGGAGCAGAATTTGTGTGCCTTTTGCACTTTATTACAGACTTCCTCTGAAATGCCACGTGCCAAACAGCTGCTGAATTCTCTGGCACTACATTCCATCTTCCGCCTCTGGGTGTCCTCCATAAACAAAGTGACCTTCTTATAAATAACAAACTTATTTCTCTCCTCTCTCTTTTTTAACATGAGGACAATGGATTCCAGAGATGAGTTTTTTATTTTATTTTTCCTTTTAATCTTCTATGCAGATAATTAAAGTTTTATTTAATAAGAAACTTAACGTGTGGATCTCAGATTTCTTCACAACCATTCGTATTTGCAAAAGACACTTCTGAGGCAAATTCGAGATACTGCACAGTATATGACAACGGAATATAATGGTGACACTTAATGATAAAGGAAGGCAAGTTAAGAGAAGACTAGTTGGACAGAGCATTGATGAAAGTGTTTGAGATTATGGCGAGCCAGGTTTAAATAGGATATGGAAACCCACCATCTTATTTTGGGCTCATCAGTACAGTGGTACCTCGCAAAAAGAGCATAATGCGTTCTACAGGATTGCTCTTTAAGCGAAAACCATTGTAAGTGACCAATTGTGACTTCTGGTGGGGGGATTGCAAACCCCAATTTATTTGTTAAGCGAGTTTTTGGTTGGTTTTATTTGTTAAGCGAAACGAACATTCAGAAAAAATTCTACTCTTTAAGTGAGTTACTCTTTAAGCGAGGCACTCTTTATGCGGGGTTAGACTGTATCTACCAAGTTAATACAGTATGCCTTACAGCCGGGGTGTCCAAACTACGGCCCAGGGGCCGGATCCAGCCTCTGATGCCAATTCATCCAGCCCGCGAAGCCCTTGTCACTCCAGGCTTTGTGGACCGGATGAATTGGCGTTGGGGGCTGGATCCGGGCCCCCGGGCCATAGTGACCAGCTCCCTGAACCATGTGACCGTCCCACGGCCCGAAACGTTTGAGCACCCATGCCTTACAGGCTTATTGTGATGTTAAAATGGGGTTATGAACTGCTTAAACTCTGTAGAGGAAAGGTGGAATATGATTTTGTTGTTGTTTAGTCGCACAGTCGATTCCGACCCTTTATGACCCTATGGACCATTGCCTGCTAGGCACCTCTGTCTTCCACCCTCCTCCTCAACCCGCCCAGCTTTGTGCCCATTGATCTACAATACTATCTAGCCATCTCATTTTTGGCCACCCCTTCTTCTTTTGCCCTCCACCTTTCCCAGCAACAAGGCTTTCTCAAGTGAATCCTCTCTTCTCATTTGATGTCCAAAGTACTTTAGCTCTAAGAACTTAAACTATTTCACATTAGTATTGTTCACATGCAATTTATGCAGGAATGGAAATGGGTGGATGATATAAATTTTCTTTGCCAGGCACCACTCCATTTTAACCCTTAGCAGGAAGAGGAAGAGAAATGGAGCTGTTAACGCTATATAAAATGAGAACAAGTGTTGATACTAACTTTTTGGGCCATGGGCAGGTCACATGGTTCAGCGGGCCGGTCATGGTTCAGCGGGCGGTTCCTCCCACCAGAAGCAGAAGTAAAATGTGCCTTGCAATCTGTTTTGCAACAGGATGAGATAGATTTTTAGGCTGCCATTTTATCTGCTTAAACCAGGAGTTCCCAAACTACGACGCATGAGCCGGATCTGGCCCCTGCCACCAATTCACCTGCCCTGTACCACCCTCATCACTCCCAGAAGCAGAAGTTTTACTTCCACTTCCGGAAGCGACAAGGGTGGCAGGGACCAGGTGAATTGGCGGCGGGGCCCAGATCTAGCCCATAGGCTGTAGTTTGGGCATTTTACTTCATACGGGCACGTTTTATTTATTTATTTACATTTTTATACCTCCCTTCTCACCAGGGCGACCCAGGGTGGTTTACAACATCATAAAAGCATGATAAAACCCAACCCAAACCCATTGTTAAAAACTTCAAAGTTACATTTATAACATTTAAAAATTTTACTTCTGCTTCCAGGAGCATGGGCCAGATGAATGGCGTTGTGGGCCGGATCCGACCTGTGGGCTGTAGTGTGGGCACCCCTGGTTTAGCATAACATTGGGTAACTGGGAAGAGACTGGTTTGAGTGGAAACACCTGCTCAGTGAACATGGGCAGGAAATAAACTTTGTATGGTGCATTTAGGAGGAAATGCCTATAGCATAGAGGTAGGGCTGCGAGATGCAACATTACAACATGGTGTGTGGGTCGAATCCAAGAGCTAGATAGGAAACCACAAGCCTAGCTGCCACCTGCCTCCCTCTCCCCGCCCCCAGTCTGGAGAGTCCCAGCTGCAGTGTGGCCAGCAAAGCACAAGTGCAAAAAAGGCAATCACAAAATAGGCCAACTTGGAAGTCATCATGGCAAACTTGGTAATACTGTATCCTGCACCGTCTAAGTCAGTGTTTCCCAACCTTTGGTTTTTGGACTTCAATTCCCAGACTCCTAAGTCAATTCCCCAAGGCACAGATCAGCCAATGTACTGGAGTCTTGGTGGCGCAGTGGTTAAACTGATGTTCTGCAACCAAAAGGTTTTGAGTTCAATCCCAACTAGGTTGACTCAGCCTTCCATCCTCCCAAGGTCGGTAAAATGAGTACCCAGCATGTTGGGTGCAAAATGCTGATTAACTTGTGAACTTCCCAAAGAGTGCATTAAGCTATATGGGGCGGTATAAGTGTGCTTGCTTTACTTTCTGGAAATCAAAGTCCCCCTGAGGGGCGTAGTAACCACAGGACCAATCAAAACAGCATTGACTCTTAAGACATAGTAGACCTTGAGCATAAGCACAATTCATGTGGAAGCACAATTTCACTGGTTACGTTATCACCTGCTCAGTACTGCCAAAACTTTCTTTATCTTCTATGCAGTGAGGTATGGGTAAAATATATGTAAATCTGCAATAGTCCATAATGGCATACAGTAATACCTCAGATAACGCTAAGACTTGGTTCCACAAGTCTTGGTGTTATCCGATTTTTAGTGTTATCCGATCCATGTTAAAATCCTATGGGATGGATCAGATAATGTTAACGCTCCATAGACATACATTGTAACCGCACAGACTTTAGCGGTTGTTATCCGATCCATCCCATAGGTCCTTAACGTTATTCGATCCAATTCTCCTCCCCAGATTACTTAACGTTATGCGATTTTAGCGTTATCCGAGGTAAACGTTATCCGAGGTATTACTGTACTGGATCTGGGGCCTAAAACTTGGCTACCAGACACTATAGCTATGTGGCACTGGAAAATATTCTGCATATATTTGTCCCTTTATGGTGCAGAGTTATGCATGTCTTTGGTTTTAATTTTATTACATTCACATTGGAATCTATCAGACAAGAAGCAAATCAAAATAAAGACAAATGTAGCACCTTAATAACTAACTGCTGGATTTTAAAGAGAGCTTTCATGGATCAAGTCTACTTCCTCAGCTTTAATCCATAAATGCTCACATTCAAATATAGCAGTTAGGTCTTTAAAGTGCCACAATATTTTTGTCAGCTTTGATTTTGTCTTTGGGATTTTTCCTTTTTGTTTGTTTCTTGTCTCAGATGCCTCCATATACTAGCATGGCTACGACTTTGAAAACTACAATTTTGGGACCAAATCTACATTTAAGTTTGTTTAGGTCATGTTTTATTGCCTACAATTTAAAGGCCTTGGTTCTTATCTTTGATGCTGGATTAGGGTCAGTTCTCCTTTATTTGTACACCAAAGGTTTGCGATGCTTACGGAGTATTGAGTGATTTGTGACCAAAAAAAACCCCATCATCCCACATCTGAATACAGTACAGTAGTTATATTCCACTGTTTCCCCTAAACAATGCCTGCAGAGTAACATGCAGAAATCACATTTTATTTAATTCATTCCATATGTTCTAGCTTGAAAGTGTGAACAAATAGCTTGGGGAGATACAGTCTAATCTAGGAGTTCTCAACCTTTTTAAACTGGGGGTGGGTCACGCTCCCTCAGACAGCTTTGGGGGCCAGATGGCCATTTTGCCCTTCCTCCACAGCATAGCACTTCCTGGTGTGGTGGAAGAGGTGGGGGGCACATGAAATGGTGCTGTGGGCCACAGGTTGAGAATCCTTGGCCTAATCCTTATCTGAGCCTTCCACTCCATACAGCTGTTTGGTACCTGATTGGGACCAGGTTTTAGGCACACATCTTGCCAGTGGTGAAACAACCATACTGGCTGTGAGTCAACCTATATAGGGGGGATTACATGCCCCAGAGTTTCTTAACCTTGGGCCCCCAGATGTTCTTGGACTTCAATTTCTAGAATCCCTGATCAACAGGTGTTCTGACTTGGGGTTCTGGTAATTGAAGTCCAAGAACACCTGGTGGGCCAAGGTTGAAAAACTCTGACCTACCTTAAGGTAAGTCAGTCCAAATCATCCTTTGGAAGTACCTGTATCTGAATGCTGCCTTCTTGAAAGGTAAGGAGGGATGGCTTTGGCAAGGGTATCCAGCGAGTGATGTGGTAGTAAGTTTGGTAATGCAGGTGGTTGTAATGGCAGTCCCCAAGGCATTCGCTACATAAGAAGAGTCCAAATGATGCTATGTTGGGCACCTTCAACAAATGAAGAATTTAATTTAATTTGTTGACTAAAGGCTCTTACATTTCTCATTCAAAACAAAACCACCCTCAAATGCTTGCATTGCAATAGAACTATCTTACAGCCATCTAGAGTTCTTGGGGAAACCTGTGTCTTTCACAGCTGCTATGAAATGGGACAAGGGAGCCTCAAGTAGGGTAGCAAATGATGTCATAGTTCCTAATACTTGAAATTTCCTAGGGTTTCAGTCCTATAAGCCCTGGCTCCACTCCTTCACTACATTAAATAACCCCCATTGAAGGCTTCTCTCCTGCTGACTTTGATGTCTTTTCACCCATCCTTTCTTTACTACACATAAATGGTTCCCATGTTCAAAAGACATGGTGCAGCTTTGCTTTTAGCTCATTAACTGGTTTTCTATGAATTGTTTGCAATAGTAGCCATGTTAGTCTGTGGTTCAGGCATATCAGAAAACAAAACAAGAACAAAATAATAATAAAATTAAAACATGAACACTTTAAGGACTAACTGCTACATTTTTATTGTTAGCTTTCGTGGATCAAGTCCATAAAAGGTTAACAGAAGAAGTGGACTTGATCCACAAAAGCTAACAGTAAAAATATAGCAGTTAGTCTTTAAAGTGCTGCAGTGGCTTTGTTTTATTATTATTATTGTTCTTGGTTTGTTTTCTGATTTTCTATGGCAAAGGGGGGGTGGAAGGATACAAAATACAACATGGAGAAATGTGGGAAATTAAAAAATGGAGGGCAACAATATTGAGATTGGTCTCCCTGTAAAATTTAGTCAATTAGGTAGAGTAATGGCACAATAAAAGCCTTATCATGAAGGACCCTTCATCTGTTGTCATTCGTCTTACAAATAGGTTCCAGAGCCCCTTTGCTACCATTTAGCACCCCAAAATACTTGTTTTAAATATATATTAATGACTAGCCTTTGAAATGTGGTGCTGGAGGAGAGTTTTGAGAGTCCCCTGGACAGCGAGGAGAACAAATAGGTCAATCTTACAAGAAATCAAACCTGACTGCTCCTTTGAAGGTCAAATAGTAAAGATGAAGCTAAATTACTTTGGACATCAAAGGAGAAGAGAGGATTCGCTTGAGAAAGCCTTGATGCTGGGAAGGGTGGAGGGCAAAAGAAGAAGGGGACGGCCCAAGATGAGATGGCTAGATGGTATTGTAGACACAATGGGCACAGAGCTGAGCGAGTTGAGGAGGATGGTGGAGGACAGAGGTGCCTGGTGGACAGTGGTCCATGGGGTTGCAAAGGGTCGGAATCGACTGTGCGACTGAACAACAACAAAAGTCTCTTATACTATTTTTCCACTCTATTTTTGGGGGGTGACTTTGGTGTGATTCTGTGGCAGAAATTTGATCCCTGGGTACAAAAGTTGCCCAGTCCTGCAATAGCACAAAGGGGCAGCAAGGAGATTACACAAAATCTTACTTTGAACCAGACAAATTGCTGTGATAAAGCAGTTCAGTTTAGTCCACATCCAAATAAATCCACCCAGTAATGCTGACGATTACATTAGTGATGCTACATCCTCATTTCAAAGGTTCAGATTGCCTTACTTTTTAGCAATGTCGGCTTGCAGGTGTAAATAGTTTATACTGGCCTAGAGACATTTCTACCTATGAAACAGAAAAGGTAAGTGTCACCTTCCTTCTGTTGGTTGGGATCCCCTTCCCCTCCGGAAATGTCACTCAGATAAGATAGTTATAATATAGTCTATACTCATACCTTTTTGTCATTAGCTTGTAGAGTGTTTCCTATACATTACTGCAGTAACAACAGTCTTGCAGAGTAAGCCAGTAAGTCTAACCATGTTAAGAAAATGTCCATGGTACCTATAAAATGCAGGTGAAGTATGTTGGAGGACACTGTAGTCCTTTCCTGTCCTATGTCGCTCATCCTCACACTCCCCTTAAGACTAGAAAGTCGGGGTTCGATACCCAATTGCTGCACAACAGATCTTGGGGACATGAAAGGAGCCTCATTCGAGCAAACCCCGAGTGGAGTTTCTCCAGCAAAAGTCCTTTCAACCCAGAGTAATTTCTGACACTAAATTTATTTTTAGTTCCCTTCATTTCGGCATTTTTAGCCTACTTTAGACATCTGTTGAAAGATGTTCTTGCCCAGCGTTTAAGGCTTAATATAACTGTCTGCTTTTAACTAGGAATCTTTGTATTGTCGTTTTTCCAGATTGTCTTGCTCACCTTCTTTGTAGTTAATAGATTTTATTATTATTTTCAGCTGTCTTATTTGTACTTCCCTACAGCCATTCACTAAACAAAGAAGCAAATTAAAATCTGTGCTGAGTATGCAAACCTTCTGGTTTTTAAATGTGCAGTGATTTCCATTGGCAATGTAAAAAAAAAAATTTTTTTTAATGTAATGATAATCATAATCCACAATCTTAGCCAGTGTACTACACCAGCTCATGAAACTGCTACTTAGAAGTCAACTGGGGCATATTCTCCCACTCTGGGCAGTGTACAACAAATTAAAAGATTTTTCCACGTAACAATATAAAATTAAACATAAATGCTAAACCAAGCAGAATAAATTATGGGCTAGAACCGTGATGGCAAACCTTGACACTCCAGATGTTCTTGGACTTAAATTCCCAGAAGCCCAGGCACCTTGTGAGTCCATGCAAATGGGTTTACTGTGATTCATCTGGCCCGCGCTGCCCTCGTCACTCCCGGAAGCGGAAGTAAAACGCTTCCACAGGGACACATTGTACTTCCACTTCCGGGAGCGACGAGGGCAGTGCGGGCCGGCTGAATCGCAGTAAACCCATTTGTGTGGATTCACGGGGGGCTTCTGGGAATTGAAGGCCAAGAACAGCTGGTGTGCCAAGGTTTGCCATCACGGGGCTAGATCAATGATGCCCCAAAGGAAGGCAACACACGTGCCCCATCCAGTTGCTTTCTCATATTTCTGGTTAAAGAGACACTGTCAGGATCCTTTTGGGGCCCAAGGCAAGGAGCTAAAGAAGCTAAATAAGATCAATTTCATTAAGTGATCCTCTGACTCACGGTGGGCGGGACAGGGAAGGTGAAATGCTGAGGCTGGTCGGAGGTTGTGTACATGCAAACAGAGTGACACTCTCTGAGTCACTAGCCCTTCCCCCACCCTTCCCTGGCCTTGGGGAGACTTCCTTTGAGTGAGGAAGTTTCCTTCCTCCATCCCGTTCTTGCTAATGGGAACACCCACAACACTCTGCCTGCTTGCTTACTAGTCTCGTGAGTGTGATCCTGCATGGGTTCAGGAGCTTCAGCCAAGCAGGGGCACAGCAGAGGACTTAGAAGAGTAGTGGACCCCAAACATCTGGAGGCTGGCTGCAAGAGGAGCATGGATATGCATATAAACACCTGTGCACTACTACTGGATGTGTGACCTGCATGCAGAGACAGCTGAGATCAAGTGAGGTGTAGTGAACTTGGGTGTGTAGTTCCCACTCTAGCAGTATCTTTCTGACTTCTGTTTCTCGGGCTATATTCAGAGCGCATGTCCTGGACGCTCTGGTTGGGACGCCGGTGGCTGCCAAAATGAGAATGAGTTGTTTTGGTTTCTCCCGATGATCGTGCAAATGAAGGAACTTCTACTGTTGAGCTGGTCTTCTTCTGCTCTGGTAGAGATCTTTGGGATGAGTGTCCTGACCCAGCCTTTGTTTCTGCTGCCAATTCCCCACCCCCACCCCCACATGCATGTCCGCTTCATGTGAAGAACCCAACAGAAATCTCCATTTTGTGAGATCCCAGCCATCTCCCTCTTGTCCTTGATGCAGCTCAGAGCAGAGGAGGACTGGAGGCAGGTTGAGACCAGACGCACGGGCTCAGGCAGGTCCGAGCAGATTCTGACACAATCAACAACAAGGAAGGGCCAGGATGCGGTTGTAGACGTGGGACGGAAATACAAGCAAATGGGCCAGCGTCAGAAAGGAGAACTAAAAAGATGTGAGCTGACAGGTAAGCCCAGATAAATCTATGGGGATGAGGTGTAGGGAGGTTGGCTGGGTTTTTCCAGGGGCAGCCTAGAAAACTGGTGGCAGTGGTCTTTTCATTTCATCAGGGTTGCTTCAACAGAGGGTAGAAGTGCAGGGCGTGAGTTGCATTTTTGTCAATCAGACTGCCGAGAGCAACCTGTTCCTTATGGGGCTGCAGTGCTTGCCTGGGCAGGCAACACTTCTTGAGGGTAAGAGAAACAGAATCTGGCCAGCTCCTCCCCATTTCACCTCCAGTTCAGAGGAAAAGATTGCTCTCAGGGGTTCCTCCTGAGATGAATGGTCATAAAGATGCTCAAAATGTCTTCCAGCTAATTCACTTGACAAACTAGAATTGATAGAGGTGGCGGGTCTCTACTATTCACCAGCAAACCATAGCTGACACAATCCCTGGGATGGTGGGGCTTTACTCAGGGGGGAGAGAGAGAGAGAAAGGTCAGAGAAATGGTTCGGATCCCACCCAGCCCTTAGCCTGTGTAATGGAAGACTTCCTCAGATTGTTTTCCTCGTCTCTACAATGGGAGGAATGGACAGTGTTGTTCAATGAGAACAAACTCAGGGGCATGGATACTCTTGGTCTGGAAGTACAAAACAACATTGAGTTGCCCTCTGAAATAATATGAAGTTCAGATCAAAGCAAGGAGGAAGGTCACAACCTTCAGCTCTGGTCTCCTCTCAAAAGCTGGAATCTACTGACATCATAAGTCTAAAACATGGGAGTTCCTTTTCTAGCCATTCTTGGTAGAGTCTGCTGATGTGTTTTCTTTCCATTTGTTTGGCTAATCATTCTTTAAAATAAATCCATGAAAGGGCAATAACTGGTGACAATGAGTTCCATAAGTTATGCTTTCCATCATGTTGGGGGAAATGTTACTCAGCATCAAAGCTCAGTACAACCAGACATGTCCTCAGTACAGTCAGAACCGGACGCTACTTAGCTTTCTGTTAAGTATGTAGTTTGACTCCTTTACTTTAAAGGCATATGTGCAACCAACTGCTCTGTCAATACCGTTTTGCAGGTTCCTAACGTCTAGTTGAGGTGAGTTCTTGCTTGGATTGCATGGACTGAGTAGTGGGGAGGGTACTGCATTGATGTACCAGTACCACCTACCTCTTACAGAAGGACAGATAGACAAACTGACTTTTGGTTCCTTTCAGTATAGTTTCTTTGGGAATAGGTTATGTACAGTGGTGGGCTCCAAAAAAAAATACTATCATACTGTGGGCATGGCCAGGGGGAAAGCCCTGCGTTGCACCCGAATTAGGATTACTTTATTTCAAAACTTGGATGGGCGGGACCAGACAGAATTTCTGCTACTGGTTCTGGCGAACTGGTGCGAACCTGCTGATGCCCACCACTGGCTATGTCTCTTGGTGAGGCTGTCTCCACCGGAACCTGGCTTCGAAATCTGTTTTCAGGACAAGGACTCAGACAAACATAAACACAATAAAGGGAATGCTTCTGAACATGGCAGAGAACTCTATCCTTAGTTTATAGTCTGGGGTCAGGTCAGGTTCTCTACCCCCATAATATATACTGTATTGACATTCTATATCTGCGTCATCACACATCTTGTTACTGGGACCCTCCTCAAAACACAGGAGAAAATACAAGGTGGATTATCTGACTATCTAGCCATCTAGGACAGCCATTTCTGTGAACCATCTCTGATGCCAACCAATGCAACTCACCCATGCTTCTTAGGATTGCCAGGCTTAGGGTGCCAGCTGAAGTCTCAGATAACGACTATGCTTCTTTGGGTCTCCAGGACTTGTATCTAATCCTATTGTGAGCAATACTAGAGGAAGAGAATATCTGATTTCTGTGGGTGTTGTGGTTTTAAAACATGGACACCCATCACCAGCCATTCACAGGACCTACTGGGAAAGTGTCTATAGATTAATGTATCTGAACAATGCCGGTGCACCCCAAAAGCCAGGAAACAAGGGAGGGAGCTGAGGAGATAGCAGGTGGGTGCACATACTTGAGTCCATTGTACCATTTGTCACAAGGCAGGTTGTTGCACATCTGCATAACAATACAGTATATGAGCCTCCTTAGTGCATAAGTTCTAATGGCAATGGTATAAGACATGAAAAATAACTTCCCAGCAACTGCTGGTGAATCTTCCATAAGTGTGAGCAATCATATATTACTTCGTTAACCAGGGATTTCCTAGATTCTGGGGCCAATCACCTGAATGTTCTGTCTTGCCTGTTTGCACAGGCTTTTAGCCCAGAAAGAATTTCCCCTTCTGCCCAAATCTTGTCTGCCACACCCCTCTGACACCGTGGGGATCTGCCCTTTATCTCAGGTTTAGATTCTGAAATCTCGGGGGACAGAATGTGCCTGCACTGGTAACCAAACCCTTACAGTTTCTATGTAGACCACACCTGGCAACCCTACAAACCATATATGTTTGCTTTATCTTCATTGTTTAATTTATAGCCTACCTCTCCACGAAAAGCAGAGCTTAGCAACCCACAATACAGTAAAACCCTGACTTACATATGCCTCGAGTTACATAAAATTCGAGTGATTTTGCATTAAAACCATGTCCCGATTTACATAAATGTCCCGATTTACATAACACAATTTCCAATGGGTTTGCTTTGAGTTACATAAAATATTCATTTTTCGTATGGGTTTGCTTTGAGTTAGGTAAAAAAATTGTTTTTCCTATGGGGTTGCTTCAGTTTACATAAATATCATTTTCCTATGGGTTTGCTTCAAGTTAAGTAAAAAATGCATTTTTTCTATGGGTTTGCTTTGAGTTATGTAAAAATTCATTTTTCCTATGGGTTTGCTTCGAGTTAAGTAAAAATCCAATTTACATAAAAGCCTACGGAACAGACTTTTTATGTAAGTTGGGGTTTTACTGCAATAAAATATAGGGTTATCATTAAAATATAAGATCAAATCAGTATGTATGAATAAAAAGAGAATAAACAGCACCCAGCAATTTCAAAGGCATTTCAGCCTGACTAAAAATACCTGCTAGCTGGCAGGAGGCAACACAGGTGAAACAAATCTGACCGCTGTGGCAGGATGGATTATGGGAGCAGCTACCCCAAAGGCCCTCTCTTGTTCACCCACTAAATAGGCTTCCAGTGAGCTTGGAAGCTTAACTTTTTTAAAATAAAAAATAGGCCTTTCCTATGGATGTTTAAAACCCAGGAAGGTTTTTTTTTGAGTTGGTTTTCACCAAGTAGGGCGGCATATAAATCGAAATAATAATAATAATAATAATAATAATAATAATAATAATAATAATAATAATAATAATAATAATAATAATAATAATAATAATAATAATAATAATAATAATAATAATAATAATAATAATAATAATAATAATAATAAAAGGTTCATATGAGATAATGCAGTCCTTCAAACAGTGTGATTGTAAACTCTAAGTAGGGCTTTATAGATCATAGTCTGCACCTTGACTTGGGCCCAGGAGAAAAGTGATAGCTAGTGAAACTGTGATATCCAGGAAGTCATATGCTCCCTGTGACTAGGTTTGGCGGATCATTGGGCTGTTAACATTCCGAACCAGGTGTACTCTTGCATTACTTTTCTTCAATACAGGCCCATGCAATCTGCACTGCAATTATCTTGATGTGAAGTAATTAAGCTTTATGTCAACATATGAACAGCTCAGACATCGTTAGGAATGCATTTAACACAACTATCTAAAATCAACTTCTAGTCATTTCCAAACCTTGGCATCGAGGTTCAGGACCAATTCCAGGAGCACACCCAAACTCCAGAATTGATTCTTCAAGGAGAGCATCGTCTGTCTCTTTTCCCTTGTCTGCTTTTCAGCTATCCAGAACCTCTGTACTGTATGGATTCACCTTTCGTTTCCTCAAATTCATCCAGTCTACTGCCAGTTCCAGATTTAATAATCTGAACAACTTTCTTGGCATAGGACTTCATGGGAGGTTTAGCCTAAATTCAAGTAGATTCTGACAGTATTGTTCTAGCCCAGTGATGGCGAACCTTGGCACTCCAGGCGTTCTTGGACTTCAATTACCAGAAGCCCAAGTCAGCACTCCTGAACTAATCAGTGTTGCACAATGGAATGAGGGACAATTGTGTCTCCCAGCTCCTGCCAACCTAGCAGCTCGAAAGCAAGAAATTGCAAGTAGATAAATAGGTTGAAAGAAGAAAGTGCAAAAGCTGGCTTGAGACTCAATATAAAGAAAACCAAGATAATGGCAACAGGCCCTATCAGTCCCTGGAAAATAGATGGGGAAGAAGTAGAAGCAGTGACAGATTTTACTTTCTTAGGATCAAACCTCACTGCAGATGGAGATTGCAGCCATGAAATAAAAAGGCGACTGATTCTTGGGAGGCAAGCAATGAGAAACGTGGGGAACATAGTTAAAAGTAGAGACATCACCTTGCAAACAAAAATTCGCATAGTCAAAGCAATGGTATTCCCGGTGGCAATGTATGGTTGTGAGAGCTGAACCATTAGGAAAAATAAGCACAGAAGAAGAGATGCCTTTGAGATGTGGTGTTGGAGGAAGTTTTGAGAGTACCCTGGACAGTAAGGAGAACAAATAGGTCAATCTTAGAAGAAATTAACCCTGACTGCTCCTTAGAAAGTCAAATAGTAAAGATGAAGCTAAAGTACTTTGGACATCAAATGAGAAGAGAGGATTCGCTTGAGAAAGCCTTGATGCTGGGAAGGGTGGAGGGCAAAAGAAGAAGGGGGCGGCCAAAAATGAGATGACTAGATGGTATTGTAGACACAATGGGCACAAAGCTGAGAGAGTTGAGGGGGATGGTGGAGGACAGAAGTGCCTGGCGGACAGTGGTCCATTGGGTCGCAAAGGGTCAGAATCGACTGTGCGAGTGAACAAGAACAACAAATAGGTATTGCTTTCTCAGGAAAGGTAATAGAATTCTATGCACTCCAGTGTCTAGTTGAACTTGCTACATGACCACGGAAATGTCTGCAAATGCAGACAGCACTGGCTGTAAACAGAAAGGACCACCGCCCTCGAGAGTCGGGTACAACTGGCTTTCGAGCAAAGGAGACCTTGAATCATCACTTTGTTTTTCCAGAGACATCGGGTTGATCTCTGTCACTAACAGTTGGCTGAGTAGAATAGCATTTTGTTCTCATTTTGTTTATATGGTGCTATCTAGGTGATTTAAAATGCATACTGTATAATTCTCCAGCCAGAATTATAGGAGTTGCACTGGATTACAGCTTCTGGATGACTGGCTGGGAGAATGTGAAGGCTATTCTTCAACATAAGCAAGAAAGGGCAGAGTTTCATCTAATTTAGCTAACTGTTTCCAACAGTGATTAAACCATTGGCACTGGAAGGTTACATGCAGAACATCAAAGTAATTATTAGCTCATATTATAACATAGTTTCAGTGGTGGGTTGTTAAAATCTTCACTACCCCACCATGACGTCATGGGCGGAGCAAAAAATTTTTAAAATGTCTGTGCATGCGTCACACCTCCATTTGATGCATGCATAGTTCTTTTTAGTGTGGATGCATCAAACCGCTATTTGATGTATGTGCACTAAAAAAAAAAGGACTGTGTATGTGTCAAACGGAGGTTTGACGCATGCGCAGTTCCAGGCAGCCAAAATGGCTGATTGGAAAAACATTTTTGGAGGGTGCCAGAGAGGCGACCAAACTGGTTGCCTGGGATTTTACCACCACCACCCCGCGACCCTTTCTGATGGGGTGCTACCGGTTCGGGTGAACCGGTCCAAACCGGTAACATCCCATCACTGCATAGTTTGGGCACCCTTGAATTAAGTAGAGCAACAAAGGTAGCTTGGTGAAAAAGACAAGAGTGCTAGGAAAAAGTGGAAGACCATAGAGAAAGAGGAAGGCCAAATATGAGATAGACTGTATAAAGGAAGTTGTGGACTTGAATTTGCAAGAGCTGATTAGGGTAATAGAAAATTTTGGACCCCACTCTTTCATAAGGTCGTCATAAGCTGGAGATGACTTGACAGCACATAACAAATAAATTCAACGCAGATTTTGAATTGAGACAGGCACTGTACTTTCGTTTATCTACTTATTTTTAAATATAGGTACAAAAGAAGAGAAAAGAGACTAATCAAACCAAAACAGAAACCTGAGGTAGTGAAACTGTGAAAAAGGAAACCACAGCTGAGTGGTAGGTGATACACTTAGGCTACAATTCAAACCTTCCCCAAACATCACCAGCAAATGGAGCTTAAGCTAAAGAGTAGCATCGGACACTGAGAGCAGAAATTGCTGAGCTGAGAGGACCAAAGTCCAATAATACAACTCAATAGTATTGGACTGACCAACCAACATTTTTCCAACCAGTAAAACTTTGTAGGGTTCCCCTTTTCCTATAGGAATCTTTAAAAAGTTTTGGTTTTGGTTTTTTTGGACTACAGGTCTCAAAATCCTCCCCAGCAAGGATTCTAGCTGCTGTGCCAGTTGCAAGATCCTAGGGGTTGTAAACAAACAATTTTTCTGAGTTCTGTAGCTAAACCCAAGTTTTCCTCTCCTCTTGGTTTGACATAGCCTATCCCATGTATTTAGAGCATGAGCAATAGAAAAATCACTGTTGTCTTTCAGTCTACCACTGTTGTAATAATGTATTTCAGTGATTTTCAATCTTCTCAACCACTTGCTCCTTTGTTGGGTTTTGAGAAATTCTACTGCCTCCCCATCTCTCCATCACTCATTTTAACCACCACCACCCCATGTGAGTGGGTGAGTGAGTGAGTGAGTAAAATTGTAATGCAAAGCCTAGCAAAAAAATATTTTAAATTAATGCCCTGGAAAGAAATAGAATAATAAAAAATACCTGTTTAATTGGATTTTTAAAAGAACAATTATTATGAAGAATTTCACTCTTACATCTGCCCTGATGTTCCTTCATTATTTCTTTGGGGAACCACAACCTTCGATTCTGGAACTACCATATATACTCGAGTATAAGCCGAGTTTTTTAGTCCCAAAAATGAGGTCCAAAAAGGCAACTCAACTTATACACGGGTCAGTGACCACAAGGGTCCCAAGACCGTGCCGGATTGAGATGTGCCAACAATTTAATTAATGTTACCATATTTTCATGAATTTTGATTATTGAAACTCACTAGCAGCTGCTGCATTTCCCACCCTCGGCTTATACTCAGGTCAATCTAATTTCCTGGGTTTTCAAGTCAAAATTAGGTACCTTGGTTTATATTCGGGTTGGCTTATACTTGAGTGTATACAGTAATAATTATAAAAATTTATGAGATAGCCACATATTAGCATGAGCTCTGTAACCTCTAAGAGGATAGTATAGAGCACAGGTTCTCAACCTGTGGCGTGTGGACCAGCCCATGGCACCATTTCATGTGGCCTGAATCATTGCTGCTGCCACCACCAGAAGCATAAGTGGACTCATTTATGACAGCTGTAAATACACCCGCAGCTGGCATAAACGTGTTTACGACAGCCGCGGATGCATTTTACGGCAGCATTTACGGCGGTCTGGCCTGCTCAGCTGTCTGAGGGGGCGTGGTCTGGCCCATGGATTTAAAAGGTTGCGAATCCCTGCTGTAGAGCTAGAAACGGGGCAGGAGATAAGAAACGATATTTAAATCTTTGGACAAAGGTGAGTAATGAAGGAAATACTGGAGATGCAAACAAAGTACAGTATGCAGGTTACGTTGAAGAAAAAGTGGAAAGGGCAGAATTCCTCTCTCATAATTATTATTATTATTATTATTATTATTATTTCGACTTGTATGCCGCTCTACTCAGTAAAGACTGACTCAGAGCGGCTCACAGCATTCACAAATAACAATATTACAGTGCAAACCAAAATACACTAGCATATATAACAAAACAATTAAATACAGTAAATACTATACAGATCAATACTCCTACAATATTGTAGTAGAATCAAAATACAATAAATATTATCACAGCACAATCCTCAATATACAATAAAAAATTCAACAGTGTACAATATACAATATACATTACAGTAATGCATTACAGTAATCAGGTCTGTAGGTGACCAAAGCATGTGTGATCATGAGCAAGGAGTCCCGATCTAGGAGCGGGCTTCACTGGCGTATGACACGAAGTTGTGCCGCCTCCGAGCCAGTCCCTAATGATGGCAAATTGAAGTCCCCCAGAACCATAAGTCTGGGGAGCTCCAATGCCAACATGGAGACTGCCTCAAGTTGCTCAGGCAGGGAACCCGCAAGCTGAATTGTGGGAGGAAGAGTCAGGGTGCTTTACAACGAAGTCCATTGTCACACAGCTTATAATTAGAATACTATGTATGGCATTTGTTTTCACAAGGAAGAGGATAGGTCACCAATCCATGCTCTCCAATCAAGGTAATGGGTAGATGTAATCTACAGTATCCCGTGCAGTATATCTCTGTGCATGGTGGAATACTGTGCACGAGTCGTACTTGTGGGCTTTCAAAGGCATCTATTTGGCCACTGTGAGGAATACGATGCTGGATTAGAAAACCCTTTGGGTCTGATCAAGCAGGTGCCTTAAAAAAAAAATAAAAGGGAAAAGCCTGCTCGGTTCTAACAGTGGCTTCAGTTCCTATGTGTGATGGAAAATAACTCCAAACCAAGCATAATATGTAGTCAACATTGACCAAGGATAAGAGGAGAAGGCAACTATGTTTTGGAAAATGGCCTTACATTAATCTCTGATCCAGAACAGCTGAAGGCTGTTTCACATATTCAACAGTGGAATACAAACTGTCCAGCTTCTTCTTTTTTTGTCCAGGTCAGACTTTAAACTGCCGAAATGAAGCCACCTTCTTGGCTTTGTCATTGGCCAAAATTAAATCTTCATTGGTACATGCGTCTGACAGTAGTTGAAGAACCAGTAAATGAGCCGGATTCTGTATCTTTCCACATTCACACAGTGAGTTGTTGTCTGTCAGCAGCCCTCACTTGAGCATGTTGGTCTTAACTCCGACCCTCAGCCTATTCATGGTCCTCCAAGTGACTGAGGGAAGGTTGAGTTCCCTCAGCCATATCTTCTTTTAATGTTATTCATATTGTCCAACTGAATGCAGCCCAATTTTCCCCAGGATTCATAAAAAATGAATTTATCCTAAAAAGGTTGATATACTTAATAAGCTAAAAAGTAGGCTCTTTTGTCATTTAGGCATACTTCACTTAACCTGCTATTGAAAAGATTCAGTTTAGAATTAAGCAAAATGAAATCAGAAAACTGGAACTCTCTATAGACCTTGGTCTAGCTAGCAGAAGCAGAATAGTTATGCCAGTGCTGTATCCAGAACTTGAAAAGTTTTTACCTATAACTCATTGCTATTTCTGGTAAAAAGGACACAATAGCATTAAATTCCAAAAGCAACGTGTCATGCCGGAATGATGTTATTTTGGACACACATGCTGAGTAATGTTTTTGGATTATTTTTAAGGAATTATTAGAGTCATTCTAATGGATTTTTCCCCCAGATCTGTGTCATTCATTTATCAATCCTCAATTTTGTCTCATTATTTTTTAAAAGTAAGCATGCAATTAAAAGAAATAATACTCAAGAGTACAGTTATGTGTTACTAATCATTTCTCATGAGTTTTATGACAGTGAATTACCCTCAGGGTCATTGCAATGAGTTGCATAATGGATTACTTTTTTTAATCTTCTAAGGGCTGCAGTGGATGGCTCCCATTTTTGCTTATGTGAACAGCATTCCGTGCACTCCGGTGTCTAGTCATGCCTGCCACATGACCACGGAAACATCTGTAGAAGCAGACAGCGCTGACTCTTCGGCTTTGAAAGAGAGATGAGCACTGAACCCTAGAGTCAGATACGACTGGCTTTCAAGCAAGGGAAACCTATGAGGACTGCAGAATTCTCCTTGTTAAATACTTATTTGTTCTTCCTCTATTAACAAGAATTAAACATGAAAAGCATACCTTTAACTGTGCTTCCCCACCCCAAAGAAAGAAAAGTATCTATGGTTCAATACCTGCATGATCCCTCCAGATTTTCCTTTGCTTGCTGTATAGGAGGCTGATTTTCCTATATACCTGTATTACAGTTTAAAATAGCTAATCTATCCTTGCTACAGATTTTTTTCTCCCTTGTCTTTCAGAGAGAAGAAATTGTTCCCAATAAGAAAGCTGTTTTTTGGACACTAGGATGGCATCATCAGGCAGAGAGGGAAAGGAGACCTATGTCCTGGTTGAGTATGCCTTTGAATACACCTCAAAGGATGGGCATTTTATATCAATCAAGCCAAATGAGAGATACATGCTTCTGAAGAGAACAAATGATCACTGGTGGCATGTGAGAAAAAGCAAAGAAGACCGGCCTTTCTACATCCCAGCAAAATATGTTAGAGAGTTGGGGCCTCTGACCCAGACTATACTCTCACCTGACAAACTACCCCCCACAACTTTCTCGGATAATGCCAATTTAAAGACACCCATCCCGGTTGGTGGGGAACACCCTCCCGAGTATGAATACCGTTTTGTGAATGCTGTTCAAGAGCATGAGGTAGATTCCTCTCAACTACCTGTCTCTTTTGGAGTGGTAAGAGCAGCTCACTCAGAGGTCAGTGGGAAGACATTGCCTTCCATTTCTGGAGTACCAAGACCCACACTTTCTCCACTCAGTGCATCGCATGGTTCCCTCAAGCCTCCCTATAATGACGGCCCCAACTGTTCCCTGGCTGGTGGGGGCCATTCTAATGAACATATGAGGCCTACAGTGTCTCTGGATGACTTAGCAAGGCTGACACCTCACAGCCAGGCTGGGGTTGGGAACTCAGGATTATACAAAGCTGCTTCTTGGGGTTCTCCTCAGCCGCTCCTGAAAAGTACCTTGGAAAATGTGGACAAGCCCATGGTGGAAAGAGTGGACCAAGAGATGCAGCAGTTGAATCCCACAGAGGTAAAGTATTGTAGGTGGAAGAAATTTTGATTGATGTCTGCTTAAAAATTACATTTTGACAGCTCCAATTTTGCAGAGAAATGCTTCTTTGTAATTATGTTTGCATTAGGACAACTGTAGAGCTTTTAAAAATTACATGCTTGGAGGATAACTCCCAGATTATCCTAACCTGAAGAATCAGTGGCAACTCCAATGCTAACAGCTGTAGTTCAAAACAGTATCTTTTCCAAGTTCTGACCAACTATTAGGACCACACATCTCTGCTTCTTTAGATTTTCCAACAGGTTCAAATGTTTAGATAAGGTTCCAAGGCTCAATTAATCAAAGGATGCAACTCTTCATATGTTTAGAAGCAATATCTTCATGTCAGGCCATGACAAGTTCTGTGCCTGCAATTTAACTCCAGTTAACTGTGTCATCTACATTCTTCCTTTGATGCCAATTGCTCTTTTTTCTTGGATTTTACAGATTTGGTACATGATTATTACAGTGGTGGGCTCAAAATTATTACCACACTGTGGGCGTGGTATGGTGGGCATGGTCAGGGGAAAAGCCCTACATTGCCCCCGAATTAGGACTATTTTATTTCAAAACTTGGATGGGTGGGGGCAGCCAGAATTTCTGCTACCGGTTCTGGTGAACTGGTGCGAACCGGCTGATGCCCACCACTGGATTATTACATTATTTGCACTGGAAGTGATTTTTCTAAGGCCTTAGAAAAGGGGTTCTGATTCTCCCCCATTTTTGCTGCATCACAAGGTAGAGAGGATGCTGCCTGAAAAAAAGTTTTAAAAGACTAGGACTAGAGATAATGTTTACAAATTATGATAAACCATGGCTTGTCTTAACCATGGTTTCTTGCTTAATAAATTAGTTGTGTAGCAGGTGATCAGCAAACCATGGCTTGTACTCCCCATTTCTGGTTTGATTGCCTCCTGTCCTCCATATCAGATGCTATTGCAGGGTGGGCAGCTGGGAAATGAGCCAGAGGCAAGGCACAATGGTTAGTTTGGACATTATAACATGCCATGGCTGACACTAGGCAGCCACAAGCTGTAGATAAAAATTGTGGATTCTGGTTGGTTTGTAAAGCATCACATGTTAATGGAGGCAGGCTTGCACACCACAAACCAGATTTCAACAAATGATTCCAAGGGAAACTTATAGGGAAAGTACTGTTTCAGGCTACAGCTTTTGGAATCTACCGTAGTAGATACTGTATATACTCGAGTATAAGTCTAGTTTTTTAGCCCTCAAAATGAGATCCAAAAGGGGAACTTGACTTAAACTCGGGTCAATGATCCTGAGGGTCCCAAAACTGTGGAGGTGAAAATTCAAACATACAGTTTTTAAAAAGCAATAACACTACTGTAAAAACTCAAAAACATACCTACACAAATGTCTAAATTAATTAATTTTACCATATTTTCATGTATTTTAATTACTGAAACTCACTAGCAGCTGTTGCATTTTCCACTACCAACTTATACTCGGGTCAATATATTTCCCTAGTTTCAGAGGTCCAAATTAGGTACCTCGACTTATATTCGGGATGACTTATAGTCGAGTATATACGGTATGCTGAATATGGGATTCTGACAGTTGTAACCTAAAAGTTAACTATTCCCAAATTCACATTATAGCTTTTTGTGATATATGCAGTCAGTTCAAATACTGAAGCCAAACAAATTTACTCCTTTTTGAGCCACATAACATTTTCATGCAGAATTTAAAAAAAAGACTCATCCATTTACCATCACATCTGGAGAAAACTCAGAAAGAGAACAAGCACCTGGGCAGCTTAACGTTGTTGTATGTTCTCGTGGTTAGGAGCCCTCTGTTTTGAAATACAGTAGTACCTCGTTTAAAGAGCATAATGTGTTCCACAGGATTGCTCTTTAAGCAAGTTTGCTCTTTAAGTGAAACACCATTGTAAGTGACCAATTGTAACTTCTGGTGGCCAGGATTGTGACCCCGATTTATTTGTTAAGCGAGTTTTTGGTTGGTTTTAGTTGTTAAGCGAAGCAACCATTCAGAGAAAATTCTGCTCTTTAAGCGAGTTAGTCTTCAAGTGAGACACTCTTTATGTAAGGTTTGACTGTACTTTCATTTCCCATTGAAAGTTGGGCAAACAAACAGGAAAAAGGCAGACCTTTTGCAGGTTTTCTAAGAGAGAAGTGAGCAGGCCAGTTGCGGTTCGTGTCATGTGTGATAAGGATAGCAGCATTTAACTTTAAATAAAATGCCCATACGAGTTGCAAATAGACTTTGCAAGCTTCTTTTTGCCAGCTTCTACTCCAAGAGTTTTAACTACTGCTAGATCTTCAGATATTTCTGAATTATAATGAAGATTATCATCATACTGTGAGACGGTTGAACCAGGGTGCTTTATCTCAAGTTTGGAAACACACTGGCTCACTCCATTTTCTGGTGACTACATGACATGGAGGCAGTGGTGGGATTCAGTTTTCTTTACTACGGTACCTACTCTGTGGGCATGGTATGGTGGGCGTGGCCAGGGGAAAAACCCTCCATTCCACCTGAATTCAGACTACTTTATTTCTAAACTTGGATGGGCAGGGCCAGACAGAATGTCTGCTACAGGTTCTGGCGAACTGGTGTGAACCTGCTGGATTCCACCACTGCATGGAGGCAATTGTGAACCAGTCCAATCCTTGTCTCTGCCTATCTGCACCTTTTTTTGAGTCTCTGTCAGGGTGTCTGGTTTCTTAGCGTGGGTAGGATGACTCCATTTTAGTTTGGTTTCTGACATAGACCTCTCAGGGGAAACCAGGCGTGGATTACTGTGAAGAAAGATTTAAGAATTTATGGAACTAATCACACAGCATTGACCAGATGAAGTTTCCAGAGTCTCACCTTTCCTTAATTCTTAGCTTACTAGTACAGTTCCCAACATATCAAGATGTTAAATGGAAGACTATCTCCCTTGGCTCATGTCTGGTGTGAATATTCCTTTATTTTAGTCTGCCACCAAAACCATCTTCAGAACCATCTTCTGACGACATAAGACTAACATTAAATGCAGCAGTTAGTCTTTAAAGTGCCACAATGTGGGTTTTTTTTTTGTCTTTTTGTTTACTCTCAGATATTTAACTGGTTGTATTTAGTTTATTTGTTGTTCTTGTTCACCGCCTGGAGTAGTGGAACACATTAGACTGGTGGTACATAAATTTGGGGAGTGGGGTGGCTTAGCGGTTAAGACACTGAACATGATAACCGGGAGGTCAGCAGTTTGAGACCCAAGTGCTGCATGATGGACTGAACTCCCACCTGTAGTCCCAGCTCCTGCCAACCTAACAGTTAGAAAGCAAGAAATTGCAAGTAGATAAATATGTTACTGCTTCAACAGGAAAGGTAGCAGTGTTCCATGTGCTTCAGTGTCTAGCCATGCCTGCTACAGGCATAGACAGCACTGGCTCTTTGGCTGTAAAGGAGATGAGCACCGCATCCTAGAGTCAGATATGACTGGTTTTCAAACAAGGGGGACCTTTACGTTTAAGACACACACACACATTAAGCAAGTGACTGTCCTAGCATCACTGTGTTTCTATGCTAAATCCTACTTGAATGCATGCTTGTCAAAGGGCACCAAACAAATATGCTACTGTATTTCGGAGAACCAACAGGAGGTAAACAAAGAAGATAACCCGTATGATCCATATTAAAATTATTAAAAATGCAAAACATGGCAGAGGTAGGCGATACCTTTATAAGATCACTCAAAAATTAAAACGTTGCACAAGCTTTCAAAACCCAAAATTTCTTCATCAGACAGGCATATAATTATTAATGAATGTTCAAGGCACGGTGTTCTGCCAGGTCGGCAGCGGCGGCTGCTACTTGTATCCGAGCACACATTTTTCCTAGAGATCATTTTCTCAGCTGATAGATGTGTCTCTGGTGACTCCACAAACTGATCCTGGCATGGAACATGCAACCACCCAGTACGCTGAATAGATGGTGGAGGACGTGATTGGGTTTGACGAAGGTTTTGACAGGTACTTCTCTTAGAAATGCATGTTGAATAACAGCAAAAGGCTTCTTGGTGTTAACAAACCATCCCTGCAGGAGTACATTTGCCTGAAGAAGTGACATGTGAGTTACGAAAACTTTTGGGGTTGTTGTTGTTGGTTTTTGGTTTTTTTTGTGACTCTAAAAAACAGGGATTCTCAACCTATGGCCTGGGTACCAGATGCGGCCCACAGCACCATTTCATGTGCCCACCACCTCAACCACACCAGGAAGTGCCATGTGGTGGAGGAAGGGGAAAATGGACATCTGGTCCCCAAAGCTGTCTTGAGGGAGAATGACCCGTACCCTGGCTTTAAAAGGTTGATAATTCCTGCTATAAAAGATATCTGCAGTTGTTTGATTGCATGGATGGGTCACACAGCTTAATTTTGTTAACCCCACATGTGGTGGTGGTAGTGGTTGTTCAGTTGCACAGTCGATTCTGATCCTTCGTAACCCCATGGACCACCGCATGCCAGGCACCCCTATCCTCCCTCATCCTCCTCAACCCGCCCAGCTTTCTGCCCTTTGTATCCACAATGACATCTAGCCATCTCATTCTCTGCCTCCCCCTTCTTTTACCCATGACCTTTACCAGCATCAAGGCTTTCTCAAGTTAATCCTCTCTTCTCATTTGATGTCCAAAGTATTGTAACTTCATCTTCAATGTTTGGACCTTCCAAAGAGCAGTCAGGGTTGGTTTCTTCTAAGATCCACCTAGTTGTTCTCTTTGCTGTCCAGGGCACTCTCAAAACTCTCCTCCAGCACCACATTTCAAAGGCGTCTATTCTTGTGCACTCACCTTTCCTTATGGTCCAGCTCTCACAACCATACATTACTACAGGAAATACCATTGCTTTGACTATGCGGACTTTTGTTTGCAAGGTGATGTCTCTACTTTTCACTATGTTCCCCAAATTTCTCATCGCTTGCCTCCCAAGAATGAGTCGCCTTTTTGTTTCATGGCTGCAATCACCATCTGCAGTGATCTTGAATCCTAAGAATGTAAAGTCTGTCACTGCTTCTAGGGAGCAAACACCCAGCTTCCTGTGGGGGTGGTTTGTTAACACCAAGAGGCCCTTTGCTGTTATTCAACATGCATTTCTAAGAGAGCTTTCATTAATAATTTTATGCCTGCCTGATGAAGAAACATTGGATTATGAAAGCTTGCACACTGTTTTAATTTTTGAGTGATCTAATAAAGATCTAATAAAGGTATTGCCTACCTCTTGCATTTTTTTGCAATTTTTAGGAGGTAGTAACCTGGGCAGGTGGCGAGAGTTCGGGAAACGAGACATTTAAATACCCGTTGCAATGCCCAGCAGGTGGCAGCAACTTCTTAAAAGCCTGATTCTTTGGCGGCCCATGGGAAGAAACCATTTTGAAGCCATTTTTAAAGGCATCCGTGGATTGTTAGACCATAACGTTCCTGACCAATAGAAAGCTGACATATCAGTTTCATGAAAGCTTTGGTTTGCTCTGGTGGCTTCTGTTTGGGGTGATTTTTTAAAATCTCAGGTTGCGTAATCGAAAAAAATGACACACCCCAGGCGGACTTGTGATGGGGTAGAATTCCTTCTACCTGTTGCTACTGTCCCAGGTGTGCAGGGGAGAGATGGGACAGAGGAGGAGAAGAGAAGTAGTGGTCAGACTAGATCAGGGGTGCCCAAACTATGGCCTGTGGGCCAGATCTGGCCCTTGACACAAATTCGTCCGGCCTGTGCTGCCCTCGCCTGTCCTGGAAGTGGAAGTAAAACATGCCCAGCAGGTGGCAGCAACTTCTTAAAAGCCTAGTTCTTTGGCAGCTATCGTGCCATATGGGCGTGTTTTACTTCTGCTTCTGGGAGCAAAGAGGGATGAATTGGTGTCACGGGCTCAATCAGGCCCACAGGCCATAGTCTGAGCACCCCTGAAATAAGCAGAGAAAATGGCAGCCTAAAATCTATCTCATCCTATTGCAAAAGAGATGGCAAGGCGTGCTTTACTTCTGCTTCTGGTGAGAGGAACCATGTTGCTGGCCAGCTGAACCACGTGACCGGCCCACTGAACCACGTGATCGAGCCGCAGCCTGAAAAGTTTGGGCACTCCTGGGCTAGATCAAACACATGTCTTTCCTTTAGAAGGAATTCTTGCTTTTTCGGGTGGCCCGGCACCACATGTCTTGTGGATGAGTCACTTCGCTTTCACTCCGGGTGGGACGATCACATTCCCCACTGAATCGAAGATATGACTAAGGCAGCTGCCCGTAAGGTACAGGTATGCAGGTCACCCAGCAGGTTTCTCACTCCTTCCTCTCTGGACCTATTTTAATTCAATGAAACGGAATCTCTCCTAAACCCAGACCATACAAGCTTGCCTTGTTAGCTGGAAGTCTGGCAGGTCGGCAGTTCGAGTACTGCATGATGGACTGAGTGCCTTTCTCTGTCCCAGCTCTTGGGGACATGAAAGGAGCCTCATTTGGGCATTCTCCGAGCGGAGTTTCTTCTGCACAAATCCATTCAACCCAGAATAATTTCTGACATGAAATTATTATTATCGGGAAATTTACTCCCCCACCCCCCCAGGTCCACAACACACACCATCTCCAGTAGCTAGACTTTACTTTTCCAACCCAGTGTGCAAAACACCTGAGATCAGGTCCAGTGATGGGATGTAACAGGTTCCCACCAGTTCTCCAGAACCGGTAGTAATTTTTCCCAGTGTCCCAGAGAACCTGTAGTAGCTTTTGGGGGGAACCACCTTCGGGGCTTACCTTTTCACTGGTTCCCCCCCCCTGCGCATGCATGCCAAGCACTTGGTGTGCATGCACGCCTAGTGCTTGGCACATATGCACGGCCTCCTTGCTGTCCTCCCAAGCGGGGAGGAGGAAGAGAAGCTGCTAGCCTGAAGCTCCCTATAGCCTGAAGCTTCCTATTTTTATTATTTTGTATTTTTTTTCTTTGGCCCCGCCCATGACATGACATCATGATGTTAGCTCCTCCCACACTGTGATGACATCACGGTGGGGTAGTAAAATTTTTGACATCCCACCACTGATCAGGTCCCACTCATCCATGAGGTTCACCAGGGGTCCATGACCTCCGGCTGGTCCGATACTTTCAACTTAACCCACCTTGCTAGGGTGTTGTGAGCAGAAGAGTAGCGTGCCTTGGCGGGGCTCCGTATAAAAATTTGTTTGGGGGCCCTTAGGAAGGGTAAAGGTTTGTTTTGCTTACGCACGTTGGGGGCCCCCGTGGCCCGGGCCCCCCGTATAATTGATACAGCAGATACGGCAGTAGCTACGCCTCTGGTTGTGAGGTTAAAGTAAGGAAGAGGTTCAGGACAATATAGCTGCTTTGAGCAAATTGGAGGAAAGGAAGGCGACGGTCTCTCTCCGTTTATAGCCAAAGAGCCAGCATTATCTATATTTGCAGATGTTTCTGTGGCCATGTGGCAGGCATGACTAGACGAGCACACAGAACACTGTTACCTTTCCCACTAAGGTGGCACTTATTTATCTACTTGCAATTTCTTGCTTTTGAACTGCTAGGTTGGCAGGAGGTGGGACAGAGATGGGAGCTCATCCTGTCATGCAGTACTCGAGTCTTGAACTGCTGACCTGCTGGCCTTCTGGTCATTAAACTCAGCATCTTAACTCCTAAGCCACCATGACCCCTGGTGGAAAGATACAATATAAATGCACTATAACGAATTAACATTCATTACATTTATATCGGAAAAAACGTAGAATGCAACTTGGAACCTAGGTGTGAGAGTGTGTGTATGTTTTATTATATACCTCTGGTCTCCTTTATCACAAAAAGACGCATGTGAATCCAAAGGTGAGGATTTTTAGAGCAGAGGACAGTAGTACTGTACGTCAAAGCATTTCTGAGCCTCAGTTCTTCCTGAAGAGAAAGCAGCTCTCCAAGCAAATATTCTCTGGAGTTGTTATTTTTGTTCCCTTAGGGAGTGAGGGTTTGTTCTTCTGTAAGCAGACATTCTAGTAGAGGAAAAGTCTTCCCAAGCCTGGAGAAACCCTGAGTTGTGCTTGGTAATTCTATTTTCCACCCCCAGCCATGTGTCTTTTCAAAAGCAGTCAGACAGCAGTGGCTTAGTTAAGATGATGGACTTGACAACCAGAAGGTCGGCAGTTCGAGAAGTGAGCCCCCATCGCTGTCCCAGCTCCTGCCAATCTAGTAGTTAGAAAGCAAAACATTGCAAGTAAATAAATTGGTACCGCTTTGGTGGGAAAGGTAACAACATCCCGGGTTAGTTTACAGGGGAAATGGGTGTGCCTTCTAAAACACAGGAGAGGTGTGTGGCTCACGAAGAACAGCTAAAGAGTTACCCCTTCTGCCACCTAAAGCAGTGATCATCACATTATGCCTAGTGGTAGAGCCCACCTTCAGCATCTTGCAGAAAACATATTCTGGATAGGTAAAGGTCACCCTTGCTCAAAATCCAGTCATATCTGACTCTAGGGTTCAGTGCTCATCTCTGTTTATAGCCAAAGAGCCAGTCCTGTCTGCCTCTGCAGACATTTCTGTGGACTATGTGGCAGGCATGCCTTGACACCAGAGTGCACGGAACGCTGTTTACCTTCCCACTGAAGTGGTCCCTAATAATCTACTTGCAATTTCTTGCTTTCGAACTGCTAGGTTGGCAGGAGCTGGGACAGAGACAGAAGCTCACTCCGTCATGCAGCGCCCGGGTCTTAAACTGCTGACCTTCCAGTCATCAAGTTCAGCATCTTAACCACTAAGCCCCCGCAGTCCCATGTTATGGATACTTGGATGCAGATTGCTAGGAAGGCTAAAGCTATCTTTATATCTCGCTAAGCACCCGGCCACGTTAGCCGCCTCTCTGCATAGGTAATCTGGTTTATATAATGCAGCAGGGAATCTACTTGGCTTGTCTATAAATAGCAGCACAAGGGTGCGGGAGATGTGAATGCCAACGACCACACCCTGGGCAGCAATGCGCAAATATCAAAATACCGTACACTCGACTCAGGTGCCTGTCTCTGTGAGATGGGCTCTGGATTCTCGTGCACCTTTACAGCAAGGCAGCAAAAACAATTTAGGGGACAGCAACTGGCACTTTTGCAAATTCAGCTGTGGACAAATTTCTCTTCATTTCTGTCATGCTGACTGGTAAATAGAAGGACATTTTGTTGTTTTGTTTAGAGATGTGTTGATTTGTATTTCTGTACAAGTTGGGAGTTGTCCAAAAATGTGTTTTTCAGTTTGAAAACAAACATTACCTATTAGTGTTTGTTTGTCCTGTCACCACAATTGCAGACAGATGGTCATGACAATTGATGAATAATTAAAACTATTTGAACAGCATATGTAGTTGCCACTTTGACACTGGAGTATATGGATATTAGTGATGATTTTTTTAAAAAAAAATTATTTTAAGAAAGAGGCAAGAGAAAACTTTTCCCTTAAACTCAGGAGTATAGATTCCTACCTTTAAAATAATCCCACTCTATAGACTAGAACTTAACTATGACATCATCACCAGACTGTCATATTGACACTGAGGATATATTATGGGAGTTTGGTGCATAGGTTCCAGCCACTCTGGTGATTTTGAGGTAGGATTGGTGATTGGCCAAAAAAAGAGGAAGGGAAACCACAGCTTGGCAATATTTGTATGTGAGAGTTCTCCCATACTAGCACATTTGAGATGATTTGGACTACGTCCCCCACAATCCATCAGGGAATTCTAGAAGTCTGTATAGGCTAAAATAGCTGGAGGGTGCCGGAAGAATGGGGAAAGGAAGAAAATAGATTATGGAATGTTTTATTTTAGCATGATTAATAAAATATTTAAGACAAGGTGTTCATATATTCTCCAACTCATTTCAAAAAATTGTGTACAGTATACCGTATATACTCAAGTATCAGCCGACCCGAATATAAGATGAGGTACCTAATTTTGACCTGAAAAACCAGGAAAATAGATTGACCCGCGTATAAGCTGAGGATGGGAAATGCAGCAGCTGCTACTGAGTTTCAATAATCAAAATACATGAAAATATGGTAACATTAATTAAATTTTTGACGTGTCACAATTCGATGCAGTCTTGGGAACCTAATGGTCATTGACCCAAGTATAAGCCGTTTCCCCTTTAGGGGGCTCATTTTTAGGACTAAAAAACTAGGCTTATACTCGAGGATATACAGTAACTCAGAAAATGAGTCTGAGTAAATTTAATGCCTGTTCATTGAATTTTAGTCCCTTCCACACATCCCCCCCCCTCAGTTCTCTATGTTGGAATGGGTGCTTTATGTTTATTTGATACTGTGGAGATGAAATATAAATAATTTCTTTGTTACTAATGTTAATGGTATCTTCTGTGTTTGTTTGTTTTTTAAAATTTGCCTGCTCTGCATAAACTAGCGAAACCAGAGATGTTCCAGCCATACAGTTCAAAAAAAGGAGGTGTGTGCGTGCATGCCAGCCAGCGTGCATGCCAGAATTTAAGCCTGGATGCTATGTCCCCATCCTATGAATCTATAATTCCCTAAATTAAGAGAGCAGCAAGATTGTTCACATAGAGTACATGCTTAAACTGGGTCTTCTGCACATGTACACTAAACATCAGTGTTGTTGAGGGCTGTTCCAGCACACTCATGCTATTATGAGAGAGGCTACAGGATACGATACATGTTTGTATTTCCTTTATAGATGCCCACTTCCTCATGCAGCTGCTGTTTCTTTCATTAAATGTCAAGCATAAATTGTGCATGCCCTGTCTCCCTGAGTTCCAGTGGGAAATATAGAAGCAAAAAGGAAATGCCTTCTATGTGTTCTGATGCCAAAATTCACCAAGTTTTTAAGGTTCTACTAACAGTTCGATTCCCGAGTACTGCAGGACGGAATGAGCTCCTGTCTCTGTCCCAGCTCCTACCAACCTAGCAGTTCAAAAAGCAAGAAATTGCAAGTGGATAAATAAGTACCACTTTGTACACTCTGGTGTCTAGTCATGCCTGACACATGACCACAGAAATGTTTGCAGACGCACACAGCACTGGCTCTTTGGCTATAAATGGTGATGAGCACCAAACCCTAGAGTCGAATGTGACTGGCTTTTGAGCAAGGGCAACCTTTACCTTTACTAGCCAAAAAGAAGTTGCCTAACTTTCTCCATGCTTTCTTTAATAGCTTCTTGATCTGCAAGAATGAGAAGGTAGAGTACGAAGACAAATGTTATCTGTTAATGTCTAAAAATCTGTTGTTATAAAAGCTGGTCATCTACAAAATTAGTCTTTTTATTCCCTGAGTACTGAATATATTTTCTCCCTAAAAGCATATTTCACTAAGGAAGATTGTGGTTCTTTTTTTTTTTTTTTGTGTTTCTTTGTTTTTCTCTCCTCTTCTCCTTTTTCTCTCACCTTGGCCCAAAAAAAAAGGGGGGGGCAACAAGGCTATTTTTGAAGCAATCAAGGGTTTTCAAGAACATTTCTCTACCTCCTTATATATTACTTAGATATTTTAATAAGGTGATTATTTAAGTCAATTGTTACAACCATCACAAATTGTTTAACCTGCCTAATTGTTAATTGGATTTACATTTATTTCTAACTGAATAAGAAAATAAGGTAATTGTTTCAATTGGTATTAGATTACCCAATTGGTATTAGATTAGCTTGACTAATCGATTTGAGTTACATTTGGGCATTGGGATTTCCGAGAAAAGGAGATATAAAATTAATATAATATTTACTGGACAATTGTATACTGTAATATTACAAGATACAGTTAGGCCAATTGAACTTTGGGATTAACGAGAGGTATAAAATTTGAACAATTGGAAACAATAATAATAGTAATAATAATAATAATAATAAAATAGAAAATAATAAAAACAAGGAATTGAACTGAACTGAACTTGGTAAAATAATTTTTTTGAGATCAAATTTAATCGAATTTGACAAAACAATTGTATTGAAACTAAATTCAAAGTGTCTGATCCCACAGTTCAGTTGACCTAAAGAGAACAGAAATGGAGGGAGGAAGGAACAGAGAGGAGGAGGAAGTGGTGAAGCCTAAGACGAGAAGAGAGAAGAAAGAGCAGAAAGAGCAGAAGGATAGACAAGATACACCAACACCACCACCTGTCGTGGAAATCTCAGCAATGGAAAATGTCCAGATGTTTGTCGAATTTGGCAAGTTTATTAAGAAAGTCGATTTTTTAGACAGGACACTGGTAGATAGCATGCAAGAAATCAGGAAAGAAATACAGGCCAGCAGTGAACAGATGAGAAAAGAATTCAAATTAAGTTGCGAAGAGATGAGGAAAAGCAGGGAGGAGATGAAAAAAGATAGGGAAAATGCCAAACAAAATTACCAGTCCCTGATGACAGCGGTAACAGATGTTTCAAAGGAAGTCACAGAAAATACCACAAAGATCAACGCCATGATGTCGGACGTCTACAAACAGATGGACACTATCAAAATTGAATTGAATGGACTATACATAGCAGACCAAGCCACGAATGTTAAAATAATAGCCCAAGATAAGAGATTGGATTTATTGGAAGAGGAGAACCGAAAACAAAATATAGTGATTAGACGGATGGAAGAGAGAACACCCGATAAACTTAAAGAACGGGTTGTCGAATGGTTAAACTCTTTACAAATGGGTAAAGATTATGTATTGGAAGATATTGTAAGTGCTTTCAGGTTAGGAAGCAGAAGGGGGAAAAAATCAAGTAGAAATGTGTTGGTGAAATTTGCAAGCTGGGCTGATAAACTGAAAGTCATGGCGTTCATTAAAAAGGCCGGTTCTGAGGTTTTGAAGATGGATGGCACAGATGTGGAAGTATACAATGACATCTCTCCAATGGAGAGAGTGTGGCGATACAAGATGAAGCCAGTGGCAAGACTTCTTTTAACTAAGGGTATATTATACAACTGGAGATTTCCGCAGCAGTTGAGATTTTTTTACAAAAAGAAAATGCATGTTATCGATGAAAAAACTGATGTATTAGATTATTTTTGTCAAATTGATTTGTTTAAAATTGCTTCCAGAGAATGGATGGATTTGAGAAAAGCACTGCAAACATCGGGAGCTTTGGAGAAAGATTCAATACTGGGGGAGGAGATGGAGGGAGCGGCAGGGGGGTCGGATACATTGGGGAGTCTAGTTTTATCGGAATAAAAATATAATTGGTGAGCAGAGAAGAAGTGGCAGGAGGTTAAAAAGAGAAGATAAAAACACTCTATGCTCGGTAACGATAATCCCCCCCTCCCCTCTTTGGAGGACAGAGGCGGCTTTTCGGTAAGAAGAGTGGGGAGGGTAACTGTAGTTATAGGTAAGTCATTTTTGTTTTTCTTTTTAGGTAGTAAGATGTTAATCGGGGGGAGGGTAACTGTTTATTACTTTGTTATAACTGGCAGGGGATATAGCACTTCCAGAGAAGGTTACGATATCCAAAATAAAATAAATCAAAATAATGAAGGAGGTTAAAGTTGTATCATGGAATATAAGAGGTTCTGGAAATACAGTGAAAAGGAAGCGTTTAGAACTAGCATTGAAAAAAAGTAAACCAGACATAATATTCCTGCAAGAAACTCATCAAAAATCAGAAGACACTAATAAATTAAGACTAGGTTGGATACAGACTTATGAGAAATCATTTGGATCCTCAAAAGCGAGGGGGGTCGCAACACTTATATCAAAAAGATTGGGATTCAATGTAACAAAAAAGATTTCTGATATAGAAGGGAGGTATTTGATCATCAAAGGCAACATAGAGGAAGAAGAAATAACATTAGTAAACATATATGCCCCTAACAAAAATCAAAAAGAATTTCTAGATAAATTAGTTCAAACTTTAGCAGAAGAAAAAACAACAAATATGGTGGTGGCAGGAGATTTTAATTTAATAAGAGCAAATATAGATAGTACCAATAAAGAACAAAACAGAAAACAAGAGATGCAAGTAATGAATAATTGGATAAAACAGGTTGGTCTGAAGGACATATGGAGGGAATATAAAGGATCAGAAAGGGGATACACGTATTATTCGCAAGTACACAATTCATATTCGAGAATCGACTACATATTAGTGACTGATAATTTGATGAGAACAGTGGAAGAGATAGAAATTGATATTTTTAAAGAGTCCGACCATGCAAAAGTGATAGCAGAATTAAAAATAGGGGAAACAAGGAGACTATCTAATAATTGGAGGTATGATCCAAGACTATATAAAGAAAAGGATTACAAGGACAAAATAATTAAAAAATGGGAAGAGAACTGGTCTTGGAATGACAATGGAGAAGTGGGGTATAACACTGTTTGGGATACAATGAAAGGAATATTCAGAGGGGAGAGTATTAAAATGGCAAGTATAATGAACAAACAGAGGGAAAACAGAAGTGAAAAACTGGAGAAAGAAATTAAGCTCCTTCAAACTGAACACGCAAAGAACAAAAAACAAGAAACATTTGACAAAATGCAAAAATTGAAATGCGAGTTAGTGGGAAATGACATAGAAAAAGTGAAAAGAGATCTAATTTACTTGAAAAGAGAATTTTTTCAATATAGTAATAAAAACTCAAAATTGCTGGCAAGGGCGGCAAAAGAGAAAAAATGTAAAAGAGAAATTACTATATTGATTGATAGTCAAGGAAAGAGATGTAATAAGTCTGGGGAGAAATTAAAGATCGCGGAGGAATTTTATCAACAATTATACTCTAAGAAGGAAATAGATATAAGAAAGTTAAAGGAGAGATTCCAAGAACAAAACAAAATTAGAATAAAAGAAGACTACAAGAACAAAATGGAGGAAGAAATATTAGAAAAAGAAATTAGAGAAACAATTAGTAAATTAAAGATGGAAAAATCTCCAGGAGAAGACGGGCTACCCGCAGAATTTTATAAAGAATTTCAGAATGCGGTGGTTCCAAAATTGGTGAAATTATACAATTATATTCTTGAAGGAGGGGATATTCCCAATTCGTGGTATAGATCTATAATTGTATTAATCCCCAAACCGGGAAAAGATCCAGAGAGAATAGAGTCCTACAGACCAATCTCTTTAATAAACCAAGACGCCAAAATCTTTACGAATATATTGAATAACAGGTTAAATAGCTTCATGGATCAATACATAAATAAGGATCAAGCAGGATTTCTAAGAGGGAGGTACATGGCGGACCTGACAAGAAGAGTATTAAATTTGATAGATATTGTAGGACAAAAAAAGGAAAAAGTGGGTTTTTTAGCAGTCGACATATTTAAGGCGTTCGATTCGCTGCAATGGGATTCAATTAAAGAACTTATTAAATTATACGGATTCGGACCCAAATTTCAAAAAATTATTGACAAACTGTATTACAAGGGAATAGCAAGGGTTAGAATCAACGATAATTACACACCAGACATATCTTTGGAGGCGGGAACACGGCAGGGATGCCCACTATCTCCGACACTATTTATAATGGCCATTGAATTATTAGCAAATACAATAAGAAATGATAGGGATATTGAAGGAATAGAGGGAAACAAAATTAACTTATATGCGGACGACACTCTGATTATAATGAAACACCCAATAAAAACCTTAGATAGAATAAAATTACACCTAAGCATGTTAGAAGACACCACTGGACTTAGAATTAATTGGGACAAATCAGAAATGATATTAATTAACAGCGATAAAGAAGACCAAGATAAAATAAAAACAAAATATAAAATACAGGTTAAAAATAATTTGAAGTATTTAGGTATAACCATCTCAAACAAATGGGAGGAATTAAAGAGATTAAATTATGACAAACAAAGGAAGATAATAGAAGAAAAGATAAAGCAATACCAAAAATTAAACTTATCGTGGTTTGGGAGAATCGCCTTATGCAAGATGATGCTAGTACCGAAGATAAATTTTTTGTTTGAAACGCTACCCATTAGAATAACAGATAAAGAGATGAAAGAGATTCAGAATAAATTAAATAGTTTTTGTAATGGGAAACGAAGAGTGAGGGTGTCGCAAAGTTTATGGTACGTGTCACAACAAGAGGGGGGATTAGGATTGCCGAATCTTAAGAATTACTATAGAGCGTTCCAGATTAAAAACGTGATTAAGATCTTAATGAGAGAAGAAACAATTTGGGAAAATATAGAGCTAAAGGAAATAAGACAACTAGGAAATTTGTTTTTTTTAGACAAAGAAATTAATATAAAAGGAATTAAAAACAAAATGCTAAGAACATTACTGGAAGAATGGAAAAAAGTAAAGCAAGAATTAGTACCGGATATCTCCCCTATTATCGAACTTCAAGACATTAAAAATTTTCCTATAAAGATCGACACAAAAATGGACATCTTAGAGGAAAATGGAGTAACATTAGTCAAGGACTGGATACAGAAATGTAAAGATAAGACAAAAAAAGAAGAGATATTTACACAGTTAGGCCTAAACTGGTTCCAACGTATTGCGATAGAGAACTGGAACAAGAAATATATACAAGAGAAATCCTTAGAAAGATCAAAAACAGAAATGGAGGAAATAATAAGTAAATTAAGAAAAGGAGAGATAGTAATTAAAGGACTGGTTAGTAAAATTTACAAAATATTAAGTAAAGGGACCAGAGCCCAAGAAATATTAAAAAATATATGGGAAGAGGAGTTGAAGGTGGAAATTTCAAATCAAGAATGGAGGAAAAAATGGAAGAGAAGAATCATGAAAAATATGTCAATAAGAGTGAAAGAGCACAATTACAAACTATTATGGAAATGGTATCTGACCCCGGTGAAGTTGCACCAGATTGACGATAAAAAAAGTAACAAATGTTGGAGGTGCAATCAAGCACTGGGCTCATACGAGCATATGTGGTGGTCATGTAAGGTGGTCAATGCATTTTGGGGGAAAATCGAAAAAGAAATAGGAAATATTATGGGAATGCGACCAAAACTGGGGCCAGATACTGTGCTACTAACAAATGTTGAAAAAATGAATGTGAATAATGATAAGAAAGAGTTGATATCAATAATGTTGTCATCAGCAAGGCATATTATTGCGAGAAATTGGAAGAAGGATGTTCAACTAAACATGGAAGATTGGTACAGAGAGATATGGGAATTAGCGTTGAATGACAAACTAACATGGGAGGTGATGGTCAGGAAAGGTGCAATTCGTGAGAATAGATTTTGGAAGATATGGCATCCCCTGATAGAACATTCATTGTATAAGGGTAAAGGGAATCAACCAGAACCAGATCAACTGAGTTTTTGGAAAAACAAATGAATAAGGATAACCGTAGTTTCTCCGGATATTGTAAATAACACAGGGTGATTTCTTTTCTTTCTTTCTTTTTTTTTCTTCTTTTTTTTTCTTCTTTTTTTCTTTTATACATATATATATATATTTATATAGATGTACTTATACTTTCATGTCTGTTTTCATGTCTGTTTTCATATTATTATTATTTTTGATTTTTGTGTATTGAAAAGTATAAATAAAAATTTAAAAAAAAAAATAAAAATCTGTTGTTAACGGTAGACCATTAAGAACCACTAGCAAAACTTGGTTACGGTAACTCCACTGATCTGTTTCAGCCTCTGGTTGTGTACTGTAATGTTTGAAATCAAAAGTTGGCAAATGTGTATGGGAATCATATTGTGTCTGTAGTTAATAATCTTCATCCTGCCATGAAAACTGGGACATGTCTTCCCACAAGAAGGCAATTAGATTGGGGAAAGAAATAGGAAAAATGAGAAAAAGTATCTAAAATGATCAGTAAGTATTGATGCCTTTGAAAATAACTTTATTGGGTTTTCTGAGCTAAAAATACATTGTAGAGGTGAACATGATAAAGATCTAAAAAATAACAGTGTGAAGGAAAGGAAGAGTAAGGACATGTTACTAATGTTGATGGTTTCTTCTATTATTATTTTTAAAGACTGTTTTTTCCTGCTTCACATAAATAAGCAAAACCAAAGAGGTTCAATCCATACAGTTTAGGAGATTGTTGCTCCATTTGTTACGCTTACAAATAATTCTTTTAAAGTAAATTCCATTTGTAATAATTCTTTGAATACGCTGTATTTTTTAATATACCAATTATGATAATTTTATCCCAAGTCACGTTGTACATAGTCAAATATTATGCTCCAAATCTTGTTTTTAAAAGTGCAAATGTTGCATTTATTCACTTTTTCCAAAAAGTTTCATTCCCTCCCCCAGAAAAATAGGGAGGGGAGCGACTAGTTTTTTCCCATGGGTTCAAAATTTCCAGAAATTCTACCTCTCTATTTTCCCCCTCAAATCTTTTTGGTTATTTTCATAATATTTCTGCATTAAAGAAGAGGCATATGGTCTCTGTAGACACACATTGTTTTGAGAACTGTAAAACTCAGCTTCTATATTGATATCTACTAAATATTTAAAATGTCCAATAATCTTAGAGAAACTTTTGAAGGAGCATGAGATGATGAATGGAATCATAATTAAAAATTAATCCTTATTTTATAATGAATAATCTTTGAACTATAATTGAGAAGGCCTTGGTGCTAGGCAAGATCAAAGGCAAAAAGAGAAGGGGGCGGCAGAGGATGAGGTGGATGATGGAATCGTTGACATGATGGGCGTAGATCTGGGCGGGCTACAAGGATGACAAACGACAGAGGAGCCTGGCATGCAGCGGTCCATGGGGTCACAAAGGGTCGGACTCAACTGTGTGACTGAACAACAAGTACAGATATCTCAGAGAGAAAATTACACTGGGGAACAGTGATTTTGGTGCCTCACAATTTTCACATATTTCTGGCTATATTTGGGTCACTGATTCCAAAAATGCTTTCAGTTATGGCCCATCAGCTCTAGTTTTTTAGATATGGCTTATTCACATTAGGCCAATCTAAACATACTGGTTGCATATATAACCAGGGGCGTAGCAAGGTTTTGCCGCCCCCCCAAAAATTTTTTTCGCCCACCCAACTTTGCCCCCCCAAAAAAAGATTTTCCCACCCCCCAAAAGATTTTTCCACCACCCCTCCTGCCTCCGGGAGGTGAGGCAAATACAAGTGTAGTCATAAGAGCAATGTATAATGACATCATCGATATCTCATGAACTAGAGCTGCTAGAACAAAATGGATGGCATTTTCGGAATCAGCTGCCCCAAAATGCCCGAAATCAGTTGAAAATTTTTTGTTGTTGTTCAGTCGCACAGTCGATTCCGACCCTCTGTGACCCCATGGACCACCATCCGCCAGGCACTCCTGTCCTCCACCATCCCCCTCAACTCGCCCAGCTCTGTGCCCACTGCTTCCACAATACCATCTAGCCATCTCATCTTGGGCCGTCCCCTTCTTCTTTTGCCCTCGACCCTTCCAAGCATCAAGGCTTTCTCAAGTGAATCCTCTCTTCTCATTTGATGTCCAAAGTACTTTAGCTTCATCTTTATTATTTGACCTTCCAAGGAGCAGTCAGGATTGATTTCTTCTAAGATTGACCTATTTGTTCTCTTCGCTGTCCAGGGGACTCTCAAAACTCTCCTCCAACACCACATCTCAAAGGCGTCTATTCTTCTGCGCTCAGCTTTCCTAATGGTCCAGCTCTCACAACCATACATTGCCACAGGGTTCCCCAGTGTTATCTGTAGATAGAGTTCCCCAAAGCATTTTATTTATTTTTTATCCAGTTTAAATTAAAACTGATTTACTTTTTAAAAAATAGTTTTTCATCTCTTAAAAATAATTGGGTTTTATCCATCCTGCTGAATGTATTGAAATACAGTACAATGTTACGTTAAAAACAATGTCCTTGGTTTAGATTTAGCAACACCTGGGCTCGTGCTTGGTTGAAAAACCATGTTCTTTCTGACTGTGCAGCATGTTAGCCATGAGTTAATAGAGGATTCAGTAAAAGAGGAATATGGGAGAATTGAAGCAGTGAGAGGGTTAAAGTCACAGAGACCTCACCCTCTTCCTTCCCTTATGTAAATGATCAATTTTGCTTTACCTGTCCCAGGAGGGTGGGGAAAAGCTCAAGGGCGAGGTGGAGTCAGGCCCAGCAGTTTACAGAACAATCCAGCTAGGTGAGATGGTCAGTAGCAAAGGACTGAAGTAGCTTGTTATTTTCTCCTTGAATAGGTAAGAGTTTGTCTAATCTTGCTGCAAAACGAAAATACATGCCGTGGGTTTAAAGAAGGAATTCCGACATTCTAAAGTGGACATTGGCACTTCGTTTTTTAATGAAGAAGGGACTTGGGTGGCAGGATTCGATTGCTCTCCTGTAAAATGTCCTACAAACTACTCTGTGTTTTTCTGAATAATTTCTACAGTACCGTATCATCTTTTGCATCCTCAGTTTTGGTTAAGGTAGTAAGTTGTGTCTGGACATTAGGCATTTTTAATTGCATTTCCAGCAGAGTAGCCAGTTTGATGTCATCAAATAAGAAATTTATTCTTGTTTTGGTCGCTAAGAAAAGAATCTCTGAGCTTCTTTTGTGCTTGTGACACAGTTTCCTTAGTTTGTAGTAAGACAGAGGAGATGAATGATATACCGTATATACTCGACTATAAGTCGTCCCGAATATAAGTTGAGGTACCTAATTTGGACCTCTAAAACTAGGAAAATAGAGTGGCCTGAGGTATAAGTCAGGGGTGGAAAATGCAGCAGCTGCTAGTGAGTTTCAATAATTAAAATACAGTAATACCTCAGATAACATTAGTATCGAATAACACTAAAATCGCATAAGATTAAGCAATCTGGGGGGAAGAATTGCTTCGGATAACATTAAGATCCTATGGGATGCATCGGATAACAACCACTAAAGCCTGTGTGGTTACAATGTATCTCTATGGATCCCATAGGATTTTAACATGCATCGGATAACACTAAAAATCGGATAACACCAAGACTTGTGGAACCAGGTTTTAACGTTATTCGAGGTTTTACTGTACATGAAAATACGGTAAATTAATTAATTGAGATATTTGTGTGGGTATATTTTTGGGTCTTTATGGTAGTGTTAGTGCCCCCCCCCCCCGGTATGTTTGAATTTGCACCACCGCAGTTTTGGGATCCTCGGGGTAGTTGACCCGAGTATAAGTCGAGTCCCCATTTTGGACCTCATTGGGGAAGGGCTAAAAAGATTAGATTTATACTCGAGTATATACAGTAGTACACCTCTCTTCCAGTGTAGATACGTCTGCATCAAGGAAATGTTGACTTTATAATTCTCCTAGAATGCAGACTTCTGATAAGTTCAAAGCAGACAAGGGAATCCTGGCTCCACTAACCTGGGAGCAATCCTCATTGGATACGATGGGAATTTCTTTTGAGAGCCATTATTATTATTATTATTATTATTATTATTATTATTATTATTATTATTATTATTATTATTATTATTATTATTATTATTATTATTATTATATACCTCCAATTTAAAGCCAACCTATTGTGACCTTAACAGGGCTTTCAAGATAAGTGAGGCAGTGGTGGGTTGTCAAAATTCCCGCTACCTCACCGTGATGTCATGGACGTCGTGGGTGCAGCCAACGTCATGATGTCATGACATGGGCAGAGCAAATAAATAAATAAATAAATAAAATTAAAAATGTCTGTGCATGCGTCAAACCACCATTTGACACATGCGGGTTTTTTTAGTGTGCATGCATCAAACCTCTATTTGATGCATGCACACTAAAAAATAAAACTGTGCATGCGTCAAACGGAAGTTTGACGCATGCACAGTTCCGGGCAGCCATTTTGGCTGCCCGGAAATACATTTTTGGAGGGGGCTGGAGAGGTGACCGAACCGGTTGCCCGGGGTTTTACCACCACCCCGGCGACCCCTCCAGAAGGGGTGCTACCAGTTCAGGCGAACCAGTCCGAACTGGTAACATCCCATCACTGAAGTGAGGTATTTAAGGATTAGTTTTACCAGTTCCACACAACCACTGAATTTCCATAGCGAAACTGGAATTTGAACCTGGGCCTCCTGAGGCCTAATCTGTTGCTCTAGCCAATGTATCAGATGATTAATTAGTTGCATTTATATCCAACTTTTTTCCTCCACTGACCCCATGGTGATGTACATGGTTCTCTTTCTCCCTACTCCATGTTCACAGCAACCCTGCAAAGTAGGTTGGCCTGAGAGAGAGAGAGACAAACTCAGGGTTAGCCAGTGAGTTGTATGATTCAGTGAGGACTTGAACATGGGCCTTCCAAGTCCCAGTCCTGCCTGCTAACCACCACATGATACTGATCTAGGTTTGCACTGTGACTCATGTATTTCGAGTGTGAGCTTTCATAGGTAATACTTTTGTATGAGGAGTTAAGCTTTGGGTGTAACAGACCAGCTCTGAAAACTGTTGCCTCACTTAGAATAAAGGAGAATGTTGAGGTGGGCTGCTCTTTAGCCGCTCTACATCATGGTCGGCATAGCCAGCAAGTGATGCGATATCCAAATGGCTAAAAAAATGCAGATAGAATGTGCGGAATGCCGTCATGGAGACATCTGCCAATGTGTGGACTCCTCGCTGAATAACAACTCCAAGGATCCAAGTGTTGTTTTTTCAGGTGTAGGGAAGAATCGGGCACTTTGACTAAGTTGTAGTACTTTTCAGCAGTAGAGAGCTTCTTGTATGGAAACTAGCTGCCTCCTCCCTCTCATTTTGTCATTTAATAGCTAATGTCGAGACCCCCAGGAAAGTGTCTGGCACCATTAAAATTTAGTCTTCTTGCAATTGGTGCTTTTGGGCTTTGATTGATCTCTTTTCATGATTCTGTTTCCTGCTCATAACTGCTTTATGAACCACACCTAGGACGAGCTAACACTTTCGTTAAGTGTCTACAAACAGGTCACGATCAGAATAAAGGTGAGAAGGGGTGTTCAGTTCTTTTGAGGACTCAGTAAAATATGCCTCTCTTTCTTCCTTCCCTTCCTTTACCCTCATGTAATATTAATCATGTTGTTGGCAGCTACTCATGTCGGAGCATACTCCCCCCCCCCCCAAAGTCATTATTTCCTCTGTTGATGGATGTGTCTCTGGTGACTCAATAAGCCAATCTTGGCCTGAAACATGCGACCACACACGTTACACCAAATAGATGGTGGAAGGTGTGGTTGAGTTTGACAACGCTTTTGTGCTTGACACTTTGCTTCTTCACGTCTGCGACGTTCCCTTTCACAGTGATCGGTAGCGTCAAAGATGGTTTGATGCCAAAGTGGGCACTCTTCAGACGCTGCCTCCCAAGTTTGTGGGTTTATACCTGACACCTTCATGGTTTGTTTCAGCTGGTCCTTCAAAGGAGCTCCACGAGGTCTTGTACCATCAAGTGAATTCTGACTTATGGTGACCTTTCCCAGGGTTTTCTAGAGAGACAATACACAGCCGTAGATTAGCATTCCCTTCTTCTGGGAGGGCTCCTAGGACTGTCCAACTTGCCCATGGCCCACCTCTTAGGTGGTGCAGTGGGAAGTCAAACTCACAACTTCTCACTCCATAGCCAGATACATAAACCACTAAGCTATGCACACTCCTCCATATCTGTATGTATATAAATATACAGTACGTATATAGTACAGTAAAACCTCAGATAACGCTAAAACTTGGTTCCACAAGTCTTGGTGTTATCTGATTTTTAGTGTTATCTGATGCATGTTAAAATCCAATGGGATGCATCAGATAACGTTAAAGCACCATAGAGATACATTGTAACCGGCACAGGCTTTAGCGGTTGTTATCCGATGCATCCCATAGGGTCTTAATGTTATTTGATGCAATTCTCCCCCCAGATTGCTTAACGTTATGCGATTTTAGCGTTATCTGATGTAAATGTTATCCGAGGTATTTCTGTATTTGACCATGAATTGCTACAGCTGGCTGAATAGTGGTTTAGGTATCTGACTGCTGAGCCAGAAGTTGGGAATTCAGTTCCTCACTGTCCCACCGGCAAGTAGCCTGTGTGTGCACATGGCCAAGATGTACAGTCAGGGGCAGGGGGCAGAAGAAGGGGATAGTAAACTACAGTACTTTTAAAGCCTTGTTTACCTAGAAAACCCTGGAAATGGTCATTATTAGTCAGAAGTCTCTTGGCAGCATATGGTTATTGCAAAATGTTATAGAGTGAGTGCAGTGGTGGAATGTCAAAAATTTTACTACCCCACCATGATGTCATCACAGTGTGGGTGGAGCTAATGTCATGACATGATGTTGTGGGCGGGTCAAAGAAAAATATTTTAAAATTAATAAAATAAAAATAAGCACACACGCACACACACACCCCTCAACCCACCCCCCACAACACAAACCCGTAAATAAATTAAATAAATAAAATAAAAAATACATTAAAATACACCCATCCACCCAAACACAAATCAACCAGAGCTTTTAAACCAGAGCTTAAAGCTTATTCTGGCTAATCTTTCTCACACTAGGTCAGATAGAAGGAACTACAGAATAAACTCACCACAAGATGGCTTCATTTTGGCACTTTTCAACTTTTCAGCAGTTAAAGAAAATAGGTACTAAGTCTTTGCCTAACCAGTTCTCTAGGATAATATGCCTTAATGTATGGTAAATGTAAAACAGCTGTACCTCCTTAAGTGTTCTCCAATCGGAACAGCAATTGGAACAGCACAGGTGTAGCTTATTGATGAGGTTACTCCAAGACTTTGCTTAAAAACCCCAAGCCAGGCTGTCAGGCCTTTTTAGGAACGGCTGTAGTACGTCAATATAGGTAAAGGTATTAAATACACATTAAAATACACACAGACACACCACATCCAAAGGTGAGTCACTTACCCTGGGGAGCAGGCTATAGGGAGCTTCAGGCTAGCAGATTCTCTTCCTCCTCCCCGCTTGGGAGGACAGCAAGGAGGCCGTGCATACGCACCAAGCACTGTAGGCATGCATACACACCAAGTGCTTGGCGCACATGCGCAGTGGGGGAATCAGTGAAAAGGTAAGCCCCGATGGTGGTTCCCCCCCCCCAAAAAAAAAAGCTGCTACCAGTTCTCCGGGACACTGGGAAAAGTGTGAACCTGTAACATCCCATCACTACTCCTGTCCTCCCTCAAGAACTTGGCCATTGGAACGAGCTCCAGGCTGAGGAAGGCTGATGGAGGTGAAAGCCTTACAAGTAGAGGAGTGTAGTAAGACTTCGAAGCAGCTAGTATCCTGGCTCACCTGTCTTTTTAGAACATAAGTTTCTCTCATTAGAGTACCAGAGGAAGTCTAAGTGAATTTGTACAAAACTGGTCAAAAGAAGACCTTAGGTAGGACTTGACGCCCATGTTGCTACAGCAACTATTATGTCCCACAAAACCCAACAGGAAGTGCGAGGAAAGCGAAGTAGTGCTGTTGTCCTGTTCTGTACACTCGGCTGCACTGCTTCCTATCTGTCACTTAGCCTGTGGTTGAGAAAGCAGCTCTCTCCCCTCCTCTCCGATGAAACCTTTTCCCTCCCGTTAAGGTGCTGTTTCTTGGCCCTGTTTTTTTTTTTTTTTAAATATTGACAATGGACAACTGGACGCCTAAATCATATTCCCGGCGTAAACCACCTCATCTGTCTACATTTTGTAAGGTAGGGCTATGGGAAGAGACCGATGTTGTTTTACTGGGTTGGAGCATTGGCTGAAGCTGGTTTTTGTGCTGTTTAGACCTTGCCCTGAACATCAGGGCTCCATTAGCCTGCCAGCCTCTGGGCATGTACACTTTGCACATGGCCAGAGGCAAGCAGGCAGGCTAATGGAGCCCTGATGTTCAGGGCAAGGTCTAAACAGCACAAAAAACAACCCTCCCCCATAACTACACTTGGTCAGCCGTACATTTGGAATTGATGGCTTCTATGTAGCTCAGCTTTTCCTCTAATGCACTCCTTTTAGAAATCCATTGCTCGATGTATGATTATGTGCTATTAGCATCTCAAGGCAAAATACATTTTGGCATCGAGCCATTGGTTGAGACTGAGAGCCAAATTGCTATTTAGACAAGGAACAGGTTGTTAATGAAATCATAGAGTAGTGCATGGGAAAGAGGGTCTAAAAGATGCTTAAAGGCGCTGCGCTACATTTCAGTGGTTGGTGCACAGTTGCAGAGTTTAAAATGGAGTTTACAATCATTTCCATGTTTTGGTTTCTACAGCTCGGTTCATCTGCTTGATAGGTGCGGTGTTCCTATCAGTGCTTCTCTGTGGCAGGGAAAACAGCTCTGATTTTTATTTGCCCTACAGTAGTACATTAGAGTAAAAATAAAAGGCTTAATTCTGTCCAGTGATCCATGAAACAGTTGCAATACTTTTGCATACCATACATTTGCTGATTCTTACATGCAAAATGTTGTTCTTCTGGTGAAGGTAAAGGTTTCCCTTGCTCAAAAGTCGGTCGTATCCGACTCTAGGGTTCAGTGCTCATCTCTGTTTCAAAGTGGAGGAGCCAGCACTGTCTGCTTCTGCAGACGTTTCCATGGTCATGTGGCAGGCACGACTAGACACCGGAGCGCACGGAGCGCTGTTGCCTTCCCACCGAAGTGGTCCCTATTTATCTACTTGCAATTTTCTTGCTTTCGAACTGCCAGGTTGGCAGTTCTTCTAGCCCCCTCAAAATTTAGACAGTACACCTGTCCTGTTCAATATCTTGTTTCTCATTGCAGCCAGCTAAATGTCCCTGGAAAGGACAGGACATGAAGTGAATTTTTTTTTACTAGACCTATTTCCCAGCAAATTTCTAGGGTTAAGTAGGGATTTCATCCCAAATCTTTGAAGTCCCAGGGTTGCATTCTACCTACTACACTGTACTAACACTTTTAGTGGACTTACTCACATTTTAGATCAATCTAAGCTTATAATGACTGCCACATTTGTGGCTGTAGATTTTACTTATGCATTGTGTGAAGAAATACCGTTGTCTAGTATGTGTGTGTTATTTTAAAAAATGCAACTTCCTTACAACAGAAACTCTGAAATATGTATGAACCATTGCAACATACGTGTGGCAATTACAGTGCTTGCTTCCTCTCAATTGCTTTTTAAAAATTCTATGTGCTTCTGAAGTGCTGCATAGTATACACCGGAATAGAGATGCTTTTGATGTGTGTAAATGGAAAGGCTATCAGACCTACTTCTTTTCCCTTCATTGTAGCACCATAAAATGAGAAAGATTCACTTTCTTAAAGTCCTCCTTTTGTGCTCCTGTTAAATGTAGGTAAGGGACCATGGTGGCTTAGTGTTTAAGATGCTGAACTTAATAACTGGAAGGTCAGCAGTTCAAGACCCCACGACAGAGTGAGCTCCCGTCTCTGTCTCAGCTCCTGTCAACTTAGCATTTTGAAAGTAAGAAATTGCAAGTAGATAAATAGGTATTATTTTGGTGGGGAGGTAAACAGTGTTCCGTGCACTCCGGTGTTTAGTCATGCCTGCCACATGACCATTGAAGCATCTGCAGTGCTGGCAATAAATGGAGATGACCACCAGACCCTAGAGTCGTATATGACTGGCTTTCGGATATGACTGGCTTTATTTTTACCTAAATGTAGGTATGCCCTTTCAAGATCTCAACTTCTCTTGTAGAATTAAAAGCATTTTGATTTCTTTGGCGTGTTATGTATCTTTCTCCACTCCACATCAGCATGACTGGGACAGGAAGGGGAAGTAAACAGCAGGGGCCTAAATTTAGTCCAGGGCTGTGAAGGTGGAGACTGTAGAGCTAAGCTGAAATTTATCAGATTTCTGAGAATGTATGGTAGTTCCTCCCCTAAGAAGAAATAATATTTCCTAGTATCCTATATCTCTTCCTTATGATTGATGTCATTGTAGATGTCACAAAATGGTGATGTTCCAGTGTAAAAATGGATAATAATGTGGGCATGCAGAATCTGTTGGACTGCAACATACCATATATATTCAAGTATAAGCCAAGTTTTTTAGCCCCAAAAAGGGACTCGGCTTATACTCGGGTCAAATGACCACGAGGGTCCCAGGACTGCACCAGATTGAGATGTGCCAATAATTTAGTTAATTTTACCATATTTTCATGTACTGTATTTTGGTTATTCAAACTCACTAGCAGCAGCTGCATTTCCCACCCTCGGCTTATACTTGGGTCAATCTATTTTTCTGGGTATTCAGGCCAAAATTAGGTACCTTGACTTATATTCGGGTTGGCTTATACTCGAGTATATATGGTAGTCTATACTGGCTAGGATGGCAATTGTATAATTGGTATGATTTCTCTGGTAGGACTCTCTTAACTTGCTAGTGCTTCTGCTTTTGGTTGAAGTTGTGCAACTTGGGATCTATTTGCGTTTTCAACCTCCCGTAGATGAATGAAACCCGACAGTTTCCTCTTTTGGAGTTGGCCCAAATGAATCTGTCTGTGTTGAGAGCTCTGTGCTCAGATCCCCCAATGGACCTGTGTAGTGGTGGGCAGCCAAAAAAATTGCTACCACACTGTGGGCGGAGTCAACATCATGGGCAGAGCCAACATCATGGTGTTGTGGGTGGAGCCTGTGATGTGGGCGGAGCCAACGTAAAAAACCCATAAAAATAAGTACACATAAAAATACAAATTAAATAGACATACAAATACATAAAAATACACATAAAACATAAACTACACATTAAAATAAATACACATTAAATGGACATAAAAACACATAAAAATACAAATTAAATACGCATAAAACATATTAAAATATACATTAAAAATAAATACACATTAAATACACATTAAAATACACACCCACACCCACACCCACACCCAAAGGTGAGTTACTTACCTTGGGGAGCAGGCTATAGGGAGTTTCAGGCTAGCAGCTTCTCTTCCTCCTCCCTGCTTGGGAGGACAGCAAGGAGGCCGCGCATGCACACCAAGCACGCATGCGCAGTGGGGGAACTGGTGAAAAGGTAAGCCCCCGAGGTGGTTCCCCAAAAAAACCGCTACCGGTTCTCTGGGACACTGGGAAAAGTTACTACCAGTTCTGGTGAACTGGTGCGAACCTGTTGCTGCCCATGACTGGATCTGTGTCTTCCTCACATTGGCTGCACATACATCTCAAAAAGAATCTGCACCCGAATCCCTAAAACATTTACCTTGCTCTAACATTCAGCTGTGCTACTCTACTGTCTGTTTCGGACTCCTGCTTCTCCAGTGTCTTCAGTCTAACCAATATTTCCTTTAATTAATATATTTATTTTTACTTTTATCATTATTAATACAAGAATACCAATAATTACACATTACAATAAACAATAAAATAAACAAAAACTATTACAATATACAAAAGGGAGCACACAGTACTTTTGTATATTCTAACCAATATTTTCAAGCTATCGCATCATGTCTCATTACCCCCACCAGATCTTTCTGTTCTTCTAGACCAGTGGTGGCAAACCTATGGCACACGTGCCAGAAGTGGCACGTAGAGCCCTCTCAGTGGGCACCCATGCAGTCACCCCAGCACAGAGTTTGCTCCGCCCCTCTGCCCAGCAACCCAATGAGAGCATTACCTCCCTCCCCCAGCACAGAGTTCACCCCACCCCCTCTGGCCAGCAGCCCAATGGGAGCACTTCATCCCTCCCCACAGCACAGAGTTTGTCCTGCCTCTCTGCTCAGCAAGCCCAATGGGAGCATTTCCTTCCTCCCCTGTTGCTGTGTTGGCACTTTGCAATAAATAAATGGGTTTGGAGTTGCAGTTTGGGCACTTGGTCTCTAAAAGGTTCGCCATCACTGTTCTAGACGGAGACAATTCTGCCTTGATGAACGTTGTTAGAATGTAAGCCTGCTTCTATAATCTTCTGCTCTAATCGCCAACTTATTGACTTGATTTCAATGAAATATTTATTATATTTATACGGGTAGTTTGTATTTCTATCCTTGGGTCAAAGAGGAGAAGGAATGAGTAGTCAGATTTTTTTAAAAAAAGAGAGGAACAATTTTAGTCACATGCTGTGTTTCCTTCTGAGTGATTAAAACAAATCTGACCGGAAACTACAGCTTTTTGCCTTAAACATGGGAGATTTTTGTAACATATCAACTTGAAGCCTGTTAAACCTACTTAACTCAAATATATCCCTTTATTTTTATTCATTTCATGTATATTCCACTCTTTTTCTAATGAGCTGTAGGCAGTGTATGCAGTCCAATTCTCCCTTTGTGGCCTGATTTAGCTTTGTGAGAGGGGACTGCGGTGGCCTAGTGGTTAAGACACTGAACTTGGTGAGTGGAAGGTAGGCAGGTCAGTAGTTCAAGGCCTGAGTATTGCACGATGGAGTGATCTCCCGTCTCTGTCCCAACTCCTGCCAACCTAGCATTTTAGAAGCGAGACATTGCAAGTAGATAAAGAGGTACAACTTTGGGGAGAAGGTAACAGCGTTCCGTGCACTCTGGTATCTAGTCATGCCTGCCACATGTCCATGGAAATGTCTGCAGATGCAGACTGTGCTGGGTCTTTGGCTATAAACGGAAATGAGAACCAAACCCTAGAGTTGGATACGACTGGCTTTCAAGTGAGGGTGACCTTTACTTACTTTGTGAGGTGCATTAGGCTGACATGCAATCACTGATCAAAGATGATTCAGTCCTGTCAAGTGGGAATTTGAACCCAGGCATCTGGCCAAAGTCCAACACTCTGATGACTACACTGCAGAATAACTGTGGCAGATGACCATGTGCCTACCCTGCATTTTAGCTATTAGCACAATTCCTAGAGTTTCTTTTCTCTCTTCTGCTTTCTAAATTCAGGAAGCGCCTGTTTCACTCTCATGTAAAGACACACATTCTTTTAAATCTGCTCGCTCATCATTAATCCTAATCTGGGATACCATCCTTGGATGTTAAGAAATGTTAACATTCTTCTGGGAATTTCCTGCCTACAAGTGTGGGGTTGCAAACTTGTAAGTGCATCAAATGGTACTAGAAGTATCAAATTTAGCAAAAACTTTAATGAATTGAAATACAGTACAGTAGAACCCCGTATACAGTGATGGGTTGTCAAAATTTCCACTACCACACCGTGATGTCATCACGGTATGGGTAGAGCCAACGTCATGACATCACAAGTGGAGCCAACATCATGATGTTGTGGGTGGGGGCAAAGAAAAAATAAAAATAACTTAAAAATAATTTAAAAATAATTTAAAAAATAAATAAAATGAAAATGACATAAATAAAATAAAAATAAACACACACACACACACACCTCAACCCACCCACCACCACCCAAACACAAAAAAACCCATCACTTACCTTACCTAGGCAGGCAGCAGGCAGGCGGGAAATGCGGTGGCGTGGTAGCAAACTGCCACTATGGCAAACCGTCGCAGCGGCCTGGTGGCGAGCCGTGCCAAGGAAAGGCCGCCGCCGCTTGAACCGCTGCCTTGCTTCCTTTTCAGGTAGCCAAAATGGCTACCCGTAACTGCGCATGCGTCAAACCTCTAATTTCGAGGTGGCGACCGAACCGGTCGCCCGGGGTTCTACAAAACACCCCCCTGACAAACCCCTCGTGGTGGGCTCTACCGGTTCAGGCGAACCAGACCGGACCGGTAACATCCCATCACTGCCCGTATAGCGATTTTAATCTGTTCCATGGAGCTGATTGCTATGCAGTTTTCATCATTGTATACGATCTTCCCTATGGGAAAATCCGTATAACAATTTTCCCTGTGGGAAAAACTGTACAATGATGTTTGGTGCTAAGTGTTTTTTCCCATTGGAAAATCATTTTTGGATTTTCCCATAGGAATGATCACTATGAAGAACGTCTTTCCTCCCTCCAACCCTCATTGCTATGCGATTTCTTCGCTGTATGGGGCGATCCTATACAGGATTCTACTGTATATAGAACTGGAGACCACTAAACTAGAATTCACATGTGGGAGATGCATGTCTTTAGATCGGGGGTCTCAAGCTTTTCAAGCCAGGGGGCCAGGTCTCGCTCTCTCAGTCAGCTTCGAGGGCCGGATGGCCATTTTGCCCTGCCTGCACGATGGGGTGGCAATTTTGTCCCAGCAGCTTCTAAGGGGTGGCCATTTTGTTTCTTGAATGTCCTCGGAAGTGGTGGTGAGCCACATGAAATGGCACCAAGGGCCATATCCGGACCACACACCTTAGGCTGGGAACCCCTGCTTCAAATACTAGAGAGCTACATTCTTTTCTTTTTTAAAAAGCCCAGTCCATTTCATCCTGTTATCCAGCCAAAAACAGATGTTTGAGATATCCCTTGACTGGAAGAGGGATGTAATCAATGTGTTTTTAATTTTGTAAGCCGCCCTGAGTCTTTGGATCAGGGCGGGATATAAATGTGATAAAATAAATAAATAATAAAATTTCTTATCTAGGTGTCTGAATGTCACAGTAAGTTTCTCATCGGGATTATATAAATTCGATTGCTTGTTCATCTTCAGTTCTTCCTCAGAACTGATTCCTTTGAATTCTGATTTTACAAACACACAAAGATGGCCTAAGTCACCTGTCTGCAATATTGATGTCCTTTCAGCTCTGCTTCTGGGCTATCTCTACCCTTTGTTTCTGGTCTCACTGCCAATTAACAGTTGCCAGTGAATTAGTTTGGAGACTCCAAGTAGAAACGTTTGCAGTCTCTTTGTTTTAATCCTCTTGAAGATGGGATTTGAATATACTATACTGTAGTTGTGATGAAATGCTTAAGGGTTTTTAAAGCCAACCAACTTTCTTTTCCACCATTCTGAGATGTGTTTCTTTGGAATACAAAGTATAACTTGTAAATCAGATTTTTGTTGTTGTTCAGTCGCACAGTCGATTCCGACCCTTTGCGACCCTATGGACCACTGTCCGCCAGGCACTTCTGTCCTCCACCATCCTCCTCAACTCGCTCAGTTATGTGTCCATTGTGTCTACAATACCATCTAGCCATCTCATTTTTGTCCGCCCCCTTTTTCTTTTGCCCTCCACCTTTCCCAGCATCAAGGCTTTCTCAAGTGAATCCTCTCTTCTCATTTGATGTTCAAAGTACTTTAGCTTCATCTTTACTATTTGACCTTCTAAGGAGCAGTCAGGGTTGATTTCTTCTAAGATTGACCTATTTGTTCTCCTCGCTGTCCAGGGGACTCTCAAAACTCTCCTCCAGCACCACATCTCAAAGGCATCTATTCTTCTGCACTCACCTTTCCTAAAGGTCCAGCTCTCACAACCATACATTGCCATCAGGAATACCATTGCTTTCACTATATGAATTTTTGTTTGCAATGTGATGTCTCTACTTTTCACTATGCTCCCCAGGTTTCTCATCGCTTGCCTCCCAATAATCAATCGCCTTTTTATTTCATGGCTGCAATCACCATCTGCAGTGAGCTTTGATCCTAAGAAAGTAAAATCTGTCACTGCTTCTACTTCTTCCCCATCTATTTTCCAGGGACTGATAAGGCCTGTTGCCATTATCTTGGTTTTCTTTATATTGAGTCTCAAGCCAGCGTTTGCACTTTCTTCTTTCAACCTAATTAGGAGCTTCTTTAAGTCCTCCTCACTTTCTGCCATTAGGGTGGTATCAGTGGCGTCGCGTGGGGGGGGCGGGGGGGGGGGGCGGATGCCCCGGGCAGCGGATTTCAGGGGGCAGCAAAATGTCCCCACCAGTTTGGCCTCCCTCTGCCTGGGGCCGGGCTTAGGAAGCAGGACTTCCCAGGCGGAGGGCGGCCATTTTGCTGGCGAGCACTGCTCGCCTCGGTCCACCTGGCTGGCCGTCGGGGGCTCTCCGCCGCCCGCCTTTGTCGGGTGCCCTGCGTGCACGTGTCTGCGCACGCTGCCCGCCTCCGCCCGCCCAGCCACCCACCCAGCTTGCCGTCAGACTGGGCGCTCGTCGGGGGTGGGTGGCGCCGTGGCGGGGAGCCCCTGGCGGCTGGCTGGGCAGGAGGAGGTGGGTAGCGTGCGCGCGCACGCGGGCCGCCCGCCAGGAGAGCCCCCGACGGCCAGCCAGGCGAGCGAGTTGCCGGAGGTGGAGGTGCACTCGTTGGGGGTGGGTGACGGAGGGCCCCTGGAGGGCGAGCGGGCGGAGGTGTGCGGTGCGCGCGGGGGCGCCTTCTGCCTGGGTCCGGGGGGGGGGGGCGGCGGCAGCGGGGAGCTGGGGGGCGGCGATTTTCTTCTTCGCCCCAGGCGGCTGAACACTGCGCGACGCCACTGGGTGGTATCATCTGCAAATCAGACGGACTGATACAATTTTTGGTGTTACAAGTAAGCTAAAATAAATGTTTCAAAGGAGATAAAAGAGAAGTGGAGAACTAAGAAGAAAAGCTTCCTCAGTTCAACAGTTTGCTTTGGATTCCTATATTTGTTATTCAAGTTCCTAATAAGATAGAAATCTACATGCGTTTTTTGGCCATCAAATTGATTCTATGGATTACAGTCCTTCAATTTTTACCAAATATTTACTCTAGCTTTATTTTGTCACTATAGCTTTTCAGTAGAGTTTGTTGGTGAGAACCAACCAGAAAAACAGGCCTGGGCAGGTTTCTGTGTTGATAAAAAGCAGTTTAAGCCACAGAAATCAGGAAATGAGGCTGTTTGTGGCATGGCAGCAAGCACTCGTCTTCTGTTGGCTCTGTATATCAGTCTGCTGTTAAGAGACATAGGAACAGGGGCCTAGTGAGGAAACATTGCAGATATACTTTCCTATTATATTTATTATTGGTTTTAACCAGTGGTGGGATGTCAAAAAATTTACTACCCCACCGTGACATCATCAGTGTGGGCGGAGCTAACATCATGATGTCATGATGTTGTGAGTGGGGCCAAAGAAAAAAAATTAAAAAATACAAAATAATAATAAAATAAAATAAAAATAACCACACACACATATACACACACACACCTCAACCCACCCACCCATCCATAACACAAACCCATAAATAAATTAAATAAATAAATAAATACATTAAAATACACCCGCCCCGAAGGTGGTTCCCCACAAAAGCTGCTACCGGTTCTCCGGGACACTGGGAAGAGTTACTACCGGTTCTGGAGAACTGGTGAGAACCTGTTACATCCCATCACTGGCTATGCAAGTGGAAATGCAGTCCTAGAGAGGCTACTGGGCTGCAACTTCCTTGCTTTGTTGTCAGTGCTAGCTCGGGCTAATGGGAGGTTAGTTCAGTGTAGGGTTGCCATGCGTCCCAGAAAACCAGGATTGTCCCAGATTCAAGGTCAGAAAAATTATCCTGGCCAGTTCAATAAAAATCATGTTAAAGTCCCGGGTTTTAAAAACTTACTGATCGTGTATTATAACACACCATTAAAATAAATTAAAACTCTTGCCATCAAATGAGCTGTTTCCTGCCACATTGGAGCTGGAGTATACCTGGAGACAAATCTTAACGTCCTCGACTCACACCACCACCCGATAAGTGTGATCAGTGTGTTTCCTGGAACTGAGGACGTTAAGAGTTGACCGCTACACAATGCTCAGAAATACAACAGATAATTTTACAGTAAGAATTAACTGTTGTAAATAAATTCATTTATATATTGATATATTTAATGTGAAAGTGTTTTATAGCTGTCACTGTACAGTAATACCTTGGATAACGTTTACCTCAGATAACGCTAAAATCGCATAACGTTAAGTAATGGGGTTGAGAATTGCATCGAATAACGTTAAGATCCTATGGGATGGATCAGATAACAACTGCTAAAGCCTGTGCGGTTACAATGTACAGTAATACCTCGGATAACGTTTACCTCGGATAACGCTAAAATCGCATAACGTTATGTGATCTGGGGAGGAGAATTGAATCGAATAACGTTAAGGTCCTATGGGATGTATCGGATAACAACCGCTAAAGCCTGTGCAGTTACAGTGTATCTCTATGGAGCTTTAACGTTATCCGATCCAGCCCATAGGATTTTAACATGCATCGGATAACACTAAAAATCGGATAACACCAAGACTTGTGGAACCAAGACTTAGCGTTATCCGAGGTACAGTAAAACCTCCAATAACGTTAAAACCTGGTTCCACAAGTCTTGGTGTTATCTGATTTTTAGTGTTATCCGATGCATGTTAAAATCCTATGGGATCCATAGAGATACATTGTAACCACACAGGCTTTAGCGGTTGTTATCCGATGCATCCCATAGGATCTTAATGTTATCCGATGCAATTCTCCCCCCCAGATTGCTTAATGTTATGCGATTTTAGTGTTATCCGATACTAATGTTATTTGAGGTATTACTGTATTACTATCTCTATGGAGCTTTAACGTTATCCGATGCATCCCATAGGATTTTAACATGCATCAGATAACACTAAAAATCGGATAACACCAAGACTTGTGGAACTAAGTGGCCATTTCTGAAGGATCCAGAGTAGTCAAGTTGTACATGATCACAACTTGCCATCTTTCCCCCTGTCACTCATGTTGTCAGTGTTGAAAATTTAACTGCTGCTCCAGTTGCTTTTGGCACATGGGTGGCAAAAATTTGTCATTGCATCAGATGACAAAATGTTTTAGACTGTCGCAGCTTGTGAGAGTTGGGGAAAGCAGATTCACAGCGCAGAGTTTATCTGTGGAGGGGGTGTAACATGGCAGTGACATCAGGTGGTCCCGCAATACACCTGTCTAACTTGTCCTCAGAAAGTAAGCATGTTAAGCAAACAAATAAGCCGGTAGATTGTCACCATCTATCTCAGCTGTTCTGTTGCCTTATTACAATCCTCTTACAAAAAGAATCTCAGTATTGTCTGGGGATCAGCCCAGTGCGTGCTGCAAGCCAGAGCAATGACACAGAGTGTTTAGCGACAGAAATCCTGAGGCACAGGCTGTGAATGAGAAGGAAACCCTATTCTGAAGGAAATCAGAATTTATATGGCATTTCTAAATGAGAAGGGAACGAAGGAAGACCTCAACACTGGCAGACTTGGAAAACCCATTTCTTTCCTCAAAAGGCTTTTTTTTACTCTATTGCCTAATAAGAATCGGCATCGTAGTAGTAGTGGTGGGTCATGAAAGAACTGCAGAGTCAACGTTTCTTTACCTTAGTTTGTTGTAGTATGTGACGATGCAGATGGATAATGTCTCTTTATTGGTTCTGCAGCCGCCTAAGGAAGTAGATGTTGATCCCGTGTATGTGAATCTACAAGACCTGCAGCTGGAACGGAGCACTAGCGCTACTGCCACGGCTACCAATGCTGAATCCACACTCCAGCCGCACATCAGCAGCCCTCTGGCCAACTGGGAGACCCACACAGACACAGAAAGTGGCCGCCTGTTCTATTACAACCCCGTGACTGCCCAAACGACCTGGGACTCTCCTTTTGCTGCTTCCCTGAATCGTGTGAGTCCGTCCCAGCCTCTCTCCCCCTTGCTTGCTCTCAGCCCGGCCACCCCTGCAGAGTGGGACCAATATGTGGACGAAGCCAGTGGGCAGGTGTTTTTCTATAATATAGCAACTGGAGAGTCGTCGTGGGATGCGCCCCAACAGCTGAGTGAAACACCCGACTACCCAGAGATGCAGCCCGCCTTTGCTTCCTACGGCCCTGCGGATCAGAGGGTAAATGAAGGATGGGGGGTTTAGGGGTTCTAGGGTGAAAGAGTACATTTGGGGGGGTGGATCAAGGAGTACTCATCCAGTCAGTCTTCTACGTGTCTAGGTCAGACAAGAAGCTGGCAAAATGAAGCCACCTTTTCGTGAATTCAATCCATAGTTCCTTTCGGCTGACTTAGTGTGAGAAAGATTAGCTGACACAACAAGGTTGCCATTGCCCTGGGTATGTCTGATGGTGGTCCAAAAACACCACAATCTTCAAGAAGGCTCTTTCATCCAGGCAGTGAAGATGAAGGATGACTCGCATGAAGAAAATTTACTTAGAATATTTAGGTCTCCCTGTGGCAGTGATGGTGGCCCCTGACGCCAATTCATCCGGCCCACAAAGCCCTCATCGCTCTTGGAAGTGGAAGTAAAACGCGCCCGTCGGGGGCTGCACCCGGCCCCTGGGCCTTAGTGAACCACATGATCAGCCCACAGCCCACGGCCCAAAAAGTTTAGGCACCCCTGTTTTAGAGACCCGAGTGCCCAAGGAGGAGAAAGAGGCACATGGGCAGGCACTGCGTCTGCCCACGCACCCATGTGACATTACCGGTGCGCCTCCCTGTGCTTGTGCCGCCACCGCCTCTGCGTCCCCATTGCCACCTCCAGGGGATGATTTCCGGGGGGGGGGGAGGCATTGGCAGAGGGAGAAGGAATGAGTTCGGAAGCAGTGCTGAAGGGCTTGCTTGCAATGTCGTACATGTCCACAGAGAAGGCTCTGAATGCCACCTCTGGCACATGTGCCACAGGTTCACCTGCACTGCCCTGTGGCATATATCCCTGGTGGCAAACCTCGGCACTCCAGCAGTTCTTGGACTTTAATTACCAGCTATCCAAGTCAGCTGCTGATCAGGGCTTCTGGCAATTGAAGTTCAAGAACACCTGGAGTGCCAAGGTTCACCATCACTGGCCTACTGTGTGACAGCTATGAACCCATAGCTATCTGGGATTAGAGGGAAAGAACCTCCAGTATCAAGAAGGTTTCCCATAATTTAAAGTGTTAGATAGCAAAATTTCCAGTCCTTCGGCTGGGTCACATTGTTCTCTGAAGGCCAGAAATAAAGTGTTGCCGCACAAAGTGACTCTTCTATATTACTGGTTCTATTAACTGGCAGCATCTCTCAGTAGGGGCTTTTAAAGGGGGTTTTAATTGTGGAGTCCATATGCAAGGGATTTAAATAACCACATACTATATATACTGCATATGGTTACACCCTGTATGCAAAATCCAGAAACAAGTTTTAAATTTAAAATGTGAGAATTTTGAAGACACTCGTCCCATCTTGACATTTTTCCTGATCCTTTATCACAAGGTGATAGTTGATTGTATCTATAGTCTCCCTTTAAGTCATTCCTGTTCTAAAGAGTCCTTAGCATGCTGGCATCTGGAATTCTGTGGTCTCTGAATTGTCCTGTGAAGAAGCTGGGGAGTAGATGGTGATCTGGAGGTTGTGCTAGCTCAGTAGATGCCACACTGTATTCTAAGGAATAGGCTTTTTAGCATATGTTTAGTAGCACGAGTTGGGTATTTCTTGGAATTGTAGCTCTTTCAGGTGGCTTTTTGTCGTCGTCCCCCCATATCTTATGAAATGATGGGAAATAGCATTTAAACTAGAATGGGGAACCTGTGGCCTTCCAGATGTTGACAAATACATGCTCCCATGACCTTATTCCACTGTCAAGAGCTGAGAAGAACTGGAATTCAGCAATACCTATGAGATGAAAGTTCTTCATGTCTATTTCAAAGAGATCGCCACTCTTCCACCCCATTTTAAGAGGGGTGCTCTGTATGTTTTTATGGGTGTCTGTCTAGAGCTGACTTCTATTTGAAATCTTCAGCCCCCAACTCCAGAAACTGACTACCCCAGCCTTTCTCCTGTTGAACTTGAACACTACCCAGAAGAAGATTACTCTCCAATCAGCTCCTACAGGCAGCTGGACTATCCTGCGGTCCCCTCAGTATACCCAGACTGGGCCTCCTGCGGCAACCAGGAGGGGTTGGTGTTGGATGGAAACCTATCAGATACGGTAAGAAAAACTAGGACAGTGATGGCAAACCTTTTAGAGACTGAGTCCTCAAACAGAAGGCCGGGGCAAACTCTGTGCAGAAGGGAGGGAAGAAGTGCTCCCATTGGGCTGCTGGGCAGAAAGGCGGGGCAAACTGTGCTGGGGGGAGGGAGGAAGCGCTCCCATTGGGCTTCTGGTCAAAGGGACAGGTGAACTCTGTGCTGGGGGGAGAGAATAAGTGCTCCCTTTGGGCTGCTGGACAGAAAGGTGGGCGAACTCTGTGCTGGGGGAGGGAAGGAGGAAATCATGCATATGTTGAGGCCAAACCACGTGTAACAATATTCAATAGCAATAGAAATTACATTTAATTACTGCCCCATAGCACTTAGTGCACTCTCTGGGTGGTTTCTCAAGTTAATTAGCACTCCCCCCCCCCCAATCATGCCAAGTACAAATGCTTGGTACTCATTTTGCTGACCTCGAAAGGATGGAAGGCCGAGTCAACCTTGAGCCCAGTCAGGATCTCAATATTTTGGCCGCAGTACAGCAGTTTAAGCACTGCACCACACAAGTAGTTGTTAGGTACAGTCTTGCTTTTTGTTTAGTGAATAGCATGTATGGACCAGTCTGATTGATTCTGAGTCTGGATGCAGTATACATCCCTCTGCATTAAGAGAAGGCAGGTTTATAGATACAGTAATACCTCCGATAACGTTTACCTCAGATAACGCTAAAATCGCATAACGTTAAGTAATCTGGGGAGGAGAATTGGATCGAATAACATTAAGGTCCTATGGGATGGATCAGATAACAACCGCTAAAGCCTGTGCGGTTACAATGTATCTCTATGGAGCTTTAACGTTATCCGATACATCCCATAGGATTTTAACATGCATCGGATAACACTAAAAATCGGATAACACCAAGACTTGTGGAACCAAGTCTTAGCGTTATCCGAGGTATTACTGTACAGTACTTTGTAGCATGACAGCTTCTGTCCCATGGCTGACGGGAAACTGAAACTCTTTTTACAGTACAGTACTTTATATGTGTTCCTGATAATGATATTTTTTTTCTTCAAATAAGCCTGGAGCAAAACTAATTTATTGCTGAAATCATATTGTAGCCCACAGTAGAATTTATTTTTTCCTTCAAAAGACTTCCTTTATTTATTACTGAGTCTGGTTGATACTGAGAAGAGGATACTGGGAAGAGGAAGACAAGCGATTTTAGTGAGCATTTAAAAAAGTATTACAGTATTTATTAAACATATAAAAGAATACAGTAAAATACAATTTAAAAGAAAATAAACAGAAAGAAATCAGTTTTGTGCCCCCTTCACCAGTGCGGGGAACCAGTTGTGTTATTTAAATATGATATCGTTATCTTTCCTCGTTTTCGCCTCTCCAAAAATTTCAAACTTTCTTGGACAGGTTTCTGTTCACAGTTCTTTTCCATTGCACATTTGATAAAATATTTCCATATTTCCCAAAACTTGTTACATTTAATCAAAACTTTTTTTAACATTAATCTTCCATGTTAATTTATCATTTAATGCAATATCCCAATCCAATTTATACCATTCTTCAATATTAAGGTTAGGAATCCTGAACTTCACAACTAGAAAGTCAGCAGTTCAAAAAACCCGAGTACTGCCCGACAGAATGAGCTCCTGCCTCTGTCCCAGCTCCTGCCAACCTAGCAGTTCGGAAGCAAGAAATTGCAAGTTGATAAATAGGTACCACTTTAGTGGGAAGGTAAACAGTGTTCTGTGTCTGCTAGTCATGCCTGCTACATGTCCACGGAAACGCCTGCAAATGCAGACAGTGCTGGCTCTTTGGCTATAAACAGAGATGAGCACTGAACCCTAGAGTCAGATACAACTGGCTTTCATGCAAGGGCGACCTTTACTTTACCTAGGGGTTGGACTGCAACTCTTATCTCCAGAATAATGGAAGATAAGAAGGGCAACATGTTGACTGATGCTAGAATAAAACATAGTCCTTTCCCCCCCAATGCAAACAGAAATTAGCTGCAGCCCAAAAAACATTCATCCAGAATTCATCCCTATTTGGCTCCTATCAAACTTGCGAAGTTCTCAAAGAGGGTGTTTTAGATATAAAGAAAGGGTGGGGTAAGTTGGAAATAATATTTGATAGGAGAACTGCATCTTCTATATTATGGAAGCACAATTCTCCATCTTTGTGTCCAGATCTTTCAACAATAGAGGGCTCTGGGACATCCAAAGGACCCACAGAAGGCATCTGGCAAACTTTAGCCTTCAAAACTCCCATTCCTCTGTTAAATAATATACTGTCGTGTAGGTGAACACGTCCAGACATCACCTCAGCACCAGCAGTGGGTCCAGTCTGGAGAGCAGCCCCTTTGGGAACTGGTCACCCAACCCATTGGCTTTCTCGGGTTCGAAGGAAGAACAGGTGAGCAAAAGCTTTGATTGCTTTGGACTGAAAGGGTAGAATTTAAACTGGGAGTCTGAGATGCCATTAAGGAGAGGAAATGAAGTTGCCATTCTGGCCGCATGGATATAAAGCTGCAGACTTGTTCACTGGGGGTGAAGAGATGCCAGGCTGACCGCTGGCAACCCTTGCAGTCAAAACAACCTTTCCTTCCATTTTCTGTCTTCTCTTGATTGTATCTATGGGTCAAAGAAGACAACATATAGTAGTATTGTGCAAAAGTCTTCGGCCACCACCTGCTGTTTTGGGGGAAATTCAGTGAGTGATGGGGGCCATAACTCAGACAGCCTAACTCCAAACTTGGAGAAGAGTTGAGAGGAGAATCAGCACAAGACTCTCCCCAATTTTGGCCAATCTTGGTGACTAAGGGGCTGAATTATGCGCCAGTGGTGGGATTCAGCAGGTTCGCCCCAGTTCGCCAGAACTGGTAGCAGAAATTCTGGCTGGCACCACCCACCCAAGTTTTGAAATAATGCAGGGCTTCCCCCTGGCCACGCCCACCATATGACACCCACAGAGTAAGTAGTAAAAATTTTTGAATCCCACCACTGATTATGCCCTCCCAAGTCATTCATTGAATTCCCCCTACACCAGCTGTTGGTGGCCGAAGACTTTTTACACAGTACTGCATTTAGCGTGTATCAAGAAACAGTGCTCACCCAAATGCTGAAATATGTTTGCCATAGCACGTGCTTTTCCTGCCCTCTGTATCTTTTGTGTATTTGTGATTTGCTTTGTGATTTGTCACTGAAAGGTCCATAAGAGTGTATTCTTTACTTAGGAACCCATCTCTGGAAAAGAAACTCAAGGAATTCAGTTATTCCCTGTTAATCATAACATAACTATTTCCTCTGTTTCCCAGTTAATCATAACAAGGAATACAGTACCTGATAGGTATAAACTGATGCCACAAAGTCTCACTCTTAAGTCTGATAAAGTGGACTTGGTCCATGAAAGTTTACATTAAAATATAGCTGTCTTTAAAGTGCCACAACATTTTTTGTCCTTTTGTTTTGTTTACTGCCTGATATGTTAATAATTTTGTGTCAGAAATTTTGAGTTGAAAGGATTTTTGCTGGAGAAACTCCACTCAGGGGATGCCTGAATGAGGCTCCTTTCATGTCCCCAAGGTGTTTTCCCCACCAAAGTGGTCCCTATTTATCTACTTGCAATTTCTTGCTCTCGAACTGCTAGGTTCTCATTCATCTCTACTTAGCAGTTATATTCTGTTTTGAATAAGTCACTTGAAATATACGGTACTCTTATAGGATATCGTACAGATTTACAGTAAATCCCAATTTTCTTCTCCGCAGTTAAAAACTCTAGAAAAGGCTGGGATGCTGCACCGGACAAAAATTGCCGATAAAGGAAAACGCTTGAGGTAAGCATGATTTTCTAGTACGTCTTACTTTTCCTTCCTCACAATTCCATGTGATACAGAAAACTTTGAAAACTTAATTAAACTGTATTGAATGGAAGGAAGCAAAAGCTTTTAAGGAACACAGGCAAAGAAAGGCTACATGGAGAATCAAATAATGTTTGGTCTGGATTGTGTGCACTTATTTTTTTTAAGGGCAATAAAATTTTAAAATGTGATTTTATTGATTGTCCCCAATCTTTTAACCCACTGGTATACTTTGGGTTAAAAGACTGGCAGGCTGGCTGGCTGGCTGGCTGGCTGGCTGGCTGGATGGATGGATGGATGGATGGATGGATGGATGGATGGATTGATTGGTTGGTTGATTGATTGATTGGTTGGTTGGTTGGTTGGTTTATTTTCTATTGGTGGCTGCTAGCCAGTGGTGGGATTCAGCAGGTTTGCCCCGGTTCACCAGAAACAGTAGCAGAAATTCCGGCTTGCCCCACCAATCCAAGTTTTAAAATAAAGTAGTCTTGATTCAGGTGCAACATAAGGCTTTCCCCCAGACCATACTCACATACCATGCCCACAGAGTAGGTAGTAAAAAAAATTGAATCTCATCACTGCTACTAGCATAGAAATGTACATTCAGTGGAGAGGACAAACATAAATGACAGGTAAAAGTTCTACTCCTGGTCTCTGGCTAAAAATGGGTAAATGTGTTGAATCTGGTGCTTTTAAACCTCCTCTGTGATCAAGTTGGAAAGAACATGAACTAGCAGTAGGAAATATCCAGGCTTTTTATTAGGCTTCCAGAAATACTCATGCTGTTGGGGGGAAATCATATCTCAAAATGGTATGGAATTGATCTTTTAGAAGGAGTGTGTATGTGAAATACAGTAAAACCTCGGATAACGCTAAAACTTGGTTCCACAATTCTTAGTGTTATCCGATTTTTAATATTATCTGATGCATGCATTGGATAACGTTAAAATCCTTTGGGATGCATCGGATAACGTTAAAACTCCATAGAGATACATTGTAACCAGCACAAGCTTTAGCAAACGTTATCCGATGCATCCCATTAGATTTTAATGTTATACGATGCGATTTTTTTTCCAGATTGCTTAAAGTTATGCGATTTTAGCGTTATCTGATGCAAACATTATCCGAGGTATTACTGTATGCCTAACGCCTTGGTCTGCAAATAGTGGCTCTCCAGGTGTTTTGGACTTCAATTCCCAGAAGCCTCGATCAACAGTAGTGCTGACTTGGGCTTCTGGGAATTGAAGTCCAAAACACCTGGAGAGCCACTATTTGCAGACCACTGGCCTAACGCAAAACTGGTAGCTGAAGAAAGGTGTGTTCTATTTGTAGCCTGGAAGAGTTACTGTTTTGGAATATAATGCCCAGAACCCCTCCCAAATGCTGGGAGATGTAATCCCAAAAGTAACTTTTCTACGTTCTGGAGAGAGAATTGGGATTACTTAAGTACAGTAAAACCCCGGGTTACAACAAAGGTCAGTTCCAACAGCCTCTGTTGTAACCCAAAAAAACTGTAAACCAAAAAATCCATAGGGATGCATTGAAAAATAAAAAAATGTTACTGAATTGATCATTGTAAACCAGAAAAAAAAACACATTATAAATTTGTAAAACAGGACGGCATTTCCATAGGATTTGCCATTGTAAACAGCAGCAAACTTAAACCGAGGCAGTTTTAACCTGGGGTTTTACTGCATGTCAGATGACTGAGGGCAAAGCCATGGTCGGGATTCTAGATGTAGGTGTCAAATATATATGTCATATATATAAGCAGCCAGGAGTTTGAGGGTGGGCAAACTGCTCAGGGTGCCCCGGCTATGGCCCTGACTGAGGGCTATGTGAATTTACCAGCTACATTCTTGGTTTTGCCACAGGAAGAACTGGAGCTCTTCGTGGACAGTCTTGGAAGGTGGCATCTTGACATTTTTTAAGGACTCAAAACATTCAACTCCTGGTAGTGTGGTAAGTATCCAGTTCTGGCCTGCTGCCCTGATGGAGGATATTGTTCCAGGGGCGTGTTCTGGCCTGCTCAGTGTTCTGGCACATGGCCAGGCCCCCGGCCCCAAAAGCTTAAGCACCACTGGACTGAAGCTTATCTTGTTGCTTCCATGGTGTTGTGGCATGAAAGCTTTTTCTCATATGACAATTGTTGACCTTCTGGGAGACCAAAAGTGTTATTTTGGATCACAAGTAAATTAAAAGGTGGTGTTGGCATGGCTTGGCAACAGATTTGGACACTAAGGCATGCAAAACCAACTAGTTGTGGGTGTAAAACGGATGGTAAAATGAATGCAATGCTCCTCTGGATATAATTTGATGGAGATTCGTCTTACTTTGTAGCTGTGAGCAAATCACACAACATGAATCAGAGCTTGAGAAATTGATTTTTAGAAATAATAGTACAGTAAAACCTCTGATAACGCTAAAACTTGGTTCCACAAGTCTTAGTGTTATACGATTTTTAATGTTATCTGATGCATGCATCGGATAATGTTAAAATCCTATGGGATGCATCGGATAACGTTAAAAACTCCATAGAGATACATTGTAGCCGGCACAGGCTTTAGCGCACGTTATCCAATGCATCCCATAAGATTTAACATTAAGCGATGCAATTTTCCCCCCAGATTGCTTAACGTTATGCAGTTTTAGTGTTATCTGATGCAAACGTTATCCGAGGTATTACTGTATTTCCTTTGTTCTGGGGGAGGGCTGAGTCAATGCAGCTTACCCATGACAACACAGGCTCGATGTTCATTCATTATTGGGAAAAGGAGCTATTGAACAGTAACTAATTAATTATTTATTAGTGAGTTATTTCCAACTGTAATCTGGACTTTGCCTTGCTTCTCTTCAACACTTAGAAACATCCTTCTGTGCTGAGTAGCCCAGAGCACACTGTAGATCTTCATGGAGCAACACTTTCTTGGGCTGCCAAAGACAAATCAAGCAAAAAGAATGTTTTAGAGGTAAGGGGTGGCTACCATCTCTATTGCCACGCTTGTCTACTGGTACAGCAGCTGATGGCAATGGCAGTCAGAGAGGAAGATGCAGTCCACAGAACTGAGCGCCTCGTGATTTTTTAATAATGTAAAATTTGACAAATTTTTATTGGTTGCATATTGCCCAAAGTGGAAAATATTCCAAGTGGGTAGGTGGGAGGAAGGAAGGAAATAAATGTCTCTCTTATATACACCTTTTCTTTCTTTCTGCAACAGTGCATTTGAAAATGAATCTCTTGCTACTTTGGATAAAATGGAAGTGACTAAAGCAGGCGTGCCCATACTACAGTCCGTGGGCCAAATACAGCCCTGAAGCCGTTTCATCAGGCCTGCGACACCCTCGCCAAATCAGGACGTGAATATGGACACTTCTGCGCATGTGTGGATGCCTCCATATTTACTTCCTGGTTTGGCATGGATGTCCTTGCGCATGTACAGAAGCATCCGTATTTCCTGGTTTGGCACAGACATGCTCGTGTATGTGCAGAAGATTCCATATTTATTTTCTTGTTTGACATGGAAGTGCTTGTGCATGCGCAGAAGCATCTGTATTTACTTCCTGGTTTGGCGTAGTCGTGTTCGTGAATGTGCAGAAACGTGTGTGCCGAACCAGGAAGTAAATATAGCCACTTTTGCACATGCACAGAAGTGTCCGCGCCAAACCAGGAAGTGAATATGGACGTGCATGAGCAAACATGCCCTGTTCCAGGGGCATGTCCTGGCCTGCTCAGTGTTCCAGGGGCATGGTCAGGCCCCCGGCCCCAAAAGTTTAAGCACCACTGGACTAAAGCTTATACTTTGCATGTGAAGGAATGAGGAGAAGAAAATGTATTCAAGCATATAGGATGCCTTTTTTTTCTGCATTTACACTTTGTGGCTTGGGAAAAGAATTTCCTCTTCAGGTGCTACATCAAATCTTTTCTTTGTCCCAGCTGAAGACACGGGACGGCTCTGAATATCTGATCCAGCATGATTCAGAGACCATCATCACCACGTGGCAGAAGGCAATTGCTAATAGCATCAGCAAGCTGGTAAGAGGGGAAAGAATGTCAGTAGGATATTGATATAATTTCATCAAAAGATACCTCATGTGTATGACAAATTTTTTTCTGACTCAAAGAGTGTAAGAAAACACCAAGGACATCCTAGTGGGAGGTGGGAGAAGTATAGCCTTTGTAGGAAAAGTTGCACAAACTAATAACAGTAGAAGGATGGTAAACACACTGGTATAAAGAATGCCCAAAAGATCTGTACCTACTATATCTGCTTCATATCTGTGCATAATATATATCAGGAGTGCCCAAACTACGGGCCCGGGGGCCAGGTGTGGCCCCTGATGCCAATTCATTCAGCCCGTGAAGCCCCCATTGCTCCTGGAAGCAGAAGTGAATTGATGCTGGATGAATTGGCATCGGGGGCCGCATCCGGCCCTTAGGCCATAGTGACCAGCTCCCTGAACCATGTGACCGGCCCACAGCCTGAAAAGTTTGGACACCCCTGATATATATCAACTGGGAGGGAGGAATTGCAACTTTGAAACTGCCCAGTTTGTCTACTGTTATAGCTCTGATTCTTAACAGTCATGGAGGCGGAAGAGCCAATGCCAGATGGACTGGCTGTGAAGGCACACCTCGTTCATATCCTCAAGATTACAGTAGTCCATTGCAGTCCCGGTATTAAATCCTACACGTCATGCTTCATGTGTACCATGGGTGATGACTCTGAGATCATAGTGTGTGGGTCACTTCATGGCAAGATGGGATCCACCTTAAACAAATTCACACCAGTGACATTTTTCCTGCTTCAGGAAAAAATGCATTCTCTGATACAAGTTGCAGTCAACAATAGCTCTTCATCAAGTTACTTATGAAACATATTGTTAGAAAGGATGTTTTCCATGGGAAAAACAAAACAATTGTGGAAATATTTTCATTACAGGAAAGTTCCCACTCGCATAGTTAATTAAAGTTAAGTAAATGTGTGGTTGCTTTAAGGATGAAGGTTTTGTTTTGTTTTGTTTTGCCCCTTGAAACTTCTAGGAGTCAAAATGTAATGGGTCAACTTTAAATATGAATTTTGCCAACCAGGAATTTTTTTTAAAAATTGTCCATAGTTCTGATCAGTTTCTTATAAAGTAGACACTAGAAATCTTATCCTTTGAATTTTGCATGATTATTACAATTGGAAGATACATATATACAGTGATGGGATGTTACCGGTTCGGACTGGTTCGCCCGAACTGGTAGCGCCCCATCAGGAGGGGTCGCGGGGAGGGGGATTAAAATCCCGGGTGACAGGTTTGGTCGCCTCTCCAGCTCCCTCAAAAATGTTTTTCCGGGCAGCCATTTTGGAGTTAAAGTATACCTGGAGACAAATCTTAATGTCCTCGCCTCACACCACTGCCCAATAATTGTAACCAGTGTGTTTCCTGGAACTGAGGATGTTAAGAGTTGGCCGTGACGTGACTTCTCAGAAGTACAACAGATCATCTTACACTAAGAATTAACTGTTGTAAATAAATTCTTTTATATATTGATATATTTAATGTGAAAGTGTTTTATAGCTGTCATATTATGTTTGTTTTTAAAAAGGCAATTTTGTAGATAACCCACCCATTTTTGTCAAGTATACTTCTGTCCCGGTTTTGTGGGAGATAATTATGGCAACCCTATCTGTACTAGCCCAATGGCTTTTGACTGGTCAAGCTAGGACCCATCCATCTGGAAAGTCCCTGAGTCACTTCAGAAAAGCAAGCATAACTCTACTGAAATTGTTGTGACAAAGAATGCTGTGTATTTCTCTCAGCCAACAGATTTACCTCAAGAAGATAATGAAGAAAGTCTGTCAGATTCAAAATCCAAGGAGAATCTAGGAAGCAACAAAGAGAAAGAAAGTGAGAGGAAGAGCCCGGGTCAGTGTTAATATTCAGGATAAATCTTACCTGTTTGAAGCTGATGTGTAAATATATATTTTAAAAAAGATTTTTTTAAAAATGAGAATTGAAGTAGGAATGGTACATGCATTTGAAACAAAAAGTTCAAATTTGCTTTATATTTGCTACAAATATGTCTCATTTCAACTCATCTCATCTATAATAATTGTCAAATTCCAGACTTCTTGATAGTTGGATTTTATTTAAATCCATGAATTCAGTTTTACAGTAGGTAAAATCGTCTGCAATTAGGAATATGTAATTGGAACTTCAAGAGAATGCAAAAATTAAGTATTTTTAGTGAGCTGAAATTTAGTCAAAAATATTCTCCTCCATCCCAGTCCAGTTAGTTCCAGTTCTAGGGTAGTTACATACTTAAAAATGTATGCCAGTGGCTACCAACACCCCACAAAGGGGACTTCAATTCCCAGAAGCCTAAGGCAGCACATTGGCTGATCAGTGCTTTGGGGAATTGACTTGGGTTTCTGAGAATTGAAGTCCAAAAACCAAAGTTTGGGAAACGTTGATGTATGCTTTGACAGGGATAGCGGGAGCTTTCCTGTGGCTGATAATGCACAGTTCTTTGGGCCTGCAAACTAGGTATTTGAGGTTTTTCCTTAAGACATTTTATTCCAATATTTGTGCTGGACTATTAGCTACCTCAGTCTTTTGCTTCCAACTTCTCAGGCTGGTCTTCACATTCTTGATGTGAAGATCCAAAGAGAAGAAGCTAAAACACAGCTGCACTAGATTAGACACTGGAAAATGGTGCTAAGTATTATCTCACAATGGTGGGGAAAGAGCGCATAGACTCACATAGCAGAAATTCCTATGGAAAAACTGACATAGCAAGCTTTTTTTAGGGGAAAACCTCGCCTAGCGAATTTTTTTGTTATGAGAGTTTTCCCCATAGAAACACTCGTTATGCCAGTTTTCTATAGGGAAAGTCCAACTCACATAGTAAATATTTTCGCTATGCGAGTCGGACTCGCATAGTGAATTTTTTTTCCGTTATGCGAGTTTTCCCCCATAGAAACGTTCGCTATATGAGTGTTTTCATAGGGGAAGTCTGACTCGCATAGCGAAAATTTTCGCTATGCTAGTCCAACTCACATAGCAAAAATATTCGTTATGCGAGTCGGATCATTTTTTGAAAAACCCACTCATTATGCGAGTTTTTCGCAAAGCGAAACGCTCGCTAAGCGAGGTTTGACTGTCCACCATAATTAGAAAGAATCTTCTGTTGACTCTCGACTCTCTACAATTTTGGTGAATTTTGAAGTTAGCCCCCCCCCCCCCCGGCCCCAAATCACTAATTGAATTTTTCCCAAGCCAGCTGATGGTGGCCTAAGACCAGTGATGGGATGTCCCCGGTTCCAGACGGATCTCTGGAACCGGTAAGACTAATCCCGGAGAGTTCTCCGGGAGGGGAGTCCACTTTTGAGGCGTCCGGTTCCGGACGCCTCACCAAAAGAATTTTTTTTTTTAAATCTGAGCTAAAATGGCTCCAATTGACTGCGCATGCGCAGAAACTCAATTTGATGCATTGCGCATGCGTCAAATTGAGTTTCTGGACATGCGCACTAAATTGGAGCCAAATGGCTCCAATTTTTAAAAAAAAAATCTTCTGAAGCTGGATGGGAGGTTCCCCGTCCATTCATTTATCTCCCCCCTCCCAGCCTCCAGCTCCACCCTAAGAGAAGGGCACCTCCCCTAGCCGGCTACCTGGCTCCCACAGGCACGTTGGTGCCTGGCCGCGCTGTCCGCCCACGCCGCGCCGCACCGTCCGCCCGCGCCGCGCCGTCCTAGGGTCTTGGGCCCAACAAACCCCCATGCCCTGGGTAAACCCGGCGGGGCTCGCCACCGCCGCATCCTCTTCTGTCGGGCGCCTGGAGCTTCCTCGGGCCGTTGCCTTTTCGGCCCGGCTCTGGCTGCAGCCACGGAAGGTAAGTGAGGCTTTTATATTTTGGGTGGGTGGGTGGGTGATTTAATTGTGTTTTGGGTGGGTGGTTGTACTTTTATTTAATTTTTATTTTATTTATTTCTTTATTTTATTTCTTTAAGTTAATTACGGGTCTGTGTGCCGTGTTTATTATTTTTTTTTATTTTTTTTTTTTGCCTTGCCCACAACGTCATGATGTCATGACATTGGCCACGCCCATGACGTCCGTGACGTCATGGCGTGGTAGTAGAATTTTTGACATCCCATCACTGCCTAAGACGTTTGCATATTACTGTATGAATATTGTCTTTCTTCTTCTTTAGCTGCCGTATCCGTTCTGGATATTGGTTATCATCATGGCGATAGTCTTCTTTGTTGTCTTTACAAGGGTAGAAAAAGCAGAGACCTATTTCTGAGCCAAATGAACACTCACTGCTGATAGAGATTACATCAATCTCAAAAATTTTGATATGCACCGAATAGAATTATTTGAAAAAAGCCTAAAAATGGCCATGAAAGGAAAGCTTACATATCCTATTATCTTTTCCCACTCTTTCTCAGCTGCCTTTGAAACACGTAGGTAAATTCAGCAAAACTTGACAGCGGTGCCCACCTCCTCCCCCGTACTAAAATGTGAACATAAATTCCCTTGCAGCCTCCTGGCATTCATCCAGTTCTCTCAACTCAGACTATGATTCCAACAAAGTTCGCAACAAGCTCCGGAAGTTCTTACAGAGGCGACCAACACTTCAGTCCCTGCGGGAGCGAGGCTACATTAAAGGTATATTCCTGGAGACTGAGTCCAGGTGTTTTGACAAAATTGGGAGCGTCCCTACAGCTGCTTGGTTAATTTTCTTGGAATTTGATTACCATATATGCTTGAGTATAAGCGGGCCCGAATATAAGCCGAGGTACCTAATTTTGCCCTGAAAACCCAGGAAAATAGATTGAGCTGAGTATAAGCCGAGGGTGGGAAATGCAGCTGCTGCTAGTGAGTATCAATAATCAAACTACATAAAAATGTGGTAAAATTAATTAAATTGTTGGCACATCTCAATCAAGCATGATCTTGGGACCCTTGTGGTCATTGACCCGAGTATAAGCTGAGTCTCCTTTTTGGGGGTCATTTTTTAGCTAAAAACCTCGGCTTATACTCGAGTATATATGGTACATCTGCTTCCAAGCTTCTTCATTATGCTCATTCATTTATTTGTTTAATACACATCTGTACCTCAAGGGATTGTGGTGGCTTAGTGGTTAAGACGCTGAACTTGATGACTGGAAGATCAGCAGGTCAGCAGTTCAAGACTAGAGTACTGCACAAAGGAGTGAACTCCCATTGTCTATCCCAGCTCCTGCCAATCTAGCACTTCAAAAGCAAGAAATTGCAAGAAGATAAATAGGTACCACTTTGGTGGAAAGGTAACAGCATTCCGTGCATTCTGGTGTCTAGGCATGCTTGCCACATGTCCATGGAAACATCTGCGGATGCAGACAGCTCTTTGGCTATAAACGGAAATGAGCACTGCAGCCTAGAGTCAAATACGACTGGCTTTTGAGCAGCGGCAACCTTTACCTATACCACACTTCTGGAGAACAAAGCTCCCCACTCTTGATGGATTACAGCATTAAAACAAATACAGTACAGTAGATTTAACCAATAAAAGAAAACATCATAATAATAACCTACACAACTATAACTATATACAGTAATACCTCGGATAACGCTAAGACTTGGTTCCACAAGTCTTGGTGTTATCCGATTTTTAGTGTTATCCGATGCATGTTAAAATCCTATGGGATGGATCGGATAACGTTAACGTTCCATAGAGATACATTGTAACCGCACAGGCTTTAGCGGTTGTTATCCGATCCATCCCATAGGACCTTAACGTTATTCGATCCAATTCTCCTCCCCAGATTACTTAACGTTATGAGATTTTAGCGTTATCCAAGGTAAACGTTATCCGAGGTATTACTGTAACTATAATAAATAAGTAAAAGCTTTGGATGCAAAACAGATTTATTACAAAGTGGAAGGATGTCGTTGAATGCCTCCCTAAATAAACTTGTTTTCAAGGATGTTTAAAAATATATCCAAAGGGAGGAAAAAAGGAAGTTTAAAGAAATCAGATTTTAAAGAAATATGGGGAGAATTTGTTGAGTTTGTTTTAGTAACAGGGAAAGAGCCAAAACCAGGGCAAAGATATACATTATTCTGGAAAGAGGGGACAACTATAAGTTTTAAAAGTTTGAACTATGTAAACAAAGTATATAATTATAAACATTTTCCCGCTGGGTGATAAGTGCACATATTTTTATATAATATGTTAGGATTGTGCTTTTACCAAGTTTTTATGTTGTTGTTGTTTCCTTGTTGTTTTTGTATCTTCTTGTATTATAAAATAAATACAAATATCCAAAGAGTGCGTTTGTTGCAGATCAACTGTCAAGTTGTTCCCCAGGGTAGGTGCCACCACCGAGAAGGCTCTTTTCCTAGTTATAGTGTTCCCTGCCTTTCTCAGTTTTGGCACCTGAAGCTACATGATTTGGGACGACCAGGTGATGGGGGCAGTAGCTTAAGTTCTGTTGCTTCGCCTAACTGGCAAGGTGACAGCAGTGGGCCAGATCTTGAAGGATATTCGCTTTGAAAAATCATACATTTATGTTTCAAACCTGGTTTGGTCTGCTTTTTTAAAATCCAGATCAGGTATTTGGATGTCATCTACAAGTTCTGTGTGACCGTGAGAAGAGCACAGTGCCTCAGTTTGTTAAGCAGTGCATCTCCACTGTTGAGAAGAGAGGTAGGTAATACTGTATTCTCTTGCAAATATAGAATTCTCTGCCCAGACATTCCACATTCTGTATGTTGCAACCTGTATGCATTGTTTAAATCAATTTGCACTTGCATAGTCCTGATCATTATATGTACATGTCTTTGGGGGCTGCAGTGCCTCAATGGTTAAGAACCTCACCTCGTTAGCTGGAAGGCCGGCAAGTCAGCAGTTTGGGACCTGGGTACTGCATGATAGTTTGAGTGCCTGTCTCTGTCCCAGCTCCTGCCAACCTAGCAGTAAAAAAGCAAGAAATTGCAAGTTGATAAATAGGGACCACTTCAGTCGAAAAAGATCTTGGGGACATGAAAGGAGCCTCATTTGGGCGTCCCCTGAGTATAGTTTCTCTAGCAAAAATCCTTTCAACCCAGAATAATTTCTGACACTAAATTGTTGTTGTTGTTTCATTCATCTCAGTTATGCAGTTTTTGAGAGGTTCTCACAGCTGACTTTTTAAAAAATAATCTGATATTTATGGCTATCAAAATACAGTAAGTGGCAAAATGTTTTGGCCTGGGGTTTTCCCAGGATGTATTTGAATATGCTTTAGGAATTGCTTCCCTTTTTTGCCCCTTTCAGTTAAAGCATAATAAATAATGCAAAGTAAAAACACGATTATGTAAACATCTTTCGTTTAAATTATTTTTGAGGCTAAGGAAATGTATACCATATTTGCCGGCATATAAGACGCATCAGAGTATAAGAATCACCCTGTTATTGCTGAAATAGGCCACTATATACAGTGCAAGATGCACTCAATTTTTCCAGTGTATTTTAAAGGGGGGGGGGAGTACTGTATAGAGTAGTTTATATGGCAAGTTTATGAATATAAAGTACTGCTTCTTCTCCTTCCAGGCTTGGATATTGATGGACTCTACCGCATAAGTGGGAATCTCGCTACAATACAGAAACTACGTTACAAAGTTGATCGTGGTATGAGTTGTGACATTTGTGGCTTGTCGTGGGAGATAGTTTGGCGATACAATGCACCATTGCTTGGAGAATGTTGCAGGTTCCACTTCTAGTACCTTACTGTTTAAAACAAAAGAAAAAATATGGATAGATGGGAAAGACATCTGTACTCATTACACTAGAGCAGGGGTGCCCAAACTACAGCCTGGGGGCCGGATCCGGCTCCCGACACCAATTCATCTGGTCCGTGCCAGCCTTGTTGCTCCATATGGGCGCCCCGTATGGGCGTGTTTTACTTCCGCTTCTGAGAGCAACAAGGATGGCACGGGCCAGATGAATTGGCCTCAGGGGCCGGATTCGGGCCCCGTGCCATAGTTTGAGCACCTCTGAACCATGTGACCAGCCCATGGCCCGAAAAGTTTGGGTACCCCTGCTCCAGAGACCTATTACTGGTTAATTTGGATAATACTGGGCTAGAACAGGATGAAACATGAACTCTCATGTTTGGGCAGAATGGCATAGAAGGAAATCATACTGCATATGTTGGAGTTGAAAAATAACCTTTTATGTTAGACAGCATGTATGTAATATTCACTGCCACAAGAAGTAGCACTGCATGTCAGCTTACATGCTTTTAAAAAAGAAGTAGATACATTCGGGGAATGTGGGACTACTGACTGTGATAATCATGGTTGCTAAATAGATCCTCTACAGTCAGATGGGGAATATGGAAAAGTTACTTTCAGGCAGACTCTGGCAATTATAGTCCCAAATGTATACCTGCATGTCAGATGATTTGAACAAAAGATACAGCTGTTTCTATCATGTCCAGTTGTGAACTTCCCAGGGTTACTCAATGGCTACTGCTGGACAAGATACTTCTTTTGGTCTGATCCAGAAAAGCTGACTTGGCCTATGGAATTCATGGCAGCTCTGGCCGGTCCTGTCCTGTCTCAAGCACCAAGTTTTGCCAAATCCATTGTTAAATGGCTAATTCTAAGTCCAACAGCATCCACCACTGAGAACCTTTTAAACTCTGAAATTGAAAAATGCTTTCCCAGAATTCTTATATCTCCCCTACTCCCCACCCCCACCCCCAAAAAGGATCTGATAACTTTTAGTAGATCCAACCTGTTCAGGATCTTTAAAAATGTAGATTTATTTCACTTTGAAACTTATCCAACAGTTTGTTGGATTTTTATGGACTATACCTGTGATGGTGAACCTTGGCAATACTGTACAGCTGTTTTTGGACTCCAGTTCCCAGAAGCCCAAGTCTCTGTGGATCCACATGAATGGGTATGTAAACCCATTTGTGTGGATTCACAGAGACTTGAGCTTCTGGCAGTTGAAGTACAAAAACAACTGTCGTGCCAAAGTTCGCTATGACTAGACCAGTGGTGGCGAACCTATGGCATGCGTGCCAGAGGTGGCACTCGGAGCCCTCTCTGTGGGCACCTATGCGGATGCCCAGCACAGAGTTTGCCCCGCCCCTCTGCCCAGCTGTCCAATGGGAGCACTTCCTCCCTCCCCCAGCACAGAGTTTGTTCTGCCTTACAGCTCAATGGGACAGTTTCTCCCCCTTCCCTGTTGCCATGTTGGCACTTTGCAATAAATAAGTGGGTTTGGGGTTGCAGTTTGGGCACTCGGTCTCCAAAAGGTTCGCCATCACTGGACTAGACTATACAAAGAAACAAAGAGAGACATCATGATCAACACACTCGATTATTTTGTATCATTTTTTAAAATTGTTTAGCAGGCAGGTCACCTAATGGCTGGACCAGAGTTCTATGCTGTGCCAGAGCTTGTAATGGTAACCAGTAAAGCCAATATCTTTTTTAGTCTGGTTGCCTAAGCAGTGGAGTTGACATCAAGCCACTTGCTTGCAGTTGAGTGGTTACCAGCCTTGCGCCCTCTAATTATTTAGGCTTCCACTCTTGTTGGTCCCAAGCAACATGGCTAATGAAAGCCGTAGTCCAACATATGACTCAATGGGAGCCACCTTCTCTTTTAAATTTTGCCTTAAGTGCAGCCATTTCTGTCTTGTGCTCCAGTCTCTGCTACTTCTACCATGCGAGGGCTGGTATTTTTCTGAACTTGGTAACATTTTTTTTCACCCAACAGCTTGTCGTCTCTTTCACAGATGAGCACTTGGACCTTGACGATGGCCGTTGGGACGACGTTCATGTCATCACGGGGGCACTCAAGCTCTTTTTCCGAGAGTTGCCAGAGCCGCTCTTCCCCTTCAGCCATTTCGGCAAATTCATTGCTGCTATCAGTAAGTGACACTGCCTTTAGGGGATGTTTTGGGGCTCACCTGAATGCGTACTCAAAGTGCTGGACCTCGGGCTAAATGGAGTAACTGTTATACATGCCCTACAGCAGTGGTGGTGAACTTACGGCATGTATGCCGGAGGGGGCAGTTTGAACCCTCTCTGTTGGCACACATGCCATCCTCCCAGCACAGAGTTTACCCCGCCCCCCTGCCCAGCAGCCCAATGGGAGTGCTTCTTCCCTCCCCCAGCACAGAGTTTGCCCCGCCCCTCTGCCCAGCCACCCAATGGGAGCGCTTCCTCTCTCTCCCCCAGCACAGAGTTCACCCCACCCCTCTGCCCAGCAGCCTAATGGGAGTGCTTCCTTCCTCCCCCCAGCACAGAGTTTGCTCTGCCCAGCAGACCAATGGAAGCACTTCCTCCCTACCTCCAGCACAGAAGAAGAAGCTTCTGAACAGCATTCAAAGCATCTGGAGGCACTTGAGACCCCATTTTTCTCAGCAATCTTAAAAAGTAGAACCCCCTAATGAAGTTTCTATAAGGATCACTGAGGGGGAAGTCGTGGAGTTCCAGAATCTGTAAAATGACCCGAAAGCTTTAAAGAGTGCACTAAGTGTTCTTTCAAACATGCTCTAAGTCAAAACGGCTGTGAATACCATAATTCGATTTGAACCAAACCACACCAAAAGGAATCCAAATAGCTATAAGCTCATCTGGACAAGCCTAAAGTTTTGTAATATTGTCGAAGTCTTCCACTGCTATGTTTATCTTTAGTTCATATTTGTGTTTAATTTCAGAAATTTGAATCCTCCGCTTCCCATTCAAAAACAGAGCAATTTTAAACAGCTTATAACATATTGGCTGTTGTAACCGACGGTGGGGAGGAGAGCATGTCTTTGGTATGAAATATAGCTTTGAGGGCTGGCTGGATAGCTCAGTGAGGCTACAGAGCTACATGTTAGGAGTTCAGTTCCCTACTGTGTCTCCAGGAAGAAGAATCAACCAGTGTAGTTACAGGGAAGCTACGTCATTCCAGGGCACCCCCAGAAGCAGAGAATGGTAAACCACACCAAAGTACTTTGTACAGTACTAAAAAACCTCTGGAAAGAGTTGCCATATGTTGAAATCAACTTGACAACATATTATTCCTATTATTATTGATTTGATTCTGAAATACATTGTATTATTTTTTATTATACAGTAATACCTCAGATAACGTTTGCATCAGATAATGCTAAAATCGCATAATTTTAAGCAATCCGGGGGGGGGGGGGGAGAGAATTGCATCGAATAACGTTAAGATCCTATGGGACGCATCAGATAACAACCGCTAAAGCCTGTGCGGTTACAATGTATCTCTATGGAGCTTTAACGTTATCCAATGCATCCCATAGGATTTTAACATGCATCGGATAACACTAAAAATCGGATAACAACAAGACTTGTGGAACGAAGTTTTAGTGTTATCCAAGGTTTTACTGCACTGCTGTTGTTATGGAATTTTATATGTATTGATTCTGTGAACCACTCTGAGTTGGTTTTACCGAGTAGGGCAGTATATAAATCGAATTAACAACAAGAACAACATTTATCTCCCCCTCCAAGCTTGAGGAGCTGGGATAAACAGGTTTCATATGTAGAATCCTATACTACTGTCCTGTGATCAGATTCCAGTGTGCAAAGATCCTTTGAGCATTTCTTGCACTTCAGGTCACTTGGCCCAATAAGCCTGGAATATCCGTCCATTTAAAATTGTCTGTCCATTTAAAATGGGAGAGGGGTACAGCCCCAACACTAACTCCTCCCTCCCTCCCTCTCAAGTAACCAAGTGAGTGAACTGTCTTTCTGTTTTTGAAACTGCAGAAATTACGGACCCTACAAAGCGAATTTATTACTTACGGGAGCTGGTGAATTCCCTGCCTCTTGTAAATCACGACACCATGAATGCCCTTTTTCAGCATCTTTGCAGGTGAGCAACTGCTGCCTCACAGACCTCTGATCCAGCAGAGATCATTGTTGAATACTAATATTTTTCACACACCTCTGGGCATGCAGCACATGTGAATACTTGTTCCCCTGTTCTATGCTCCTCACTCGGCAAGCCACGCTCAACCTTTATTTCTCTGCCTTGTGTGTTTGTATGTGTCTTCTCCATTACTTCACTCACATACAGGTTTTCCTGTATGTCGCCTGCTTTCCTGGCTCTGGCTCCACACATTATTGGCTCACTAATCCTTAACCACTGGCTGTGCAGACTCCCTTTGATGAGAGCAGGAGTTAAGCAACATCTGGAGAACCACACCACCTTCTCCTTGTTTTTCCTGTTGGTCCTTCTCATTGGTCTCAAAGATTTTACAGATGACTCTCATAGGTTTTCACTGGTTGCAAGTCTTAATATTCAGACATGGTCCAGGAAGACAGGTGGTGATGGGAGAGGAAACATATGCAAAGCAATCACATTTAGATACTACCCCATAGTGCTTAGTGCACTCTTTAGGTGGTTCACAAGTTAACTAGCCTTTTTCCCCCAACATGCTGGGTGCTCATTTTACCAAACTCGAAAGGATGGAAGGCTGAGTCAACTCATAACCTTTTGGTTGTAATACAGCAGCTTAACCACTTAAAGGGCTTCTTTAGGTGTCAAGTTTTTTTTAGTTTCTGTGTAAGCCAAAACTCAGGAACTCTTTTGTGTAAGCCAAGGGTTCCTAACCTTTTCAAGCCGGGGGCCAAGTTACCCTCTCTCAGCTTCCAAGGCCAGATGGCCATTTTGTCCTGTTTGCATGAAGGGGTGCCCATTTTGTCCCAACAGCTTCAAAGGAGTGACCATTTTGTTTCTCAAATGCCATTGGAGGGGTGGGGGGCCTTAGCTTGGGAACCCCTGGTGTAAGCCAAACCTCAAGGAAATCCCCGCCTTTTAAAAAAAAATCCCAGAACCATCCAACCAGTACAGCCAGTGGACCTTGTTGGCTGGCTCATTTTGGTAAATATCATTTTGTGAAGTATCCTTTCCAAGCTTTTTGGAAGTACATAATTTGTGAAGGAGAAAAACAGTACAGCCCTTCAACCAGGGACAGATTTGATCTAATGCTCTTCCATGTCTATCTTTGATAATCAGAACCATGTTGTATTCCAGGTTCTATTTCTCACTTCATGGAACCTTTCTTTCATTTCCTAGGGTGATAGAGTATCGGGAGGAGAACCGCATGTCCGTGCAAGGCATCGCCATTGTGTTTGGGCCAACGCTACTGAAGCCGGAGGCAGAAGAAGGAAATATGACTATGCACATGGTTTTCCAAAACCAAATTGTAGAACAAATCCTTAGCCACTTCAGATACATCTTCCCAGAGAGCTAGACTTCCTGGTGGAACATAAGAACCAAGATGAAGGAAGGAATAGTGTGGACTCAAGGGCAGGTCCCATCACTACAAGAAAGGTGGTGCTTCTGGGCAATGGCAAGGCTAGAGATAGTGAAGCTGGAGGGTGGGGGGAGTGATGACAAGCAATGAAGCTGTCATTTCTAGGTTCACAGTAGTCATGGCTGGTTCTCCATGGCTGGGAATGTGGGTTATGAAACCCTTCTTGGCTATGAGGCTAATTGTTCAGCAAAACATTCTAGGTTAGTGATCTTCGGTTCCCATCGGGAGCATCCTTCTGTGAAAGGGTGATGTAACCTGGTGTGGACAGAATTTAGGGAACATGGAAGTTTTATGGATTCAGCCCATGCCATAACTATTTTCAGATATTATGGAATTCTAGGAGCTGTACTGTCTTCACCTCTTTAGAGTGAACCAGGCAAAGTTGAAGGTATGTCAGGATGGTGGAATACATCAGGGCCAGAGAGCCTTTCAGTGGACATCAGATAATCTGACTCTGTGGCATCTACCACCAACCATGGGTCACTGGCAGCACATAAAACAAACAATGGGAAGTCGTGACCATACTAGTAATGAAGTAATTACACAGCATTATTATTATTATTTGTAAAACTTAACCCATAAGTATCAGCTATTTATTCCAGTGTCTGTGGAAATTAGCTGACATTAGGGTAATGTATCACCCTACTGGTGTTTGTATTCTAGTTCCTTCTCCTGTTATTAACTCTAGGTAACAAGGAGGTCTAAACTGGTCACATGTTCAGTGAGATCTCATGTACACTTTGGGAGCACTTAGGTAGATTTCCCTTCTCATGCAACATTGCTATGTGCCAAGAAGTAAGCCCTAACGTGACTCAGAGATCTGGTATCTGAATTGGAAGAGAAGCCCAGCAAGCGACAAGGCATTTGAGTGTCCATTTACATAGGAAAAGGTTGGATTCCATGACCCGCAGTGAAGTATATTCAGAGGGAAAAGCTCTGATGCTAATGTTGCGGTTTTGCACAAGGCTGAAAGTGACTGGCCTACTGCTATTGCAGAGCTTGGCAAGTTTATTTTTGGACTACGACTCCCAGAATCCCCAAGCAGCACAAGAGCCATGCTTGTTGGGAGATTCTGGGATTCATTAGTCCAAAAGGTAACTTTACTGAGCACTGTCTAGACATTCCACAAAATATTCAGGGTGCCCTCTATTGTCCATTGTCCCTTTGTTAAGTTCCCATTTTAGGAGTTGGTATAGCCTTGAGCAGTGATGGCGAACCTTGGCACTCCAGCTGCTCTGGGACTTCAATTCCCAGAAGCCCTAATCAGCTTCTGGGAATTGAAGTCCAAGAACACCTGGAGTGCCAAGGTTTGCCATTGCTGGCCTGCAGCAGTGGTGAGGAACATGTAGCCCTTTCGATCTTGTTGAACTGCAACTCCCATCAGCCCTAGCCAGCCTAGGCAGTAGTGTGAGATGGTGAGCATTGCAGTTCAGAACTGTGAAGGGGGCCACAAATCCCTGCACCCTACTTCAGGAGTACTGGCTCCAAAAACTGGTATTGTACGTAAATTCCATTTTGTGTCCATTGCTTGTGTTGGATCTTTCCGGCATAGCCTTAGAGGTATTAAATGATCATGAGCTAAAAGTGAGTGGGATAAGTGCCTCTATGAAGGTAGGAAAGTTCTTTTTTCCAAACTACAACTCCCAGAATGACCCAGCCAGGATGGGAAATTGAGCATGCTGGCTGGGGAGTTTTACTCAACAAAGGAACATATCCTGCTATGTGTCTCCCACTCAAAGCTGCTAAGACGGAGTCACACACCCCTTTACAGAAGGAAATTTTCCAACCTACCCCAAGAGAGAGTGCTGTTTCATACAAGATTTCGTTGTACTCCCTCATCTAGCCAAGGATAAGAGAATCTCTCTGTTCCTTTGCCCCCACTCCACCCCCAACATAACATAATTTAAGATGTCTACATCCCTTGCAGTCTGCCGGATGCTTGATCTGAGCTATCCACCACAGCGCCCCAGTGACAACCCTGTACTATGAGGGTATGACATGAGAGACCACTGTTGGAAGACCCCCTTTTAAATGCTACTCTGAACATGTCACGGGAGGAGAAATGGATTCTATTCCTCGTTTTTTAGTCTTACGTTTTTATTTGCTGTTGTTTTTATACAAGCCTGGGTGATCTCAAAACACTTGACAGTAAATTATAATGCAGGCTCTGATAAACATGCATTTTGGGGGAAATTAATATACTGTTTTTAGTTACTTCCACTTCCTGCAAAGAAATGTTGTGTATGTCTGGGTATTTTTGAAAATGGAAGACGAGGATGCTTTTATTTTGTATTTTAAAATGAGATAAATACCCATGGTAGTTTCAGGCTTGAGGAAATACAGAATCTTATTACTCCTGTCACCAGTTGTCACTTTCTATATTGTTGATTTTGTTAAAATGGGCAGCCGTTGTACAAATTTGCTTAGCCAACTGTGGGTGAGTCTGATGGAAAACCATTGCTGGAAAACCATTCATGAATCTTGATTTTTTTTAAAAAAAATAAAATAAATAAAGAATAATCCTTGGCTTTTAAAAATTGTGTATGTAGTTGAGAAGAGAGGTGCTATAGCATGTTGCTATTATTATTATTATTATTATTATTATTATTATTATTATTATTATTATTATTATTATTATTATTATTATTATTATTATTATTATTATTATTATTTAGTAAATTTCAGAAAAATAGCATTCTGGGTGGCTAACAATAATAAAATATAATTTAAAAATACAGTAAAACCTCGCATAAAGAACACCTTGCTTAAAGAGTAACTCGCTTAAAGAGCAGAATTTTATCTGAATGTTTGCTTCGCTTAACAAATAAAACCAACCAAAAACTCGCTTAACAAATAAATTGGGGTTTGCAATCCCCCTCCCAAGAAGTCACAATTGGTCAGTTACAATGGTGTTTCGCTTAAAGAGCAAACTCACTTAAAGAGCAATCCTGTGGAACGCATTATGCTCTTAAAGCGAGGTACCACTGTAGGTTTTATATAAACTGTAATGTTTTAAAAAATCAAAATGCAAATAGTCAAAACCTAAGCAATTGCAAACCTTTTCAGCAACAAGGAGCCCTTGGGGGTGCAGTGGTTAAACTGCTGTATTGAAGTCAAAATCACTGGCGTTGTGAGTTCATTCCTAATGGGGATCATGGTTGACTCAGCTATCCATCCTTCTGAGCTCTGTAAAATGAGGATCCAGCATGATTGGGACAATATGCTAATTACCTTGTAGACAGCCCAAAGAGGTCAGTAAGCACTATGGGATGGTATATAAGTGTAATTGCTATTATTGACTTACTTGCCAAATCCCAACATAAATAAAAATCTTTCCCTTCCAAAGGACCAATCATGTCTTTCCACCAAGAGATCAACTGACCCAAGAGCAATGACCTTCCAAGTATGACTCCCAACGATTGACCCAAGAGAAGGGTCTGCTCCCAAAGGTCTTAGAATTCAGGCAGTGTTATAAGAGACCACAGAGTCATTCAAATAGCTTAGTCCCCAATTACACAGGGCTTTTATAGCTTGTAACCGGCACTTTGGATTGTACAGTACCTGGAAATATACGGGTAGATAGTAATGGTGGACAGTGGCAATTGACCCATTATGAGGAGGCCACTACAGATGAGAGCCACCTGGTGAAGGGCAAGGGAGATGGTGATGCTTTACAGCTAACAGGGGAACATAAAAGAGGCAGTGCCGGATCAGCCATATAGCAGGAGTAGCAAATGCTACGAGCCCCGCATCTCTGGGGGTCCTGGTCCTCGTGCTCGGTTAGAATTAAAATCCAGATTTAAATATTCTGTGTATTCGCACGGACATTAAAAAAATGTTCACTGGGAGAGATTCACCGACGCCTCATTGGCGCATTTGTTTTTACTAGTGGTGTTTTATTTTGTATACTAAATCTAAGCAAGGGCCTGTTGACACAATTTGCTACAGGCCTCGTGCTGGCTTAATCCGGCACTGCTCGGAGGAGGACCACAGGGAGACAAGGATTCCGTATGAGAACCCTGAGACCCAGAGGAGAAGGAGAGTCGGATAAGTAGGAGGAAACCCTGAGTGCAGAGGTTTGGGCTATATCTGTCTCAAGGAACCCTAGACAGGGGTCCTTGTCCAGTTTTGGGTTCCTCAGGTACAAGCCAGGCTGACCAAGGCGTCCCATGCACCTCTCATGCGCCTGTAATATCTTGAAGCTATGGCCAACATTGTTGGCCCATACCAAGCCAAGCTGGCCTTGCCTCTGCCCAGAGGCAATGCTGGAGGCAGAAAAGACAAATACAGCAGCACGTCAGGAACAGATGCTGCTAACACCATAACTGAGTGGAAGGGGACTATACTCAGCATTTTTCAGTCTTGATCTGTTTATTTGACTGACCAGATGCATTTCTGTCTTTTCTGAATTAAGTTTGTGTATGTTTGCCTTCAGCCAGCCAGTCCATAACTGACACTAGACATCAGTTTAAAATAAGAATAGTCCCCTTTTTAGGCTGAAAGGAGTGATAGGTGTGATCTTGTTAGCACACAGACACCACCACCATCACCAGCCTGTAATCATTCATACTACTGTAATACTTATATTAAAGAGTATGTAAGAACAAGACAGCATCATGAGGGATTCTGAAGGACAAACAGGCATGGTGGCAAACAACGTCTGCTTTCCAACCTTAGCTAGAATGGTCTCTCCAAGGAGGACCAGAGCCACCAGATCGACTTCTCCAAGTCCCATTCCAAGCACCCCAAATCTCAGGAGGAAAACCATGAGATGTGATATTAAAGGCCATGGAGATGTCAGGCGCAGGCAATAGGCACACACTTTCCCATCCCATTCCTGGAAAGTTTATTCATCTAGTCCAGGGGTGCCCAAACTTTTCGGGCCACGAGATGGTCACGTGGTTCAAGGGGGGCGCGGTCACTATGGCTCAAGGGCCAGATCCGGCCCCCAATGCCAATTCATCCGGCCCACAAAGCCCTCATAGGGCACATTTTACTTTCGCTCCCAGGAGCAATGAGGGCTTTGTGTCCCGGATGAATTGGCATTGGGCCGGATCCAGGCCACGGGCCATAGTTTGGGCACCCCTGATCTAGTCAGTCTATATTTTGCTTTCACTTTTGTTGTACATGTCACAAAACCATTTATTGGAATTAATTAAGGCTGCAGTTCTAAACAAAGAGTTAAATAATTGTTTCGTTATCTATTTCCATTTCCTATTGCCTAGGTTAGCTTGCAAGCTAGTCAATCATTGTCACTTTTTACAGAACAAAGTCTGAATACAAAATGCAAAGTCTGAAAGATGAAATCAAGGCTTTTTATTACCAAATGAGTAATTCCACAACAATTGTCTTGCATCTACTAACCATTTTTCATTTTTAAAGAACAAAGCATTAAAAGGATAGATTTGAAAAATCACTCAAGGGGTCTTCAGTCATTAGGTAAAGGTAAAGTACTCCATGCTCGAAAGTCAGTCATGTCAACTCTCCATTTACAGCCAAAGAGCCACTGCTGCCTGCATCAGCAGACATTTCTGTGGCTATGTGGCAGGCATGACTAGGCATCGGAGCGCACAGAACGCTGCTACCTTTCCCATGGAAGAAGTCCCTATCTACTTACAATTTCTTGCTTTCAAACTACTAGGTTGGCAAGCGCTGGAACAGAGATGGGAGCTCATTCTGTCATGCAGCGCTCAGGTCTCGAACTGCTGAACTGCCAACCTTCAAGTTCAGTTTCTTAACCACTTAGCCACACCACTCCCATCATTCATTAAAGATAAAGGTCACCCTTGCTCAAAATCCAGTTGTATCCAACTCTAGGGTTCAGTGCTCATCTGTTTATACCCAAAGAGCCAGCGCTATCTGCAGATGTTTCCCTGGACATGTGGCAGACGTGCTTCAACACTGTTTACCTTCCTACCAAAGTGTTCCCTATTTATCTACTTGCCATTTCTTGCTTTTGAACTGCTAGGTTGGCAGGAGCTGGGACAGAAACGGGAGCTCATTCTGTCATACAGTACCTGAGAATCAAACTCCAACCTTCTAGTCAGTGAGTTCACCATCTTAACCTCTTCAGCTGCTTTTGTTGTTGTTCAGTCGCACAGTCGATTCCGACCCTTTGCGACCCTATGGACTACTGTCCGCCAGGCACTTCTGTCCTCCACCATCCCCCTCAACTCGCCCAGCTCTGTGCCCATTGCATCTACAATACCATCTAGCCATCTCATTTTTGGCCGCCCCCTTTTTATTTTGCCTCTACCTTTCCCAGCATCAAGGCTTTCTCAAATGAATCCTATCTTCTCATTTGATATCTGTCCTCCACCAGTCAGGGTTGATTTCTTCTAAGATTGGCCTATTTGTTCTCCTCACTGTCCGGGGGACTCTCAAAACTCTCCTCAAGCACCACATCTCAAAGGCATCTATTTTTCTGCACTCAGCTTTCCTAATGGTCTACAGTCATTCATTACCAGGTGTGAAATGCCACACTGTCTCACATGATTTGCAATTTGTATTTACTATAGTAACCAACCATTATCCTTCTGTATCCTTTCACTTGATAAATCAATTAGTGCGATAAAGTCTCATTCTCATGTCTGAGGAAGTGGACTTGGCCCACAAAAGTCCACATTAAAATATAGCAGTGAATCTTTAAGGCTCCAGAACAGGTTTGGTTTGGCTGCTTTCCTAATCAACTTTGTCCTTGTGAATGGGACCGGATCTGCTCACAAAGGTTGGTTGGTTTCAGGCAGAAAAGGTGCAACTGATTCTGTACCAGCCTTTGGATACTTTCTCATACTGAGAAGGGAGAAGGCCACATCCTTGCTGTGTGGGGGCCCCAAGCCACTGCCAGTCCCCCTTGCTTGGCCTGCCCACTTTCTAATCTCTCCCCCTCTGCATCTGGCATCCGTTCAGCTTTATCCTGCTCAGGAATGCGGTCAGCAGAGAGCTCCCAGGAACGCTCTCAGGGTCGACATTGGCAGAACTGTAGTCCCATCTTAGTTTAGGCAACAGAAATTTGCTTTGCGGGTTCCTGGCAATCAAGACATTTCTCCCACCGTTTCCAGGTAAATGCAAAGATCATGAATCTTTTAGCACGCATAATGATAGTCTCTGTTTGTTGGTTCCAGGAAGGGGATCTTCATGCATTTTCTGCATTTTTCACTCCATTGTGTTAGAAGACGTTTCTGAAAAGTTGTGTGGCTTCTCCACTCTTTCTCGCCAGCTCATTTTGGGGGGAGAGAAAAACAGCCAGAGTTCAGTGAATAATCCTCTTAAAAGTTTGAACCAGACATTCCTCGGGCAGTTTTTGAGGAGGCCACTGTTTGCTCCGAGGAGCTCAGATAAAATTCCTAAGTGAGGAGGAGGAGGAGGAGGCAGTAACTCTACAGCGAGGAAGAGGATTTCTTGTTTGCAGGTTTTGCTGATAATAAGTAACTGCCCCGTAGGATGTGAAAGAAAAGGACCCTTCTGAAAACAAAAAGACTAAGGAAGGAGAAAAAAGCAGCTAATTCCCCACCATCAAGAAAACCAAGATAATGGCAACAGGCCCTGTCAGTCCCTGGAAAATAGATGGGGAAGAAGTAGAAGCAGTGACAGATTTTACTTTCTTAGGATCCAAGATCACTGTCGATGGAGATTGCAGCCATGAAATAAAAAGGCGAATGATGTATGGGAGACAAGCTATGAGATATTTGGGGAACATAGTTAAAAGTACCTTGCAAACAAAAATTTGCAGTCAAAGCAATGGTATTCCCAGTAGTAATGTATGGTTGTGAGAGCTGGACCATTAGGAAAGCTGAGCGCAGAGGAATAGACGCCTTTGAAATGTGATGTTGGAGGAGAGGTTTGAGAGTCCCCTGGACAGGGAGGAGAACAAATAGGTCAATCTTAGAAGAAATCACCCCTCACTGCTCCTTAGAAGGTCTAATAGTAAAGATGAAGCTAAAGGACTTTGGACATCAAATAAGAAGAGAGGATTAACTTGAGAAAGCTTTGATGCTGGGAAAGGTGGAGGGCAAAAGAAGAAAGGGGCAGCCAAAAATGAGATGGCTAGATGGTACTGTAGATGCAGTGGGCACAGAGCTGGGCGGGTTGAGGAGGGTGGTGGAGGACACAGTTGCCTGGCAGTCAATGGTCCATAGGGTCACAAAGGGTCGGAATCGACTGTGTGACTGAACATCAACAAAATTCCCCAATTGCAAATGTGAAACTACTCATGCGAAATTGAGTATGGATGGTGAGAAGCAAAAGTTAGGCTGTTCAGGAAAAAAACTGAAGGCAACACAAGGTGTATGTACGTGGGATTTCTGATTACCAATGATCCTCCTTTTAGCCTTTTTTCATTAGAAGCAGGATGGGATACACAGAAAGAGCCTTCTCAAAGATTGTGGTATTTTTGAATCACAGTCAGGTGCTCCCAGGTAACAACAACCTTGTGTTGCCGGCTAATCTTTCTCACACTAGGTCAGGCGAAAGGAACGGCAGAATGAACTCACCAAAAGGTGGTCCATTTTGGCAGTTTCACATCTGGTCTAGACACAGAAGAAGAAGAAGCTTCATACACGCAGCAAAAGTCTACATTTTTTCATGGCTCAGAATCTATGTATGTTCCATGAAGTGCGAATTATGTGATCTTGATGTCTGATCCAAATACTACTACAAGACATCTCACCCTCCTGGTAGGACACTGTTAACTGCAAGCAGGGCCAACCTCCTCCTCCTCCTTTCTTCCATATCTGAATCCAAATATTGACAATCATCATGGCAATCAGCCATGAAGACTGTCCTGAGAATATAATGCAGAGGCGTTTCATCTGCCTTCTGCATTTCAGCATGACACCCATACCATTGATCCAGTTCCATGAGTCACTTTCTGGTCCTGAGCCCTTTAGGCACGCAAAGTCCTAATCCGTCTCAGGCCAGTATTGATGAAGCTGCTACTCTCCATCAGGATGGATTCAAGTGGGATTTAATCCACTTGGGAACCATCGCCCTTCCCTGTGAACTTCAACATCCAAGGCCATTAGTACTCAAAGTTGTCAGGTTAGTTAACCACCGCCTGACACTTGGTGTTGAGTCGTTGGCAGTATGGTCTACTCTATTACCATAGCAGGATAACCTGGCCAGACTGGACCCGTAAGAATCTCCATGTGTGTCCCCCATCCATCCTTTCTGAGCAGGCCTTGTGGCTCTTGATACTTAAAGTGGCTCTAAGGAAATACACTTTCCTGTGTTGTGTTCCTTACACTGTTTGCTTTGGGTTGGGATGACGGGGTAAAGGTCAGCAGCACCAATTCTGTTTCCTTTATAGCTTTGTTTGGGCGGAAGTTCTGGCAGCGGCCTCCGTAACTGTGTACCTGCAAAAAACAGGTGAGTCTTTTAAAAATTTTAATTCATGTAATTGATGAGATTTCCAACTGGGTTGCTTGTTTTCTAGCTGCAGGCACAGAAGTGCAGCCCCAGATGTTGTTGGACTGTAACTCTTGGTGTTTTACACAAGTTGCCCAGGCTGATAAGATGTGAAAGAACACATCATGCCTGCCCCAGTTTTATATTAGAAGCCCTTCTTTGTTCTGCTTCTTGAGTATGATGATGAGCCGACACTGACTGGTTGCTTCTAGCAGCTCAGCTCAGAATCTTAGCCTCTTGGAGAGCCTGTGAGATGTCATTGTTTAAATCTCTGCTTGGCACATTGTCTGTAATCTAGGCAGCCCATAGCAGCCTTTCGGGAACTAAGTTTGCATTTTGACCTGGCAAGTGAATGGTGCACTCCGAGACTTAAAATCCCCAAAGTAATAACATTTCCATCCCCTTGCCCTGAATGCATCATCAATGTATATCTAAGAAAAATAGCATTAGCAATTACTGTACACTTATATTTTTTGGAATAGTAGCCGTGTTAGTCTGTAGTTCAGGCATATCAGAAAACAAAACAAAATAAACAAAATAAAATAAAAAACACTGTAGCACGTTAAAGACTAACTGCTATATTTTTATTGTTAGCTTTCGTGGATCAAGTCCACAAGCATTCTTGTGCTTGCTTGTCTGTCGTCTTGCCCACACCCCTTCTCCCGTCGAGCCCCTGAATTTGGTATATAAAGAACATGCCTGTAAGTTTCACTCTTTGTCTGATGAAGTGGACTTGATCCACAAAAGCTAACAATAAAAATATAGCAGTTAGTCTTTAAAGTGCTACAGTGTTTTTTATTTTGTTTTGTTTATTTTGTTTTGTTTTCTGCTATGCCTGTATACTTATATGCCACCCCATAGCACTTAGTGCACTCTCTAGGTACAAGGTAATTAGCATTTTGCCTCCAACATGCTGGGTACTAATTTTACCAAACTCAGAAAGACGGCTGGCTTAGTCAACCTTGATCCATCAGAATCAAGCTCACAACGTTCTGGCTGCAGTACAGCAGTTTAACCACTGTGCCGCCGGGGCTCTTGAGGTAATTATTTACATTAAGCCAGGATGCCCTCCTTTCCACTCTGTTCCTGCCCTCCCCAGTGGCCAGAGTTTTTAGGCTGTTATACCAGAAGGCAAGTTATATCTTTTGACAAGTCCCTCATTATTGGCTCTCTAGAGATAGAATAATAATCGTAATAATAATAACTGAATAAAAATTAGCCTAGCTTGTCCTTATAGCTTAGGGGTTCTCAACCTACAGCCTGTGGGCTGGATCCGAGCCACTCCATGTCATGTGGCCTGTTGGCCTCGCTCCCGGCACCAGAAGTGGCAGAAACAACCATGTCCACTTTTACAGCTGTCGTAAATGCATTTGCGTAAACGCTCCTGCGGCTGTCGTAAACACAGATGCATTTTACGGTAGCGTTTACAGCAGGGGGGACCACTAGTCCGGCCCGCTCAGCTGTTTGAGGGGGTGTGGTCCAGCCCACGGCTGGAAAAGGCTGAGACCCCCTGTTACAGGTGTTTGTGGCAGCTTACAGTGTCACAGCATGGAACCACCAGTTAGACAATTTCCAAAGTTTGCAACCCTAAATTAAAGTGTTAACTCTAAAATATGTACTTTAAAAAATAATAATGACTATTCAGATTGGCTTTTTCTTGTAACAGAGTGTTTCTTGCGCCAGGCTTCCTGTGAGTTCTAAATTAAACCTGTTGTACACTGATGGCTTGCATGCTCTTAGAATCTGACTCTTGCCTTGGTTTACCACATAGCTGTTGCAGGTTCATGTTCAGGTTTTGACCTAGAAGCAGAAATTCTGTAAAGGTGTTTTAGATGCATTGCCCACTCAAGTGACTTGTTTGTTATGTAAAATTCAAGGCAAAGGATTGGCCAACTTGACTACCTGTTTGCAAAAACATAGAGGCAGTGCTGTAGCATGTGAGCAATTTAGCTTGCCAAGGGCATGTTTGTGTGTAGAATATTCCAAGCTCTTTTCTTGCCTTTACATATTGTGTATCTCTCCTAGTCCATGTTTTGTAAGATCATTTGAGAAAGACCTGCTTGACCCAGATGTGTCCTTAAAGCCCCTATCTCATGGATCTAATTTTGCTCCATTTTCATTCCAGGTGACAGTGCTCCTAAAGGGAGTCCTGAGCACTTTGCTCTTTCATCCCCTCTTCCCTGAGTAGGGCATCAATGGAGACGGTTGTGATTGTGGCCATTGGGGTGCTGGCAACCATCTTCTTGGCTTCTTTTGTAGCTCTGGTGGTTGTGTGCCGGCAACGTTACTGCCGGCCCAAGGACTTCTTGAACCATTATGATACAAGGTGAGCAGATTCGCTGCTTCTACTACTCCTACTCCTACTCCTACTCCTATTCCTACTCCTACTCCTACTCCTACAGGTGTCGAGGGAGGTACAAGGTCCTTGTTCTTGCACTTCTAGAGGCCTCCATCGGCGTTCCACACATCAGGATCACTGACATGTGGAGAAAGAAATTGTTCAGATTCTGGACACTCTCTTACCTGAAATCACCCAGTCTAAAACAGGGCCTGTGGGCCAGATCTGGCCCATGGTACCATTTCATGTGCATCCCTTCCAAGGGCATTTGAGAAACAAAATGCCCCCCTTTGGAGCTGTTGGGATAAAATGGCCGCCCCCAACATGCAGGCAGGGCAAAATGGCCATCTGCCCCTCAAAGTTGACTGAGAGAGCGTGACCCAGCCCCCAGCTTGAAAAGGTTGGGAACTCCTGGTCTAAAACATGTCTGTATGTTATGCTGTAAAGTCTGTGGATACCAAAGTTCCAAGGAATATTTTTTTAAAATTAATAATGATTAATATATTGCTGTTAGTATGTGTTCTACAGCTATGCAGGTCAGTCAGAATTTGAGTCCAGCTGATGAATGAAAAAACACTCTCTGCATATTACAAGAAGCATTAATTATTTTCATATTTTTTCCCTCAGACCTATTGTCGACCATATGGGTACCACAGAGACGCAGTCGGAGCCATCAGAGCTAGAGTTGGACGATGTGGTGATTACAAACCCCCATATTGAGGCAATCTTGGCGAATGAGGACTGGATTGAAGATGCCTCGTAAGTTGTGCAGTAAAGCCAACAATGCTGAGCTGTGGTTTGTGTGGAACAATGTTTTTGTTAACCCTTCCTATATCCAGCAAGATGAATGTGGATAGAGCCACCGTAAAGCATGCTAGCAAAATGACACTTTAGTTCTAAAATGTGCCATAATTCCCTTGAAGTACCAAATTCAAGTGGGTTGTTCAGCAAGGCTCCCTGCCTTCATTGATTTATTAGTCACATTTATATCCCATCTTTCTACTAAATGGCTGAAAGTACACATTATTTCCCCCTTGTCCAATTTATCCTCCCAAGACTCCTGTGAGGTAGATCAGGATGAAAGATATTGTCATGCTAAGCTCACCCAGTGAGTTTTATGGTTCAACAAGATTTTCCCAAGTCCCAGTTCGATACTCCGATTATGATCCCATGTGGTCTTGTAGCACCATGAAGACTGCCATGTTTTGGCTGAAAAACCAGCTGCTCACTGCAATCCTATATACTGCACAACAAATAATGTCTAAGGAGATTTCTCAGCTTGGACTGAGCAATTCACCTCCAAACTTGCTGTGCCTTGTATAACTAAGCAAGAGGATTTGGGGCATTATTTGGCAAAAGATGTTGTCCATTGCAACCCACTTCTTCAGTGGCATCCGAAGAATGCTTAAGCCAACAAATATTTTAATCTTTACTTTAATGTGTCACAGAGGACTGCAGTGGCTCAAGTGGCTAAGACACTGACAGGAAGGCGGGAGGTCAGCAGTTCGATTCCCGAGTGCTGCAGGACGGAATGAGCTCCTGTCTTTAACCCAGCTCCTGCCATCCTGGCAGTTTGAAAGCAAGAAATTGCAAGTAGATAAATAGGGACCACTTTGGTGGGAAGGTAAACAGCATTCCGTGCGCTCCAGTGTCTAGTCATGCATGCCACATGACCACGGAAACGTCTGCAGAAGCAGACAGTGCTGGCTCTTTGACTTTGAAACAGAGATGAGCACTGAATCCTAGAGTCAGATACGACTGGCTTTTGAGAAAGGGAAACCTTTACCTTTACTTAATGTGTCACAAGGCTCCATGCTAGTTTTGCTGCAATAGACCAATGTAACTCTCCTTTTGGAAGTCACCACACCACAATCAACTTGCTCCCTTTAGCAAATATACTGGGCTACTGTTGAAATGTTTTAAAACTAAAAAGATGAAACAAACAGGTTTTCATGGGAGAAGATATCAAGAGTAGGATGAGAAGTTTGTTTTCTTTAGATAGCCTTTGGTATTCAACTGCTTCCTGACATTCATCTAGTTCTCCTTAAAATTTCCTTAGTATCACTGTCTTTAATCATCCATAGTATGCAAGTTCTGCATTTCTCATGTTCCCTGCATTGCTACTAATTTCAGTGTGATAGCAAAGAAGCTGATATGAGGGGTAGGTGTTGAAAAAGGTCTGTCCTAACTTTGATACCATCTTGGCCCACTGTAGGCTTAGTGGTTAAGATGCTGAACTTGATGACTGGAAGGCTGGCAGTTCAAGACCCGAGTACTGCATGATGGAGTGAGCTCCCGTCTCTGTCCCAGCTCCTGCCAACCTAGCAGTTTGAAAGCAAGAAATTGCAAGGCATGACTAGACACTGGAGTGCAGAGAATGTTGTTTACCTTCCCGCTGAAGTGGTCCCTATTTATCTACATGCAATTTTTTGCTTTCAAACTGCTAGGTTGGCAGGAGCTGGGACAGAGACAGAAACTCACTTTGTCATGCAGCACTCAGGTCTTGAACTGCTGACTTGCTGGCCTTCAGCGTCTTAGCCACTAAGCCACCACAGTTCCTTTGCAATGGTTTACAGTATTTTAATTTTAATTGCGTTTTGACACTATGATGCATTGGTTATATTAAAATGTCTGTAACCTTCTGGTTTTTTTTTTTTATGAAACTGTTTTTAACTATCTTCTAAGCATCTTATTTTTTAATCCTGGGATAAAATCAGTGTACAGTAATACCTCAGATAACGTTTACCTCGGATAACGTTAAAAATCGCATAACGTTAAGTAATACGGGGAGGATAATCGGATCGAATAACGTTAAGGTCCTATGGGATGGATTGGATAACAACGGCTAAAGCCTGTGCGGTTACAATGCATCTCTATGGAGCTTTAACGTTATCCGATCCATCCCATAGGATTTTAACATGCATTGGATAACACTAAAAATCAGTTAACACCAAGACTTGTGGAACCAAGTCTTAGCGTTATCCGAGGTATTACTGTATTAAATAAATAACTTACTATTGTCCTGTTCTCTTTTTCCTTCAGGGGCCTGGTCTCTCACTGCATTGCTATCCTGAAGGTAAATCCCCTTTTTGATCATGGTGATGGGAGAGATCACACTTGTCAGCATGCCAAGCCCCAATGTATGTGTGGCAGGATGATTTCTGGGATACGGGGCTCACTGTATGTAAGAAACATCAGTCGCTATTTCGAGCAGTGCTGACTTTGATCATTCTTTGGACAGATCTGCCACACTCTCACGGAGAAGCTAGTTGCCATGACAATGGGTTCAGGGGCCCAAATGAAATCCCCAGCAAGCCTGAGCGACATCATTGTGGTCGCCAAGCGGATCAGCCCCAGGTGAGAGTTGTCTGGGGTTACTGCCAAACTGACAGGGAGGGGATATTTAAGGAGTCGTCGGATAATACTTACTTGGTTACTCGATTGATCTGTACTGCACACATCTATTTTGATAAGTCTCCCACCGTATTAGCAACCTCTCGCCATCAGGTCCCACCGCTAACATAGCAGAGTCCGATGGCATGTGAGGCCAATGTTTATGATCCTCCTTCTGCCATTTTAAATGTCTGGGCTCATGTCAAAGTTGACCATGTGAGAACAATGCACTGCAGTGGTCAGCAAACTTGGCTCCCCAGCTGTTTTTGGACTTCAGTTCCCAGAAGCCTTGATCAGCAGGAGTGCTGACTTGGGCTTCTGGGAACTGAAGTCCAAGAACACCTGGAGAGCCAAGTTTGCAGACCCCTAGGCTAGGTGCATTGCCTGAATACCTGATCCCACTTAACTGGCCTGCGGTTCCAGAATGGAAAACAGTTCCAGACCGCTAACCGACACCTTTGTGGCATGGTTGAACCTCCCAGGGGAACACACCCCCACCGCCATAGCTGTCGGACGGCCAGGGTCACCGCTACACCACGTTGGGCCGTGAGGTGGGATTTGCAGTGGGTCGGATAATAGCCTTTCCATCAATGGAGAAGGATTTAAGAGAGGAAGACATGTTGAACGAGGATATAATCTAAATCAGATAAGGAGTTGTGTGTGGGTTTTTTTAAAAAAATCTCTAAAACCAGCATATGGAAAATGCAGGAGAATCACAGTTTGATTGTATGTGTTGTGTAAATGCCTTGTGAAAGATGAAGGAACATGGCATAGCAAATCTAGGAAAAAGACAGTATGTAAGCACCCCACATCATACTTCCTAGTACCTGTGTATGTACAGATACTATCTCTCACACATACATACATTCCTTCTTAATTTGACCTTAGTTCTTTATTTACACTTGTTAGAGCCTCTAATGAACCACCGCTTCACTTTACTGTGTTTTTTTCTCCCAGAGTGGATGATGTTGTCCGATCCATGTACCCGCCATTGGACCCCAAACTTTTAGATGCCAGGTAAGTAAGTGAGAGATGGGTTACCTAGGCAGGCCCAATACATGTAGACAGATTTAAACCCTCCTTCCTCGGCAAGGAGAGAACAGGATGCATGGACTGAACGGGAGGCCCTGCCTTCGCCCCGAGTTTGACCACACACCCCTTTTTCATTTGCAGGACTACAGCCTTGCTACTCTCTGTCAGCCATTTGGTTCTGATCACCCGCAATGCCTGCCGCTCTTTCAGCCGCATGGACTGGATCGACCAATCCCTGTCCGCAGCAGAGGAGCACCTGGCAGTGTTGCGCGAGGCAGCCCTGGCCTCAGAGCCTGAGCGTGCCACCCCCGGCGCTGAGGGCTTCCTACAGGAGCAGTCTACCATTTGAAAGCAGAATCTGAAAGCTCATTTCCTGTCGTCGCCTCTTCTCTCCACCCTCCCCTGGCATCACTGACCAACACAAAAGCCCACATGAACCATAGCCTGTTCAAATGTCTAACACAGGGGTGCCCAAACTACGGTCCGTGGGCCAGATCTGACCCCTGACGCCAATTCATCCAGCCTGCACCGCCCTCGTCACTCCCGGAAGTATTTTACTTCCACTTCCGAGAGCAACGAGGGCGGCACAGGCCGGATGAATTAGCATCAGGGGGCAGATCTGGACCACGGTCCATAGTTTGAGCACCCCTGGTTTAAGCAGAGAAATTGGCAGCTTAAAATCTATCTTATCCTGTTGCAAAACAGATTGCAAGGCGCATTTTACTTCCACTTTTGGTGGGAGAAACCAAGTGACCAGCCTGTTGAACTACATGACCGGCCCACTGAACCATGTGACCAGCCCATGGCCTGAAAAGTTTGGACACCCCTGGTCTAACATCCTAGAGAGGACAGAACCGAATCTCCACTCTGTTGCTGCCTTGTTCTAATTCTCTTGGACTTTGGAGAGTTGGGGTAACTGGTCTTAGGGTCTTGAGGCCACACGTGGGCCACAAACTACACTTTTGCCCACACCTAAGCTTGTTTGACCCTGTGACAGCTCAAATGCTAGAGTGAGTGAGAAGCACAGTACTGAGAAGACTGTAGTTGTGGCACTTGTATTTCCTCTCTGGTATGTGGAATAGTGACAGTGACAATAAGATACTAAGCACCATTGCTTCTGACTAACCATTTGTCCTCTGACAGTGAGATTACTTCAGAAATATGTACAGTTGTGCCTCGTTTAAAGAACATAATGCATTCCACAGGATTGCTCTTTAAGCGAGTTTACTCTTTAAGCGAAACACTGTTGTAAATGACCAATTGTGGGAGGGATTGTGAACCCCGATGTATTTGTTAAACGAGTTTTTGGTTGGTTTTATTTGTTAAGCAAAGCAAACATTCAGAGAAAATTCTGCTCTTTAAGCGAGTTACTCTTTAAGCGAAGCGCTCTGTATGCGAAGTTTGACTGTAACTTGGTTGTTTCAGTTGCAAACCTTTCCACGAACAATCACAAAACAAAGCACACTCAATGCGAAATATGGCAGTGAAGAAAATTAGATGCTATTATGAACAGTTGCCCTTCACCCGAGGAAAGTACATTTCTTTTTAATATGGGCTAAGTATTTTGGCTCGTCTGGAGCAATAACTACCAGAGGACCTTGGAATGACCCCACAAGTTCCCACCACCCAAATTTTCAGCCACCATTTGTACCTCATCCCTTGTCTAGTTTGACCTTAGGACGCATTAAATAGTAGAGATACTGTTGTGGATGCTCATCTGCAATAAATGAGAAAAAATAGTTGTGGCAGTTGTTTTTCCTGTGGAAGGCCAGAAAAGGGAATAGTGTTGAATTCTAAAAAACCATGTGGCTAGCTTGCAATTACTGCATGCATATCTCAAGATTTGAAAATATACTCAATGAGATTTTTAACTTGTTGGGGTTTTGAATAGCAGACCCCTCATTCTGTTCTCACAAGCTATGACAAAGGTCATCTCTATTTCTGAGCATTGAAAGCTAAATGTGTAGTTCTATGTATTCTGGCTTGTATTTCTACAGTTTTATTTATATTTGACTCATCTGCCATCTACACTATCAACTGTAGGCAGTTCAGCAGATAAAAGTAATTTTCTTCCCCATCTCTATAACCCGAAGTGGCTCAGTTGTCATTTTTGATCGTCTACATCTTGCCCAGTCTCACCTTCGTCCAGTTTATTATTATTTTTTATTACTAGAGATTTTCTCTTAATATGTAAATCTCCCACAGATTTCTCTCCTCTATGATTTAAAGAACATAATATTAAACTGGCAGTCCTCAGATAATTCTTTTGCCCATCAAATGCATGCATCTATTTTGCTTCAGTTTGCACTTAATAACTACTCCTAGTCTACACTCAGGTTATGTAGGCTGGTTGTGACTGCTCCGTGGTACTCTGTACATGTTATAAGAAGTGCCAAATAAAAACTAGAGAAAAATATAGACCAGTGATGGTGAACTTTGGCACTCTATGTGTTCTTGAACTTCAATTCCCAGAAGCCCTGATCAGCAGGAGTGCTAACTTGGGCTTCTGGGAATTGAAGTCCAAGAACCCCTGGAGTGCCAAGGTTCACCATCACTGATATAGACACAACCCTTCTTCTGCAGGAAAATGGAACTAAACTCCACCAACTAAATCTTCATCGGAGTGCTTGTTACTCATACATTTCTTCACCAATTGTACATTTTTCTAATTCAATCTTTGCACAGATTTTCACCAGTTGGCACTTCTTTTCTCTTCCTCCTTGTTCTGGATGTTGTATTGAAATAAATATTTCTCATTACTTTAGTTCTGTCTGAGATCTTGCTGAACAACTCACAAAAATGGCCAAACTCAAAAAACTATAACTAGTACTCTACAATATAGACATTAGTTTGTCTTGAAAATTTAACACGCTCAAGCATTTCTAAGTAAAAAAGGGCACTACAATTTTTAAAAGAATGTTGGGGTCTATATAGCTGTTATAATTAATCATGTAGGCTGCATCCTCTTCATCCTTATTACCTGGGACCTTAGCATTTGGAAGTAATCCTATATAAAATATATGATTAGATTACAAAACACTTCATCCCAAATCTTCATTATAAAAAAAATATAGACAGATTATTGCACTCTTTCTGAACCTCTGCTTCCACTTAAGGAAAGTCAAAATGTGAGGTACACTTTGATTTACCAAAAGCACGGGATGAAAGTTCTTTCATGTCCCAATCAAACCCAGAACTGCCAGAATGAAGCCACTTTCCTGCCCTAACTACAAACCAACTAAATGGGACTAGTAAAGATTGGTAACTGAACAGAATTCCACTGCAAATCTGCTGTCTGTTTACGATGATGTTTTCAAGACCTGGGCTTCGATTCTGGACTTCCAAACCCCTAGTGATGCACTTTCCAGGCGACTGAGCAACTAATGGGACTATACAGCAATGTTTCTTCAGAGTGGAAGTTAAGGTACAAGGACAATGTGGAAATAAATGTGCCCCTGATCTGAGTAAAAATGGGTGTGGGTATTGATCTGTGATCTAAAATTCCTTGCTTCTAGTGGGGTATATTTTTGCTTAGAATGAACCTCTTCATCTGTGGACAAATGCTCTACCACTGAGCTACTTCTGGAAAACTAGTCTCTCAAACGCTGCTTTCAAAGCAAGGAACAACATACATTGCGCAACATACATTGCGGATGGGCAATACCTGGAGCAGGTCTGGGGGAATGTGGATGGGGGGTTACATGAAAGAGTCTGCCAGCCAGGGGGTGGGGACAGGACTCTGTCTGTTGGGGTTGGGGGTTCCCATGGGGCCCAAATTGGTGTGGTATTGGGCATGGGGTGTTATGACGGGAGCCGAGGGGCGGGCCGCACTCGGAGAACGCGGGACAGATGTTTGGTTGCTGTCCCGTGTTCTGGCCCCCCGGCTACACCTCTGGGCCCTGAGCAGACGGTCAAGAGTGACCCCTCCCTTAGGCTGCTGCTGGTGAATGCCAGATCAGTCTGCAACAAGGCTCCCCTGCTTGCAGACACCATTTCAGGGGAGCGGGCTGATCTGGCATGCATCACCGAAACCTGGCTGGCGCCAGAGGATGGGGTTCCTCTATCTGAGCTATGCCCGGCCGGGTTCGGTATTTGGCACCAGCCTAGGGAGAGGGGGAGGGGCGGTGGAGTCGCTGTGATTGCTAGGGAGTCATTGGGAGTCGCCAGGGCCACGGCTCCACAAATCCCGGGTTGTGAGGCCTTGCTCCTGCGTGTGGGCCCTAAGGGTCAGTTGGGAATCTTGCTCATGTACCTGCCTCCCTGCAGAGTAGCAGATTCCCTGCCTGAGCTCCTCGAGGCGGTCTCCATGTTGGCGTTGGAGACCCCCAGGCTGATGGTCCTGGGGGACTTCAATTTGCCGTCATTGGGGACCGGCTCAGAGGTGGCTCGGGAGTTCATGGCTTCCATGGCAACCGTGGGCCTGACTCAGGTAATTCAGGGTCCTACCAGAGGCAGTGGCTACACCCCAGATTTAATCTTTTTGTCAGAGCTGTGGCAGAGTGATCTGAATTTACAAAAATTAGATATAACTCCAGTGCCATGGTCGGATCACTATCTGGTGACTCTAGACTTCCTAGGGGCTGGTCTCCACCGCAGGGAGGCAGGGCCGATTAAATGGGCCCGCCCCCGGCGACTAATGGATCCAGAGGGATTCCAGAGGGAACTGGGGGATTGTCCTCTTGACCCGCAAAGCGATTCATCTGAGGCCATTGTCGACGCTTGGGACAAGAAAGCGACGGCAGCCTTGGATGTAATCGCGCCACTACGGCCTCTCCGAGTCCGTGGGGATCGATCTGCCCCTTGGTTTTCTGAGGAACTAAGGGAGCTCAAACGGGCTAAGAGACGCCGAGAGTGCCGCTGGGTGAAGACTCGGAGCGAGTCTGACCGAACACTGGTCAGAGCTGCTATTAAAGACTACCTAGTGGCGATGAGGGTGGTGAAGCGCCAATACTTCACCACCCTTATTGCCTCCGCAGATAATCGCCCAGCGGCCTTGTTCCGGGTGACCAGGTCCCTCCTCGGTAGAGGGGGGCCGGGCCCTGGGTGGCAGGGATCGGCTGAGGATTTTGCCGATTATCTGGTGGAGAAAATCGCTCAGATCCGCTCGAAGTTGAATCCCGGCGTGGAACGTACAGAGCTGGGGCTGACCATAGCACAGTCTAGCCATGTTACCTGGGATCGGTTCGATCCTGTTGGCCCTGAGGAAGTGGACAGGCTTCTTGTATCTGTTCGCGCCACAGCCTGTGCACTGGACCCATGCCCTGCCTGGTTAATAAAAGCTTCTAAGTCCGTGGCAGGTGGCTGGGTCGAGGCGATCATCAATGCTTCATTAAAAGAGGGGCATTTTCCTGCACCTTTTAAACATGCTTTGGTGCTCCCCCTCTTAAAAAAGCCGTCCCTCGACCCCACGATAATTTCCAACTACCGTCCAGTGTCCAACCTACCTTTTTTAGGTAAGGTTTTGGAAAAGGCTGTGGCGCAGCAGTTGCAGGAAGTCCTGGATGAAGCGGATTATCTGGACCCGTTTCAGTCAGGATTCAGGCCCGGATATGGTACTGAAACTGCACTAGTCGCTTTGGTGGATGATCTCTGGAGAGAGCAGGACGGAGGGGAGCCGTCTGTCCTCGCTCTTCTCGATCTCTCAGCGGCTTTTGATACTGTCGATCATGGCATCCTTCTGGGAAGGCTCCAGGGTCTGGGGATCCAGGGCACAGTGCTGTCCTGGTTTTCCTCATTCCTGAGGGACAGGACCCAGTCGGTGTGCCTGGAGAAGGAGAAGTCCAGCCCTAGGCCCCTGCAATACGGGGTGCCTCAGGGCTCGGTACTCTCTCCTCTCCTGTTTAACATCTATATGAAGCCGCTGGGTGAGATCATCCGTTCCCACGGGGTAAGGTATCATCAATATGCAGATGATACCCAGTTATACATCTCCGCCCGTGGGGACCCAAGCGGTGCGGTGGAAGTCCTTTCCAGGTGTCTGAAGGCTGTTAAGGTCTGGATGGGGGACAATGGGCTACAGCTGAACCCCGGCAAGACTGAGTGGCTATGGGTAAGGGGTCCTGTGTTAACCCAGGAGCTGCCATCTTTGGTACTGGATGGGGCAGCTTTGCCCCAAACAGACCCAGTGCGTAATCTGGGGGTCCTCCTGGACTCACGGCTACTGTTCGAAGAGCAGGTGGCAGCCGTGGCCAGGAGGGCCTTTGCACAACTTCGTGTAATACGCCAGTTACGCCCACTCCTGGACCGGGACGCCTTGCTTATGGTCACACATGCGTTGGTCACCTCCAGACTTGACTATTGTAATGCGCTCTACATGGGGCTGCCCCTGATGACCATCCGGAGACTCCAGCTGGTCCAAAATGCGGCGGCCCGGGTAGTGGTGGGGTGTGGGCGTTATGCTCGCGCTTCACCGCTGCTCCGGGAGCTGCACTGGTTGCCAGTATGTCTCCGGGTGCAATTCAAGGTGCTGGTTATTACCTTTAAAGCCCTCTATGGTAGTGGGCCAGGATACCTAAGAGACCGTGTCACCCCAAGAACATCTGTCCGTCCCACCAGGGCGGATCGGAGAGGCTCCCTTGTTGTCCCTTCGGCAAGAAAGGCGCATCTTGCCTGCACTAGGAGGAGGGCCTTTTCTGTGTCCGCCCCGGCCCTTTGGAACCTCCTGCCCACCGAGCTGCGCCTTCAGACAGAGCTCCTGCCCTTCCGGAAGGGCTTGAAAACCTGGCTGGCAGGACAAGTGTGGGGACCTGGGAATGCGAGTTCACTTACCAGGTGGCTTATCTGATGGACTGCCACCTTGGGTCTGGTAGTGGGACTGTGTATTGTTTTAATTTTTGTGATTAAGTTTTGATGACTTTTTAACCTGATGTTTTTATTGATGTAGATTGTCTTATGTTTTTATTCTTATTTTTAGTCTTATGTAAGCCGCTCAGAGTCGGGTCCTCCCGATTGGGGCGGGGTATCAAGTATAATAATAAATAAATAAATAAATAAATAAATACACACATAAGAAGAAACCCAGTCCTCAGCATCAACTGCAATTAATACATACCAAACAATGTAGTTGCCAAATGTAATGAGGTTTGAAATCTTAAACACGTTCCTGTAGTTCAGACTCAATGACCCTGATTTGGTGTGTAGGGTGGATTGCGCTGAGAAAATTAATTCATTCAAAAGTCCTAAAAACTGGACATGAGCTAGTGATTTAAGTTTCTCATAACTATACCTATTTGGGGGCATGAAAGTAGACCAGAGAAGGGAAGGTGATGCCTCATCCTTCAGTGATACAATACAGTACAGTATCTTGGTTTAAGAACTCAATGGGATTTACAGTATCCGCATTAATTTTGACAAAACTAGCGGGTCCCAATGACTCTAATAGGGCTGCTGTCTTCTAAGCAGGAATACATCTGGATCCATTTTATAATAAGCCTTCTGCCATATCCGAATCCAAATATAGGCGATGATCATGGCGATCAGTCATGAGAATTGTCTTGAGAATATAATGCAGTGGCCTTCCATCTGCCTTCCGCATTGCACCATGACACCCATACCACTGATCCGGTTCCACTAGTCACTTTCTGATCCTGAGCCCTTTTGGCACACAGTCCACTTCAGCCCCAGGCCAGTATTGATGAAGCTGCTGCCCTCCATCAAGATGGACTCAAGTGGGATTTAATACACTTGGGGATCTTCACCCTTCCCTGTGGACTTCCACACCCAAATCCTCAGAGTTGTCAGATTAGTTAACTGCCACCTGACACACTGGCAGTGCAGCCTTTCTGCGAAGGAAAAACCTCTCCGTCTTCTGACTGTCCTATTTAGGAGCTAACGAGGCTCACATTTTATGCACTTTGCACATGCTCAGGGGCACATTTTCTGACCATGATAAATAGCACAATTTTTACCAAAAACATTCTTTAGAATTTAGACCTAGCCTTAGAGACAATGCATGCTGGGGGGGGGGGGGGCAAAGGGTAGAGTATTTTTTTTGTTACATAGCAGTAAGCCTTGTTCGAAAGCAAGTCGTATCCAACTCTAGGGCTCGGTGCTCATCTCCGTTTACAGCCAAAGAGCTAGCGCTGTCTGCATCTGAAGATATTTCTATGGCCATGTGGCAGGCATGACTAGGCACTGGAGCACGCAGGACGCTGTTATCTTCTCACCGAAGCGGCCGGTACCTATTTATCTACTTGCATTTTCTTACTTTCGAACTGCTAGGTTGGCCAGACGAGAGCTCGCTCCATAGCGAAGCACTCGGGTCTCGAACAGTGGTGGGATGTCAAAAATTTTACTACCCCATGCGTGATGTCATCACAGTGTGGGCGGAGCTAACATGATGTCATGATGTTGTGGGTGGGGTCAAAGAAAAAAATTAAAAAATACAAAATAATAATAAAATAAAAATAAGCACACAAACACACACACCCATAACACAAACCCGTAAATTATTATAAATTAAATAAATAAATAAATAAATACATTAAAATACACCCACCCAGTGGGGGAAACAGTGAAAAGGTAAGCCCCGAAGGTGGTTCCCCACAAAAAGCTGCTACCGGTTCTCCGAGACACTGGGGAAAGTTACTACCGGTTCTGGGGAACTGGTGAGAACCTGTTACATCCCATCACTGGTTTCGAACTGCAAAACTGCCGACCTTCCAGTCGTCACGTTCCGCATTTCATTTTAACCCCTTGAGCCACCGCAGCCCACGAGCGAACGAGCCGCATTCTCACCAATTGATCTCTAGAGGGCGCTGTGGCAGCGGCTTGCCTCCGGCGTCACGTGACGGGGCGCGCTAGGAGACTACTAAGTGTCCCGGCAGCCTTTGCGCTAAGTGTCCCGGCAGCCTTTGCGCTTTCTTTCTTTTTTTTCCGCCAGCGAAGCGGCCAAGATGTCTAAGCGAGGTGAGGCTTCCTGGGTCGACGGGGCCGAGTGGGAATCCGCGTCCATCCGCTCCCCTTGGATAGGATACGGGAGCCCAAGTCACGGGTCACGGGAGGAGGAGGCCTCAGCTGTCGAGGGGCCCCGATATGGCCCCGGTCAACTCCTCGGGGAAGCCTTCCCGGGAGACCGGGTGGGAGAGGAGCCTCCAGGCCTACCGTTTGGCTTCTTCAGCCTCTGCGTGCTCCTCAACTTAAATAAGAAACCGACACGTCCAAAATGGCCTTCTGAAAATCCATGAACGCTTCTCCTACTCCAGGATAATAACATAGTGCCGGGGCTGCGGTGGCTCAGTGGTTAAGAAGCTCGCCTTGTTAGCTGGAAGGCTGGCAAGTCGGAAGTTCGAGACCCGGGTACTGCATGACGGTTTGAGCGCCCGTCTCTGTCCCAGCTACTCCCATCCTAGCCATTCGAAAGCAAGAAATCGCATGTAGATAAATAGGGGCCACTTCGGTGGGAAGGTGAACAGCGCTCCGGTGTCTAGTCATGCCTGCCACATGACCACGGGAACGTCTGCAGAAGCAGACAGCGCTGGCTCTTCGGCTATAAACTGATGAGCACTGAACCCTAGAGTCAGATACGACTGGCTTTCAAGCAAGGGAAACCGTTACCCTTTAACTACCACCTTTAGGACAGAGCTGTCTAGTCTTGTTTTGCTTTTGCAATGCACATCTGCATGTTAAATATACTTTTGTTATACAGTAATACCTCGGATAATGTTTACCTCGGATAACGCTAAAATCACATAACGTTAAGTAATCTGGGGAGGAGAATTGCATCGAATAACGTTAAGGTCCTATGGGATGGATCGGATAACAACCGCTAAAGCCTGTGCGGTTACAATGTATCTCTATGGAGCTCTAACCTTATCTGATCCATCCCATAGGATTTTAACATGCATCGGATAACACTAAAAATCAGATAACACCAAGACTTGTAGAACCAAGTCTTAGCGTTATCTGAGGTATTACTGTATATTGTTATTTGTTTGTTGGGCCTTTATTTTATTATTATACTTTTTTAACTTTTTTGTTACATTTATATCCTGATCATCTGAGATATTTTCCAACTTTGGGTGGCTTACTGAGTTACAGAGTGCAGGATGCTTAATAACAGGCGAAAGCTACAGAAAGCGAGATATAGGCTGAATACGAGGCAGAAAATCTTAATGATTAGAACAGTGCAGTAATACCTCGGATAACGTTTGCATCAGATAACGCTAAAACCACATAACGTTAAGCAATGGGGGGATTGCATCAAATAACCTTAAGATCCTATGGGATGCATCAGATAACGTTCACTAAAGCCTGTGCCGGTTACATTGCATCTCTTTGGAGTTTTAATGTTATCTGATACATCCCATAGGATTTTAACATGCATTGGATAACATTAAAAATCGGATAACACTAAGACTTGTGGAACCAGGTTTTAATGTTCTCCAAGGTTTTACTGTACAACAGTAGAACCAACTGCCTTGAGAGAGTGGAAGCATTCAAGAGACAGTTGGACAGCCCTCTGTCAGATTGCTTTGATTCGGATTCCTTCATCGAGCAGGGGTTTGGACCAGTGATGGGATGTCACCGGTTCCAGACGGTTCCCTGGAACCGGTAAGAACAATTTCGGAGGGTTCTCCGAGAGGGTAATCTATTTTTAAGGCGTCCGGTTCCGGACGCCTGAAAAAAAGAAAAAAAATTTTTTAAATTGGAGTCAAAATGGCTCCAATTCAGTGCGCATGCGCAGAAGTCAATCTGACGCATGCGTGCTGCAATTTTAAATTGCGCATGCATCAGATTCTGTTTCTGCGCATGCGCACTTGTTTTTGCCAGAGCCGGACCATTTTGAAGTGGCTCTGGCAGTGGCGGAGGGCTTAGGAGGAGGAGCCGTGCCTAGCCGGGCGGCCCAGCGCTCCCGGCCGCAACGCTCCACGGGCGCCCCAAGCCTCGCCGCCCGGCGGTGTGCCTAGCCGGGCGGCCCACGCTCCCGGCCGCAACTCTCCATGGGCAGCTCGGGGCCGCCCGGCTAGGCGCGCCGCGGGGCGCCGAGGGTCGGGGCCGCCCATGGAGCGTTGCGGCCGGGAGCGTGGGCCGCCCGGCTAGGCGCGCCGCGGAGCGCCGAGGGTCGGGGCCGCCCATGGAGCGTTGCGGCCGGGAGCGTGGGCCGCCCGGCTAGGCGCGCCGCGGAGCGCCGAGGGTCGGGGCCGCCCATGGAGCGTTGCGGCCGGGAGCGTGGGCCGCCCGGCTAGGCGCGCCGCGGAGCGCCGAGGGTCGGGGCCGCCCATGGAGCGTTGCGGCCGGGAGCGTGGGCCGCCCGGCTAGGCGCGCCGCGGAGCGCCGAGGGTCGGGGCCGCCCATGGAGCGTTGCGGCCGGGAGCGTGGGCCGCCCGGCTAGGCGCGCCGCGGAGCGCCGAGGGTCGGGGCCGCCCATGGAGCGTTGCGGCCGGGAGCGTGGGCCGCCCGGCTAGGCGCGCCGCGGAGCGCCGAGCGTCGGGGCCGCCCATGGAGCGTTGCGGCCGGGAGCGTGGGCCGCCCGGCTAGGCACACCGCGGAGCGCCGAGGGTCGGGGCCGCCCATGGAGCGTTGCGGCCGGGAGCGTGGGCCGCCCGGCTAGGCGCGGCGCCGGGCACCAAGGCTGGGGGCCAGCCCCAACGGTCCCCATTGTAAGTGGGGTTTGTGTTTGGGGTGGGTGGGTGTTTGGGTGTATTTTTATTTAATTATTATTTTATTTATTTATTTTATTAACGGTTTTGTGGGGGGGGGTTGAGGGGTGTGTGTGTGTGTGTTTTATTTTTATTTTATTTATTTTATTTTTGGCCCCGCCTACAACGTCATGATGTCATGACGTTGGCTCCACCCATGACGTCATGACGTTAGCTCCGCCCCCACTGTGATGACGTCAGGGTGGGGTACAAAATTTTTTATCATCCCATCACTGGTTTGGACCCGACAACCTAAAGCCCCTTCAGTGAGTCTACGTTTAACTTTTATTGTAAGCCGCCCAGAGTAGTGGTCTCATTAATTGGATGGGATATAAATTACATGAATAAATAAATAATAAATAGCTATGATCAGTAAGACTTCGGTTCCATTTCGTTGGGCAGAAAGTAGAGGCTGTTTCTGCACTGGCGAAGATTGCCAACTCCAGATTATTTACTGGTAGCGATAAAGTTACATCCCTTCTCCCTTTCGAAGAACTTTAGGTTTTTATTAGCAGATGGTGGGCACAACTCATATTTCTGAAATCAGTCCACTTCCTATGTGGCTCAATTGCCTTGGTTAACTCTGTGTTTTTCATCCTTGTCCTCTGTACCAGGACGTGGTGGTTCTTCTGGTGCAAAATTCCGCATCTCGCTCGGTCTCCCTGTGGGAGCTGTTATCAATTGTGCAGATAATACAGGTACATTGTCTTTTGGAGGTTTGTGGGGAAGGGATGGTGTTTAGTGTCTGTCTAACAGCTGTGAAGATGGACACAAGCATTTCCTCTGGGGAAGATGCAAAACTATCAGAGCCTATAAATTATGTGCAGTCTCTGGAATGTATATGGGTGGGTGGCTTGAAAAACTTTAGACCCTGGAGAGCTACTGCCAGCCAGCATAGGCAATGCTGAATTAGGTGAAGCAGTGGAGAAAAAACTTGCATCAAGCTTCATTTGCACATTTTTGGAGATGTACGCCAGTTATGGCAGGAGAAGAAAGTTGATTAAATCTGTTTAGTTCCTCTCCCCCAGCTCTGCACTTGAGATTGTTTTCCAAGATGTAGGAGGTGTGCCTTTATCCATCACAAAATATTTTGGGAGTTTAGGGATGGGTTTGATGTACAGGAAATCAGAAAAGGCTTTGCTATGTTATTGACTAGAGTCTTGTTTGGGGTCATCTGGATCAGCTTAGACCTTACTGTCCTGCTTAGATTGATGTAGGAACTTGTTGGGTTTCATAATTCTCTGAGAACTTAACTGGCAGGGGGTCATGATGCAACCTGGATTTTATCAAGGTAGTCGATAGTTTACTGTTCCTTTTGGGGAAGAAAAGAGGCATGTCAATGGGTTCAGTTCTCTTAAAAGGAATGACCATAGTAAATTCAGTTTTGAGCCCCAGTAGAAACAAGTGATTAGTATAGGGATACCGGGGTTTTCCTTCTGAAAAGCACTTGCTGGATCTGCGATTCTGTGGTCCAGGAAGTTGTCGTAGAAGGATACAGTAAATGCACTGCTTTTGGGTGAGGTAGCAGCTTGTGTTGTAATGCCTCAATCAGTAGTACTACAGAAATCTGAGAAGAAAGGTTTTTTTTAATTCTTGCATGATGGAGATGCAGATTTATTATTTTAGTTTCTTGAATTAATAGAATGATGTTTCCTTTACTTCACAGGGGCCAAAAATCTGTACATCATCTCTGTGAAAGGCATTAAGGGGCGCTTGAACAGGCTGCCTGCTGCTGGTGTGGGGGACATGGTCATGGCTACAGTTAAGAAAGGCAAGCCGGAACTCAGGAAGAAGGGTAAGTTGGAGAAGAGCTCTGTAGAATTAGTGAAGATTGCCAGGAGATGAGAAAGTGGGAAGGACAAAAAGGAAACTTTGGAAACCTTGTATTAGGATGGTTGGATCCATGCCTATTTGGTGGAAGGTCATTTTGATTTAGTGTCTGATTGTAAAAGTATTTTATTACATTCAGATATCCTTTTAACAAGCCATTTTAAGGGGCTCAATAGAGTCATATTTAAAACAATTTTTATTATGATTTAATCACCATTCTAACAGGGTACATAGAAAGATCCTCCTCTGAGATTGTGGTATTGTTGAACCACAATCAGGCATAACCTACTAACAGCAACCTTGTGTCGCTGGCTAATCTTTCTCACACTGGGTTGGGCGAAAGGAAATGTCTGGCCTAGAAATAGAAGACCATCCTAACAAATGATTAATCATTTCAAACCAGGAATGAACTAAGCCTGTTGTTATGTTGCCTTTATTGCTCTACCTAAAGCAGGGGTACCCAATTTTTTTGGGCTGTAGGCCAATCACCTGATTCAGGGAGCAGGTCACTAAAGGCCCATGTCTAATTGGTAAATCTAAAAACATTCCAGCTGAACAACAGCAACAAGGGCCAAGAAACTGTTTTCTCCGTAAAAACATGCAGCAAAACATAAACAAAGGGAAGACCATTCATTACTTCCTAAAACCTTTAAAAATATATACAGATACTGTATATAACACCATACCTTGAAGTTGTGCCCACAAAAATACTCGTTAGGCTTTGCTTTGGTTTCTTTGCAGGGCTATAGTTACTGTGGGCATCATTTACCCAGAGCTAGTTAAATTCCTTGTAAATTTAACTGCTAAGTTTAAAGGTTATACTTAACTATTCCACTGAAATCAAGAGAACGATGGAGTAGTTGCCTAGTTTATGTCCTTACCTTTTTCTGCTCACCCTGAGAATCTCAGCACTTAAGTTCTGTGCAGGTCTTGGACAAAAAAATTTTCCAGGCTGCACCTCTCACAGGTTATCCAGGCTGCATGGCCAGTTGTAATCCAAAAGTGTGGTTTTTCCCAGGCTCTGAAATGTCTGAATTCTTAGGGATGCCAGATGTTGGAAGTTGCAAAGCCATTTTTGTCTACCATGAAGCCCTTCTGAAAAAGCACTTGCTGGACCAAATTCCTGTGGTCTAGGAAGTTGTCGTAGAAGGATACAGTAAAGGCACTGCTTTTGGGTGAGGTGGCAGCTTGTGTTGTTATGCCTCAATCAGTAGTGCTACAGAAATCTGAGAAGAAAGGTTTTTAAAATTCTTACATGCAGATTTATTTTTATTATTTTTTTAGTCTTGAATTAATTCCATGTCTAGGCAAGATGTGAAACTGCCAAAATGAAGGCACTTTTTTGTGAGTTCATTCTGCATTTCCTTTTGCCTGACCTAGTGTGAGAAAGATTAGTCAGAGGTGCATTTAACATTGAATTTTAAGCCCAAGAATTGTGTGTTTATGTTTCTAGCTCTTTGTTTGACTGCTGATTCTGAATTTCTGTTCTGTAGTGCATCCGGCAGTAGTGATTCGACAACGGAAATCATACAGGAGAAAGGACGGGGTGTTCTTATATTTTGAAGACAATGCAGGAGTGATAGTAAATAACAAAGGAGAAATGAAAGGTAAAAATAAATTCTGTTAACAGAGAACGCCAATAAACACTCAGTGTTAAACTTAATTTGGCTTTTTAGCTGCAAGCCATGTTGAAAATATGTTAAGACTTTTCCCAGAGTCTGAAGAACAGGGTTCATTGCATTTTATTGTATTGTATTTATTGTAATTTTTATTTATATATAGTGCTTTTAGGACATGGTTCTGTTGTATATCATGAACTGCCAAGTGAGTGGAAATGCCATGGGTGGTATAGAAATGGAAGGAAAAAAATTATGGGACAATTCCTAATAAGTTGTTAATTATGTGTTTTTAATTTCTTCCCTCTAGGTTCAGCTATCACAGGTCCTGTAGCCAAGGAATGTGCAGATCTCTGGCCCAGAATCGCCTCCAATGCTGGCAGCATTGCATAAATGTACAGATTATTTCTACATGTCAAATAAAAGTGATTAGACTGAATGTGTTGGCTGATATTACAAAACTGAAGACAAATTCATATTAAGGTAGACGGAGTAGTACTGATTTTTTATTTTTTTGGCTCCTGGGGATGCTGATCACTAGATAGAAAAGCTTGATGCCAGATGTAAAGTTTATAAAAACTGATACAAGGACTAGGTAGCCCCTAGCTCAGATCCGCAGTTATCCATCAAGTTCACCACATGATGTTGAGCCAGTTACTATCCCTTAGCCTAACATATTTTGCAAAATTGTAGTGGGCCTAATAAATTAACTTTACGTCTTAAAACCCTGACATAGGTAGCTTTTACCATCTGAGTGACAAATAGGGTTTTTTGACTGTATTGAACTAATTCTTTTTTGGGCGTTGTTTGAACTTACCTGCTATGTTTAGTCCTAGCTAGATTCTCTGATGCAGCCTTTCTCACTATATATCTGTTAAGGTCACTAGATGAGACTGCAACCCAGTGATAAATTCTGAGTCACCAATTGAAGATACATGTTTTCTGGACCTTTGTTGTGTATAGTCCAGGGGTTCTCAACCTAAGGCCCATGGGCCAGATGCTGCCCATGGCACCAAATAATCTGGCTCCTGATCTCATACCAGCTGCCGCCACTGAAATCAGTTACAGCCTCATTTGCAGCCGCTGTAAACGTGTTTACTACACCTGCGGACACATTTCATGGCAGCATTTATGGCAGGGAACAGCACCAGACCAGGGCCTGTTCCGGCCTGTGGCTAAATAAGGTTGAGTGTCTGGTATAGTCATTTTAAAAGGACCTGGGCTTTATTACATATAGCAGTTTCCCCTATTTTTCTGGAGCTACCTAGCCCCATGAGTTTGAAGGCTTCTATACGATGGAATTTTAGGATCCTAATCGGTGATTTAGGTATTTGGCTGCAGAGCCAGAGACTTGGAGTTCATTTCTTCACTGCGTATCCCAGAAAAGCCAGGTTGTGTGGCCTTGAGCAAGTTGTGCAATCCTATAATATCCCAGGAAGAAGAGAATGGTAAACTGTTTCTGAAAATGTTTACTTAGAAAATCTTGATGATCATAATTGACAGCATTCAATTATTATAACCCAGGAATTGCATCTGCATTTTGAACTTTGTTTTCTCACTGATAAATAGGGATGTCTTTTTTATATAAATCTTTTTATTATGACCGCTGAGCATTGTTGACATACAGTCAAATCTCGCATAAAGAGTGCTTCGCTTAAAGAGTAACTCACTTAAAGAGCAGAATTTTCTCTGGATGTTTGCTTCGCTTAACAAATAAAACCAACCAAAAACTCACTTAACAAATAAATCAGGGTTCGCAATCCCCCCCCACACACACAATTGGTCATTTACAATGGTGTTTCGCTTAAAGAGCAAACTCACTTAAAGAGCAATCCTGTGGAACGCATTATGCTCTTTAAGCGAGGTACAACTTTACACTAATTTCGGGCTTAACTTTACATAAGGGATGAGAACGTAACCTTTAATGCCCATGCTTGGCTGTTGTGATAAATATACACAGTCATGAATTGGTTTCAGGGGTCCTAAATAAATAATTTGTTCTGTGTTTATACAAACAGACAGGCAAGTTGGACTGCCAACTCTGTGTAACAAGCTTGTGGGGATTCTCATCCATCACTCCAGAGGTGTAATCTGAAACCTACCAGCTCTTGAGTAGATTTTGCAGCCTCCATTTTGAAACTTGCTTTTAAAAAATGAAGCCAGAATCATGCATCAAGTCATGGATTTTGAAATACAGTACAGTATCTATTTTTCTTGTCCTTCATCACTCAGTGTCAGCCTGATGAAGACTTTTCCATAGCAGAAAACCCTATAGTAATTGTGAGTTGCCTTAGGTCTTGTAGTTAGATGAAAGTTGGCATAGGAACAAAATAAGACTAGCTTTTGTTTGTAACCTTTTAGTACAGTAAAACCTCTATAGTTGCCCACCTCCCTAAGTTGACCTAATTTTCATAGACTGGACATAAACATGTACACAGTAGCCAACCTCTATATTGACCACCTCTGTAAGTTGTATCTTGACCACCTGGAACTTGGCACACAGTATTAATTTACTCTCTAACTTGACCAGCTGAATCTAGTCTGCACCAAGAGCAAGAAAAGTGAAATGCAGAATTGGTAGCAATGAATTTCAAGAAGAATATCAAAGAATACAATAATTTTTTTTTATTTGGCAGTCTAACGATAATTATGGATTCATTTTGTAATAAAATTTGCACAAAGGCTTAAATTTTTTGCTGCTCAATTATTACTCTGAGTGTTCTCTGGATTCTGCTTGGAATAAAGCTTAACCTGAAGCAGTAGAGAAGTGCTTCAAGAAAGCAAATATTTGCAGCCCCGCTAGACATCTCACCTCTTATGGTGGAATTTGAGGGAGTACCTTTTGAAAATTTTGTTGCAATGGATGATGGGGCAATTAATCTGACCCAGAAGCAATTTCCCAATCAGTATTGAATGAGGTACAACACAGTGGAAAAGTGCTGGAAGCAATTGATGAAGCAGCAGAATTAAGTGAGACCACAGAAATAGCAGATACAGTATTCCAATAAAAGAGGATGTCAGTCATTTTGTAAGTCATTTGCCATGGAAAGATTCCCAGGCATTGGTATAGCCAACATTGAGAGTACTTTCTCTGCTTGCCTTCATAAAGGAATAAGAAACACTAAAATTGACTTCTTTGGAAAGAATGATCAGCCCATAAAAAACTACATGCAGTATATAGATGTATTGACAGTCAGGATCGACTGCAGCAACAACTGCAAGAATTATTTTCCTGTATTTTCACTGTTTCTGTATGACATTCTCTTAAGAACTGCAATAAAACGCTCATGTACATATCAGTTTGTTCCGCACATTAACCACTTTCCTTACTCCCTTGGGTAATCAACTTTCAAGGTTTTACCGTAGTTTAAGAAACGTATCTCACACCCTGTGATTTAAAAGTCCTGTGTTGATAAGGAATTTATGAAAGACTCCGGATTCAAACAGCTAAAAGGTGGAGGCTTGGAGCAAGACTTCAAATGATAAGCTTGTAAAGTGTAAGAAAGTTACTCTAATTTTGGGGGGTTTAATGAGGAAGGTAAGCTTTAATCCTCTCCCTGTTATTTAGGGGTTTTTTTTTTGAAATGTTAGGGGGAAATAAACATTTTTTGGTTGGAAATTTATCATCAAGGTATATTATGACAATGAGGTCCAACTTTTTGTTGTATAGCAACCTCCCTTGGTTGTTAGGGAGCAATTGTCTGCTAATAGCATCACAGTGGCTGGCTGGCAGGGCAATAATAGAGGTTGCTAGGGGGATGGTGGTAAGAAGGCTGATAACCTTCGGCTGTCATAGTTGGTGGTGGCTTTTTTCTCTTGCCTCTGCCAGCAATGGCTTGTGTTACACGGAAATGCCTGCAGAGACAGAAGGAATTCATTCTGGATGGCGTGGCGGTGGACACCATAGCCAGCAGCTACACAAACCTCTTGCCCAAGCTGTGGTCTGCCTTACCTCCTTACAACGCTCAGCTGGACATCCATGCCGCCAGCTACTTTTCCTCTCCAGTGGTCAAGTCATTGCTGAAAAAGACAGATCAGGTAACGACACACCTGAACATTCAGATGGAAACCTGGGAAGGTAGAAACCTTGTAGCCCGTGCAAGGCAACAAATCTGTTTTTCGTCTGCAGACCACAGCAGCTGAATAAAAGTATAAAGAGTCAGCCTTATCGCACCTTTATCTGAAATCACAGCATATGGTTTTGGACTGTATATTATTGTTGGCAATGCCTCAGTTACAACTGATAAGTTGGGAAGGCTGGTACTAGCTTGAATAGGCATGGCAGCTCTCCTGGTGGCTTAGTGGTTAAGACGTTGAGCAGAGGCGTAGCTACCGCTGTATCTGCCGTATCAATTATACGGGGGGCCCGGGCCACGGGGGCCCCCAACGTGCGTAAGCAAAACAAATCTTTACCCTTTCTAAGGGCCCCCAAACAAATTTTTATACGGGGCCCCGCCAAGGCACGCTACTCTTCTGACGTTGAGCTTGGAGAGTGGAAGGTCAGGTTTAAATACACAAGGGCTGCACTTGGGGACATGGAAGGAGCATCATTTGGGCACCCCCTGAGTCTCCAGCAAAAATCCTTTCAACCCAGAATAATCTTTGACAGGAAAATAATATGGCTTTGACCATAACATACAAATTATGAGCAACTCTAAGCATATACAGAATGCCTTTACTCCTCAGTGATAGAAAACAGCAATGGACGTGACAAGATGCTCACTTTTGAAAGTTTTGAATAAAAAGATGATCATTTGAAGTGCAGAATGAGAAAGTTTTCTGTCTTTAGGATCTAAGGACTAAATTTCCAAATTAATTGTAAATACAGTAAAACCTCATATAACGCTAAAACCTGGTTCCACAAGTCTTCGTGTTATATGATTTTTCGTGTTATCTGATCCTCTATGGGATCCATAGAGATACATTGTAACCACACAGGCTTTCGCGGTTGTTATCTGAAGCATCCCATAGGATCTTAATGTTATCTGAAGCAATTCTTCCCCCCCAGATTCCTTGATGTTATGCGAATTTCGTGTTATTCGATACTAATGTTATATGAGGTATTACTGTACAGTGTGTTAAGGGGCAATAATCAAGATGCAGTATATTGCATCTTTTCCTAAGTAGGGGGAAAACCTGAATGTTGATTTTGTTTAGGTTTCTAACCTTTCTGGCTTCTCAGTTTTGAGATGGCTTCCAGTCAGATCATATTAAAGGGGGGGAATTGTGTTCTAAGTCACAATGCAGGCCAGTTTTAAAAGATCTAATAATGCGTCCAAGAGAAATTTAAGCCTTCAATCATTTGTAATTCTGGAATATCTGCATTCCCGGTGTTGAATCCAACACGTCTCATTTCATGTGTGCCGCAGGGGATGGCTCCGAGATTATAGTATGGATCGCTTCATGGCAAGCTGGGATCCACCTTAAAGAAATTCACACCAATGACATTTTTCCTATTTCAGGGGGAAAATGCCTTCTTGGATACGAGTTGCAATCAATGACAACGATGACATTACAGTAGCTGAATGAGGTTCAATAAGCTTTCAGCAGAGGTGTGTGAGACATTGGATATCTTTTTGAAATATCTGATGCAATTTAGGCTCAGGCTGGTGATCCATAATTTCAGTTTTCCCCAGCCTGGTGCCCTTCAGAATTATATTTAAATTCTCATACATGGTCTGAGAATAATAGGAGTTGTAATCCAATGATGTGGACAGCACATGTTGGAGAAGACTGCATTACTTTGTACAAATATTCCTGAACAATGGCAGTGAACGTGTCCCATCCCCAATATTGGACTGCATCTTCTTTAAACTCAACTGGAACAAGTTTGGGAAATCCAACATCTGGAGGACCACATGTTTTCTACTGGTGCTGTAGGTTTTCAATTGACTGAACACATTTCTTCTTTCAACATTTAGAATATATTTTTTGCCTTCTTAGAATGCTTTGCCTTCGGCGTTTTGATGTCATAGCTGTCTCTATGACCTCAATATCTACAGAAAGTATTAGGCAATGGGGAAAATTAGAAGGAGCCACTATTTTTCTCCATTGAATTCATATTTCTACTGTCACTCAACTTTTAAATATAGAAGGCAGAATACTAACACTTATTGTAAGCATTTATGATTCAGAATCTGTTTCATACCTCTAACAAACAATGTACTAATTTGGCAGGCAGATCTCAGTAGAAGTTGCAGAGGGAACAAAGAGGCATAAAGCCAGAAGGGAATTAAATGTGGAAAAATATAGACAATGAGTTATTTAAAATCAAAGCCAAATAAATGAATGGAAATAAGAGTGTTCTGCTTTTACTTAATCACATTTTTTCTAATTTGTTTTTTCTAACCTCACCTCTATCCCATCCATTCTACCACACCACATGTGTGCAAATATGCCTATTTGGGACAGGGGTTCCTAACCTAAGGCCTGGGGGCAGGATCCGGCCCATGACACCATTTCATGTGGCCCCCATCTCTCTAAGGACATTCAAGAAATGAAATGGCCATCCCTTTGAAGCTGTTGGGACAAAATGCCCACTCGCATCGTGCAGGCAGGGCAAAATGGCCATCCGGCCCTCAAAGCTGTCTGACTGAGAGTGTGACCTAGCCCCTGGCTTGATAAGGTTGGGAACGCCTGATTTAGGATTACTCTTGCTTCGTGTTGTAAGAACAATGGACATGGGCTATCCCTCTGGAAATGAAAAATATTTAATGATAGAACATCAAGAGCTAGGTTCTCTTTACTACATAGTATTTTGCTGGTATTGAAGTGCTATGCTAGACTGATGGGGTTCCTGTTTTCTTTGTGCTTGTAATAGACCCGTGGAGGAACCTCTAGAGATGGTTGGATAGTTGATTATTTCCATATCTATGGTCCAGGACAGAGATATCTGAATAGGAGAAACTGGGGAGGATCAGGTGAGTTTTCAGCACCTCCTTATATTGCCTTTCACTTCATCTGTAGTTGGCTGTCCCATCCTTGGTCATGGTTATTAGGAGTTGTAATCCAAAACATCTGGAAGCACCAGCTTCCTCTCTCTTTGTTAGCAGTGATGCAGGAGCACCTGGCAAAGATATTGTATTTGATGCCACAGAAATCTCAGGCCACAGGTTGATATTCCCTGGCTTAGTCATTAAGGAGGTTGGCAGTTTGAGATCTGAGTGCTGTGTGACAGAGTGAACTCCGGTCTCTGTCCCAACTCCTGCCAACCCAGCAGTTTGAAAGGGAAAAAATGCAAGTAGATAAATAGGTACCACTTGTGAAAAGGTAACAGCATTCCATGCACTCCGGTGTCTAGTCATGCCTGTCACTTGCCCATGGAAATGTCTGCAGATGCAGACAGCGCTGGCCTTTTGGCTATAAACAGAGATGAGCACCAAACCTTAGAGCAGGAGTTCTCAATCTTTTTAAGCCAGGGGCCAGGTCATGCTCCCTTCAGGAGATGGATGGCCATTTTGCACTTCCGTGTGTGGTGGAGGTGATGTGGGACCACATGAAATGGCGGCATGGGCCGCATCCGGGTCATGAGCTGCAGGTTGAGAATCCCTGCCCTAGAGAATCAGATATGGTTGGCTTTCAAACAAGGGCATTTCCTGGGACTTTTGGCCTACCTGTTCAAACACTGTTCTCTGAAAACTCTGCAGAAGTGTACAAATTGCTTTGGAGAGGATCAAGATATGACTATGACTCAGGAGACCTGGATCAAATCTCTGAATCAAGTTCACTGTGGGGACATGTGGGACTGGAATAAAACCTCTGAAGCTATTCCTTAACTATCTCACTTACCTTAAAAGAACTATTAAGGCCACTTTAAGTCAGTTCCAACTTGATGGCACTTAACAGACACCTCTTTTGACAATTTAACAAGGACGTTTCTTTCAGAAATTCTAGATTTTTAAAATTTTGTCAATTCTTTCATTTTTCGTACCACGTGGACAGTGACTGTTGGGTTTCTTTGTCTCCTCTCCCTTTTATGTATAGGTCATTCTCCACAGCAAGTTGCTGGCCATCATTACTATCTGATGGACGTAAAGGCTATAAATGGGTACGGTGGCCGATATGGTTATCGGCGCAATACTCCGGATCTCCGCAAACGTTCCTCCTGCTTTGGTGAAGTTACATGGCTCCCCATCCACTGAAGAACAAGAATTCCTCTGTCCCTTTCTCTGACTACAATTTAGACTCTTGCCCCTTGATTTTTCTGAAATAATAAAATACACTCAATTTTCTTAAGTATTGTGATTGTCAGAATTTTGTCAAAGCTCAAAAGCTTAGGATGTGGTCAGCCCTTTGGCTGGATAGCTCAATGGTTTAACCCAGCGGTGCCCAAACTTTTCAGGCCATGGGCCAGCCACATGGTTCAGAGAGCTGGTCACTGTGGCCCCAGGGGCCGGATGCGGCCCTGGTGCCCACATGACGCCCTCATTGCTCCTGGAAGCGGAAGTACAGGCACAGTTTTCTTCCGTTTCCAGGAGCAACAAGGACTTTGTGGGCCGGAGGAATTGGCACTGGGGGCCACATCTGGCCCCTGGGCCGTAGTTTGGGCACCCCGCTTTAAGGTGTCACTTTTTTGTCTTTTGTTTATTCTCTGAAATGTAAGTGCCATCTTTTTTTAAATAATGTTTTTATTAAATTTTCAAATGAAAATACAAACATTACACTACAAAAAAACCCCAACAATATTTTCTCACATTTTAAATAAACACAGTTATTTATTATTATAATTTAATATTATTAAAATTATAATAAATTATAAATAATAAATAAAATAAATAAACACATTAATAAACTCAATACACAAAAAATACATACAATATATAATAAAAAGTAAAAACTAACTTAAAATACACACCTCTGTGATATACACATTGCCACGAGGATCGCGGTATATCATATCAATCTTCTTTATTTCCAAAAACTCATTTGATCTGGTACTGGCATTGTTCCACCACTCCTACCTAATGTAGCTTCCACATATGGTTGCCAAATTTTCCAAAATCTATTTTCTTGCACTATACCTTTTTTAACATTTAATTTCCACGTTAGCTTATCATTTAGTGCAAGTTCCCATATTTCCTTATACCAATCCTCAATCTTTAAAACCACATAATTTTTCCAATTTCTTGCAATACATTGCCTGGCTGACGTTAACATTACAGAGCCATCTTCAGCTCTTTGAGAGAGGAAAGTTACAGGATTTAGCTTTTAAGGCGCCACATAACTTTGTTTTATTTACTCTCTGATGATGGGGGGGGGGAGGATTCTCTTGAAAGAAGGCGCTGAAGGTATATACATAAGGGTACTATATGTAAATAGGAAAAGGAGTAAGACAAGGCTGCATTTTGTCACCCTGCTTATTCAACTTATACACAGAGCACATAATGTGCAATGCAGGGATGGAGGAATCACAATTTGGGATCAAAATTGCTGGGAGAAACATCAATTTGAGATATGCAGATGATACCACTCTAATGGCAGAAAGTGTGGAGGACCTAAAGAAGCTCCTGATTAGGTTGAAAGAAGAAAGTGAAAAAGCTGGTTTGAGACTCAATATAAAGAAAACCAAGATAATGGCAACAGGCCCTAATAGTCCCTGGAAAATAGATAGGGAAGAAGTAGAAGCAGTGACAGATTTTACTTTCTTAGGATCAAAGCTCACTGCAGATGGGGATTGCAACCATGAAATAAAAAGGCGACTGATTCTTGGGAGACAAGCTATGAGAAACTTGGTGAGCATAGTGAAAAGCAGAGACATCACATTGCAAACAAAAATTCGTCTAGTCAAAGCAATGGTATTCCCTGTGGGAATGTATGGTTGTGAGAGCTGGACCATTAGGAAAGCTGAGCGCAGAAGAATAGAATGCCTTTGAGATGTGGTGTTGGAGGAGAGTTTTGAGAGTCCCCTGGACAGCAAGGAGAACAAATAGGTCAGGGGTCTGCAAACTTGGCTCTCCAGGTGTTCTTGGACTTCAATTCCCAGAAGACCAAGTCAGCACTCCTGCTGATCAAGGCTTCTGGGAACTGAAGTCCAAGAACAGCTGGAGAGCCAAGTTTGCTGACCACTGAAATAGGTCAATCTTAGAAGAAATCAAACCTGACTGCTCCTTAGAAGGGCAAATAGTAAAGATGAAACTAAAGTACTTTGGACATCAAATGAGAAGACTCACTTGAAAAAGCCTTGATGCTGGGAAAGGTTGAGGGCAGAAGAAGGAGCAGCCAAAAAAATGAGATGGTTAGATGGTATTGTGGACACAATGGGCACAGAGCTGGGCGAGGGGGATGGTGGAGGACAGGAGTGCCTGGCGGGCAGTGGTCCATGGGGTCGCAGAGGGTCGGAATCGACTGTATGACTGAACAACAAATGTAAATAGGCACCATAAAGGTGCTAATAAAAGAGTGATTTTTGATAGTGTAGGAAATCAAATGTATTAGAGAATGTGCTGAAAGATGGTATTAAGGATGAATTAAGCAGCTTTTATATGGGATTAGTAGAGCTTGGTTTTTTTTTTTATTATTGTTGCTTAGGTTTAGGTAATGGTACCCATGATGTAAAAGGAGAAAATATGTTTCCTTTTTATGATTTTTTTTTCTAATTTTCTTATTTCTGTAATTTTCTTACTACTGTATCTTTCTTTATTATTACTGTATGTTTATATTGTTTCAATACCTATAAAAATTTAATTTAAAAAAAGGTAAAACTCTCCCTATATCTTGGAAAAACAGTCTCATTCGACTTTAGGGCTTTAATACGGATTATTGCATCACGGTCCGTTTGAAAAAGGGTTCCGACTACTTCCGCTTCTCCTCCATTTTTTTCCTGGAGCCGGAAGGGCTCAGTGGCCGCCCTCGCCCCGCGCGCGCCCGAGGCAGCCTCCCGAAGAGGAAGAGGAGGAAGAAGAAAGGCTCGGGAGTCAGTAGCGGCCGGTTCGGTCCCCGGTGTCGCCATGGGGGGCGGCGATCTGGTGAGCAAACGGGGTCTTGGGGTGGTTGGTGGAAGGCAAGGGTCCCAAGTAGCCTTCTCATCTTCTGGGGCTGGAAGTTGTTTTGGGGGCAAGTTGTTGGTCAAAAAAGCTCAATTGAGTTCTTCTACGGGCGGTAGAGAGAGGATGATGAAAGTGGAGCTGGAAAGTTCCCGGGGGAAATTAAGTTGATAATTCAAAATTAACTGGGAATAGAGTCCATGATTCAGTACAATTGAATTATGAGGACATGGAGGTGATGGAGAAGAAGAGGCGACGGTCTTCCTCGCCCAAGTAAACAGGAGGCTGCTCTAATTAAAAAAAATTATGGCACAACGTCAGTGGTGGGATGTCAAAAAATTTACTACCCCACCGTGACATCATCAGTGTGGGCGGAGCTAACATCATGATGTCATGATGTTGTGAGTGGGGCCAAAGGAAAAAAAATTAAAAAATACAAAATAATAATAAAATAAAAATAACCACACACACACACCTCAACCCACCCACCCACCCATAACACAAACCCATAAATAAATTAAATAAATAAATAAATACATTAAAATACACCCGCCCAGTGGGGGAACCGGTGAAAAGGTAAGCCCCGAAGGTGGTTCCCCACAAAAGCTGCTACCGGTTCTCCGGGACACTGGGGAAAATTACTACCGGTTCTGGAGAACTGGTGAGAACCTGTTACATCCCATCACTCCACAACGTTAACAAAAAAAGGCACAAAAATTATTATTATTTTATTATTTATTGCATTTATTACCCCGCCCCAATCGGGAGAACCCGACTCTGAGCGGCTTACATCAAGATAAAAACAAAACATAAAAACAGTCTACATCAATAAAAATCATCAAAAGTTAAAAAAAAGTCATCAAAAGTTAAAAAAGAGATAACAATAGTACAATGACAAAAGCAAAGTCACCAGCGAAACACATCCTAGCGATAAATTAAAGTGAACAAACTAAATAATTCATTATTTTTTTTCATTCATTCATTTCGATTTATATGCCGCCCTACTTGGTGAAAACCAACTCAGGGTGGCTCACAACATACAATAAAATACAGTAATACCTCATATAACATTAGTATCGAATAACACTAAAATCGCATAACATCAAGGAATCTGGGGGGAAGAATTGCATCAGATAACATTAAGATCCTATGGGATGCTTCAGATAACAACCGCTAAAGCCTGTGTGGTTACAATGTATCTCTATGGATCCCATAGGATTTTAACATGCATCAGATAACACTAAAAATCATATAACACCAAGACTTGTGGAACCAGGTTTTAGTGTTATATGAGGTTTTACTGTACTGTACAATGTAACAGTTCAATAATACAATATCACAGTAACCGCGGTGATGCAAATTCGAACATACAGGAAAAGAAAAAAGAAAAGCACTAACACTACCATAAAAACACAAAAACCTGCCCACACAAATATCTAAATCGATTAATTTTACCATATTTTCATGTATTTTAATTATTGAAATTCACTAGCAGCTGCTGCATTTTCCACCCCCTACTTATTCTCAGGTCAATCTACTTTTATAGTTTTAGAGGTCCAAATTAGGTACCTTGATTTATATGCTGGACGTCTTATAGCTGAGTATATACGGTATGTAAAAAGTCTGTTCCATAGGCTTTTATGTAAATTGGTGTTTTTTTTTACTTAACTCAAAGCAAACCCAGAGGAACAATGAATTTTTTACTTAACTCGAAGCAAACACATAGGAAAATGATATTTATGTAAATCGAAGCAACCCATTAGAGAAAATGAATTTTTTACATAATTCGAAGCAGACCCATAGGAAATTATTGCTGCTACTTACTTTATTATGGAAATTGTGTTAGGTAAATTGGGGCATTTATGTAAATCAGGACATGGTTTTAGTACAAAAATAATTATGCAAATTGAATTTTATGTAACTCGAGGCATGTGTAAGTCGGGGTTTTACTGTATTAAATTGAAACTGAAATCTTCAACTTTCACCTGTTTGAAGTTGATGATATGATCAATGAAGATGATTTTTTCAAAATTAGATATTTCTTACATGTGTGCTAAGGCTCCAGTGGCTTTTTTTGTCTCTTTCATTGTCAGGAAGCCGTGGCAGCCACAAAATGGGAGAAGGAGGTCTTTAATTTCTTAAAATTGCTGCTACCAGAACACCTTTACTGTTGATAGCATTTGTCAGTCCTGAAGCTTCCGCTACTTCCCATCAATGGAAGTATTGGGCGAGAACTGGGAAATTTTTAATTTCCAAAAAATCACCCCTGCTGGTGACATTATTAGCTTTACATAGGCATAAGTTACAGGATAGAGTTTCAACCTGAGATTTTCTTCCTGTTTATATTTCTTGGATGTGCTTGTTACTTGCCATACCATTGACAGGGATAATCCGTTTTATTCCAATATGTGTGTTCTCATCCACAGAACCTGAAGAAAAGCTGGCATCCACAAACCTTGCGTAATGTGGAGAAGGTTTGGAAAGCAGAACAGAAACATGAAGCTGAACGGAAGAAAATTGAAGAACTGCAGCGGGAGCTGCATGAGGAACGCGCGCGAGAAGAAATGCAGCGTTATGCAGAAGACGTGGGCGCTATCAAGTATGTCGGGGATAATTTTATTGAAAGAAAACCTTTTTTATGGGTTTATAATTAGGAGTGCTTTCCTAAGCTAATACATTAGTACCCCGGATAACGTTATGACTTGGTTCCACAAGTCCTGTCGTTATCCGGTTTTTAACATTGTGCGATACATTGATCACACGATGTTAAAAAAAGCCCTGTTTCCCTGGAGGCTGCAGCAAGCCAGAACGTCGGGATTTGAATCCTGACATTTTGGCTTGCTGCAGCCTCCATGGAGATGGGGGAACTTTGGAAACAGCTTGGATCAGGTCTCCCCACCTCCCTGGACCCGGCGAGGGGGTCAGAGACCCCAAACTTGGTAAAAAAAAGTCTGTTTTTTTTTTACCAAGTTTGGGGTCTCTGACCCCCCCCCCCCGCTGGGTCCAGGGAGGTGGGGAGACCCGATCCAAGCTATTTCTGGGCTTCCTGGACGTCCTCAGCCAGTGCAGCAAGCCAGAATGTCAGGGTTCGAATCCCAACATTCTGGCTTGCTGCACTGGCTGAGGATGTCGGGGAAGCCCAGAAACAGCTTGGATCGTGTCCCCTGCCTGCTCCAGAGAGATCAGAGGACCTGATCTACAGCTGCAGGGTGGCTGGGGAAGCTGACCTAATTTGACCCGAGTATAAGACAGGGGTGGAAAATACAGCAGCTACTAGTGAGTTTTAATACAGTAATACCTCGGATAACGTCTACCTCGGATAATGCTAAATTCGCATAACGTTAAGTAATTTGGGGAGGAGAATTGGATCGAATAATGTTAAGATCCTATGGGATGCATCGGATAACAACCGCTAAAGCCTGTGCGGTTACATGTATCTCTATGGAGCTTTAACATTATCCAATCCATCCCATAGGATTTTAACATGGATTGGATAACACTAAAAATCAGATAACACCAAGACTTGTGGAACCAAGTCTTAGCGTTATCCGAGGTATTACTGTAATTAAAATACATGAAAATATGGTAAAATTAATTAATCTAGACATTTGTGTGGGTATGTTTTTGAGTGTTTACGGTAGTGCTAGTGATTCTCTCCCCCCCCCCCCTCCGGTATGTTTGAATTTGAACCACCGCAGTTTTGGGACCCTTGGGGTCGTTGACCTGAGTATAAGTCGAGTCCACTTTTTGGACCTAATTTTGGAGGCTAAAAAGCTAGACTTATACTTGTGTATATACAGTAGTTACTAATGGGGAGCCTTAACTGTTTCCTATTGTAGCGATTTATGTAACCCTTCTCTCTACAGTAATCACCTTGGTTTTCAAATTCTTTCTCTCTTTTGACTGCCAATTAATTAGAAAAAAAGATGAAAAGCTGGAATGGATGTACCAAGGACCAGGAGGCATGGTGAACCGAGAGGAATACCTTATGGGCCGTCCAGTTGACAAGTATGTCTTTGAGCCAATGGCGGACAAGGAAGCAGGCTGCTCTTCTGAGACCGGCCTTCTGCCAGGTTCTATCTTTGCCCCCACAGGTGCCAATTCTGCCTTAGATATGGCCAGCAAAATCCGTGAAGACCCACTTTTCATGATAAGGTAATTGTATACTGGACTCCCATCTCAGGGGATTGACTGTTAGTCAAGGGTTTCTGGGACATTATCAAATGTGATGCACCACGACGAGCAGGTTGTTATATGCTGCAGTTTTGCCTGGCTCAGTCCTGCCATTGTCGGTAGATGCTAATTCATTGGCAAATGGGTAATGCCACAGTGTTTGCTTTGCATCCATCCTTTGGGTGTGATGCATCGGCTGGCAATATAAGTTTGTTTTGCAGCCGTTTGCAACTCTACAGGGGCAGGCTTCATAGTAGGTTTGAATAACAACTGGGGATTTTCCATTGTCGCTATTTGCAAAAAGCTACGATGGTACTTTTCTGTTGAGCTGGGCAACTATCATGTGCCTCTGTACCTAATGTGTATACTGTAATTTGATGCCATATATAATTTTAAAATTATTTTTATTTAATACAAAACAGCAACAACAGCTGTGCATTAAAATACAGTAAAACCTCACATAAAGAGCGCCTCAGAGACTAACTTGCTTAAAGCAGAATTTTCTCTGAATGGTCGCCTTGCTTAGCAACTAAAATCAACCAAAAACTCGCTTAACAACTAAATCAGGGTTCACAATCCACCCCGCCAGAAGCCACAGTTGGTCACTTACAATGGTGTTTCGCTTAAAGAGCAAACTCACTTAAAGAGAAATCCTGTGGAACGCATTGTGCTCTTTAAGTGATGTACCACTGTAAATGACAAAACAAAAACACAGCTACAGTGCAACATTATACAGTAATACCTCAGATAACGCTAAGACTTGGTTCCACAAGTCTTGGTGTTATCCGATTTTTAGTGTTATCTGATGCAGGTTAAAATCCTATGGGATGTATCGGATAACGTTAAAGCTCCATAGAGATACATTGTAACTGCACAGGCTTTTGCGGTTATCCGATACATCCAATAGGACCTTAACGTTATTCGATCCAATTCTCCTCCCCAGATTACTTAACGTTCTGCGATTTTTAGCGTTATCCGAGGTAAACGTTATCCGAGGTATTACTGTACAATAATACTGTGTACACCTTTCACCCAGCTGTACAGTATATGTACTTCTTTACTTTGTTCAATCTACAGTCTCTTTAATTTATAATTTATGTTTCTTTTGAAAATTATGTATACGCTTGACCTGGATTTGTTCCTTGTGGATTCGGTCATATGTTTGATGAAGTGGACTTGATCCACAAAAGCTCACATTTAAATATAGGAGTTAGTCTTTAAGGTGCCAAAATGTTTTTGTCCTTTTTTGTCCTTTGTTTACTTTCTGTCGCCGAGTTTTTGGGGAGTGGTAAATAGCCTGGCTCCCCAAAGGGGCGAATGGCTACGGGCAGTTGAGCCCCTTTAGGTGGGGTGATGGTCTCCCTCAGTGGAGGAAATGCCACTAGAAAGCACCATATTGGGCCCAAAGGCAAAACAAGCAGAGAAGGAACCACTTCACTATTCTGATTCCCAAAAGTCGTGGAGGCTTTGCAGTCCCGGGGTTAAATCCTGCATGTCTCATTTCATACATGCTGCAGAAGATGGCTCTGTGATCACAGTGTATAGGTCACTTAATGGCAAGCCCGGATCCAGTTGTACCTTAAACTAATTCATGCCAATGGTATTTTTCTTGTCCTGAAAATATATATACAGTAAAACCTCATATAACACTAAAACCTGGTTCCACAAGTCTTCGTGTTATATGATTTTTAGTGTTATCTGATCCTCTATGGGATCCATAGAGATACATTGTAACCACACAGGCTTTCGCGGTTGTTATCTGAAGCATCCCATAGGATCTTAATGTTATCTGATGCAATTCTTCCCCCCAGATTCCTTGATGTTATGCGATTTTAGTGTTATTCGATACTAATGTTATATGAGGTATTACTGTACTTGGATACGAGCTGCTGTCACCACCAATGTTTATTTTCTGATATAATTATACCAAATGCCTGTATATGGGCTCCAATTGGGGCCCAGGTTTGTTAAAATTACAAAGGAACCGGGGGCGGGGGAGGGCGGGCTTTAGCACGACTATACCACAAACGCTTAATTTTGCTCACAAGTCTCCCCATAACAAGTTGTGTGGCATCCAGGAATCTAGCAGAGCTGTTAATCTAAAATAATCAGTGCAGGGCTGGAATAAAAGAGTTATAAGATGTCGCTTGATCTATGGTTGTGCATAAGAAGCGAGTTTGACCATTATTTAAATCCATTCCTTATTTAGGAAGAGGGAAGAGGAGAAGAAACGTGAAGTTCTAAACAATCCAGTAAAAATGAAGAAAATCAAAGAACTGGTGAGTTAACATTGAATGCTTTGAAGGGGTGGGGGGACAAAATAAGAACTGCACAAAACTAAATTCTAAGGCTGCAATCTGCTATAGTTGTATTTCGGTGAGATTGTCACCTGAGTATGTACGATTGCACCGTTTGCTGTCTGTATCAAGTTACAGCAAGGGTTAACATTTCAGATAATTTTGAAGGGGGGGAACACCAACTTCGAATAAGTGTGCAAGGAGCCTACAGTCCTGCATTCTTCCTGCACTGATTGTATAGGTTAGTTCTCAACCTTTTTAAGCCAGGGCCCGGGTCACACTCCCTCAAGCAGCTTCGGAGGCCGGGTGGCTATTTTGCCCTTCCTCCACACCATGGCACTTCCTGGTGTGGTTGACGCAGTGGGGGGGCACATGAAATCGTGCTGTGGGCCACATCTGGCCCACCAGTTGCAATTTGAGAATCCCTGTTAAAGGTTCACAAGGAGAGATGAATGTAGGGAGGATTCATTAATTAATGCTTTTTAATGGTTACAACACATCGTGACACTTTCCTCTCCTGTCCCCTCTTCAAATGCTCTAGTTGCAAAGCAGTTTGGAGAAAAAGAAGAAGAAGAAAAAGGAAAAGAAGAAGAAGCACAAGAAACATAGACACCACAGCCCTAGCAGCAGTGAAGATGAGCATATTAAAATCAGGTATGTTTTACACACAGCACAACTTAACATTTAACTTCAGCATCTTGGCTTACATATTCAGATCAACAAGCGGGCTCTGTGTAAGATTTGCATAACCTGCCATTGGCAATTGATGAGATACTAGAACATATCAAATCACACACCTGACTGCAAGTGAGGCACACCCGGTACCTGGCTAGTTAGTTGCAGCAAGTTATGAACACCTTATGCAAACACCATTAGGATTCTAGCATTGCTTTACAGTCTTAGTCTTGTTGGCCTTGTGGAGTAATGTTGCTATTTTAGAGATGAGTACTGCAGTGGCTTAGTGGTTAAGACACTGGACTTGATGACTGGAAGGTTGGCAGGTCAACAGTTCGAGACCCAAGTACTGCATGATGGAATGAGCTCCCATCTCTTTCCCAGTTCCTGCCAACCTAGTAGTTAAAAATAAAGATATTGCAAGTAGATAAATAGGTACCGCTCTGGTGGGAAGGTAACAGCGTTCCATGCACTCTGGTCTAGTCCTGCCTGCCACATGTCCATGGAAACATCTACAGATGCAGACAGCGCAGGCTCTTTGACTGTAAACTGAGATGAGCACCAGACTCTAGAGTCTGATACGACTGGCTTTCGAGCAAGAACAACCTTTACTTAATGAAGACTAGGAAAGTGTGACTTAACCTGTGTTGCAAAGCTAGTATTTGATTCCATGCCTATTTGGATTCATATCCACACAGTAATTGTGGCTTTTGACACACTTGGACATCTCTATCCTGCCTCTGATGTGATGCCTCAGTATATTATGATCCTTCTTAGATCGCTGCACATATCCTGAGCTGCACCTTTCTGTCTCCAGATTGTGATCCATTTACCTTGTATCTGCCTGTTGTTCATCAAGTGTCTTGGGATTTTGCCAGATCCTCAGTAACTAGTGGCTGATATCTGTAGGAAGACAGGAGTCTAGGATTAGGGTACTTGATAAAGAAAATGTGCACTCGGGCTTAATAACAACCTGATAAAGTATTGGGATTTGGTTTATTCTTTGGCTTTAGATCACGAGAGAAGATGGACAATTCGTTGGAGCCTCCACATTCCAAATTGCCAGAATATGGTTTGCAGGTATGTTTAAATGCCTACAAGGTGCCTTTTACACTGTGTGAGAGAATTAAGCCACTTAGCGTCAAAGCTGCCTCTCTATTCCAAAAGCAGTCTGTATGTAAGCAATCGCAGGAGAAGAATCACAAATGTTGATTAGTAAAATTTGATCTTGTCTGCTGGTATTCTCAGCATTATCTTCCCAAAGTAGTTATAGTTTTAGCAATATCCTTTGTTATTGAGGGACTGCAGTGGCTTAGTGGTTAAGAAACTGAACTTGACGACAGGAAGGTCAGCATCTCAAGAGCCAAGTGCTGCACGACAGAATGAGCTCCCGTCTCTGTCCCAGCTCCTGCCAGCCTAGTAGTTCGAAAGCAAGAAATTGCAAGTAGATAAATAGGGACTACAGTTGCACCTCGCTTAAAGGGCATAATGCGTTCCACAGGATTACTCTTTAAGCAAGTTTGCTCTTTAAGCGAAACACCATTGTAAGTGACCAATGGGGAGGGGGGTTTGTGAACCCCAATTTATTTGTTAAGCGAGTTTTTGGTTGGTTTTATTTGTTAAGCGAAGCGAACATGCAGAGAAAATTCTGCTCTTTAAGCGAGTTACTCTTTAAGTGAAGCGCTCTTTATGCAAGGTTTGACTGTACTTCGGTGGGAAGGTAAACCGCAGCCCGTGTATTCTAGTGTCCAGCCATGCCTGCCACATGACCATGGAAATATCTGCAGATGCAGACAGCACTGGCTCTTTGGCTATAAACGGAGATGAGCATTGAACCCTAGAGTCAGATATGACTGGCTTTGGGCAAGGGTGACCTTTACCTTGTTATTATAGGTCCGAGATTCTGGCCACAACAATATATATTCCCAGAAGGCCCAATGGAGCACGACATCAAAGAGCAAATGTTCATCACCAGAAAGGAACTCTGGCACAAACAGAACAAAACAGGTGGAGATGAACAGTCACAGGAGGACAAGATCACCCAACTATCATCAACAGTAAGCCCTGCTCAGAGCGCTGCTGCATTTCTTCCTTTATTGAATACATATTGTAACACTGTGGAACCTGGACTACTTCATCCCAATTTCCTATACACTAGAACATCGGATAACGTTATGACTTGGTTCCACAAGTCATGATGTTATCCGATTTTTAGCATTGTCCGATACATTAATCGAACAATGTTTTAAAAAAGCCCTGTTCCCTTTCCAAAGAGGAAAGTGAACAGGGGGTAGATCAGGTTGGCTTGGGGAGGGAAAGCAGCCCCACGGTTTGTCCCTGAAGTCAAACTCAGCTCCAGCTAGCAATCGCTAGCCGGAGCTGAGTTTGACAGCTAAGCCCTGGCTAGCGATTGCTAGCCAGAGCTCAGCTTGACTTCGGAGACAACCCGCACACCCAAGCAGATGCACGCGTTGTCGCCGAAGTCAAACTCAGCTCCAGCTAGCAATCGTTAGCCAGCTAGCCATCACTAACGGCATCGGACACAGCCTGGACGGGGTTCGGAAGAAGCCTAGCGCAGCCCAGCTGGGCTGCGGTAGGCTTATTCGGAACCCTGTCCAGGCTGTGTTTGAAGCCTAGCGGCGCCCAGGCTAGCTACCCTGGGCGCTGCTAGGCTTCGAACACAGCCCGGATGGGCTGTTGACGAAGCCTAGAGGCGCTCGGGCTAGCTAGCCTGGGCACCGCTAGGCTTCATCCAGCGATCGCTCCAGCTGAACTAGGGTCGGGGGAAAGGCAGGCACCCACATGCCTTTCTCCCAACCCTAGTTCAGTAGCAGAGATCCATCAGGGGTTGGGGTGGATTGGGTAGATGTTCTACCCAATCCAACCCACCCACCCCCGATTGGCTCGGATAACGCTATAGAATTGTTATCCAGAATCGTTATCCGATGCAAGTTTTTTCCAAAAAACTTGCATCGTTATCCGATTCTAGCATTATCCGATCAAATCGTTATCCGGTGTTTTACTGTAATTTGCATGTCACTGGTATGTGATCACAAAGAAATGGCCATGCCCTCTAACACGGGGGTCCCCAACCACCGGGCCACGGACCGGTATCAGGCCACGGGCTGTCTCGAACTGGGCCACAGGGGTGGTTGGTGCTGGGAGCCCCGATGGCAGCCTTCCGTCCTCAACATGCTCCGCCAGGTCTGCCTGGTGAACGGAGCGAGAGCACGGGCTGGCAAGTGGTTGGGGCCCTCCTCCATGTTGCTTAATTATAGCGGCGTTCTGCCCTTGCCTGGGTGCAATGCTTAGCATAAAACTGGTCCGTAGTGCAAAATAAGGTTGGGGACCCCCAGCTCTAAGACACAGGATGAAGAGGGGACAGGATAGTGGACTGCCAGTCCCTTTGAGACTGAATGTTGATTATTTCTGCATTTTTGTGGTGGTGGAAAGAAAATTTATCTTGCTTTGTAGGCCGTATTCCAAAGATCCTAAGGCAAAAGGAGGAGATAGGAGCCCTTCCCCTAAGAAACAAGGCTACAGAAGACAACAGTCCTCAAGGTGATTTGAGTAGTCAATGTAGAAATGTGTGCCATGTAAAAAGCAAAGAGGAGTTGTTCCAGGAAGAAATGTAGTTAGCCAACTAACTAACCAAGCCACCTACCCACCCATGCAGGAAGATTGAACACTGAATGGAAAAAGAATTTTTCCCTTCCCTTTGCTTCTTAAAACTGCAGACACTCTTCAGATATTTTCATCACCTTCCTAAATAGTCCAGAGCAAAAACTTATTAACAAGTCATAGCTTATGACCCTCTGGCTCATTACATAGATTACAACTCGGAGCACTTAGCAACTGCATTTTCTCCTTTGCCCAATTGCTAAATTGGATGTTTAACTTTTAAAGAAAAAAGGTTTTCTGTGTCTCCAGTGTACCCAATTAATCTCAGTAAAAAAACAAAAAAGAGAGAGATTTACATGTCCAGGGACACATAACAGAGCTTCTGCATTAGCTGTCTGTTAATTTCAAGACATAATTCCTGCTGGTATCTTTGAGGGACTTGTTTGGTTTAGAGCCAAAAGATGTTCAAAGAAATGCATTTAGACTCTTTCTCTCCAGAAAAAGTTATTTATTTTGTTATATACAACTCTAGAATTGGGCAAAATAAGAGATTACTTACAATTCTGTAGATAATTTAGAGACACATATTTCTCTTTAATGCATTTTACACTTACAGCACTGTATGTCTGTTTTACTACTTGAGGGAATAATTATTTTAGAAACAAGTTTCTCTGAATATGTGTTTTGCCGCTTTGAATCCACTCAACAGAAAGGTATGCTGTATATGACAACAGGGCATGATGATGATGATGATGGATTTATATGCCGCCCCATTAGCAAAGTGCAACTCTGGGCGGCTCACAAACATATCCTCAATAATATATATCAACACAATGAAATACCATAAGATACAATTTTATAATTTTGTAGGAACAAGTCCTCATACTGCAGATACTTTCCAGAGTCCATCTTGGCTTTGATCAGTTAATTAAATTTGGTGTACTGTTGCTGTTGAGTTGATAATCTCTTATTCCCTATTTATTATAAACTTAGGTAGGTAGTGCCTGTTTCTATTTACAGCAGCTGATAGAAAATAATTAAGTCAGATTTCCCCAGTCAGTTAGTACCTAAGTAGCGACTTTGTTTTGAATTTTGATCAAATACTCCGCTGTAATTCTAGCTTTAAAATCCTGTGTGATTAAAATCATACTTATCTACTTTTAGCAGAAAACTCTCAGCAGAAGAGCTAGAGAAAAGGCGGCAGGAAATGGTGGAGAATGCCAAGTGGCGGGAAGAAGAAAGGAAGAACAATGTGAACAGGCACAGAAAAGAGGAGGAACGGGAACGAGCCCTGGAGAAGTTGGACCGCAGTGATGGGAAGTTTATACAGTGAGTGTCCTTTCATCAGCCTCTAAAATTGTGAAGAAGTCCCCAGTATCTCTGGATTAAAGCACTGAGAGAGATAAGAAAGATATCTGCTTGCTTGACATGTTGAGAAGGTTTTAGCCGCTCTGGTTGTCTGATTTGTACAGCAGTTTCATACTCCTATAAATCTTCTTTGCTTCCTCTTTTACGCCATTGGGTGTCAAGGAAGATGCAAGTTTCTTGTTCTGGCACTTCTATTCCTTTGATGTTATTTCTCCCTTTCCTCTGGGTCTGCCTTGTGGCCTTTGTCCTTCTCATATTTCCACATTTGCCTTGTAAGATGTGGAATACAGTACTAAGACATTCTCTCCAAATGGGAGAGACGGCAAATCCAGAGGAAATGACGTCCTGGTGTACGAAACCTTTTTCCCTTACAACTGGGAATTCCCCAGAGTCCAAAATGGATGCGGGGGTATTTAAGACCACCTGCAGCCATTTTGGACTGCGTGGGTGGCACAATCGCAACGGGCAACCTTGCCTTGTGCGATCATGGTGTTCTTCCGGAGCTGTCACTAAAGTGCAGGATGTCTTTTAAATCTTGCACTTTAGTGATGGCTCCGGAAGAGGTGCTGTGAATGCGCAAGGCAAGGTCCCCCACTGTGCTCGATCGCCTCTCCCCCTCCCTTCTGTGCCTGGTTCAGTATGGCGAAGGGGGGGAGAGCCAATCGCAGTGGACTACCTTGCCTTGTTCATTCATGGCACCTCTTCCTGAGCCATTGCTAAATCATGGGATGTCTTTTAAATCCATGCCTTAGCGACGACTGCGGAAGAGGCGCCAGGAATGCACAAGGCTAGGTCGCCTGCTGCAATCACCTCTGTCTCCCCTTCGCCACACCAAATCGGGCACATGGGGGGAGAGGCAAGCAGCTCGCCTCACCCGGCTGTGACGTCTTCAGCTGGGGAGCCCTGGACATGCCCCAGCGACTAGACAAACTGCTCCGCTTAGTTGCCCAATGCCTACCCTGAGGAAGAGGTGCCAGAGCCCGGGAAAGGTAGCACTTCATATTTTGGGGGTGTGGGGTTGGATTTTTTTGAGAGTTCAGGAACAGTTTTTTCCCCAATGCATTCCTATGGGGAAATGTGCTTCAGTTTACGATTGACCCAGTTTCCGACGAAAGCTGTCAGAACGGACCACAATTGTAAACCAGGTTTTTTACTGTATAATAAAAATAAAGTAAATTCTCGGATAACGCTAAAACTTGGTTCCACAAGTCTTGGTGTTATCTGATTTTTAGTGTTATCCGATGCATGTTAAAATCCTATGGGATGCATCGGATAACGTTAAAGCTCCATAGAGATACATTGTAACCGCACAGGCTTTAGCGGTTGTTATCCAATGCATCCCATAGGACCTTAACGTTATTCGATGCAATTCTCCCCCACCAGATTGCTTAAAGTTATGCGATTTTAGTGTTACCTGATGCAAGTGTTATCCGAGGTATTACTGTAGCCAGATTATGGGCAAGGGAATAATGTCTGTGATAGATAGACAAAAATTAGGATCAGTTAGAGAGAAAGTGACATGGTAATGGAACAATAAATAAAGTGTGAGTCAAGTTACTCAGACAACGCTCAGCTTAAGACATGGGTGTTGGAGAGGCTGATTGTGTGAGATATAGTCTGGTAAATGGGGAAAGGGAAGATGTTTCAGGTACACGTGGAATGAGGACAGAAGCAAATATCTTGAATGGAGAAAAAGATAGATGGCACTTCTCTTTTTGAATCAGAAGATTTCATATTTTGTTTTTCCTCCCATTATTCCTGCAGATATTACTAGGTAGGGGAAAGTCCCAACAGTTAGATCAGAGTTTCCCAAACTATGTTCTGTGGAACATTGGTGGACTTCAATTCCCAGAAGCCTAAGTCAGTACATTGGCTGATCAGTGCTTTGGGGAATTGACTTAGACTTCTGGGAATTGAAGTCCAAAAACCAAAGATTGGGGACACGCTGGGTTGGACACTGCTCTGTACAACACACTTGTTTCTCCTCAACATATTTCCTTCTCCTTTTTTCTCTCTGCCAGCTTTCTTCTGGGGAGAAATAAAAGTGGCAAATAGCTACAAGAAGCTGTCTTTCAAATCCTCAATACATCTTTTTTCCTTTCTCTTCCACTGCAGCCGTATTAAGCTGGAGAGTGCGTCCACCTCCTCTCTTGAAGACAGGGTGAAGAGGAACATTCACTCTATCCAAAGGACAGCAGCAGCTCTGGAGAAAAATTTCATGCAGAGATGAGACCCAGACCTCTACAAACCTGCATGTCTGGGGTGTGTGGTTTTCTTTTACCTCAAGGAGGTGAAAATGAGTGTTGCAAGAGTTGGACAAGTCATGTGTGGAAACAACCCAGATCATTTTTCTCCCTGTGTGAGAGACCTTATGTCTGAATTTTATGAGGGAAAAAACTATGATGCTTTGCTTCAAATAGTGCCATGATGGCGAACCTTGGTGCTCCTGATGTTCTTGGACTTCCAATTCCCAGAAGCCCATGCCCCCATGAATCCGCACGAATGGGTTTACTGCGATTCATCTGGCCCGCGCTGCCCTCGTCGCTCCTGGAAGTGGAAAGTTACAGATTCACGGGGGCTTGGGCTTCTGGGAATTGAAGTCCAAGAACATCTGGAGTGCCAAGGTTCGCTATCACGGAAATAGTGTTTCTCTCCATATTAAGGCATTGTAAAAGCTAGTAGCGCCATCTTGTCTTCAAAGTTGGTGTATTACAAGTCATTTTATCAGTAGGCCCTGCCCTGTATTTTGATGTGCCATAATTTAACAGGAAAGGGGCACCAGATGATGGAGGGGTTTAAATTGACATGCAGAGTAGTATGTATGTGGAGTAAACTGCAAGGTGCTAGAAAGGTGGATATACTTCTAAGGGAAGAAAAACTACTGGAAATGTTTATTGGCTGAGATAGTTCTGCTCTTGTTTTGCTTATTAAAGAGTTGGATGCATCTGACTTTGGACAGGTCCAAGCTGTAATGAGGCTCAGTGGATAATACCAGACTTTAGTTTCTATCTTTTTTCCGAGTTCATTTTTCTCAGCTCTGGAAGACTGTGATGTTCCCTCCTGTCCAGTCACCATTTGTGACTTTTAAACGAGACTTTGTGCAACAATGCAAATGCTGTTGGGTCAGAGATGTCTTTCCTTGAGGAAGACTTTATTTTTCAGTGTGTTTTAGTAGAAAACAGCCATACTCCTGTGCATAGGCACAAAACTGTTTCTGAAGTGGACAAACGTACTTCCTTAAAGAGCACGATTGACCAAATAGGACTTTAATGTAGGATTCCTCTATAAATTATTCATTGGTGAACATGTCAAGTTGAAGTTTGTATATCTGGCTGTCATTTTAATATATATATATACAATCATTTTAAGTCACTATTGGGCTTTTTTGTACTTTTTTTTCTTTGCATTACAGGCTGTTGAAGATCATGCAGAACTAATAAATATGCAGTAGTTGCAAAACATTAATAACATTTACGGATCAGTAGCATCTAACCACTGAAGTCTTTTGGGAGTGGTGACAATTATAATATGGAGGGATTAATAAATTCCAAGAAATTAAAGGGACTTCTTGATGCACATATTTGCATTTTAAATCAAGAATAGGAATTGTGAAAGATCAACATAGTGTCAAGGGATACGTTACTTAAATTCATATCTGAATAGGATAAAATTATGAGAATATTTATTTATTTATTGTTCACATTTGTATGCCGCCCTACTCACAGAGCGACTCAGGGCAGCTGACATAATATCGCAGACAAACGTCAGGACCACAACGATCCAATAAATTCATCCATAAAACATAGTTAAACCCATAAAAATTTAAAAAGATTAAAAGCTTTAAAAAGTTAATAAATTAAGAAATTAAAAGAGAGAGGGGGAATATTAGATCAATCAGCAGGCTGGGGTCACTATGTTGCTGGTTTCCAAAAACACTGAAAAAGTGGATAGAAAAATGATTAAGAAAGAATCCCCACTTGATCATGTTGGTCTTGCATTTAGGGACTCCAACCCTCATTCAGGGTCCTCCAGGTGACATTGGGGAGATTGAGATCTTCCACTATATCCACCTGTAAGGATGTTCCTTTCCGAGTGAGCTCCTTCCTCCATCTATAGTCAAAACAGTTGGAAGGAATGAAGCACCAGAAGTCGATGGGATGCCAAGAGAGCTATTTTAAGCTATGGAGAATGAACCCATCAAAATCTCGCCAAGAATATGCAAGCAAATATGGAACTTAAAACAATGGCCTACAACAGCAAGGGGTGCCCAAACTCTTCAGATTGTGGGCCAGTCATGTGGTTCAGGGGGCCAGTCACTATGGCTGGTGGGCCGGATCTAGCCCCTGATGCCGCTTCATCTGGACAGTGAAGCCCTCGTTCCTCTCGGAAGCAGAAATAAAGTGTGTTTTACTTCTGCTTCCGGGAGCAACGAGGGCTTCGTGGGCCAGGTGAATTGGCATCAGGGGCCGGATCTGGCCCATAGGCCATAGTTTGGGCACCCCTGGCCTACAGGCTGGAAACATTTCAGTCTTAAATAAAGGAGTACCGTAGTCAAATATTCAGCAACTATTGAATCATTACCTTAATTCCCCTTTCAAGCAAAGTGATACAAGATTCAAGCTTTTACACCCAAGACTCTTCACATACTACAGAGATACACTGATTATTTGTTGTTCAGTCATATAGTCAAGATCAGCTCTTTGCGACCCCATGGATCATTGCAAGCCAGGCATCCTTATTCTCCACCATCTTCCTCAATCCACTTAGTTCTGTGCCTGTTGCATCAACAATACCATCTATCCATCTCATTTTTGGCCACCCCCTTCTTTTGCCCTCCACCCTTCCCAGCATCAAGGCTTTCTCATTCCTTTCTTCTCATTTGATGTCCAAAGGACTTTAGCTTCATCTTCAACATTTGACCTTCCAAGGAGCAGTCAGGGTTGATTTCTTTTAAAATTAACCTATTCTCTTTGCTGTCTAGAATACTCTCAAAATTCTCACAACACCACATTTCAAAGGTATCTATTCTTCTGCACTCAGCTTTCCTTATGGTCCAGGTCTCACAACCACACATTGCCACCGGGAATACCATTGCTTTGACTATGCAGACTTTTGTTTGCAAACTGATGTCTCTACATTTAATTATGTTCTCCAGGTTTTTCATAGCTTGCTTCCCAAGAGTTATCAGAAAACAAAATAAAAAACACTTTAGCACTTTAAAGACTAACTGCTATATTTTTATTGTTAGCTTTCGTGGATCAAGTCCACTTCATGGATCAAGTCCACATCATCCACGAAAGCTCACAATAAAAATATAGCAGTTAGTCTTTAAAGTGCTGCAGTGTTTGTTATTTTGTTTTCTGATATGCCTGAACCACAGACTAACATGGCTACTATTCCAAAAAATTCTCAAGAATTAGCCGCCTTTTAATTTTATGGCTGGGGGCGGGGGACTAACTATAGTAGTTTTTATGCATAACTGAAAAGAGGCTGTAATTAGGACAGATTATGAAGAAGTAGGATGACAGAAGGTTTTTCACTTTGCTTCCATATTAAGAATATAAGACTTAGAATTTAAAGAGATACCAAGAATCATTGAATCCAATTGCCTGAAAAGGCAAGAAATCTACAGCTAAAGTATCCTTGATAGATGGCCATCCAACCTCTCTTAAGAACCTACATTCTTGATGTCATTCCTGATGTCCATATGGCAATACACAAAAATTTGTTTCAAATCATTTCAGTCTACCTGGATACTTTGCACAAGACTTGAAAGTTGCCATTCTGGAACAGAAAATTATTACCGGTTGTAAAAAGTCACACTTATTTGTAAACTTATTTATTTATTTATTACATTTCTATACCACCCATTTGTGTGGTGTCCCACTTTGGGCAGTGTAAACCTATCTGTTATGGTAGCCAAATATTTGTATGCCTCTGTATAAACTAATGCCATGAAGTCTCTCTCTTCTGTCTGCTGAAGTGGACTTGATCCATGAAAACTAACATTAAAATACAACAGTTAGTCCTTAAAGCAAGGGTTCCCAATTATTTTGGACCACGGGCCGGTCACAGTTCAGGAGTCACTATGGCCTGTGGGCCAGATCCAGCCCCAGATGCCGCTGAAGCCCTCGTCACTCTCAGAAGCAGAAGTAAAATGCATGTTTTACTTCTGCTTCCGGGAGCGATGAGGGCTTCATGGGCCGGATGAATTGGTGTTGAGGGGCGGATCCGGCCCCAGGCCGTAGTTTGGGCACCCCTGCTTTAAAGTGTCTTTTTGTTTAGTTTACTCTCTAATACTCTGGAAGAATACGCTGTGTTGACAAGGTGGGGTTAGTCCTATATACTGTATTTCCATTGCATTGTAGAATTTCTCTTCCTTTCTTCAGATAATGTGAGTTGGTGAGGGAAGGATTATTTTCTAAAATTAACAAAAGGTCACAAAATCGTATTATTTTGCTCTAGCTCTTTTACCACACCTAGGAAATCACAGGCACAACCAACTATAGGCAGACTTGAGCATAGCGTATTCTGCGCAAAGTTTACAATCATCGCTGGCCTTGTAAAATCTACTCCAACCAGAGGTGGCGCTGTCTGAAACAAAATACGCCCCCGTGATACGTCATGTAATCCCCCATTCATAAATCCAGATACCTCGTCGCTGATTGGTTACTGGAATGCAAAGCGGAGAGGTGCTGTCCAATCGGGTATGTCATATTCTCCTGCCGAATGTACCATTATGGAGGGGACAAGGCATGGAAAGAATAATTTCCGTTCCCCCCAGATATATCTTCTTTTAGCGCTTCTCAAATCGATGTGTTTCCCCTGACAAGAGTAATACCCCGTCTGTCATATATTACACCGTCTTGTAACTTTCAGCCGTCCCCCCCTGGCGCTGAAATGGTACATCCTGCTCCGCCCCCTCCCTCCGGCCTCCGCCATCTTGACCACCTCCTTTGCGCAGGAGCCCAGCGCAGAGCTGGTTCCGCGGTGGGGCAAACCACTTCAGAGCGGGACGCGGGGGTAGGCGGGGCGAAGCGACGCACTGACATTAAGACGAGGCTATTTTACATTAGGCGGGCGAGGTTACGTTCCATTCGGGAAGGCAAGGCAGGGAGGCGGTACCATTTTGGCAGCTGACAGGAGGGGACGGCGGGTGGGTCTGACTGGGACCCAACCATTGGCGAAAGCGGGGGTGATGATGTTGCAGCGCCGGGGTCCCCGGGCTGAACCATTCCTTGCACGGAGGGGAGGGGGGCGCATGTCTGTGGGTGGCATTGTTATAAATGGTGCGCGCGTGTGCCTATGTCTATAGGTGGGCGAGACGACTGCGGAGTAGGGGGGGGGGACCGGCTGCATAAGCCTAGGGTCAGGTAGTCCCATACATAGTTAATGCTTCAGAAGGAGCTAGGTTTGAATGGTGAGGAGGGAGGGGCTGGCCGGTGCCACTGGAAGCGCCCACAGGCAGAGTTAAGGAGACACCACCGTTTCGATGGGAGCGTCCATTGTGAGTGGGTGAGGGAAAGTCCATGTGGCACCGTTTAGAGGGGGGGGTCTCTCTGTTACGGGCAATACCACTGCGTGTAGCAGAAGGGGGGGAGGAATATGAGCTCTCACTTTAGAGACCATAGGTGGCATTCCTGAGAAAGAGTGCCTGGTGTGTGTGTGTGTCGTATTATTGCCAGCCAGGGAGGTGCCAGGGCAAGACCAGCACATGGAACCAGGAGTGCCATTTTGAACCCTCTTAAGGGGCCAAGCCTCTGGAGTTGCAGTGTTAATTAGCTGGTGGGTGTGTAGACCTGAAAAAAAGGGGGTAGGAAGCTGGTCTTTTTTTTGTTGCTACAAGCACCTGAAGGGGCAAAAAAAAGGGAGATTGCACAGCCTGGAAGGTGCCATGCAAAGTGACAGGTGTTAGATCGCTCCAAAGTAGGAGATCCAAAGGTTCTTCTCGTGGCCATGGCCTCAAACTGCACTGGGAACACTGTGGCAGCAAGTGTCGGCGGCGCGGGGCTGGGCAGTGCGCTCAGCGCTTCCAAGACCAAGACCAAGAAGAAGCATTTCGTCTGCCAGAAAGTCAAGCTTTTCCGAGCCTCCGAGCCGCTGCTGAGCGTCCTGATGTGGGGAGTCAACCACACGGTGAGCAAGAGAGACGCGTGCGCTTCCCCATGCCTACCTCTCCCGCTTTGTGCATGTCAAGCAGGAAATGCGGAGCCTTTTGCCACCCACCCTGGGAAGATGCTCACTTTCCCCTCGACTCTGTTTCCTATGTCCGGTTAATGGTTCGATATTAACCGTCATGCACCTCTTCCACTTGTCTAAAGGATGAGTGGGAAATTTCTGCTCAGAATTACAGTACAGTAAAACCTCAGATAACACTAAAACCTGGTTCCACAAGTCTTGGTGTTATACGATTTTTAGTGTTATCCGATGCATGTTAAAATCCTATGGGATCCATAGAGATACATTGTAACCACACAGGCTTTAGCGGTTGTTATTTGATGCATCCCATAGGATCTTAATGTTATCCGATGCAATTCTTCCCCCCAGATTGCTTAATGTTATGAGATTTTAGTGTTATTCGATACTAATGTTATCTGAGGTATTACTGTACAAGTAAAACCTCAGATAACACTAAAACCTGGTTCCACAAGTCTTGGTGTTATACGATTTTTAGTGTTATCCGATGCATGTTAAAATCCTATGGGATCCATAGAGATACATTGTAACCACACAGGCTTTAGCAGTTGTTATCCGATGCATCCCATAGGATCTTAATGTTATCCGATGCAATTCTCCCCCCCAGATTGCTTAATGTTATGCGATTTTAGTGTTATCCGATACTAATGTTATCTGAGGTATTACTGTATGTGGTTGTGATTAGGATTACTGGAAGGGTTTAATGCAGGCCTTCCCAACCTATGGCCTGGGGGCCGGATGTGGCCTGCAACACCATTTCATGTGGCCGCCTCCGCCACACCTAGAAATAATACCACATTTGGCAGGCAAAATGACTGTCCGGCCGCCAAAGCTGTCCGAGGGAGCATGATCTGGCCCTCAGCTTGAAAAGGTAGAGAACCCCTGGTTTAATGTATGCTTCCAGTTTTTCTTAACCCACTGAGAATTTCCGTGACATTCTTCTCACATGGGTTAACCTGCTGACAACCAAAAGGTAGAAGTGGACAGTTGTTATTTTGACAGACACACCCTGATTTGAAAGGAATTCTTCTGTCTAGACCAGACATGAAACTGCCAGAATGAAAGCACCTTTGGAAAATTCATTCAACAGTTGCTTTCGCCTGACCTAGTGTGAGAAAGATTAGCCAGCAACACAAGGTGGATGTTACCAGGGTACTCCCGATTGTGGTTCAAAAATACCACAGTCTTCGAGGAAGTTCTTTCTGTGTACCCCAAGATGAATGCTTTGCTTCCCTCATCATAACTTGTATAAAGTCAAACCTCGCATAAAGAGCACCTCGCTTAAAGAGTAACTCGCTTAAAGAGCAGCATTTTCTCTGAATGTTTGCATTGCTTAACAAATAAAACCAACCAAAAACTCGTTTAACAAATAAATTGGGGTTCCCAATCACCCACACAATTGGTCACTTACAATGGTGTTTCGGTTAAAGAGCAAACTCGCTTAAAGAGCAATCCTGTAGAACGCATTATGCTCTTTAAGTGAGGTAGAACTATGTGGAAACCAGCAAATCTTTGGTGGGGAGGTTCTGTCTGTGTCTAAGCCCTGTGTTCTGATTCTTGCTCATAGACAGAGCCTATATTGAGAAGATGCATTTCCACTTTTCAGATATTTGCTTCTTGGTGTCACAGGTTGCTGAAAAATAGTGTTGTACGTGTTTTGCTACAATACGATATATTGGCATACATCTCCTGATGATAAAAGTAGCTACAGTAATAGTAATTGTGTGTTGTCAAATCTGATGTATGGCAACCCTTGTTAAAATTTTCTAGGTAGAGAGTACTCAGAAATGGGTTACCCTTACTGTACCACCTTCTGCAGTTACTTTAGGACAGTGTAGCTTGCCCAGAACCATACAGGCTAGTTCTTTTGGGATGCATGTTGCAGAATAGAACTCCTAAAATCTGCCTAACTCACTGAGTTATCCAGACAGTTTTAAAAAAAAGATATATTTGCACAATTTTTGCTCCAGCCATCTTCAGTGATTAAGAAACAACAGCAACCCTACACCTGGTAAGGGGTTGAAACTTAAGTGCCAGGCTGGATTTCTAGAGGATTGTGGTGGGTTACTGGTTAAGACGTTGAACTTGATGACTGGAAGTTCGACAGCTCAACAGTTCGAGACTTGTGTACTACACAACGGAGTCAGCTCCTGTCTCTACTGGCTCCTGCCAGCTTAGCAGTTCTAAAGCAAGAAATTGCAAGTAGATAAATAGGGACCACTTCGGTGGGAAAGTAAATAGCATTCCATGCACCCTGATGTTTAGTCATGCCTGCCACATGTCCACACAAATGTCTGCAAACACAGACAACACTGACAACACTGACTCTTTGGCTATAAACAGAGATGAGCACTGAAAGCTAGAGTTGGATACGACTGGCTTTCGAGCAAGGATGACCTTTACAATACAACATACCGTGTTTTCCCGAAAATAAGACACTGTCTTATATTTTAAAAAACTCCAAAATATGCACAAGGTCTTATTTTCAGGGGATGTCTTATTTTTCCATGACAAAGAATACAGTACACATTTATTGTGGATACAGCGGATTGCCAGGCAAGATTTAGGTGAGTGCCTTATTTTCAGGGGGGGGCTTATATTTCCGAGGTGGGGAAAAATAGGGGGGTGCCTTACTATATGAGGAGGTCCTATATTCGGGGAAACAGGGTAAAAGATACTGATGCCACAGAACATCTGTGCACATCTAGTTCTGTAGGAATTACTGTACATACTCGAGTATAAGCCTAGTTTTTCAGTCCTTAAAATGAGATCAAAAAAGTGGGCCCGGCTTATACTCAGGTCACTGAGTGCGATGGGAAAAGGCGCCGGTGGCCAATAGCCTTCACCACCCACTTCTCCCATCCTGTCGTCAGCACATCTTCATTGGCCTGGAGAAAACTCCTTCCTGCTGCATCTTATTTTCATGTACCGTATTTTGATTATTGAAGCTCACTAGCAGCTGTTGCATTTGCCACCCTCGGCTTGTATTTGGGTCAACCTATTTTCCTGGTTTCTCCAGTCAAAATTAGGAGCCTTGGCTTATATTAGGGTCAGCTTATACTCGAGTATATACGGTATAATGGGATAGGTTTGCTATTAAGATGTTTTATTCTTCTATATGAGAATTAAGTGAGACTTGAGAAATGCCTATAAGGCAGTTTGATCTGCATATTCCTTTACTTCACATATGTTGTGAAAATTGGGCAAAAAGGGAATCATTCCACCTTACTGCTTTACCCTTTAGATGAATGCTTTTCCAGTTACTGTACTTTTAAAGGAAGGCAGATGTTCCTATTCTCTTCTACTGATTATTCTTCTTCTGTGTCTAGGCCAGACATGAAACTGTCAAAATGAAAGCACCTTTTGATGAGTTCATTCTTCAGTTCCCTTTGCCTGACCTATTGTGAGAAAGATTAGCAGGCACAAAGTGGCCGTTACCCAGGATTGTGGTTCGAAAAATACCACAATCTTCGAGGAGGCTCTTTCTGTGTACTACTTCACACCTACTAAAAAGTAAACACTGTTGACTTCAGTGGGACCTACTCTCAGATAAGTTTATGTGGAATTGTAGCACAGAATGAAATCCTAATCAGAGAATCCCAGCTCTGTATCTGCTTTTGTATGTTGGTTGGGACATTTACCCAGGTCAGGGGTTCCCAAACTTTTCATGCCACGGGCCGGACCACACACCCCAGACAGCTGAGTGGGTTGGTTAGGTGATTCTTCCCACTGTAAATGCTGCCATAAAACGCATCCGCAGCTGTCGTAAACACATTTATGACACCCATCGGTGCATTTACGGCAGCATTTATGGCAGGTGCATTTATGCATGTGCGTGCATGTTTTATGGCTGTCATAAACGTGTCCACTTCCAGGAGTGGCAAGGGTGGTGGCGGGCCATGTAAAATGGTGCCGTGAGCCGAGTCCAGCCTGCAGACCATAATTTGGCCACCTCTGCTCTAGGTGGCTTAAAAAAAATCTGTTTTTGGATAGCTAAATCGAACACAATAAATCCATTTTTACATAACTCCCCCACCCTTTTTTTAACCTCTGACAAAATTGGATTCCTTGGGCTTAATATATCACAGTCCAAAACAAAAGTGTATGCATCATGCATATTTTTGAACAGACACTGAAACTTGATGAGATCGGAGCAGTGGTTCAAAATCCTGCAGCTCTTTTATCTGCTTAGGTGACTAAGCAAGTGGGATTTTCTCAGCTGTGTTCAAAACCGTCCTTTTATGCCAGTAGGCACATCTTTCCCTCTCAGCATAAAGTGGATCTGGTTTCCAATCCCACATCATCTCAAACTCTCACATTGTTTTGAGCCAATTATTGCCTCTCTAACTAATCTATGTGACATCACTGCTGGAGAGGAGGTGAAAAGATTAGAGCACTTTCATGCTATAATATACAATAAGGTGTCATAAAAATGCATAATAAATGCTTATGGACTTTCATAATAATGTTTCTTTTATGTGCAAATGTATACTTGTCGATTCTGATCACTGTTGTAGAATGCATTAAAAAGTTCTTGAGGAAGCCATGCCATCTGTTTAAAACTTTTGTGGTCACCTCTTCCAAATTTTATTAGCTGTACTGTATTTGCTAAGATGACCCCATAAAATTTTGGAGTAGATGTCTATTTGAATGTTTGCAGCATGCTTTTCCATTAGGATAGACTACTCTTATGTAGGAGTCTTAAAGCTCAAGTGTGTGTGTTAATGTGCACACATTTTAAGAGGAGGTGGCTTATAGCTTTTGAGATTGTAGTGGGAAAGATTAATCATGAGTTGGTGATGCACAACAAAATATCTTCCTCTAAAGCTCATTTCCTGTGGAAAAATTAAAAAAAAGTTGCCCTTTGTGTGAATAGGCACTGTGGTATTTTTGTAAAATGAGATCGTTTTCTTAACTTACTATACAGTATGTTCTTCCTCTCCCCTGCTGTGCTTGAAATTCTTCTTCTTCTTCAAGTGCTGTATCCATTCCGAATATATTGGCTATCATCATCGTGAAAGTCTTCCTATTCTTAACCCCTCAGGAGAGTTCTTCTAAGGACAGTTCTTCTAAGGACATTCCACACCAGTCTCTCAGGTTCTTCAGCTATGAGGTCTGTCTATGTCCAGGACTTCTCTTCCCAAGGGTTTTCCCTCTCATAGGAAGTTGGAGTATTGTATACTTCATGTCATTCCTCGGGATATGCCCAAAGTGCTTGAAATAGGATAGAAAATTAGACCTTGAATTTATTTTTCTTCCTTGGTGAACTCCTTCCTTCCCTTATCTCTGCCAAGCCTTGAAAAAACTAGTTCACTAAAGTTCTTTTTTTGAACTACAGTTCCAGACTCTTCCCGCCTACGTGGGTTCTAGCCATATAAGTTTGGCAAGGGTGAACCTCTGGCTAAAATCCTGTTACATATAAAATCCTGTTCCAAACTGATAGTGTCAGGAACTGTAGGCCTTTATGGTCAGTTAGAAGTTTCATATTCCACCTTTTTCTGGTTCCGAGGCTCCCTTGAGATTTCATTTGACCTGGGGGAAACCTTTGGGAGCCTCAGACTTGACTACTGCAATGCGCTCTACATGGGGCTGCCCTTGGTGACCATTCGGAGACTGCAACTGGTCCAAAATGCGGCGGCCCGGGTAGTGATGGGGCGCGGGCAATATGCTCGTGCCGCACCACTGCTTCTGGAGCTGCACCGGTTGCCAGTATGTCTCCGGGTGCAATTCAAGGTGCTGGTCATTACCTTTAAAGCCCTATATGGTAGTGGGCCAGGATACCTAAGAGACCGCATCACCCTAAGAACGTCTGTCCGTCCCACCAGGGCGGATCGGAGGGGCTCTCTTGTTATTCTATCAGCTAGGGAGGCTTGCCTCACTAGCACTAGGAAAAGGGCCTTCTCTGTGTTCGCCCCGGCCCTGTGGAACCTTCTCCCAACTGAGCTGCGCCTACAGGTAGAGCTCCTGTCTTTCCGTCGAGGCTTAAAGACCTGGCTGGCGGAGCATGTATGGGGACCCAGTAACGTGGGATCCCATTCAGGTTGGTTGGTTTAGGGGACTGCCACCTCTTTCTGCTCCGTTTTTTTACCTGTGCGCTGTTTTAATTTTTCTTATGAATTTTCATGGTTTTAAATATAACTATTATACTAGTTTTAACCTGTGATTTTAATCCATGCTGTAAGCCACCCAGAGTCGGGTTTACCCGATTGGGGCGGGATAGTAAATATGAGTAATAAAAATAAAAATAAATCCCAAAATGATAGTAAAAGCCTCCAGCTGATGATATCATCAGTTTGACATACATACATTTATGCAACAGGATTTTGGCCACTATATTGTAGCCTGGCAGAGTACTTTTTCTGGTGTTAAACAGATGAATATCAGCTTTGGCAGCTCATCTTGTAGAATGCAACTTTGTCTTCTAAAAACTTGGCATTTCTATGTAGAGATAAAGGAATGTAAAGAAATGGTGAAGTAAAATTATGTACACAATTTTTAAAATTTTAATGCTTTTTTTATGCAATCCACAACTTTGTATTAAAATGTTTCCGCCCATCTGCATTCTTTATTTTGTGTGAATGGCCTTGAAATTTTAAGGAATGCCAGACCAACAAAATAAATAAAATAATCCAGCAAAAGTGATTGGAGGACGTGTGGGATGGACAAAAAACAGTATTAATCTGGAAGCTTTCTGGCTACAGGAGATTATGATAACCTGTGACATGAATGTTGTTTAAAAGAACTGAATAAATTTATGAGGAATATGTTTGTCACCTGATATCAGAAACAGTCGATGAACAGAACATTGACTTGCTAGAGCAGGATAATTTTTCCAGGCAACTGGTTAAACAACTGTAGATGCTCTTGTCTTCCGGGACGGATTTTGGTGACTAGGCATTTGGAGAGAGACATGAGTGTATATGTGTTTTGAGAGCACATTTTGCTTCTCAGTTATTCTCCTCTTAACAAATTGCATAGATTTCATTTGTTCACCTTCATTTACTTGAGCTAATTGGTAAGTTCAAGGAAGAGTTGGGTTGTTAAGCAAATTCAGTGTTCTTTCTCTTCCTCTGCCCTTTCCGGATGTTGGCATCCCCCCCAAGCTGATTTTCCTTGCCACTGTGCTGTGGAATATAGGCAGCTTTTGCTCAGAAGTAATGATTTCATCTAGTCCTAATGACTAGAACATTCCTGCAGTGCATAAAAAGTAATGTCAGATACTGTCCCAGTTATTCATTGTAATGAGATGCAGTACTAGGAACAGACAGAATAAGACCCAGATATTTGACTGGCTCCTCTTGGGACGGGAATATAAAATAGTAGCCATCAAGTAAAGTCTTCCCAGCAGGTGTGATTTTCTGTAATTAAAGACTTCCTCCTCCCACCCCATGGTTCCCCATTATTTTCCATCAGTGAATGGAAGCTGTGGGAGTATTGGTACAAAAGGAGAAAATATTTAATTTCTGAAAAATTGTCCCTGTCGATGATGTAATCAGCCTTATGCAGACGACGACGACGACGACGACGACGACGACGACGATGATAATAATAATAATAATAATAATAATAATAATAATAATAATAATAATAATAATAATAATAATAATAATAATAATAATAATAATAATAATAAAAATTGTGCGCCATCAAGGCAATTCTGATCTATGGTGACCTTTTTCAGGATTTCTAGGTAGAGAGTACCCATAAATGGTTTACCATTTCCTTCTTCTGGGAGTGTCTTGGGACTATGCAGCTTGCCCAAGGCCCCATAGGTCAGGTCCTCTGGGGTGCATAGCAGGGAACAGAATTCACAACCTCTGCCTTTGCAGCCAGGTACATAAGTCACAGGATTTCACACAATGTAGGAACGAGATGTGGAGTCTGGCCAGGTTATACTGCTAATAGAGTAGACCATACTGCCAGTGACTCAATGCCAATGTCAGGTGATGCTTAACTAACCTGATAAACCTGAGGACTAATGGCCTTGGGTGGTGAACTTCAGGGGTAGGGTGATGGAACCCAATGAATTAAATCCCACTTGAATCCATCTTGATGGAGGGCAGCAGCTTCATCGATACTGGCCTGGGGCTGAGAAGGACTTTGCATGCTAAAAGTGCTCAGGACCAGAAAGTGACTTGTGGAACTGTATCAGTGGTACAGGTGTCACGCTGCAATGCAGAAGGCAAATGGAAGGCTACTGCATTTTATTCCTAGAACAATCTTCATGGTTGATTGCCATGAGGGTCGCCAATATTTAGAATTAGATACGGCACAAGGAGTAGAAGGAACTAGATGAGACTTAATTTGATCAAACAGGGCTCTTCTTGCATTCCTATGCCTCTGATGGAAGACTCGAAGGGGTAATCATTTCCAAATTGGCTACCATTGGCATATGGTATTCTTTGAAAAACATAATTAATTTTAGAATATAATGCCATCTGTGAGCTCATAGTAACCGTTCACACAGGACACTGTAAGACTAGCTGCTTTGGCATTCCATCCTTCCAGTCATCTTCTGTAGGAAATTATGCCTGAATCTCTGTACTGAGCATGTTTTGTTCATTCAGGTAATTGGGAGAATGACATCTACTTGGCAGATTCTTATACAGTAAAACCTCACATAAAGAACGCCTCGCTTAGAGACTAACTTGCTTAAAGAGCAGGATTTTCTCAGAATGGTCGCCTCGCTTAACAACTAAAACCAACAAAAAAATCGCTTAACAACTAAAGCGGGGTTCTCAATCCCCCCGCCAGAAGTCACTTACAAAGGTGTTTCGCTTAACGAGCAGACTCACTTAAAGAGCAGTCCCATGGAACACATTATGCTCTTTAAGCGAGGTACCACTGCACAGAACAGCTGTCCTTCAGCCCCAGATTGAGACTGCTAAAACTATGAGTTAGAACTGTGAAGATCAAGATCATTAAGTGTAAGGATGTTTCTAGGAGAGCAAGACTATAATCATTCACACTATGGCATTCCTCCTCATCATGTATGGATGCAAAAGCTGGAAGTAAACAATGCTGATGGGGGGATTGATTCATTTGAGACATGAGAGCTATGCTGATGCCCTGGATGGCCAGAAAGATGATCGGATGGGTCCTAGAGCAAATCAAGCCTGAAGTGTCTCTACAGACAAAAATGACAACGCCAAGTCTGTCCCACTTTGGACACATCATGAAAAAGCAAGACTCTCTGGAAAAGACAGTCATGTTTGGAAAGATGAAAGGCAACAGGAAAGGAGGAAAACTCAAAATGAGATGTATTGGCTTTTTGAGGGAAGCTACATACAGTACTTGGGTTTTTAGGAGCTCAGCAGGGTTGCTAAGGACAGGATTTATTTGGAGATGTTTCATTCATAAGGTCACCATAGGTTGGAGAGGACTTGATGGCACATGACAACAAATAACCTGGAAAACAAAATGAGCCTACACTAGTGAACCGCCTTCAGTACTGGCCAGACTGTTCTGAACCAGGTAAAGCTTTAAGCTGCTGTCCTAAACAAATTCCTTGTGCCATTCATTCCCCTGTTCCACCCCATGATAATTGTGATCAAAGTGTCTCCTGCTGGAGATGCAGGATAATGAAAGGCACTGTGAGGTACTGATGTTGTCTGGCTTCAGCCCTATCCCCTGTCTAAAGCTTGATCCCGAATAATAATTTCGTGTCAGAGATTACTCTGGGTTGAAAGGATTTTTGCTGGAGAAGCTCCGCTCAGGGGACGCCCAAATGAGGCTCCTTTCATATCCCCAAGTACAGCTCTCGGATATTGAAACCCGACCTTCCACTCTCCAGCTCATCATCTTAACTACCAAGCCAGGAGTTCTCACCCTTTTAAAGCCAGGGGCTGGGTCATGCTTCCCTCAGACAGCTTCGGGGGCCAGATGGCCATTTTGCCCTTCCTCCACCACACGGCACTTCCTGGAATGGAGGAGGTGGTGGTGGAACACATGAAATGGTGCTGTGGGCCGCAGGTTGGGAATCCCTGCAATAAGCCACTGGGGGAGCTTGATTCCTAATACAGAGTGTAACCCTATCCAGAACAGGCTATCTGGTGGTTTCTTCACTTAGTAGACTGTTTGCCAAACATACCTCTCCTTCCTATGCACTCAACTTTAGTTTTGTTGGGCTGCATCTAACTGAGGGTTCCTCAAACTTGGCTCTCCAGGTGTTCTTGGACTTCAGTTCCTAGAAGTCCTGATCAGCAGGTGTGCAGACTTGGGGTTCTGGTAATTGAAGTCCAAAAACATCTAGGGAGCCAAGTCTGAGGACCCCAGGCCTAGCCTATTATTGCATCTAGACGCTAGTTTGGGAGATCCCTATCTGCACCTAGGCCAGGAGAATGCTGTGCCCTCCACTTTGGTGACACCCAAATCCAAACCTCCATGATGGTCTCCCAATGTGCAGATCAGAGGTAGGAAATATGTAGCTTTTCTACTTCAGTGGCTCAAGCAGCTAAGACGCTGCTTGGAAGGCAGCAGGTGAACAGTTCACTACCTGAATACTGCAGGATAGAATGAACTCCTGCTTTTGTCCCAGCTCCTGCCAACCTAGCAGTTCGAAAGCAAGAAATTGTAAGTAGATAAATAGGGACCACTTCGGTGGGAAGATAAACAGCGTTCCATGCGCTCCGGTGTCTAGTCATGCCTGCCACATGACCACGGAAACGTCTACAGAAGGAGACAGCATTCGCACTTCAGCTATGAAATGGACATGAGCATTGAACCCTAGAGTCAGATATGACTGGCTTTCGAGCAAGGGTGACATTTACCTACTGTGGTCAGACTATGACTACCATTAGCCCTGGCCGTCATGGCCGTACATTCCCTGTCACTGATACAGATGCTAAATGGCAGGGAGCTCATTACAAAACCTTAAGCAGTATTCTGCCATTGTGCAGCAAAGATTTACCTATCTGTTAAATCAGAAATGCTTCGGATCGCCTACTCTGCCACATAAGCATAGCAGGGAATGGTTGGATCATTTTCCAGGATTGGTGATACGTGGTGCAAATGAGAGAGGTCCAGGAGAATTCACAAAGACATTCTCTGCCTTTTGTTGTAGCAGGAAAGATCATCTGCCAAAGAAACGGAAGCCACTGCAACAGCTGCAGTCTAGGTGAAGCAGTTTATAGCTGTACCTCTCCCCTCCAAGGAATATCTGGATCATTTCCCTGTTTATAGTTTGCCTTATTGTTTGCAATTTCTTTTTTAAAAACCATTATTTTGATCATCTTCTAGGTGTCACCCATTTTGGTGAATATGCTTTTTTCACATAAACAGCAGCTTTGTGAGATGATACATGACTCTGCGGGGGAGTAGGAAAAACGCATCTTGAGAATCTCAGTTCCAACACACATATACACAAAAACAAAGAACAAGTGTGTCTCCTTTGCCTTTGCAGAGATAGGTTTGCAAATATGTAGGCAGAGCTTGCTGAAATAGAGTAAGATTTCCAGTTGGCACAGACAGACTTTCAGTGACCTTGTGTTTCCCCATGACTATTAAATAAAAATAAATTGCATCACAACAAAGAGTGTGAGAAACTTAATAGGAGAAACTGTGGTGGCTTAGTGGTTAAGACGGTGAACCTGATGACAGGAAGGTCAGCAATTTGAAACCCGAGTGCTACACGATGAAGTGAGCTTCCGTCTCTGTCCCAGCTCCTGCCAACCTAGCAGTTTGAAAGCAAGAAATTGCAAGTAAATAAATAGATACCGCTTTTGGTGGGAAAGGTAATAACGTTCTTTGTATAGTCATGCCTACCGCATGACCACAGAAATGTCTGCAGACATAGACATTACTGGCTCTTTGGCTATAAAAGGAGATGAGCTCCGGCTCCTGGAGTTGGATATGACTGGCTTTTGTGCAAGGGCAACCTTTACCTATACTTAATAGACTGAAAAACGCATGTGAATTAGGATTCTTTTGCTACAGAAAGTTTATTTTCTTGCCACATGGATTGTTCTGATCCTTGAGATGGAAATTTTGGAAAAGCTACCTTTTTGGACTGCACTGCCCAGAACTCCGTGGCTACTTCTCCAAGAGGGTTTTTTGGAACTATAGTCCAAAAAGTACCTTTTTCAGTTCTGGTGATGCCCATGAGTCAGTGGGAAAACGGAACTGAATCCAAGGTTCCTAGGATGCATTTCTACCTCTACCCTCAGATTTTCTGTGTTTCAGTAAATGCAGATTAGACAACCTTGCTGCGACCTGCTCCCTTTCAGGGCAAACAGATAAGTGTACTTTTGACTGTACCACTGCAAGTCATCCACTTAGCGTTGCAGTCATCAATGAAAGTTTAATAAGGCTTCTTGGCTCTGTGTTCATGTATGCTGGCAGCACAGACAATTTCCTTTCCCCCCTTCGCTGATGGACTCTTTTGTTTAGATTTTATGCTTCTTTTTCAGATTAATGAACTGAGCAATGTTCCTGTTCCAGTTATGTTAATGCCAGACGATTTTAAGGCCTACAGCAAGATTAAGGTGGACAATCATCTTTTCAACAAGTAAGTAATGAATGTAATTGTTTTGTAAGCCACATTTTAAAAATGTGTATATTGAGTGCTAAATGATTCAGATTTGGGGAGGTGGAGCATTCTGACACTTAAAAAAACATTGCTATGTCTGGACATTTCTGGAAGCACCTATTGACTTTAATTTTCATTATTATTATTTACCAAATATCAAATTATTGGAGAGTCCAGGGGGATCTAGGGATCAGAATCTATAAAAACTCTTTAACAGGGCTGCGCATGTTCTCTCTATATATATACATTCAAACTTCACATAAAGAGCGCCTCACTTAAAGAGTAACTCGCTTAAAGAGCAGAATTTTCTCTGAATGTTTGCTTCGCTTAACAAATAAAACCAACCAGAAACTTGCTTAACAAATAAATTGGGATTTGCAATCCCCCCCCCCCAATTGGTCACAATGGTGTTTCGCTTAAAGAGCAAACTCGCTTAAAGAGCAATCCTGTGGAACGCATTATGCTCTTTAAATGAGGTACCACTATATATTAAACACCATTGATATGTTACAGACATGGTAAATGTAGCTCACAGAATCTTTTTCCAGTGAGGGAGGGCTAATACAATTTACAAGCTTGCTTGCAAGGTCGCTACAAAAGGGAGAACTTCTTTCCCCCTTCACTATCCCATTTGCCTATTTGAAGCACATATTTCAGTTTACATCAGAATGGTTTGTTTTCACATAAAGACATTCATTTAGGGTGTACAGTATGTCTCCCTGTGTGGAGGAGATGCTTAGTATAAATCAGTGTTTCCTAATCTTTGGATTTTGGACTTCAATTCCCAGAAGTCTTAAATCAATTCACCAAAGCCTTGATCAGCCAATGTACTGACTTCGGCATCTGGGAATTAAAGTCCACCAGTGTTCCGCGGAATATAGTTTGGGAAATGCTGGTATAAATTAATTCCATCTTGTCCACCCACAAACAGAATTTGAGTCTCCAAATTCTGGGTTGTATTTTAAATGTAATTGTCTTGGAGAGGAAAGGAGAAAGATTTGTATGCAAAACCATCCTAATTGCATAGAGGAGTACTGTCTCTTTGGGTCAAATTACCTTTGCTAACAATTTCCCTTTGCCTTTGGATAGTTATTATGCAACCAGATAACTTATTTCTTACAGCAATACCTTGGATAATGTTTACCTCGGATAACGCTAAAATCGCATAACATTAAGTAATCTGGGGAGGAGAATTGGATCGAATAACTTTAAGGTCCTATGGGATGGATCGGATAACAACCGCTAAAGCCTATGCGGTTACAATGTATCTCTATGGAGCTTTAACGTTATCTGATCCATCCCATAGGATTTTAACATGGATCGGATAACACTAAAAATCGGATAACACCAAGACTTGTGGAACCAAGTCTTAGTGTTATCCAAGGTATTACTGTATATTGGAGAGTAAACAGAACAGAACAGCAAAAATAATAATAATAAAAATGGCACCTTAAAGACAAACTTCTGCATTTAAAAGTGAGTTTTCGTGGACCACGTTTGCTTCATCAGACTTGGTCTACGAAAGCTCACATTCAACTACAGGAGTTAGTCTTTAAGGTGCCACAACAGTTTTTGTCTTTTTTTGCTGTTCTGTTTTGATTCCTCTCAGATATGCTTGTACACATTAATCACGGCTACCACATCAAACATTTCAATTATTTCTGTACGTTGTTTGAAAGAGTAACAAGGTATTGTTGGTGTTTTTAAGACGAGTGTGCAGATATAGCTACCCTCTTAATTTATTCCAGGGATTCTCAACCTGCGGCCTGTGGGCCAGATGCGGCCCACGGCACCATTTCATATGACCCCCTCTGCCTCCACCACACCAGGAAGTGCCATGTGGTGGGGGGAGGGTAAAATGGCCATCTGGCCCCCAAAGCTGTCTGAGGGAGCGTGACCCGGCCCCTGGCTTTAAAAGGTTGAGAATTCCTGATTTATTTCATCAGCCATGACCAGAGTTTGCCTCTTAACCTTTGCAGTTCTTTCTGCACAGTCCTTGGTGTGTATTTTTGTATCTTTTGATTCTGCTGGTTAGGAAAAAGAGATGTTACCTTGTCGCCTTTTGAAAGACAATTTTGTTTCAACTCCTACCTTGAATACGATGCCTGCTGAAAAAAGGAGAAAAACCAAAATAACTATCTGTGAGAGAGAGGACTATACAGTAAAACATTGGATAACGCTAAAACTTGGTTCCACAAGTCTTGGTGTTATCCAATTTTTAGTGTTATCCAATCCATGTTAAAATCCTATGGGATGGATCGGATAACGTTAAAGCTCCATAGAGATACATTGTAACCACACAGGTTTTAGTGGTTGTTATCCGATCCATCCCATAGGACCTTAACGTTATTTGGTCCAATTCTCCTCCCCAGATTACTTAACGTTATGCGATTTTAGCGTTATCCGATCCAATCGTTATCCGGTGTTTTACTGTAATTATTTCTATCTGAATGTCAGATTTAGGTGCAGGACACCTATTTGTGCAGTACTCCCGGTCAGTGTAGCAGACGGATGGTTTCATTCATTCATTTATTTGTTTATTAATCACATTTTTGTCCTGCCCTCATCCAAAGACTCAGGGCAGCTTACAAAATTAAAACACAATTAAAAACATATTAATTACATTAAAAGGCTTAAAAATATTTTAAAAAGTTAAAAGGATTTAAAAAGTTTTAAAACAACAGGGAGAGAGGTGGGGGTTATTTAAAAGCGCCAGGTGGCCGAACTGACCAGCTGGCCCACATCCAACACGTGCCCCGTCAGCCAGGTCTTTACACCCTTTCTGAAGGGCAGCAGCTCTGTCTGGAGACGCAACTCACTTGGCAGGAGGTTCCATAGGGCCGGGGCAGACACAGAAAAGGCTCTCCTAGTGCTAGAGAGGTGAGCCTCTCTAGCTGATGGCACGATCAGAGAGCCTCTCCGGTCCGCTGTGGTGGGATGGATAGATGTTCTCAGGGTGATGCTGTCTCTTAAGTATCCTGACCCGCTACGATGTAGGGCTTTAAAGGTAATAACCAGCACCTTGAATTTGTTTTTAGATAGTAAATAGCACAGCGGGGAGTAATATTGTTATGTTTTAAAGGGTGTTTTTTTTATTGGTTTTAACTTGTGTACACCACCCAGAGTCCATTGGATAGGGCGGTACAGTAATACCTTGGATAACGCTAAGACTTGGTTCCACAAGTCTTGGTGTTATCCGATTTTTAGTGTTATCCGATGCATGTTAAAATCCTATGGGATGTATCGGATAACGTTAAAGCTCCATAGAGATACATTGTAACCGCACAGGCTTTAGCGGTTGTTATCCGATACATCCCATAGGACCTTAACGTTATTCGATCCAATTCTCCTCCCCAGATTAATTAAGGTTATGCGATTTTAGCATTATCCGAGGTAAACGTTATCCGATGTATTACTATATATAAGTCTATTAAATTAAATGCTGGTACATTACACAGAAAGAGCCTTCTTGAAGATTGTGGTATTTTTTAACCACAGTTGGGTGTACCTTGGTAACAGCAACCTTGTATTGCTGGCTAATCTTTCTCACACTGGGTCAGGGCTGGATGAATTGCAATATACCCATTCGTGTGGAAATACAGATGCTTGGGCCTCTGGGAATTGAAGCCCAAGAACATCTGGAGTGCCAAGGTTCGCCATCACGGTTTTCGAAGGATGAATTGTTAACAAATATCAAAAAGAAGGCAGATGCTCTCACCTCTTGTCTTGCCCAAGCCTTTTCCAGCAACAGAGGATATGTTTGACCTGGGAAGGGTAGAGCAAACAATATACTGTAATAAGGGCCTTGCAGTGCTGGGTGCGTAAAGAGATGGTTAGAGGATATTTGTCTACTTTAAATCAGTTCAGGTTTCCAAAGGCAAAATTGCAGCCCTGAAAATGGGAATCTTATTTCAGAGTCATTCTCTGTAATTTTTTAGAATTCTTAGAGAAAGGGGTATAGGCCTAGAAACTGGGGTCAGCAAACTTGGTTCTCCAGATGTTCTTGGAATTCAATTCCCAGTAGTCCTGATCAGCAGGAGTGCTGACTTGGGCTTCTGGGAATTGAAGTCCAAGAACACCTAGAGAGCCAAGTTTGCTGACACCTAGAAGATTAGATATAGACAAATGTTGGTCTCCCTCTTTAAGAAATGGAGAAAGATGGAACCTGGAAGCAACAGACCATCCTTGCTGATGTTAATCATAAGCATAATTCTAGAACTGATTATAAAGTGCTTATTCTTTGAATAGAATAATGCACTGGTTTTGTTGTTGTTCAGTCGCACAGTCGATTCCGACCCTTTGTGACCCTATGGACCGTTGCCCGCTAGGCACCTCTGTTTTCCACCATCCTCCTCAGTCTGCCCAGCTTTGTGCCCATTGTATCTACAATATCATCTAGCCATCTCATTTTTGGCCGCCTCCTTCTTCTTTTGCCCTCCACCTTTCCCAGCATCAAGGCTTTCTCAAGTGAATCTTCTCTCCTCATTTGATGTCCAAAGTACTTTAGCTTCATCTTTACTATTTGACCTTCAAGGAGCAGTCAGGGTTGATTTCTTCCAGAATCGGCCTATTTGTTCTCCTCACTGTATGAGGAATTATTAATTTTCAAGAATAAGGTGCACTAAACCAGCCTAGTGATTTGTTTTGAGAGAGTTGCTAGTTTAGAATACCAAAGAGGTGTAGTATAGTGCCAAAATGTAATTTAAACAATATTCCTGATGAATTTAAATTCTACACAAAGAACAGATTTATATTACTAAACTCAGTTGACCATGAACCTGAAGAACTGTACAGTCATACCTCGCAGAACGAATTTAATGTGTCCCGCGAGGTTGCTCGCTATGCGAAAAATTCGCTATGCGAGTCTGACTCGCATAACGAATGTTTCGCTATTCGAGTCGAACTGTTCCCTATGGAAAAACTCGCATAATGAGCATTTCTATGGGGAAAACTCGCATAGCGAAAAAATTCACTGTGCGAGTTTTCCCCATAGAAACGCTCGTTATGTGAGTTTTTCCATAGGGAAAAATCTGACTCGAATAGCGAAAAATTCGTTATGCGAGTCAGACCGCTTAGAGAAAAACTTGCTCGTTATGTGAGTTTTTCGCTAAGCGAAACGCTCGTTATGCGAGGTTTGACTGTAATTTGGAACCCAAGATGCTAACTGGGAAAAAGACAATTCCTGTTGTCAGAATGTAGTTGAATAACAGAAGAAACACCTAAAATTGTAAAGGACAAGTTAGAAGAAAAGAAAAAAGGTCAGAACTCTGAATGCAGTTTTTCATAGGCTTTGATTTAGAGACAACAAAGAACTATTTCAACAACCAATACAAAGAAATAGAAGAGAGCAGCAAAGGCGGGGCGATAAGAAAGTTTTTTGGAAGATCCAATAAATCAAAAGGAAGTTTAGACATAGATGAGGAATGCTGGATGATCAACAGGGAAGTACCTTGTCTGACCAGGGGGCAATAAAGAAAGCTGGAAACTATACTGAATACTGAAGACCTGTAGAGAAGAGGTAAAAGCATGATAGACATATCTGGTGAATACCATTCAAGACAATGGAAGGCCTAGAAACCAAGTCTTATGGAGAACGGTTGAAAGAGCCAGATATTTTCAGTCTTGAAGGAGAGAGTAATTTAAGACAGGGGTGCCCAAACTACGCCCCATGAGCCGGATCTGGGCCCCGATACCAGTTCATCCGTCCCTCATCGCTCCCGGAAGCAACAATAAGGTACTTCCACGAGCAATGATGACAGCGGGGGCTAGATGAATTGGTGTCAGGGGCCAGATCCAGCTCATGGGCCATAGTTTGGGCACCCCTGGTTGAAGCAGAGAAAATGGCAGCCTAAAAAATTATCTTGTTGCAAAACAGATTGCAAGGCGCATTTTACTTCCAGTAGGAAGAACCACGTGACCTGCCCACTAAGCCACATGACCAGCCTGCGGCCTGAAAAGCTTAGGCATCCCCGACATGCTAGGAATCTTCAAGTCTCTGAAAATATCATGCAAAGGATGGAACACCCACCACCCCCAGCATAAGAACAATGTGCTTAAGTCAGGGATGGCCAATCTTGGTGCTCCAGGTGTTCTTAGAAGGCATGTCAGCACTCCTGCTGATCAGGGCATTTGGGATTTGAAGTTCAAGAGCACCTGGAACAAGATTGCCCATTCCTGGTTTAAGTTGTAGGGAAACAAATTTCAGATGAGCATTGGGAGAATATTTGGACCAGTGAGACATTTCACCAATGAAATAAACTGTCTCAAGAGGTAACAGCTACTTCCTTTAGTGAAGATATATTTAAACAGAGGCTGGTGACCAAATGCCAGGAATGATCTTGTATTGTAGAAGCTGCACTGAACAGGAGATGGACAAAATGATACCTAAAGCATCTTTCCAATTCTTTGATTCTAGAAATAATCATATACTTTTTTTAAAGCAAAGCAGCAGTACGAGATTAGACTTGCACAGCCTTATTTGAAAACAGGGAAACGGCTACCACCAGTGTCAATTCTGCATGTTATACAAAGGGAAATGTATAATGTATTTTGCAAAGGTAGGAATTCTTTCTCCACAAGTATGGATGACTTATATGAGGGCCATCCGGGCTTTTAGCTCGATTTTAATTTGTGGTTGTTGGGAGGGTATTTTAATGGTTTTAATGATTTTTTAAAAGTTTTGAATTTTTTAAAAAAATAGTAGCCGTGTTAGTCTGTGGTTCAGGCATATCAGAAAATAAAATAAACAAAATAAAAAACACTGTAACACTTTAAAGACAGTTAGTCTTTAAAGTGCTACAGTGTTTTTATTTTGATTTGTTTGTTTTGTTTTCTGATATGCCTTTAAAGTTTTGATGTTCCTGTTTTATTGTTATGTGGTGTTTATATTTGTGAGCTGCTGGCGATGGGGTGGCAATATAAATTCAACTTAAAGAAAGATTTATCTGACACGCACACTGATGGATGTAAGTCCTGACAAGAGTATTGCTATGAATGTGTACAGAAGAAAGTGCAAGACTCTGGAAGTAGCTTCTTCAAAGCTTTGACAAACACCAGACTAGAAAATATTCTTAGTCACATGGGTGTTTAAGAAATATGTTAAAGCAGAGAGCATAAGGAATTATATCCACAAGAAATTGGTGCATCCCTGAAGAAGTGAATCATGAAAGCTTGTGTAATGTTTGGTTGTTGTTTTTTTGGTGACCCAATAAAGATGTCATCTTCCTCCTGCATTTGCTTTGTTTATGGAGCACACGGCTGTCTTTGTCTGTGTACCATAATAATCTAATCTGCTCCAGAGCTGTGTGATCTATGGTGACACAGGAGATAGAACTCAAGAGCTTTGGTTTGTATGAGTTAGTGCATCAGTAATATCATTGTGTGCTGAAAGCGGAAGAAACAGTTTGCAGTAATGATGTTGACATTAAAAGAATCATGTTGCAGGTAAACACTCAGTTTGAGCATCGGCAGAGTCACAAGCTACAGTTATTTCTGGATGTGCTTGTCCTGCAGCCATCCCACATTTTGGTACAGCATTCATGTCCTACATTAGGAATTCTCAACCTGCGGCCCATAACACCATTTCATGTGGTCCCCCACTGCCTCCACAACACCAGGAAGGGCAAAATAGCCGTCTGGCCCCCAGAAGCTGTCTAAGGGAGCATGACCCGGGCCTATGTTAATTTGGACCATTATCATGTTAAATGGACCTCTAAACAAAACTGCTCTGGACAGCAAGCTTATTAGCACTGGAGAGTTCTGTCTCTTGCTCTTTAAAAGGTTTTATACTTTGCAGTTCCAGAAGTCCATAGAGCTTATTCTTCTGCTCTGAATCACAGGAGAGCTGTTCTAGAAGAGCCCTGGATGCCTGCTATTCAGAATCCTTTGCATGTGAGCTGATTTTGTCCCCAAAGTGGTTGATGTGGGTATCATCCTATGAATGGGAGTTCTCCAGACTAATTTTAAATAGGCAAATGTCCTCAGTTTGAAAAAAACACACACAAGCACAGTAAAACCTCTACATACAAATTTTTTTCTGTTCCACAAGGTTAATTGTATGTCGAAAACACATTGGATTACTAGAAGAGGCTTCTAGATGTCGCCATATATTTTTTTTATGTCGAATTTTTCATATTTAAAATTTGTATGTTGAAAAATAATTTTAGCCAGGATTTTTATTTGTATGTCGAATTTTTTGCAAGTCAAACCGTTTGTATGTCGGGATTCCAGTGTGCTGTATAAGAAGAGATGTACAATTACAATTTTCATTTGTGTTCGGTGGAAACTCTTAAGGGATAGAAATAATCTTCCATGGCATGTGAGTGCCAAACTTTGTCTAGCCTTGCATATTATGCTTATTTACAGATAAGGCTCTATGCACTTTAATTTTTTAATGGCTTTTCAGCTTGACAGATGTATCGAGGCAGAAATTCTGCAGATGCAGTAGAATTCTCCAGTCATTTGTTCCAGCTGCACCTGATTAATTCATGTGTAATGCATTTGCACAAGGCATGCACCCTTCACTGATTTCCCTTTGATCTGTCTCACAACCCTTTCCTTCCTAATATTCTCTTGCCTTTAGTTTCAGATTGTAGGCCGTTGGGGCAAGGCTTCTGTTGCTTTTTAATTTTTATGCAACCCTTGAAATGTTAAGCTCAGTATTTAAAAAAACAACCCAGCAACTTTTACTATAACAATAGGAAGAAGCATGATTTCCAAGTCTATATTCGTAGGACCCCTTCCAAAGATTGGATGAGAAAAACGACAACATTCACATATTGAACAACTGTCACATTCATGTAGCGCCTTGGTGCCACAGGGGTTAAAGTGCTGTACTTTGGCCAAAATATTGTGAGCTTGATCCTATTGGGGATCAAGCACCAGTTCATGTGTCCTGCCGCTACCAGAAGTGGGTGCGTTTATGACAGCCATAAAATGTACCTGCACATGCGCCAATGTGCCTGTGCCTGCCATAAACACTGCAGTAAATGCACCCACAGTTGTAAATATGTTTACAACTGCCACAGACGCATTTTATTGCAGCATTTACAGCGGCAGGAACCACCTGATCTGCCTACTCAGCTGTTCAAGGGGGGGCGGTGGTCCGGCCCGCAGCACAAAAAGTTTGGGAACCCCTGCTGTAAGAGTACATATGAACACTTTCCACCTTGCATGTTGTTCAGTTGCACAGTCGATTCCGACATCTTAACAATTTCTCTGCTTTTCCTTTCCAGGGAAAACCTGCCAAGTCGCTTCAAATTTAAGGAATACTGCCCTTTGGTGTTCCGGAACCTTCGGGAAAGGTTTGGGATTGATGATCAAGATTATCAGGTATGGAGCAAAGTAGCTTAAATCAGTAGTTAATTGAACAATAAAGTAATTCATTGTAGTTATAGAAGTAAGGTTAAGCAGATACCGTATATTCAAAAGACACTACATATTAATTAGCAAACCAACTTACATGTTTTAGTAAGAAAATACAATCATACAACGTAACTTAATACTTCTATGCAATTACCCATATATACTTGACTATAAGTAGTCCCAAATATAAGTCAAGGTACCTAATTTGGACCTCTAAATCTAGGAAAATAGATTGACCTGAGTATAAGTCGGGGGGTGGAAAATGCAGCAGCTGCTTGTGAATTTCAATAATTAAAATACATGAAAATTCAGTAAAATAAATTAATTTAGACATTGTGGGTATGTTTTTGAGTGTTTACGTTGACCCGAATATAAGTCGAGTCCCATTTTTGGACTTCATTTGGGGGGCTAAAAAAACTGACTTATACTCAAGTACAGTAAAACACCGGATAACACTAAAACTTGGTTCCACAAGTCTTGGTGTTACCCGATTTTTAGTGTTATCCGATCCATGTTAAAATCCTATGGGATGGATTGGATAATGTTAAAGCTCCATAGAGATACATTGTAACTGCACAGGCTTTAGCGGTTGTTATCCGATCCAGCCCACAGGACCTTAACGTTATTGGATCCAATTCTCCTCCCCAGATTACTTAACGTTATGCGATTTTAGCGTTATCCATCCAATCGTTATCCGGTGTTTTACTGTATATACAGTAAATATAATATGGTAACTTTTAAAGTTTTAAGTTTCTAAAGATTTTAGTAATTTTATGTGTGTTGAAGGCAGATTTTAAAGGGAGGGCCCAGGATGTTTTTTATATTTAAAAGGAGGGGGCATGGATATGAAAGGTTTGACAAACAGCCTTTCAGCTGTTTCGAGCAATTTTGAAAACTAAGTGGATAACTGGGTTTGGCCAGGAGAATTCTGTCTGCAGGTGAAAGCCACAACGATTCCGAGACGGGAAATGAGAGAAAGTCTTGGAAGGAACAGAACATTTGCAATCTGCACACTTTCCTGTGTCCCCCACTTCCCCTTCCCTAGCGTAACCTATATACATGCCTCTCTCCACCCCCAGCCCAGTCTAAGCTCAGCCAGTCAGCAGGGCAGGGCTTTGGATGTGGAAAGCTAATAGGATTGCTGAAACAAGGGAGTTGCTGCCAAAGAGTTAGCTACTTCGTTTTATTACTGATCTTTTACTTTAACACGGGGTGCCCAAACTTTTCGGGCCGTGAGCCGGTCACGTGGTTCAGTGGGCCGGTCAGCTGGTTCTCCTAAAACGTGCCTTGCAATCTGTAGTTTGGACGCCCCTGTAGTTATGACACCCCTGGTTTAACAGTTAGAATAGTCATAAACATTTTAACTCATTCCTAATGAGAATTCACGGGACTGCAGTGGCTTAGTGGTTAAGATGCTGAACTTGATGATTGGAAGGTTGGCAGGTCAGCAGTTCGATACCCGAGTGCTGAATGACGGAGTGAGCTCCCATCTCTGTCCCAACTCCTGCCAACCTAGCATTTTGAAAACAAGAAATTGCAAGTAGATAAATACTTTGGTGTCTAGTTCTGCCTGCCACATGTCCACGGAAACGTCTGCAAATGCAGACAGCACTGGCTCTTTGGCTATGAACAGAGATGAGCACTGAACCCTAGAGTTAGATACAACTGGCTTTTCAAACAAGGGCGACCTTTACCTTTAATAATCAAAATGAATACAGTTGTACCTCGCTTAAAGAGCATAATATGTTCCACAGGATTGCTCTTTAAGCGAGTTTGCTCTTTAAGCGAAACACCATTGTAAGTGACCAATTGTGGGGGGGATTGAGAACCCCGATTTATTTCTTAAGCAAATTTTTTGTTGGTTTTATTTGTTTAGTGAAGTGAACATTCAGAGAAAATTCTGCTCTTTAAGCGAGTTACTCTTAAAGTGAGGCGCTCTTTATGCGAGGTTTGATTGTACAGTAAAACATTGGATAATGCTAAAACTTGGTTCCACAAGTCTTGGTGTTACCCGATTTTCAGTGTTATCCGATCCATGTTAAAATCCTATGGGATGGATTGGATAACGTTAAAGCTCCATAGAGATACATTGTAACCGCACAGGCTTTAGCGGGTGTTATCCGATCCATCCCATAGGACCTTAACGTTATTCAATCCAATTCTCCTCCCCAGATTACTTAACGTTATGCGATTTTAGCGTTATCTGATCCAATCGTTATCCGGTGTTTTACTGTACATCTTAAAAGCCCTAGTTTGGTGCATCTCCTATATATTCTTTGATGGCATTCTAAAATTCTTCTTTTTCTCCCTTGTAGAATTCTGTGACACGGAGTGCCCCAGTGTATAGCGATAGCCACGGCCGGTGTGGGGTCCGTTTCCTCACCACCTATGACCGGCGATTTGTCATCAAGGCGGTGTCAAGTGAAGACGTCGCAGAGATGCACAACATATTAAAGAAATACCACCAAGTAGGAGCACTGGAGAAAGAAAAATGACCTTACACACACGATCCTGGGTCTCAGAGTAGCTGACATGGTGGAGAAAAGCAGTTTATTTGCCTCTTTTGCCTCTGTTTATTTTTTGTTGCATTTATATCTTTCCTTCCTGCGATGGCTTAGTGCTTAAGATGCTGAACTTGACGACTGGAAGGTTGGCAGTTCAGCAGTTCGAGACTCAAGTGCTGCATGGCGGAGTGAGCTCCTGTCTCTGTCCCAACTCCTGCCAACCTAGCAGTTTGAAAGCAAGAAATTGCAAGTAGATAAATAGGGACCACTTCGGTGGAAAATGTAACAGCGTTACATGTGCCTAGTCATGCCTGCCACATGTCCACAGAAATGTTTGCAGACGCAGACTATGCTGGCTCTTTGCTATACCAGGGGTGCCCAAACTTTTTGGGCCGTGGGCCGATCATGTGGTTCAGGGAGCCAGTCACTAAGGCCCCCGACGCCAATTCGTCCGGCCCGCAAAGCCCTCGTCGCTCCTGGAAGTGGAAGTAAAACACTCCCATACAGGTGCGTTTTACTTCCGCTTCCAGGAGCGATGAGGGCTTCGCGGGCCGGATGAATTGGCGTCAGGGGCCGCACCCGGCACTCGGGCCTTAGTTTGGGCATCACTGGGCTATACAGTGGAACCTCAGTTAATGTAATTTATGCGTTCTCCAGGACGTTTCTTACAGTGAAAATTATCTTAACCGAATTTCCCATAGGAATGCATTGAATGCAATTTCCCAAAATACTTTAACCGAAACGCAGTTTCCCATAGGAGTGCATTGAAAGCCAATTAATCCGTTCTGGGGAAAATTCCATACACGGATCCACTATTTTGTATGGATTTCCTTTTGTTATGCGATTGTTATGTTAACCAAGCAGTTTGTTAACTGAGGTTTCACTGTAAATGGAGATGAGCACCGAACCCTAGAGTCAGATATGACTGATTTTCAAGCAAGGGCAACCTTTACATTTCCTGATAGTTCTTCTGTTCTCTGTTTTGTCCTTATAATCCTATGAAGAGGTCAGGCTGAAAAACTGTCTCTGGACAATAAGCACCCAGTAAACTTCATGGTTTTTTGGAGATTTAAACCCATGTCTCAAATGCATATAAGAGAGTGCATGTTATTCTATCCAAGGTGCAGTGGATTCATCTGTTTTGCTTTTAGTCCTCTGGCCAGTTTTATTTTTGGGATTGTTGTCAGGAGATGACTTAGGTCCGTGATGGCGAACCTTGGCACTCCAGATGTTCTTGGACTTCAATTCGCAGAAGCCCCAGCCTCCGTGAATCCCCACGAAGGGATTTACTGTAATTCATCTGGCCCGCGCCACCCTTGTCACTCCTGGAAGCGGAAGTAAAATGCACCCATACAGGCATGTTATACTTCCGGTTCCGGGAGCGTCAAAGGTGGCGTGGACCAGAAGAATCACAGTAAACCCCTTTGTGTGGATTCACGGGGGCTTGGACTTCTGGGAATTGAAGTCCAAGAACATCTGGAATGCCAAGGTTCGCCATCACGGACTTAGGTCCTCCTCTTCAACCACATAGGGATCCAGTCCCTCTGCAGTCTCAGAGAGTATTTCTGGCAGGGCGAAAGGTGAATTAGTCCCCACCTGGATTTGCCGGACAAAACCCACACGCTGAATTACCAGGGAAAAAGACATGCCGTCTCTTAGCTTAGAGGATCATGGCCAGTGACAACTTGCCGTTTCACAGTCTGACACCTCCAATAAGCATACCATTTTCTCGGCAGTGTTGGTTTGCTTTTTCTCTGTGCTCAGGAGAAAAAGAGGGAAAGCAAAGCTGAAACAGAGTGAGAGAGAAACGTGCTCGGGTAGTGCCTGTCTTTATTAAAAAGGCCGGCACATTTGGGAAAACTCTGAAAGAGACCAGAAAAACTTGAGAGGTCAATTTTGGGTGGTCCCTAGAGTGCTCAAACTGTTCGACAGCTTGCTGCCGGCAAAGGATTTTGTAAGCCAGTGATGGCGAACCTTTTAGAGACCGAGTGCCCAAACTCAAGATGCTGCCGTCCGTGCTGGAGAAGGGCGGGATGAACTCTATGCTGTGGGGAGGGAGGAAGCGTTCCCATTGGGCTGCTGAGCAGAGGGATGGGGCAAACTCTGTGCTGGGGCGACAGTGTGTATGCCCACAGAGAGGGCTCTGAGTGCCCCCTCTGGTACACATAATGCCATATGTTTGCCACCACTGTTGTAGGCTTTCCTGGAACATTTCAGTTAATGAAAACATTTAGAGAAGTTTGTTTCTTTCTGCCCTGCCTTTGCTTTATCGCTATAGTCGTTGGCCTTCGGCACTCTCTTGTAGCTTTGAAGTTTCATTCTTGGCCTGTCGCCTACCTGCTTAAACTATGCTACAGAGCTTTAGTCTCACATTGGCTGACCCTGTTTCCCCCTGTTTCCCCCCTTCCTTTTTAGTTCATTGTGGAATGCCATGGGAATACGCTTCTCCCTCAGTTCCTCGGCATGTATAGGCTGACTGTCGACGGGGTAGAAACCTACATGGTGGTCACCAGGAACGTGTTCAGCCACCGTTTGACAGTACATCGGAAATATGATCTAAAGGTAAGGAGTGTGAATACGGACAGAGCATTGGGTCACAGCTCACTTGTAGGAAGTACTAGTAAGTTAGTGGGACCTTGTGGTTCCAAGGCAGATCCCAGAATTCCCTAGCCAGTATTTTTCATACTGTATTCACAATAATGCCAGTCTGGCCAGGTTATCCTGCTATGGTAATAGAGGAGACCATAATGACAGCGACTCAACACTGATCGTCAGGAGGTTAACTAACCTGACCACCTTGTGGACCAACGGGGAAGGATGATGGTCCCCAAGTGGATTAAATCCTACTTGAATCCATCTTGATGGAGGGCAACAGCTTCATCAGTACTGACCTGGGGCTGATAAGGTCTTTGCGTGCCAAAAGGGCTCAGTGACTCGCAGAGCTGGATCAGTGGTGTCATGCTGAGATGTGGAAGGCAGATGAAAGACCACTGCATTATATTCTCAGGGACAGTCTTAATGGCTGATTGCCATGAAGATTGTCAATATTCAGAATTGGATACGGCAGAAGAAGATGAAGTCGCAATAGCAACAGGTTCATTCTCAGGACTTTAGCATTGTCTTGCTGGAGAAGATCCTATTTAATCTGGCATTCCAGCAGAATCCTGTTGACAGTTCTTGCTTACATAAAGGAAATTACATACGTTGTGGTGGCAAAATGCTGCTCATTAATGAAGTGTTGGGTGCATTCCTGGGCATGTGTCCAGAAACTCGACGTACACGACCATCCATTTGCCACTGCAACTCAGATCATTTCCCTTATGCAAGCATAGGTTTCAGCAGAAGTAAACCAAATGGATTAGGTGATCTCCCAGGTAAATGGTAAAGGAAGTCATCATCTCTTGACTTTTAAATTTTAAATTTATATATATCCTCTCTGCTTAGATATTCCATCGCTAACTTTGTGAGACCTGCTTTATAGGGAACATTAAATTTTCAAAGATGATGGGAGTTGGCAGATGTCATATCCTTAGGAGAAAACTGATACGAGGCAATGAGAACAAATAAAGATACACTGTGTTTTCAGAAAAGCTCTTATTAATCAAGGTTTGGTGTTGGCTTTTTAGAATCACTATGTGCCTGACTTTAAATCATGGTCTCTTGTTTTTTCACTGTGTTTGCTTTCTCATCTAGGGTTCAACAGTAGCGAGAGAAGCAAGTGACAAGGAAAAGGTAGGAAAAATTACCGGGAAATCTTTTGAAAAACAAAACCAAAGATAAGACTCATAAAGCTGTAAGACTTTCCACTCTAGGTATACCTGAAAATAGTTGCAAAAAACAGGATAGAGCGAGGGTAGAAACTAACAGGGCCTTCAGAAGTTGTTGAATTGCCTCCCTGACTATTCAACTCCATTGATTTTTAAGCAAAAGATCCCACCTCTGTTTCTTAATTTACAAATAATTTAAGCTTCCTTTTCAGTGGGAAACTCCCTGGTGGCTCAGTGGGTAAAAGCACTATGCTTGCAGACCAAAAAGGACTGGGTTCGATTCCCTGAGCGCTGCATGATAGGGAACATGAAAGGAGCCTCATTTGGGTGTCCCTGTAAAAATCTTTCCAGCTCAGATTAACCTCTGAAACGAAAACACACAGTGGGCAGCTTCCAGTATTATAAAATGCAGAACATCATCAGAACCAAACAAAAAGTACTATAAACTCTACCATAGAATAGAGTTCTCCCAACAGTAAAACAATAATAGCAGCCCAGCGTAATAGTATTAAAATATTTAGTAACTAGTTATGGCTGAAATCCTGTTGCCTAGCCTAGTAAGTCACACTAGAACTGGCCGATTGAATCCATGCTGGTGATTCACTGGGCCTACTCTAGTGGTTCCCAATAAGGGGTACACAGCCCACTAGTGGACTTCAATTCCCAGAAGCCTCAGTCAGTACATTGGCTGATCAGTGCTTTGGGGAAATGACTTAGGCTTCTGGGAATTGAAGTCCAAAAACCAGCATTTGGGAAACACTGCGGTCTAGATGCAACTTGCTATGCTAAACTAAATTGCAACTAGAGTAGGACTATTTAAATCAGTGAAACATATGGTGGAACTGTTTTTCCAGATTTCTACTGATTCAATGGACCGACTATTGTGACTTACTGTGCTAAGAACAGGATTTCAGCTGAATATCAGTCCTGGTAAAAGTGTCTGAGCAGCACTTTCTTCTTTGGACAGAACTGCTGTTCGGAGACAAGGATGGTTAACCATCATATTCTCAATGCAACATTCACTTAGATCTGGACAGCCATTAATGCTGCGCACTACCTAGAAGAAAATCCCATTGATCTCAGTGGGGTTTAGTTTTGATCAAGACCTGTGTTGGATTATCTGGAGGTGATTAAAGCAAATGAAGAAAATGTCCCATCGTGACCTTTCTGGCCGGGGAATCAAAACTCCTGAATTGTGTCTGGTGTTTTAGAGGTGGGAGACATTTGCTTTCTTGACCACAGTTCCCAAAATCCTATAACCCTGCTTCTGTTTAGACCTTTCAGACTGTGTTTGTACCTCATCTGGGAATATTCATCACTGTGGTTATAAATTATCATATTTCCCAGACTCCCTTTGACTAACAAAAGAGAGAGAGAAGTAAACATGGAAGTTCTTTAAACTCATAAATTTGTAACTTATTCTTTTTCCTTAATTTTTCCATTTGGTTAGTGAAGAAAACATTTTAATTCTCCTTCCCTTTTCCTGACCCCTTTTGAAAAATCTAATCCAGAAAGGCCAGATGGTGTTCCTTCTATTTTAAGAACAGCCAGTTGATTAGATATTCAGATTAATGATTTTTTAAAACCCTGGGTAGAATTATGAACCTTTCATTCTGTGGGCCAAATCTCTTAACATTAGTGTCCTTTCTGCTGTGGTAGAACTTTGGCTTCTTGTATAGGCTCCAGAATGTCCAGAGAACATTTAAGAATGCATGAATCATGGGGGGCCCTTGGTTAAATTTTGAGAACTATGCTTCTTGAGATAGTTAAATAGCAAATCCTCTCAGATGATCACGTTAAAAAGTAAAGGGTCGCATCATTATAACAGGACCCATGCTTGAGTAGCAAATGGTTTACGTTGTAATAAAAGAAGGTTATTGTATAACAAAGAAAGTGACACTCTCGTTACATTTCTCCATTTGCCCGATGATCTTTTAACGCGGGAATTCTCAACCTTTTCAAGTCGAGAGCCATGTCACGCTCCCTCAAACAATCGAGGGGCCTGGACTGGTTGTCCTCCCGCCTTTTGTGGCTGCTGTAAATGGGTCCACGGCCGATTCCGCCAGCAGCTGGAGCGAGGGCGGGGGGCCAGATTATTAGATGCCACAGGCCAGATTCACCCCACCGGCCATAGGTTGAGAATCCCTGTTTTAACATATAGAAGAAAATATAGGTTGCTATGCTGATCCAACTGGAGGAAGATATGTTGTATATGACCCCCAGACAAAATATGTATTCATGCTATAAAGCAGGGGTGCTGAAACTTTTTGAACCGTGGGCCGATCATGTGGTTCAAGGAGCCAGTCACTAAGGCCTGGGGGACGGGTGCGGCCCCCGACGCCAATTCATCCGGCCCGCGAAGCCCTCGTCGCTCCTGGAAGTGGAAGTATAACGTGCCCGATGAGGGCTTCGCAGGACGAATGAATTGGCGTCAGGGGCCGCACCGACTCTCGGGCCTTAGCTTGGATACCACTGCTATAAAGCAGTGGTTGTGAACCTTGGCACTCCAGCTGTTCTTGAACTTCAATTCCCAGAAGCCCTGATCAGCTGGAGTGCTGACTTGGGCTTCTGGTAAATGAAGTCCAACAGCAGCTAGAGTGCCAAGGTATGCCATCACTGTCCTAGAGCAGTAGTTCCCAACCTTTTTTTGGCCATACCCCACCTAGGTAAAGGTAAAGGTTTCCCTTGATCGAAAGCCAGTTGTATCCGACTCTAGGGGTCAATGCTCATCTCTGTTTCTAAGCCGAAGAGCCAGCGTTGTCTGCTTCTGCAGACGTTTCCATGGTCATGTGGCAGGCATGACTAGACACCGGAGTGCACGGAATGCTGTTACCTTCCCACCGAAGTGGTCCCTATTTATCTACTTGCAATTTCTTGCTTTCGAACTGCTAGGTTGGCAGGAGCTGGGACCGAGACAGGAGCTCATTCCGCCCACCTAAACATCTCTAAATTCCTGATTCACCCACCCACCCCCCATGACATATAATTCTTATTATTCAAAAAGTGAACTCCTATTCACATGGAAGAAGCCTAAAAGGCCATTAACTTAGTCTAAACAAGCTTCAAATTGCCGCCGCCCCCCCTAAAAATCAAATTTCCCTCCTGTGGTGCGTGTGCTCCACATTGGGATCCCTGGCCCTAGGGCTTTACCACTAAGGTCAGAAGAACTGGATGTTGGAGTTTTATTCTCAAGAAACCCAAGTTGGTCATTCTTACTTTGATTTTTAATTTGCAAACAAAAACAATGCCTTGTACGATATTTGCCTTTGCTTTAATTTCCAAAGACAGCACACTATACCGGTATTTTCTATAAACCTCCTATCACGATCTAACCTAATTCACGGATGCAACGAAAATCCCTCTGGAGCCCATCAGCATATCTGTGCAATGGAGACTTTTCTATTTATTTAATGTTTTTGCGCCGATTTCAGTTCAGTCCTTCTTCTCTTTAGGCTAAAGACCTGCCGACATTTAAAGACAATGATTTCCTGAATGAAGGCCAAAAGCTTCATGTTGGAGAGGAATGCAAAAAGAACTTTTTGGAGAAATTGAAGCGAGATGTTGAGGTAGAGTGTGGGTAGTTGTGGGTAGGAATGTGGATAAGCCCAAACGTGTGACACCAATAGAACCACAAACGGGGGGGGGGGGGGTCCCCTGTCCCCTGACCCATGTTGTACTCTTGCTAATCTGTTCTTATTTATTTATTTTTATTTATTCACATACTCAGGGCAGCTTAAAACCACACACAAATCATCCCAATAAAAACACAGGAAGCATAAAAAAAAATCTAAAACCATAGCAGTAATCAAATTAAAACACTATCTGCAGCAGTAAACGGAGGTAATAAAAGGAGGTAATATCAATTTAAAAAGTCCATGGTCAACATTGCACTGTTATAATGATCTTCTAGGCTAGGAGTGCCTAAACTTTTTGGGCCATGGGCAGGTCACGTGGTTCAGGGAGCTGGTCACTATGGCTCGGGCTGGATCCAGTCCCCGGCACCAATTCATCCGGCCCAAGAAGCCCTCGTTGCTCGTGGAAATAAAACGCACCCGTATGGATGCGTTTTACTTCCACTTCCAAGAGCGACGAGGGCTTCATGGGAAGGATGAATTGGCATCAGGGGCCAGATCTGGCCCCCAGGCCATAGTTTGGGCACCCCTGTTCTAGGCCTTCAAAGGCTTGTTGACATAGGTAGGTCTTAAGTAATTTATGGAATGTTAACAAGGTGGTTTTGCTTCCAGAGTCTTCCTGCACACACTCCGCATCAAACACATGGCAAAAGAATCCTAGCTTCTAACACCCAAAATGTTGCAGCTTATGGAAATCCTTCCTACCAACAGTACTTATTTCTTCTTCAGCTCCACACTGGTCACAACCCACCACCACCCAATCACCTCCTTTGCTTCTCTCAAATGCCTTTTTCCCTCTGTCTTCACGCACACAAAAAAACAAGAAATAAATGTGGTGTTGGAGGAGAGTTTTGAGAGTCCCCTGGACAGCAAGGAGAACAAATAGGTCAATCTTAGAAGAAATCAACCCAGAATGCTCCTTAGAAAGTCAAATTGTAAAGATGAAGCTAAGGTACTTTGGACATCAAATATAAAAGAGAAGATTCGCTTGAGAAAGCCTTGATGATGGGAAAGGTGGAGGGCAAAAGAAAAAGGGGGTGGCCAAAAATGAGATGGTTAGATGGTATTGTAGAGACAATGGGCACAGAACTGATCGAGTTGAGGAGGATGGTGGAGAACAGAAGTGCCTGGCGGGCAATGGTCCATGGGGTCGCAGAGGGTCGGAATCGACTGTGCAACTGAACAACAGGGACTGAATTACAAAAACCAAAAGGGACTGTGGTGGCTTAGTGGTTAAGACACTTGAACTTGATGACTGGAAGGTCAGTGGATCAGCAGTTCGAGACCCAAGTCCTGCACGACGGAGTGAGTCTCTGTCCCACCTCCTGCCAGTCCCTGCCTAGCAGTTCGTCAGCAAGAAATTGCAAGTAGATAAGCCAGCGGGGTGGAGTAGATCCAACACCCCACAGGGCCAGGCATGTCTTTAAATCTTTCCTATAGGCCAGCAGTTGTGGTTGGAGGCGGAGGTCCAGGAGTGGATGACTCAGGTCTTCCAGGTGTGTGGGGTTTGTCTTGTACTCTTGTTTTGCCTGCAACACCCGTTAACCCGTTGCTGAAGAATTGCGGGATTTCCATGCGATGTACGACCAGCACAGTAAAATGAGAGGATTCAAAGGCTTTCAGCATGGCTGAAGATGTATCATCTGACTCCCCAACATGTTTTTAAAGAGACAAGATTTACCAAACTATTATCAGCTAGCAGTCAACCTATTAACATGCCATAGAAGTACTGACATGGAACTCTGCAATATAGTTTTGTTGTTCAGTCACACAGTCGATTCTGACCCTTTGCGACCCCATGGACCACTGTCCGCCAGGCACTTCTGTCCTCCACCATCTTCCTCAACTCCCTCAGCTCTGTGCCCATTGTGTCTACAATACCATCTAGCCATCTCGTTTTTGGCCGCCCCCTTCTTCTTTTGCCCTCCACCTTTCCTAGCATAAAGGCTTTCTCAAGCAAATCCTCTCTTCTCATTTGATGTCCAAAGTACAGTTGTACCTCACTTAAAGAGCATAATACGTTCCACAGGATTGCTCTTTAAGCGAGTTTGCTGTTTAAGAGAAACACCATTGTAAATGACCAGTTGTGGGGGGGATTGTGAACCCCAATTTATTTGTTAAGCGAGTTTTTGGTTGGTTTTATTTGTTAAGTGAAGCAAACATTCAGAGAAGATTCTGCTCTTTAAGCGAGGTGCTCTTTATGCAAGGTTTGACTGTACTTTATCTTTACTATTTGACCTTCTAAGGAGCAGTCAGAGTTAATTTCTTCCAAGATTGACCTACTTGTTCTCCTCGCTGTCCAGGGGACTCTCAAAACTCTCCTCCAACACCACATCTCAAAGGCATCTATTCTGCACTCAGCTTTCCTTATGGTCCAGTTCTCACAACCATACATTGCCACTAGGAATACCATTGCTTTGACTATACAAATTTCTGTTTGCAATGTGATGTCTCTACTTTTCACTATGCTCCCCAGGTTTCTCATAGCTTGCCTCCCAAGAATCAGTCGCCTTTTTATTTCATGGCTGCAATCACCATCTGCAGTGAGCTTTGATCCTAAGAAAGTAAAATCTGTCACTGCTTCTACTTCTTCCCCATCTATTTTCCAGGGACTGATAGGGCCTATTGCCATTATCTTGGTTTTCTTGATATTGAGTCTCAAGCAGGGCTAAATCTTCATGATGATATTGATCATACAGACATTTTGGCAAGGGCTGCTGGCACAAGCTTCAAACAGAGTAATAGCAATCACACGTATATACTCCCCCATAGTGCTTCGTGCACAAGTTAATTAGCATTTTGCCCCCTACATGCTGGGTACTCATTTTACCAACCTCAGAAGGATGGAAGGCTGAATCAACCTTGAGCCCTGGTTAGGATCAAACTCACAACCTTTTAGTTGCAGGACAGCAGTTTAACCACTGTGCCACCAGGTCTCCTCTGATGATTTCACGATACTTAAAGACAAGTTTACTCCACTTTTACATAGGTCCCATGCTATAAGACAACATATAGTTATGTAATAAAGGCAGTCTTTTCAGGCTGGTAGTCTGAAGCAAACATATCCGAACGTGTTTTGAAAAGATCCGACGAATCAGGTTGTCTGTGCATTCTGTGCCCTCAGCCTGACTTCCATAAAGTCTTATCTCTTGCTACCTCTCCAGCCATCAATGCTGGTGTTTCCTTTGTATGTTCATTCATTCTCACGCTGTAATAGGCACTTTCTGTTCTAAGGCCATCATGAGCTTTTTTTTCTCCTGGAGAAGCTAGGAATCTTCTGCCATGTGGCCGATGCAGCGCATGTGACGGCACGTGTGAGGAATTAATAGCAGGAGCTTCCAAAAGTGTGCTATGATAAACAGCACAAAAAGTACAGTGTCCAGCCCAGCCCATATTACCTAGTCGCACAAAGAGTCCTGCTTCCTTCGCTCCTCCTGGTGCCTGATTCTCAGGCATAAAAGCAGACCAGTACGTTGGGTCTTCTTCATTGACAGTCTGCTCAGACTGAGAAGAGCCCTTAGGTTAGCCAGTTCTGGAATCTTCTATCAGCTGTAGCTTTGGATTGGTTCTCCCATGTCACCTGGTTCTCTTACGACATTTGATCTCCTGGCCAAAGAGGATTAGGGACTATTACAACATTGCCCCATCTGGAGCTGCCTGCACTTTTGGCCTGACCAGGTGACCCAGCAGGTCAGTCTAGCGTCACAGGGCTGAACCATACAGCTACTGATGGCATGATTTGCTGTTCTTGAGTTATCCCTTTGCAAGAGGAGGGGTTGCTTCTAGTTTTAATCCAGTCAAATTTTTTAAAAATCGCTCATTTTTCAAAAGGTAGGGAAACACTGACCAAATGGAGAAAACTGTTCAACTTTTTTTTTTTAAAAAAAATTTAAACATAATGTTAAATAAAAGTAAACAATACAATTCACAAATTACAACAGGGATTCTCAACCTGCGGCCTGTGGACCGGATGCAGGACCACAGCACCATTTCATGCGGCCCACTACCACCATCACCACACCAGAAAGTGCCATGTGGTGGAGAAAGGGCAAAATGGCCATGCAGCCCCCAAAGCTGTCTGAGTGATTGTGACCCAGACCCCGGCTTAAAAAGTTTGAGAACTCCTGAATTACAATTACAGATGTGTACCCTTCACACATGGGGTCTCAAAGGGTTGGAATCAACTGCGACTGAACAAACAACAACCTATCACCCAGGGACATTCCAGATTGCTAAAAAAAATCCACATCATTTTCTCTTTTTTAAACAACTCACCTCCTAAATCCGAGATCTGTATAATTCTTGACCCTGTTTCATACTCTTTACCTTAACAAATACATAATTGATAAAACTCCCCCCGCCAAATAACTTTAAACTCATTAATCTTTAAATGCATTAATTTCCTTTTATATTTTTAGCTCACATGTCAATTTTTCATTTATGGCCATACTCCATAATTCTTTGTACCAGTCTTCAAACCTAAAATTCATATATCTTTTCCAGGTTTTGGCTATCAACAGCCTCGCTGCTGTTACCATAATACTAATTAGATTCCTTTTATTTTTATCTGTTATTGTGCTTTTGAAGTCCATTAGTAAGGCAACCTGTAGTTTTAAATCTAGTACTGTATTTGGTTAATTTCCTTATAATTTTGTATCCAAATTCTATTGACTTTACATTCCCACCACATATGGAAGTATGTCCCATTATATTGTTTGCATCTCCAACATTCTTTATTATTATTTTTATCATACTGGTTTAGTCATATTGATGTCGTATGCCATCCCCACAGTATTTTATAGCAATGATCCTTTATTCTCACCAACATATTTTTCATAATTCTTTGTTTCCATATTTTATCCCAGACCGCCTTGCCAATATTTTCTTTTAAATCTTGTTCCCACATCTCCCTTTGCAATTCTTGGTGTTTCACTACCAGTTAAAATTTTATAAACTAAGAAACCTGGTCATAATTGAGGATGATGGATGTGGTCAGAATAAATAAGAAAGAGAAGTCAGACTAGAAAGAAAGAATAACCTGAAACATGAGGCAGAGCTTGTAAAAATTACTTTTTTAAAAAACTACAACACCAGAACGCTTTAGTGGTGACTGGAAGGCGGAAGGTCAGCAGTTCGAAACCTGAGTACTGCATGACAGAATGAGCACCCGTCTCTGTCCCAGCTCCTGCCAACCTAGCAGTTCAAAAACAAGAAATTGCAAGTAGATAAATGGGTACCACTTCAGTGGGAAGGTAAATAGCCACATGTCCACGGAAATGTCTGCAAACACAGACAGTGCTGGCTCTGTGTCTATAAACAGAGATGAGCACTGAACCCTAGAGTTGGATACGTTTGGCTTTCAAGCAAAGGCAACCTTTACAAAATGCTTGCCTGGCAAAAATTGTCAGCCATCCTCTAGCTCAGTGTTTCACAGTGTTTGTTTTTTTGGACTTCAATTCCCAGAAGCCTAAGTCAGTTCCCCAAAGCACTAATCAGCCAATGTACTGACTTAGGCTTCTGGGAATTGAAGTCCTCCAGTTTTCCGTGGAACATTGTTTGGCTGGTGCGTGGAGCCTTAAGGAAGCCTGTCGTGATGGGTGTAGCAGGCAACTTGAAAGAGAGAGTCTGTCCTTCTGTTGTCTTCCAGTTCCTTGCTCAGCTGAAGATCATGGACTACAGTATGCTGGTCGGGATTCATGACGTGGACCGTGCAGAGCAGGAGGAGATGGAAGTGGAAGACCGGGCAGAAGACGAAGAGTGTGAGAACGATGGCATTGGAGGGAACCCCATTGGTTCTTATGGGACTCCACCCGATAGCCCCGGCAACCTCCTCAACTTTCCCCGTTTTTTTGGGCCTGGGGAATTTGACCCATCGGTGGATGTCTATGCTATGAAGAGCCACGAAAGTGAGAGGGGGGGGGGGTAGTATTGTGGAGGGGAGGGGGAGGAAGTGAGAGGCAAAGTTAAAGTCCTCTGGATGGAATCCAGAGAGTTTTGTCGGGATGGTCATCTGACTGCAAGTGTTTAGTCATGGGAGAAAGTGGCTAGTCAGCTGATGGCAGGCAACGTACAGTGTCTAATGTGGCTGACTAATGGCATGTACCCTGCAGAAAGAGGACATGTGTCCTAGGAAAAAATCCCAGAATCCTTTGCAACCAACAGGGCTTCCGTGGCAGACCAGACCATTTTGGTAAGTCTTCCCCTGAATGCTGATAGTTGGCAAATCACCAGTCAGGTACCTAGACCCAACCTGATGCCCTCTGTCTATCTCAGACAGACCTTATGATGCCACGTCATTGCGGGAGAGTCTTTCTGTCAACGGCATTGTTCAACACTCCGCTTTATCTGTCTCTGTATATGAGCAACATACTTCTTTATTATACTTGTTAACATATGGGTCTCTTTCTCTCGTACACTCCTCCCATCACAAGTCAAAGGTACGCTGGAGGTCTGGATGTCATAACACAAAACAAGTTCAAGAGAAACAATTTGGCAGGTTGGCGCTATAGCAATCACACTCCTAAGCGTAAGGGTTCTCAACCTTTTCAAGCCGAGGGCTGGGCCATGCTTCCTCAGACAGCTTTGGGGGCCGGACAACCATTTTGCCCTGCAGTTCCAAGTGTGGTGGAGGTGGGGGGGGCACATGAAATGGTGTCGTGGGCCACATCCAGGCCATAGGTTGAGAACCCCTGCGATAGTGCTTAGTGCACTCTGGTGGTTTCACAAGCTAATTGGCATTTCGCCCCCAACACGCTTGGGTGCTCATTTTGCCGGTCTCGGAAGGATGGATGGCTGCGTCAACCTTGACCCCTGTGAGGACCAAACTCACAACGGCCTGGCTGCAGTACAGCAGTTTAACCCCTGCTCCGCCAAGGTTTAATTTTAATTAATTTAAAATTCTTTTCAATCCGCCTGATGAGAGAGAAAGAGACACTCCGTGTGTGTTCAAGGCATCTGCTTCTTTCCTTCCCTGCTCCGACAAATCAGTACTTTCTACAAAGATCTTTTGGGCCCTGCTTTGAGGTGTGTCCTGGGTTCAGAAGGTGATTGCCAGAGCTTTCCTCTGCGCTTTGCTCTTGAAAGAGATTGGCAAGGCTGAAAGGTGATTCTGTTTCATCTTTCTCTCATTTTAACCAGGTGCCCCGAAGAAGGAGGTGTATTTCATGGCCATTATCGATATCCTCACGCCATACGACACAAAGAAGAAAGCAGCGCATGCTGCCAAAACGGTGAAACACGGGGTAAGTAGGACCCATCCTCCCCCCTTAGTTCTGAGCCTAAGCATGTCAATACAAGCTGCCAAGTACTGCTGTTTAGAAGAGGCAGGGATGAATTCCTCTCTATATTTATCTGCCTCGCCCTGTTCTACAAAATCTCTGCCATGATCTTTCCCCCGCTGGTCCCTTGAGTTCACAGCTTAGAAAGAAAGGAGTGTGTTGTGTAACTCATGACAGGCCGCCGATCCATTGGACACTCAGGTTTTGATCCATCTACCAACATAAGGAAAAAGCCTAGAATTTGAGGGGAGGAGGAAGTCTTCTTCTTTCATGTCCCAATCAAAACCTGGACTGCCAAAATGAAGCCACTTTCTTGGCTTTGTCGTTGGCCAAACTGAAGTTCTCATTGGTGGATGTTTCTGGCAGCCATCAGCAGACCAGCAAATGAGCCAGATTCTGAATCTCTCCACATTCACGCCCCGTGTTGTCCGCCAGCAGCCCCCACTTGAGCATGTTGGTCTTGCATTTAGGGACTCTGACCTCCCCCCCCCCCCCGCCTATTGAGAGTCCTCCAAGTGATGTAAGAGAGGTTGAGTTCTTCAGCTATATCCTCTTTCAATGTTCCTTGTCCAGCGAGCTCCTTCCTCCACCTTCCAATTTGGTCTTGCTCTTGCGTGCCCTCAAGAATGTTTGTTCTTGCCATTAAGCTCTTCCTGGATTTAAGACGGCGGACTTGTGGCTCATATCCATTCGGAGGGTGTTGAGGGTCATTCTCTTGCTTAGTTCTCTTAGCATCCACTGCTACTTCACTCCTTATCTTAGTTGGAACGATTCCAAGAAAAGGGTATATTTTCTCAACTGGTGTAGGTTTGAGGCATCCTGTCACTATAAGCATGGCTTCATTAACAGCAGTGTCAACTGCTTTTGCAGATGCGCTCCATACTGGAGCAGCATACAGTAATACCCCGCAAAATGTGTGCACTGCACAACGTTAAAACTGTACAAAGTTAAAAAATCTGAAGAAAAATTTGCACCGTACAATGTTAAGTTAATGTGGGATACATCGCTTTTAATGCCTGATTGATAGTTAATGCCCTCAACTATCAGTAGAGGGAGCCATAATCTTGGTTTTTGAATACAGTATCTCTATGGAGTTTGACGTTGCACGATACATCCCATAGGACAGTGATGGCAAACCTTTTAGAGACCAAGTGCCCAAACTGCAACCCAAAACCCACTTATTTATCACAAAGTGCCAACACAACAACAGGGGAGGTAAGAAACACTCCCATTGGGCTACTGGGCATAGGGGTGGGGTGGACTCTGTGCTGGGGGGAGGGAAGAAGCAGTCCCATTGGGCTGCTGGGCAGAGGGGCAGGGTGAACTCTGTGCTGGGGGAGAGAAGAAGCGCTCCCATTTGGCTGCTGGGCAGAGGGCCGGGGTGAGCTCTGTGCTGGGGGGAGGGAAGAAGCAGTCCCATTGGGCTGCTGGGCAGAGGGGCGGGTGAACTCTGTGCTGGAGGGAGGGAAGAAGCAGTCCCATTGGGCTGCTGGCCAGAGAAGCAGGGCGAACTCTGTGCTGAGGTGACTCCACGGGTGCCCACAGAGAGGGCTACGCGTGCCACCTCTGGCACACGTGCCATAGGTTCACCACCACTGCCACCGCCATAGGGTTTAACATTGTACAACACATGTATCACACAACGTTAAAAATCATACAATGTTAAGGATCGTGGAACCAAACTTTAACGTTATGTGGGGTATTACTTGAGTTAAACTCCCCCTGAATGACTTTTAATGTTTGCTGCGTCCCAGACTTTTGTTTCGTTTAGGCAAAAAGCCAAGATAAGAATTTTTCTTTTCTCTTTTCTGATCATTTTTTTGAGTGGGATAAAGACTCATGCTAATTCCTTTTTTGAGATTCTTACCTCTCCAATTCAACTCTGTTCTCTTCGTCTTTTGGGGGAACATGTGCAAACCACTCCCCCGCACAAAACACCTTGGGGACATCCTTGAGATGGAACCTGCCCATTCCGTTGTCGTACCTAAAGTGACACATTCCATGCGTTCCCCCTCATTTCTTCATCCATGACAGGAAAAATAATATTTTTGGTATCGTGAAAAGAGGTAGCCGAGAGTATGTTGATACCAGACCTCTGGCAGGCTGCACTTCGATGTGGCAGGCATGACTAAATACCGAAGTGCACGGAACGCTGCTTACCTTCCCACCAAAGTGGTACCTATTTATCTACTTGCAAAGTCTTGCTTTTGAACTGCTAGTTTGGCAGAAGCTGGGACAGAGACGGGAGCTCACTCTGTCACACAGTACTCAGGTCTCGAACTGCTGACCTGCTGACCTTCCAGTCATCAAGTTCAGTGTCTTAACTACTTAAAGCCACTGCAGTCCCATTTTTTAAGATTAGGGGCAAGCTTTTCCAAATGCATGCAACATGGGGCATTTCCCATAGCAGGAGACTGACTAAGCCAGGGGTATCCAAACTTTTCGGACCACGGGCTGTTCACGTGGTTCAGGGAGCCCGTCACTATGGCCCAGGGGCTGGATCTGGGCCCCGATGCCAGTTCATCCAGCCCACGAAGCCCTGGTCGCTCCTGGAAGCGGAAGTAAAACGCGCCCATACGGGCACATTTTACTTCTGCTTTCAGGAGCTATGAGGGCTTCACAGGCCAGATGAACTGGCATCAGGGGCCGGATCCGGGTTGTAATTTGGGCACCCCTGGACGAAGCCATACTGACATCCAATATCATGCCAGCTGAGGTTTCAGATGCTGCTTTGGGCTAGTTTTTGTATGTTTTTCTTGTCTTCCAGGCTGGAGCAGAGATTTCTACTGTCAATCCTGAGCAGTATTCAAAGCGCTTCAACGAATTTATGTCCAACATTCTGACATAGTTATCTTCCCGTCTCCGGCAAAACCGAACCGAGAAAAGGTGGAGGGAGAAGAAACCGTGTCAGAGGAGGGGGGGAAACGCTACTTCCAAAGCAGCAGGAACAATAGTTCACACTCTGCTGGGATATAATGTTCTGTGAGTGCGTGATAACAGTATAACCTAGCAGAAAACTAACTTTTAGCTGTAGGCTCACCTGACCTGGTGGGGGAAAATGGGCTTTCCCCCCTCCCTTCTCTCTCATTTTGATTGCTAAAGCGCCAAAACATAAATTTTGAGCAATGAAGTACTTTTAAGAGCGACATTTCCTTTATTTCTGAAGAGTATCACAGCCCCCAGCCGGTAATGTGAATAAATAACGGACATTAACTTTTCATGCACTTGTTCTTCCTTTGGCTGGACTAATGTTCTTTCCTTGGAGCAAAAAAACCCTGGTTCGTTCTTTCTCTAAGCGTTGGACAGGAAACAACAGTCACCCTTGGGTGCAGAAACTGTTACAATGACGTGGAGAAGCCATTTAATAACGAATCGGAGCAAAGACTTTGTCTTTTACCTTGTTTTGGTATTATGTCTCCTCTTCCTCCTCCCAGGAAACTTTCTTTTTCCGCGTCAGTTGTCGTTTTGGAAGAGATGGGGGGGAACGGGACGATGATGATAAATTGGCCGCTTCACATTTTATGCAAATCAAGGTGGGAAAACAACCACAGAAGAATCTGTACGTCTCCTGAGACACGCCGTAGGCCCTCGAGGAAGATCTCGACTTAGAAGAGGTTGTGGCAACATGAAATCGGTCTTTCGATGCGTTGCAAATTCATTTTTCCTTGGAGCACCCAGACTAGATTGGATCTATATGAAACTGATGTTCTACCAGTATTAATTTAATCATGGCTTAGTCGGCTTAAAAAAAAAACCCTTTTGATTTGGTTGCATTCCCTTTCAGATGATGTTTGCCATAAAAAGACTACCACTTTTCTAAATAATGTATTGTGTTGTGAATCAATGTGTTAGAAATCTGGAGGTGCTTTTTTGGTGGTTCTGTACATTGGTCCCTGAACTGTGGTGATAGATTGATGCAAGTGACTGCTGCGTAAACTACCAGGATGGACTGCCTTGCTAAGGCAAACCCACTGAAAATATTTACACCAGATGACCTTTCTCGAAGAATTCAAGTAGTCTTTGCCCACATTTGAATAGCAACAATTTTTTTTCTTACACCTGCAAACTTCAACCCTGGATTTCACAGCCATGCTTGTCAAAATTGCTGAAGATATTGAATCCTCTGCTTTGGTTCCGTGTTTTGAATATTACTTGGGGGGGGGGGGCAGGTTATGAGATTTTTTTAAAAAAAAGAAACAGATTTAGCAGTTTTAAATAATTTCCTTGCAATCAAGACATTTTGCTTACTCTGCCTTGAAACCTTTATTTGCACATCCTTCCCCTAAACATAGATGTGTCTCTCCCTCTCTCTCTCCTATATTATAGTATACCTTTGACTTTATGGAGTTTACCTTGTTGAGAATGGGGAGAATGTTTCCTTTGTTTATTCCTTCTTCTGTACATGACATTTCTCAGATGAGATTTCCTTTCCAAACCTTGAAAATATCCCCACCCACCCCAGTTTCAAAAGAAAGATCTGAATCATGGAGTATGCTGTAAATCAGTGTTTCCCAAATTGTTATGTGGTATACCGACGGACTTCAGTTCCCAGAAGCCTCAGTCGGTACACTGGCTGATCAGTGCTTTGGGGACCAGACTTAGGCTTCTGGGAATTGAAGTCCAAGAACTAAAGGTTGGGAAACATTTCTCCAGATGTGGTGGAAGTGCAGGTTTTAATTTGGGAAATGCAGCTGTAAATAAGGTAAGATTGCTTTGGTGTCTAAATGAAACCATTTATTTAGGAATGGGATATGAAAGACCCCTTCCCCCCCTGTGGATTTCAAGGCAGTTGGGTTTTTTTAAAACATCAGAAGCCACTTTTTTTTGCAATGTACAAGTGTCCAACTGACTACGTCATTAAACTAAGTGTGAATACGTAAATCTATTTAAAAAGTAGGAATGGGTATGTGCAATGGGGTGGAAATGTTTCGAAGTCACAAGGTTACCCTTTCCCTCAAAAACTGTGCACTTGAAGTCTGTTGTGAAATAGAAGGTATAACCCATTTCTGGCCGAAATTTTGGCATTTTCTTGCTTCGGCTGGAAAAGAGAATCACTTAATGGTTTGTAAGTAATAACTGTAAATAGAGGAAGATTCACCCCCAGACTTTTCCTTTTTGTTTTGTTTTTAATATTGGTGCCACCACTTAGCTCTTTGGATGTTTGCAACCCCACAGTGGGGAAAGCCGTGGAAAAATGCATTGCCCCACCAATAAACACAGTGTATGTGCAGAACCTGCCATGGTGGGAGTTCAAATATCAGTACCAAAAATGCCTACTTTTTTTCTTAAGTGTGTGTGTGGCTTTTGCTAGCTCTTACTATTTTGCCATTGTCTCTCACTCATGACATCCTTTCTCCATTAAATATTTCTTTGATCTGGGTTCATGGGAAGATTAAGTAAATTACCGCTTAGGGCAGGGGTGCCCAAACTACAGCCCGTGGGCTGCATCCGACCCACGGGCTGTAGTTTGGGCACCCCTGCTTTAAGCAGAAAAAACGGTAGCTTAAAATCTATCTCGTCCTGTTGTAAAACAGATTGCAAGGCTCATTTCACTTCCGGTGGGAGGAATCACATGACCGGCCCGCTGAATCACATAATCGGCCCATGGCCCAAAAAGTTTGGGCACCCCTGGCTTAGGGTCTCAGATGACAAAGGGTTGGTGATATTTTTTTAAGTAAAATTTCAATTTCATTCAACTGCGAATACATTTCTGTTTTGTTTTGATTTGATTTGGAAATGCAGAAGGAATCTTAAACTTGGTGTAACTTAGCCATTCGCCTGTTCAAAGCTGTTCCTTTCTCTGCTTGTTTTAACGTCCTTGGTGTGCGACTCATAAGCTCCACACATACAGTCATACCTCGCATAACGAATTTAATTCGTTCTGCGAGGCTGCTCGCTATGGGAAAAATTCGCTATGTGAATCTGACTCGCATAACGAATTTTTCGCTATGCGAGTCAGACTTTTCCCTATGGAAAAGCTCGCATAACAAGCATTTCTATGGGGAAAACTCGCATAGCGACACATTTTCGCTATGCGAGTTTTCCCCATAGAAACGCTCATTATGCGAGTTTTTCCATAGGGAAAAGTCCGACTCGAATAGCGAAAAGTTCATTATGCGAGTCAGACTGCTTAGCAAAAAACTTGCTCGTTATGCGAGTTTTGCTAAGCGAAACGCTCGTTATGCGAGGTTTGACTGTACTTGAGTTACCTCCATCTGACATCTCTCCCACCATCTCTATAAAACTCAACTCTTCCCTAATGCTTTGCTTAGCCTTTCCATCCTCATCTCCAGGGAAACTGAGATCTACCCATCTATAAATGCTTTTGCTCAGTTTCCTTCTCTTTTTCTCCACCATTAACAGATGTCAAAACATCATGTATAGAAACATGGGTGTTGGCTATGTCAAAGAATGGTGATACAAACTGGAGGAAGGGATTAGGGAAGGGGTACCCAAACTTTTTAGACTGTCGCCGATCATGTGGTTCAGGGAGCTGGTCACTAAGGCCTGGGTGCGGCCCCCGATGCCAATTTATCCGGCCCGCGAAGCCCTCGTCACTTCTGGAAGCGGAAGTAAAACGCACCCGTACGGGCGCGTTTTACTTCTGCTTCCAGGAGCGACGAGAGCTTCGCGGGCCGGATGAATTGGCATCGGGGGGCGCACCCGGCTCCTAGTTTGGGTACCACTGGATTAGGGAATAGGAACACATCTGGGTGCCCAGTGTGGTGTTGTAGGTAGACTAATGGACTAGGACTTGAATGACCTTGGTTTAAATCCCCACTTGAAGATGTAAAATCACTGGAGGAGGGGGAGTAACAACTGGTAAAACCACTACTTAAATATCCTGCTTACCTTGAAAGCCCTACTTTTGGATTGCTGTAAGTCAGTTCTGAATTGACAGCACATAACTTAATTGTACAAACTAGTGCCCAGAAGCTGCTCTCCAGGATGTAGTTGGGCATTGTCATCAACAGACAAAACAGTGTGAATTTCTCATGTATCTGAAATGAGAAAAGTAGCCTGCTACGCATCCTGGCAAAATCCCCGATCTGTCGAGTACAGGCTGTTTTAAATTTGCATGGGACATCACAAAGTACTAAGTGGTGGATGGCTTTTCAAGTTCATCTACTCTGTAACTATCACCCGGTCCCAACCAAAATAGACCCATGAAATGTAGGTGATTTTTGACATAATTATCAAGTTTCTATTAACAGATCATTGACATACAGTGGTACCTCGCTTAAAGAGCATAATGCATTCCACGGGATTGCTCTTTAAGCGAAACACTGTTGTAAGTGACAAATTGTGACTTCTGGTGGGGTGGTTTGTGAACCCCGATTTAGTTGTTAAGCGAGTTTTTGGTTGGCCTTTGTTGTTAAGTGAAGCGACCATTCAGAGAAAATTCTGCTCTTTAAGCGAGTTAGTCTCTAAGCAAGGCGCTTAGGTTTTACTGTACCCTTCTAAAATTACTTAACTGTTGACTTAACCAGTTTTCATTAATTTAGTGGGTTTGCTCTAATTGGGACTTGGGTCACTGCTACTAAGCTCATCTTTTGATCCCACCATTAATACTCCCTGTTTGATTTTGATTTCCTTCCATATCTTATCAGGCTTCCAGTCCGTATTGATAAAATGTTCTCATAACTGTATACCTTATCTAGCCGTACTTTTTATCCTTCACCAACACTTTACCTGTTCACCTGTTGGTGCCTTCAGTTACACCACCCTTAGGTCTAGACCTGTGATGGCAAACCTTGGCACTCCAGATGTTCTTGGACTTCAAGTCCCAGAAGCCCAAGCCCCCGTGAATCCACACGAATGGGTTTACTGCGATTCATCCGGCCCGCGCCGCCCTCGTCACTCCTGGAAGTGGAAGTAAAATGCGCCCACACTTCATGTTTTATCCAACCTTTTCTTAGGAGGCAAGTTGACATCTTGAAAATAGAAAAGCAGGCAGACATTTTCCTGTAGTTTCTTATTCAATTCCCACGCTAAAAAATCTACCCACGTCTAATCCTTTCTCAATCTCCAGGCATTAGATTTATCTACAATTCCTTTAATTTGGCCAAACTACGGTCTGTAGGCTGAATCTGGCCCCTGACGCCAGTTCATCGCGCCCACGCCACCCTCATCACTCCCAAAAGCGGAAGTAAAACACACCTGTATGGGTGCATTTTACTTCCACTTCTGGGAGCGATGAGGGTGGTGTGGGCCAGATGAATTGCCATCAGGGGACAGATCTGGCCCACGGGCCATAGTTTCAGCACCCCTGGTTTAAGTAGAGAAAATGGCAGCCTAAAATCTTATCTCCTGTTGCAAAACATATCTGTTGCAAAACAGATTTCAAGGAGCATTTTACTTCCACTTTTGATGGGAGGAACCACGTGACCGGCCCACGGCCCGAAAAGTTTGGGCACCCCTGCTTTAAACCAAATCTTTAGTCATTTGCACAGAATGAAGAAAGCGAGCAGCATTTCTTTCAGAATCACAGGACTTGCTAATGGCAAATTGTGTTTCGATGCTACAGTATCAGGATTTTTCTTCTTCCTTGCAGTAGTTAAATCTTAACCAATCAACAAGGAGAAACAAGATCCAATGAACAGTTCTATTTGAAGGATTTTTTAATTTCTATCTTTGCTTCCCTATGGAAGTTGAGAGCGGGGAAGGCAGAGAATGAGATGGAAGATGTCAAGTTCCATCACATAGCTTGGAAAAGTTCCTTTTTAAACTAGAACTTTCAAATTTTGTTACTGGTGGTGCTGCCAGCAGTAGTCAGAATTTTGTTGTTCAGTCGCACAGTCGATTCCAACCCTTTGCGACCCTATGGACCATTACCTGCCAGGCACCTCTGTCTTCCACCATCATCCTCAGCCAGCCAAGCTCTGTGCCCATTGTGTCTACGATACCTTCCAGCCATCTCATTTTGGGCCGCCCCCTTCTTTTGCCCTCCACCTTACTCAGCATCAAGGCTTTCCTAAAGTGAATCCTCTCTTCTCATTTGAGATCCAAAGTCCTTTAGTTTCATCTTTACTATTTGACCTTCTAATGAGCAGTCAGAGTTGATTTCTTTTAGGATCGACCTATTTGTTCTCGCTGTCCAGGGGACTCTCAAAACTCCTCCAACATCACATCTCAAAGGCATCTATTTTTCTGTGATCAGCTTTCCTAATGGTCCAGCTCTCACAACTATACATTGCCACCAGGAATACCATTGCTTTGACTATACGAATTTTTGTTTGCAATGTGATGTCTCTACTTTTCACTATGTTCCCCAGGTTTCTCATAGCTTGTCTCCCAAGAATCAGTCGCCTTTTTATTCCAATGGCTGGAATTTCCATCTGCAGTGATTTTGGATCCTAAGAAAGTAAAATCTGTCACTGTTTCTACTTCCCCATCTATTTTCCAGGGACTGATAGGGCCTGTTCCATTATCTTGGTTTTCTTGATGTTGAGTCTCAAGCCAGCCTTTGAACTCTTCTTTCAGTCTAAGCAGGGTTTTCTTTAGGTCTTCCTCACTTTCTGCCGTTAGGGTAGTATCATCTGCGTATCTCAAGTTGATGTTTCTCCCAGAAATTTTGATCCCAACTGATTGAAGTCTTTGTTATTCCCTGCAGCTCTTTCTCTCACCCTTTTCTCTAAGAGTCACCCTAAGACAGTGATGGCAAACCTTAGCACTCCAGATGTTCTTGAACTTCAAACTCCTAGGGTTTTTTCCCTAAGCTGGTTGCTTCATTAGATCATTAAATGCATCTACAGCTGCAGTGCTATAAAACAGCTGATGCAGTTGTACATGAGGACTGTTGTGTTTATATCCTAAGGAAGTAGCATCAGCATTGCCATTTTGCTTCCACTACACAGACATGCATCTTTACCAGTTCCAATGCCCAGTGTATTTGGCTGCCTCTTTCACGCTGATCCACTCCCACCCGATGCATTGCTCATTCGTCTTTGTTCTATATAAATAACTGTATCCAAGCCCTTAGTCTGGCTTCCCTTCCTGTAGACCAGGGGGTCCCAACCTTTTCAAGCCAGAGGCCGGATCACGCTCTCTCGTCACCTTCAAGGGCTAGATGGCCATTTTGCCCTACCTGTACGATGGGGCCATTTTGTCCCAACAGCTTTAAAGGGAGGCAATTTTTCTCAAATCCCCTTGGAGGGGGCACTGTTGGCCAAATGTGGCCCATAGGCCTTAGGTTGGGAAACCCCTACTGTAGACAAATCCACATGGACATGAAGTTCCTCAGGGACAAACTGAACAGTGACTAACAAACCTCATTTAATCATCTTCGCCTTGTTCACCTGTAAAGCATGAGGGGAAGCTAGTTAATGTACAGCTGTTTGGTCTATTGTTTACAGTGGCTTAGTTCAAGTCACGTTAATGTATTATAAATGTAATCAGTGGGGAAAAGTCTCATGACGCTTATAAAGCAAATCCTGATCTAGAGAATAGATGTGGTCTATACCAGTTTGTCAATAGACTGGGCCATCAGGTGGGAGGGCCCGACTCTGAAATTCTCATTGGGGTCAGGAAATATCTGTACATTTAGATCCTAACTATCTTGTTATCGCTCAATACACTGGAATTTTCGTTGGGTCATACAATACCCAACAACTTGCTCAATCTCAAGTTCTTTCATCATGGTGGCAAGAGGGTAATTGATTACTTACCCTATTTAGTAAAGCAAGCTAGATGGTTAAATGAGGTTGCCGCTGTCCTGTCCCCTTCGGATCCGTACTGAGTTGGTTTCACCAAGTAGGGCAGCATATAAATCGAATAAATCAATCAAATCAATCCAACAGTGAAAATGTCAAGAGTATGTCTATGCAAAGCCACCATCGTTAACTTTTTAAAAACTGTATAATGAAACCAGTCCACTATTTTCAGCATGAAGGAATAGGAGTTTTTATTCCGTTCAGACTTTCTAAGTACCATATTTGCTGGCTTATAAGACACATCGGAGTATGACACTCCTGTTTTTCCAGGGGTGTGTGTGTGTCTTATACACCGGCAAATATGGTAATTTCAGTTTCTACCAGTCACCGCCACACCTTATGTCTGCATGTCGTATATGCCATGGATTCCGAGGTGTTGAAATGTATCACAAAGGTTCTACTAGATGACAAAGAAATTTGGCTCTTAAACCAAAAAAGAAGTCACCTGCTCAGATTTTCACAACTACATTTTTTTTAAAAAGAGGATTTTACAATCCAATGTGTCTGTTTGCTAGGCATTTAGTATTTTGAAACGCATGCATGTTTAACAAGATGAACCTTCCCAAATGAGCTGAACAAAATAAAAATAAAACATTTGTGTAAAGTATTTTAAAGTTATTTTTTCTAAAAAACCAAAGTTGAAGTTGTACCCGCGGCTGCCGTAAATGCGTTCTACGGCGGGAGGAATCAGGTGACCGGCCCGCTCAATCACGTGACCGGCCAGCAGTGCAAAAGGTTTGCCCACCCATGGCCTAGTTAATACAAATGAACTCATTTGGCAAAAGTTTGACAAGACCAATGCAATGAATCTACGTTGTGTATAATATTAAGCCAGCTTTTCTGTAGTATTGATAGAACTTTGAAGTATTTCTGGTTCTGGTAATACTGCCATCGTGAGTACCTGTGATTTCCCAGTTAACCTTGTGAAGGGCGTCCGTGGCTTTTATTAAATGCAAGGCATTTTCCACATGTCTTTGGGGTTTTTCAAAATGACTTTATGTACCATATAAAATTCTCCACATTTCAACACTTACTACTTAAGTAAATACCACTGCTTGGTATTTGATCAGTGGGGATTTGGCGAGTCAGCTCCTTTGTAAGCAAGACCTACTCTAAGCCTAATAAATCAACGCAACGCACAAAGGAGCTGACTCACCAAATCTCCAATGAACCAGTGGGCCAAATTCTGGCCGTAAAATTCTGGTGCTCTTATTTTATTTATTCTGAAGCTTGTCTTGATAAACCCTGCCCTTAACTTGCATGAATTTTCAGATCATTCTTCAAGCAATGCAGTCCTATCTGCGTCTACCTCATTAATGCAATGAGATTTATTCCCAGATAAAGTTCACTGAAGTAAGAGGAGTGACTTCACACACAATCCAGTCAATGTATGCTAGGGGGCCATAAATGTAAACATACTTAATCCTTTTTTAAAAAAACATACATTTATGGACCTTAAACTTGACATCTAGGTTTGACTATTGTATATATCAGCTAAATATGACCTTACTTAGCTGGTAGCCAAGTTTATCTCGATATTAGGTCATTATTTGATAGGTTAGGACAGGGGTAGGCAACCTACAGCCCATGGGCAGAATCTGGCCTCCAGCGCCAAATAATCTGGCCCTTGCTCCAGCTGCCGCCACCCCATTGGCCGCAGACTCATTTACGGCAGCCATAAACAGTAGGGGGACCACCAGTCCGGGCCCCTCAACTGTCTGAGGGAGCATAACCCGCCCCCCCCTACTGTTTTTAGGATGAACATGAAAGTTAAATGAAACACGTGATAGAAATTCTTAGTGAAATTTTTATTGGACTAACAACACATTTTACCTCTTTTTGGAAAAGTTCTCTTTTAACAAACAAAAAAATCCTATCGTTTCCTTAACAGGAATGGTATTCTAGGCGATGTGAAGCAAAACACTGAGTATCCCCACACAACCAGGATGTTCATTTAGTCCATACGGGCTTTCAGTGTCCGGGTAGTTATCTTGTCTTTCTCACTGAGGAAGAGAAGGGGAAAATATGGTTGAGAATTCGTCGAACAGTGTAAATCTTCATTTCGCCTTCCCTACTGCTCAAGGTGAATAATTTCAGGACCTGGAGTCAACTCTGGCCCTCCACAAGTCCAGTTCTTCAGAAGGAAGAACCAAACCCAGTGATGGCTAATCTTTTATAGACTGAGTACCCAAACACAGAGGCAGAGGAGCGAACTTTGTGCTGGGGGAGGGAGAGAGTGCTCCCATTGGGCTGCTGGGCGGAGAGAACTCTGCTGGTGGGAGGAAGCACTCCCATTGGGTTCCTGGGCTGGGCAAACTGCTGGGGGGAGAAAGCACTCCCATTGGGCTGCTGGGCAGAGGGACTGGGCAAACTATGTGGGGGTGGCAGCATGCGTGCCAACAGAGGGCTGGGAGTGCCATGCGTGTGTGGCATAGGTTCACCACCACTGGCCTAACCCCTTCCACAAGTATAGCTGCCAATTATGTTCTCATTGGTGTCCTCTGGAGTCTGTCCTCACTCTCACCCAGGATTAAAGGGCAAACTAATTGCATCCCTGCTCTGTACGGTATTTCACGGTCTTTATTTCACTGCTCTCAGGAGAACCCCTCTCTCTGCAACTAAGCCAGGGGTGCCCAAAATATGGCCTGGGGGCCAGATGTGGCTCCCGACACCAATTATTCCGGCCCACAAATCCCTCGTCGCTCCTGGAAGTAGAAGTAAAATGCTCCCATATGGGCATGTTTTACTTCCGCTTCCAGGAGTGATGAGGGCTTCGCGGGCCGGATGAATTAACGTCAGGGGCCACATCCGACCCCCGTGTCTTAGCGACCAGCTCCCTGAACCAGGTGATCGGCCTGTGGTCCAAAAAGTTTGGGCACCCCTAAACTAAGCCATGGAGTTTGACTTATTGAACTCCGTACGTTTAGCATTTAGCACAGTATTCCATAACCATTCAGTCTGTACTTACATGACATGGACTACAACACCCATGCCTGACACTGCATCTCTGTCTACTGCATTCAGCATTGCTTGGCCGATGGTTTCAAAGAGCTGATCTGGTCCCTGCATTCAAAGGTTCAAAAAGAGAAATGCTGTTCTTCCAGTTGACTTCAGCTTCACAGCTTACGCCAACATGGTTGAGCAGACGATACCTATAGTAGGTTCGGCAGAAGAGGATGAGACTCTGCTGTCTTCGTGACAGGCTTTGATGGTCTGCAATTTGACAGCAGGATAGGATAGGAAGGGTAGTACTCTTCATAGAGAACATGTGACGAGGTCAGTGGTAGCCAACCGTGGCACTCCAGGTGTTCTAGAACTTCAATTCCCAGAAGCCCTGATCAGCTGACTTGGGCTTCTGGGAATTGAAGTCCAAGAACACCTGGAGTGCCAAGGTTAGCCATCACTGGACTAGGCTGTAGGGCCACATTTGTAAACCTCAACCTGAAGGAACCACTTTTTGCACAGTCAGTACATGGGTTAGAAAAGATCCTAGGGATGAATCCAGCTCTCAAGGGTTTCCAAGTTGGCTTTTTGGGATCCTCCAGATGGCTATACCACCTTCCCTATGTCAACATTGTTTGCAGAGGTTCTCAGCTTCTGGTGTAGCAACTTTCATACCGCCTTCTTGATAGGTGCCCTTAAGTCAGCTCCAACATATGACAACTCTGAATGAGTGATGTACCAAAAGTCCTGTCTATAACAGCCCAACTCAGGTATTATGGCTTCCTTTACAGAATCCATCCATCTAATATTTGGTCTTCCTATTTTCCTGCTGCCTTCAACTTTTCCTACCATGACTGGTTTTTCCCAGCAAGTCTTGTCTTCTCATAACATGCCTAAGACTTAGTTATTAATAGTACCATATATACTCGAGTATAAGCCGACCCGAAAATAAGCTGAGGTACCTAATTTCGACCTGAAAACCCAGGAAAATAGATCGACCCAGCTGCTAGTGAGTTTCAACAATCAAAATACAGTTGTACCTCGCTTAAAGAGCATAATGCGTTCCACAGGATTGCTCTTTAAGCGAGTTTGCTCTTTAAGCAAAACACTATTGTAAGTGACCAATTGTGTGTGGGGGGGGGGATTGCGAACTCCGATTTATTTGTTAAGCGAGTTTTCGGTTGGTTTTATTTGTTAAGTGAAGCGAACATTCAGAGAAAATTCTGCTCATTAAGCGAGTTACTCTTTAAGCGAGGCACTCTTTATGAGAGGTTTGACTGTACATGAAAACATGTTAAAATTAATTAAATTTTTGGCACATCTCAATCCAACGCGGTCTTGGGATCCTTGTGGTCATTGACCCGAGTATAAGCCGTTTCCCCTTTGGGGGGCTCATTTTTGGGACTGAAAGTCTTATACTTGAGTATATACAGTAAGCTAAAATACTTACATACACACAAAGTGCGTATTTTTGACTCTATTATCTTCTGCTGGAATACCTTACCTTGGATACAGTGGTACCTTGAATTACAAATGGCCCAAGGTACGAATTTTTATGGACCAGATTAATTGGTTTTCAATGCATTCCTATGGGAAACCATGTTTCAAGTTATGAATTTTTGTTTTCAATGCATTCCTATGGGAAATTTGAGTTACAAATTTTTCATAAAATGAAAAATGACTTGGAACGCATTAAATTTGTAACTCGAGGTACCAGTGTACCTAGGAGTCACTATTCAGTGAGGCGTCCGCGCACTGGCAGACCTTTCCGCGACGACATTCCGCACTTGCAAATGGACCTGAGAAATCAAGTCCATCTGCATGGGGTTTTTTAGCCATTTGGATATCACGTTACCCGCTGGCTAGGCGAACCAGCTCCTGCCAACCTAGCAGTTTGAAAGCAAGAAATTGCAAGTAGATAAATAGGTACCACCTCAGTGGGAAGGTAAACAGCGTTCCATGCACTCCAGTGTTGACGCATGCCTGCCACATGTCCACGGAATCATCCGCAGGCAGCGCTGGCTCTTTGGCTATAAACAGAGATGAGCACTGAACCCTAGAGTCAGATACGGCTGGCCTTCAAGCAAGGAGAACCTTTACCTTTCATCATTGACAAGAGATGGGCAACGCTGCCTAGTTAGACCACTCAAGCATCCCCGTGCCCCAACAAGTCTCTCACCTAGTGGGGAACTGTTGGAATCATTATCAAAAACTGACCTAAAATTGAATTAAACATTTGGTTTGAAAGAGACCATGCAAGGTTAAGGCTTATGGGTAAAAGTGCTTTGAATCCTGCCTGCAAGTAGCAATCTTGAACTTCTGAAGCACATTCATCCAAATGTACTTCGAATCCTGCTTCAACTCTTCATGCCAAACTCACAAGGGTTTCTCTCTATGACAGCGATGGCGAACCTTGGCACTCCAGGTGTTCTTGGACTTCAATTCCCAGAAGCCCAAGTCTCTGTGAATCCACACGGTTCGCCATCATGGATCTAGGGCAGAGCAGGTCAGCAGGGTTTCTACAGGAAAGAGTCTCATTATCCTACACACCAGTTTCCAAACACATCTGAACAGGCCTTCCAGTGGGCTCCCCAACACACATGGGCTCCCCAATCAGCAGCCACCGCTCCTCAAGCTTTCGCCACCCCAAAGGCATGCTAGAGGCACCTTCATCCGGTGACCTCCTGTCAATTGTGCGCTCATCTTACCATATCCGGCTCCCAGAGAGACTCACACATGCCATACATCTGCTCCGAGCAGGTCCCGCTGACCACAAAGTCATCTGTGGTCATTGGGCAGCCGATCAAGTCTAAGGAGCAGACAAAAGGTTTATACGTCACGGGATCCAAGCCAGCTATCACTGGTTCTGTGTAGTAAGGCCCAAACCTATAAATGGCAAGAAAAATATATTACATATTCATTATTTCAACAAATTGCAATGTACCATATATACTTGAGTATAAGCCGACCTGAATAGAAGCCGAGGTACCTAATTTTGACCTGAAAACCCAGGAAAATAGATTGACGTGATTATAAGCTGAGGGTGGGAAATGCAGCAGCTGCTAATGAGTTTCTATAACCAAAATACATGGAAAATATGGTAAGATTAATTAAATTGTTGGCAAAACTCAATCTGGCAGGGTTCTGGGACCCTTGTGGTCATTGACCTGAGTATAAACTGAGTCACATTTGGGCGGCTCAGTTTTTGGGGCTAAAGAAACTGGCTTATACTCGAATATATACGGTACATGTGATGATAAAATGCAATTAAGAATTATTATGAACCATCTCTAAATTGAACCAAATTTTAGGAACATGAAAATGTACCCTATCAAAATCTCCCCTGAGATCACTACATAGATTTAGTTTCAGCTTAGAATCTGTCTGAAATTTAGATACCTCAGAATAGGAATGAATTTCTGCTCCTATTCTTATGCAGAGCAGAGGCCAGCAAAGTGTGTCCCTCCAAGAGGCTGGTGAACTGCAATTCCCATAATTTCTAGCCAGCATTGCCCATGGAGGAAAATGCTAAAACCTGCACTTCCACCACATCTGGAGAAATGTTTCCCAACCTTTAGTTTCTGGACTTCAATTCCCAGAAACCTAAGTCACTTCCCCAAAGCACTGATCAGCCAATGTACTAACTTAGACTTCTGGGAATTGAAGACCACCAGTGGGGTGTGGGCCCCACATTGGGAAATGCCAATCTGGAGGGTTGCACTCTGCCCACCCCAATCCAGAGCTACATTTGAGGTGGTTGGCTGGTGGCTAACCCTGTCTTTAGGTATGCCTTTCCAAATCAAGGAATCCATGACTCACAAGAAACAAATGACCCACTCATACTTTAATCATAAATTCTAGCAACACAAGTATACTCTACATTCTAGGACTTATCTTCAGTTCAGTCCTCACTATTTATCTATCAGCAGCAAATCAATTACAGTAATACCTCATATAACATTAGTATCGAATAACACGAAAATCGCATAACATCAAGGAATCTGGGGGGAAGAATTGCATCAGATAACATTAAGATCCTATGGGATGCTTCAGATAACAACCGCGAAAGCCTGTGTGGTTACAATGTATCTCTATGGATCCCATAGAGGATCAGCTAACACTAAAAATCATATAACACGAAGACTTGTGGAACCAGGTTTTAGTGTTATATGAGGTTTTACTGTATTCCGGAAATAAGTCTAGGGATCAGAGACATGTATTATCCCCTGTCCTACTAAAGCTTTAAGTTCCTTTAGATACTAGCTGGCTTCACTCCAGCATCATGGATGGTTGATTATTTACCGTCTTTCATACAGGAGGTTGGACACCATGCTCATCAGGGTCTGTGGTTTGATTTGTCTGCCTTCTTTTAGCTCGTAGAGATTCAGTCGGAACTTGAGTCTTTGGGCACTGGAAGCAAGGACAAGAATTAGTGTAAAATCCATTTTCTGCCTTAATTTTAAATATCCCTTTAGTAGTCCTTTTGCTTGAATAGGCACACGTGGATGTCTCAAGATATACTGGGCATGCTTGCAAAGAACAATAAGCCAGCATTTCCCAAAAACCTATTATCAGTTTATGCTATTCCTTTGCTCCTGCTTCATTCCTGCATGCTACTGTGACTACTAAATAAACTAGAATGGATTTCCTTAGCATGTCATCTAAATCAGGGGTGCCCAAACTACGCCCTGCAAGCTGGATCCAGGCCTCACACCAATTCATCCGGCCCATGAAGCCCTCATCGCTCCTTGAAGCAGAAGTAAAACGCACCCGAAAGCTCACAATATAATTAATCCAGCCCTCGTTGCTCCTGGACGGACACGTCTTAGTCGCTCCTGGACAGGCGCATTTTACTTCCACTTCCGGGAGCGACAAGGGCTTCACGGGCTGCATTAATTATATTGCTACTGTGAGCTTTCGGGTATGTCTTACTTCAGCTTCCAGGAGCGATGAGGTCTTCATGTGCTGGATGAATTGGCATTGGGCCTCGATCCGGCCCCCAGGCCATAGTGACCAGCCCCCTGAACCACGTGACTGGCCCACAGCCCAAAAAGCTTGGGAACCCCTGATTTAAATCATGGATTTTTTTTTTTTCAAATTGATGCTCCTAATCAAGCAAAGACTTGAAAACATGAACCAAGTCTTAATTGTAATATTAGCTTGGGAGGTGACTAACAAGTTAGGATGCCCAGTCCAGGATACTAAACCAAATATTCTAGTGCAGGGGTTCCCAAACTTTTTGCGCTGCAGGCCAGACCATGTCCCCTGGACAGCTGAACAGGCTAGTCATGTGGTTCTTCCCCCCTGTAAATGCTGCCATAAAATGCATCCATGGGTGCATTTACAGCAGCGTGTATGGCAGGCATGGGCGTGTTTAGGCACGTGTAAGGTCATTTTACGGCTGTCGTAAACACGTCCGCTTCCAGCAGTAGTGAGGGCAGTAGTGGGCTACATGAAATAGTGCCGTGAGCCAGCCTGCAGGTTGACCACCCCTGTGCTAATTGACAAAGTCACTTCAGATTTAAAGGCTCTCTCCACAGCCTCTGTGATGCAGAAAATCATTGCTTAATCCAAATGTTTCTTGGCTTCTCGCTCCCTCTTTTAAAAATGTTTAAATATATCAAGTCTCAACATTCAATAACACATTCCTAAAGCATAACAGTACTTGATCTGATTCGAAATACAATCCAAACTAACTGTTCTAGCAGTAAAAAAAAAGTAGCTTCATTTTCAAGAAAAATTCAGGATGTCAATATTTTGTTTTTTTGCAAATGTAAAAAGATGTCTCTGAATACTTAAGCCATACCGGCAGACAAGTGATCTGTGGCAGGTGGTAACAATTTAGGCTTTTTAAAAAACTGACCCCTCAAATCTATCAACCTGGGCCATCCACTTAGAATTCAATAACAAAGGTGCCTCTGAGCATATTTGAAGCATAGAAAATTATTTTCAGCATCAGAGCTGAACTGAATTCACAGCCCTTACACCAGGGGTTCCAAATCTTTTCAAGCCGGGGACCGGGTCATGATCTCTCAGTCAGCTTCGAGGGCCGGACGGCCATTTTTCCCTGCCTGCACAATGGGGGTGGTGATGGCCATTTTGTCCCAACAGCTTCAAAGGGGCAGCTATTTTGTTTCTCTGGTGCCCTTGGATGGGGGGGCACATGAAATGGTACCAGAGGGCATATCCAGCCCATGGGTCTTAGGTTGAGAACACCTGTCATACACTCTATAGTCCACTCCTGGTTATGCCAAACTTTCAGCATTTTAATAGCTTAATTTAGATAGAAAAATCATATTTTTATTGTTACTGATAAACAACTGGGACTAAGAAACACCCACCAATTTACTGCAAACCATTCAGAGATCATTGAATACAGATCTTTCTTCTGTGGTTACTTACATGTCCATTTCATTGCATCTTACTTGACCCTATAATCAAGGGGGAAGTCAGCCAGCTCATCAACATAGTTGATGGAGACAACTACAGAACTCTAGTCAACCTTGCTTTTCTGTTATTTCCTTAAGCTGGGGGTGCCCAAACTTTTTGGGCCGTGGGCCGATCACCTGGTCCAGGAGCGACGAGGGCTTTGTGGGCCGGATGAATTGACATTGGGGGCTGCATCCGGCCCCCGGGCCATAGTTTGGGCACCCCTGCCTTATGTTTTCTAGCAATCATGCCATGTGTGTGTCAATTACCCTGTTGGAAAAAAAAACTGGTGTTGAAGGGAGGGGGGGAATAGCCATGAAAGACTAGTCATACGTCCTCGGTAGAACTCCAGTGGTAATTTCCCACCATTCTACCATAATGTCCTTGGACCGCGGAGGAAATACTTACACAGTCTGTACATCTGTGGCAAGCCCAGCCAAACCAATGTATAGCCTGTCTCCCATTGGGAAGATTTTCTGAAAGTCTGTAGTCACCATCTGAGCTTGAATGCCAAACCTTCGATCAGCAGCAATAGCCACACAGTTTTTCCCCTTCATGGCCATGACGGCCCCTCCGTTGTAGGACATAATCGACTACAAAAGGAGAAAAGAGGAGCTGATTGAATGATCAATCAAAAATTTTATACCGTATATACTCGAGTATAAGTCAGGTTTTTTATCCCCCCCCCCCAAAAAAAAAAAAAAAAAGAAGGTCCAAAAATGGGACTCAAATTATACTTGGGTCAACATACTAAAAAACATACCAGCACAAATGTCTAAATTAATTAATTTTACCATATTTTCATGTAGTTTAATTATTGAAACTCACTAGCAGCTGCTGCATTTTCCACCCCCGGCTTATACTCAGGTCAATCTATTTTCCTAGTTTTAGAGGTCCAAATTAGGTACCTCGACTTATATTCGGGATGACTTATAGTCAAGTATATACAGTACCGTATATACTTGAGTATAAGCAAAGTTTTTTAGACCCAAAAATGAGCCCCAAAAAGGGGGACTCGGCTTATACTCGGGTCAATGACCACAAGAGTCCCAAGACCATTCCGGATTGAAATGTGCCAACAATTTAATTAATTTTACCATATTTTCATTACTGAAACTCACTAGCAGCTGCTGCATTTCCAACCATCAGCTTATACTCGGGTCAGTCTGTTTTCCTGGGTTTTCAAGTCAAAATTAGGCATCTCGCCTTATATTCGGGTTGGCTTATACTCAAGTATATACAATAAGGTCCCCCCCCCCAATGAGATAGAGATTTTTCAAAACTATACAACTTTTTACACAGTGAAAACTATGTTAATATGAATACAGGGCTCTTGTTTTTCATTTACTGTTTGTATGCTACACGCAATGTAGAGGCAACACTTTAGAGCAGTGGTCCAGTGGTGGGATGTCAAAATTTTTACTACCCCACCATGACATCATCACAGTGTGGGCGGAGCTAACATCATGTCATCATGCTGTGGGTGGAGCCAAAGAAAAATAAAATAAAAATAACCACAACACAAACCCAAGGAGGCTGTGGATACGCGCCAAGCACTGTAGGCGTGCATGCATACCAAGTGCTTGGTGCGCGTGGACAGTGGGGGAACCAGTGAAAAGGTAAGCCCCGAAGGTGGTTCCCCCCAAAAGCTGCTACCGGTTCTCCAGGACACTGGGAAAAGTTACTGCCGGTTCCGGCGAACTGGTGAGAACCTGTTACATCCCATCACTGTCCGGGACACTGGGAAAAGTTACTACCAGTTCTAGCGAACTGGTGGGAACCTGTTACATCCCATCACTGGTGCTCATCTGTTTATAGCCGAAGAGCCAGCGCTGTCTGCAGGCGTCTACGTGGACACGTAGCAGGCACGACTAGACACCGGAGGCCACGGAACGCTGTTTACCTTCCCCCACCCAAGTGGCATCTATTAATCTCCTTGCAATTTCTTGCTTTCGAAGTGCTAGGTTGGTGGCAGGAGCTGGGGCAGAGACGGGAGCTCACTCCGCCGTGCAGTGCTCGGGTCTGCTGACCTGCCGAACCTTCCAGTCAGCGTCTTAACCACTAGAGCTACTGCAGTCCCTAGGATTTGATGTGACACACATATATATATATATATATACACTTCGAAAGCAAGAAATTGCAAGTAGATAAATAGGGAAGGTAACAGCGTTCCATGCACTCCAGTGTCTAGTCATGCCTGCCACATGACCATGGAAACGTCTGCAGGAGCAGACAGCGCTGGCTCTTCGGCTTTGAAACAGAGATGAGCACTGACCCCTAGAGTCGGATACGACTGGCTTTCGAGCGAGGGAAACCTTTACCTTTCATACGTGTAATGGCTGTTGCTACTTTCATTATTGCCTCCGCAGGGAAAGCCAGACCTCCCTAATGCCTTGCCTAGCCGTGGCCTTCCCACCCCACCCCGGGAATCCCATCCACAAGACCCGGGTAGGCAGGGGGGACCTCCCGACCTCCCCGCGGACCCACCATGATGACGGTTCGTGGGCGACGCTTCCACCGCGCGGCTCCTCCACCTTCTCCCCGGGGGCTCCTTCCGCCGATGCTGCTAAGCCCCGCCTTAAGCCGACGCGATTGGGTCAGCCGAGAGGTGTCAATTAAGAACCCGCTTCTCCTAGTGGTTGGCGGCACAGGAAGTGAAGAGTCATGGTGTTTTGCCCATAGAGGAAAGGAAAGAGGTGACCACTCTCTTAACTGGAGGAGTCATTTCCGGCCTTACTTGTCTTCTTCGCCTCCTGCGAGAAGAGACCATAGAAAATGAATGGAGAAATAAAGAGTACTGAGGAAGAGTGGCCACTCGTCTATTTTGGGGAGGGGGGAGTCCTCCATCTGAAAGGCAGCCAGAGGGGCAGTCCTCTATTTCAGGGGTGCCCAAACTACGGCCCAGGGGCCACATGTGCCCCCCCCCCCGACGCCAATTCATCCAGCCCACAAAGCCCTCATTGCTCCCGGAAGCAGACCTGCCGCCTTCCAGTCAGTGTATGGGTGCGGTTTACTTCCCCTTCTGGGAGCGACAAGGGCTTCGTGGCAGTGGTGGGATGTCGAAAATTTTACTACCCCACCGTGATGTCATCACAGTGTGGGAGGAGCTAACGTCATGACATCATGATGTTGTGGGTGGGGCAAAAGAAAAATAAATAAATAATAAAATAATTAAATAAAATGGGTGCCCAAACTACGGCCCAGGGGCCACATGTGCCCCCCCCCACGCCAATTCATCCAACCCACAAAGCCCTCATTGCTCCCGGAAGCAGACCTGCCGCCTTCCAGTCAGTGTATGGGTGCGGTTTACTTCCGCTTCTGGGAGCGACGTGGCAGTGGTGGGATGTCGAAAATTTTACTACCCCACCGTGATGTCATCACAGTGTGGGAGGAGCTAACGTCATGACATCATGACGTTGTGGGTGGGGCCAAAGAAAAATAAATAAATAATAAAATAAAAATAAGCGTACACACACATACCTCAGCCCGCCCGCCCACCCACAACACAAATCCGTAAATAAATAAATAAATAAAATAAAAATTACATTAAAATACACCCACCCACCCAAACCGGCTACCAAGCCTTTTTAGGAACCGTGGTAGTATGCCAACATAGGTAAAGGTATTAAATACACATTAAAATACACACAGACACACCACATCCAAAGGTGAGTCACTTACCCTGGAGAGCAGGTTGTAGGGAGCTTCAGGCTAGCAGCTTTTCTTCCTCCTCCCCGCTTGGGAGGACAGCAAGTAGGCCATGCATACGCACCAAGCACTGTAGGAGTGCATGCACACCAAGTGCTTGGCGCACATGCGCAGTGGGGGAACCAGTGAAAAGGTAAACCCCGAAGGTGGTTCCTCCCAAAAGCTGCTACCGGTTCTCCGGGACACTGGGAAAAGTTACTACCGGTTCTGGAGAACTGGTGAGAACCTGTTACATCCCATCACTGCTTCGTGGGCTGGATGAATTGGCGTCGGGGCCCACATCCGGCCCCCAGGCCATAGTGATCAGCCCCCTGAACCACGTGACCGCCCCATGGCCCAAAAAGTTTTGGGACCTTTATTAGAACATGTCCTCTATTTCAAGGTCGGTCCAATACAAGTCTGATTTGCAGATTCTTCTTTCATGTCCAAATCAAACTTTGGACTGCCAAAATGAAGCCATTTTCTTGGCTTCGTTGTTGGCCAACATTAAATCATCAGTACATGTTTTTAGTAGTATTAACTGCCAGACCAGCAAATGACCCAGATTCTGTATCTTTCCATGTTCACACAGTTTGACATCTGCAAGCAGCCCCTATTTGAACATGTTGGTCTCGAATTTAGTGAAGGAGTTGTCAATCTTTTAAAGCCAGGTCACACTCCCTCAGACAGGCTTGGGGGTCGGACAGCCATTTTGCCCTTCATCCACCACACAGCATTTCCTGGTGTGCTGGAGGTGGTGGTGGGCCACATGAAATGGTGCCACAGGCCACATCTGGCCCACGGGCCGCAGGTTGAGAACCCTTGATTTAGTGACTCCAACCCTAAACCTATTCAGGGTTCTCCAAGTGATGTAGGGAAGGTCAAGTTCCTCAACTATATCCACCTTTAATGTTGTTCCTTGTTCAATAAGCTCCTTCCTCCATCTTCTAATTTGGTTTTGCTCTCATGGACCCTTAAGAGTATTTGTTCTTGCCATAAAGCTGTTCCTGGGTTTGAGCCTGCAGACTTGAGGCTTATATCCATTCAGAGGATATTGAGGGTTATTCTCATGTTCAGTTCTCTCAGCATCCAGTGCTACTTTTTATCTTAGCTGGAGTGATACCAACAAGAGGATATATTTTCTCAACTGGTGTAAGTTTGAAGCATCCTGTCACTATACGTATTGCTTAATTAACAGCGATGTCAACTTGTCTGATTTGCAGATAAAGCAATGGCTTGGATTTACCCGGACAGCTAACTTAGCAGGCTGACAGATCATCTGGTCATTCTCTTTCCCAGTCATTGGGAAGTACTGAGATTTATTTATTTATGGTAGATTATAAGAAATCATTATTTCATACTGGATCTGTACATGTAATCAGCACATGCAATTTTTTGCAAATTAGTTTGGGGACATATCTCCACACTTCAGCATCCACCCTAATTTTCAGGGTTCAAAAAATGCCTGCCTTAATAGATGTTGAATCTACCCCTGAGATAACAAAGGGTGCTCACATGGGCCCACAAGACACCCCTTTGGGATATATACTCTTTAAAGTCCCAGATAGCTGAAGAAGTAAATACTGTAAATACATTTTGTGTCAGAAATTACTCTGGGTTGAAAGGATTTTTACTGGAGACACTCACCTTAGGGGATGCCTGAATGAGACTCCTTTCATGTCCCCAAGATCCCTTGCGCAGCACTTGGGTACTGAACCCAAACTTTCCAGTCTCCAAGCTCAGCGCCTTAACCACTAGTTTTAACCACTAAGCCACTGCAAATAGTGGAGAAATGCACCATGCTGACTTGATTGAATTCATTGCCTCTAGTCAATGTCATCTTGTAAAAGACATGACAGCTGCCAAACAGCCTACCCTATACAATATACTGTACTAGACTATAAGTCGTCCCGAATACTGTATAAGTCGAGGTACCTAATTTGGACCTCTAAAACTAGGAAAATAGATTGACTCGAGTACAAGTCGGGGGTGGAAAATGCAGCAGCTGCTAGTGAGTTTCAGTAATTAAAATACATGAAAATACAATAAAATTAATTAATTTATACATTTGTGTGGTTATTTTTTTTAATGTTTACATTGACCCGAGTATAAGTCAAGTCCCATTTTTGGACCTCATTTAAGGGGCTAGAAATGAGACTTATGCTCAAGTATATACAGTAATTAACCAAGATGGTTCAATAAAGTATTGCATATTGGATGTTATTTTATTAGGTCCGTATGTCTGTTTAGCTCGACGAATAGGATGATAAATTTGCTGTTCGTAGGTATATTGCAATATTTGAGACCTCAAAAACCTGATGTGCTAGAAAAAAACGGATTCCCGATTTGGAATCAGCACCTCAAAATTACCTTAGAATCGTTCATGCCAGAAAAATTGTGTTGACCAGTCACTAATTTTATCACTATAATTCTATAACTGACTCGCACCAACATGCGGTCAGAAATGACAATTGGGTTGGCCAAGAGCATAAAAATGTGGTGTGAGAGAGCAAATCTGAGATCATATTTGTAATCAGCAGCCTGAAATTAGTATAAAAAACAACTGCAAAAGCTCATGCCAGGAAAAAAAAAGATTTTGTATAGCTGTGTTATTTCAGTATTCCTGAGGTTTTCAACTCTCGCTGAAACCTTAGTCTTATTCCCTGTATCACTCCAGTCCAAATATTTTTAATCAGATCCTGGCAAATAGATTAAGTTCCATAGCTGGTGTCTATATTTGGATAGTCAGGCAAAAATAAAAAGAAAGCACAAAAAGAAAAAATGTTGCAGCACTTAAGAGACTACTGTATTTCAATGAGAGGTTTTAATGTGACAGTTATGCTTCAGTGTGAGGTGCTAAGATAGTACAATGCATAACAGCAAGGGCTAAGGCAAGGCTTAGCAGCACCAGTGGAAGACATCCTATTGAGAAGGTGGAGGAGCTGTGTAGATGAGGGCAGGGGATATTTAAATTTGCAGCACATAAAAGACCATTCTATGTCAATGTGAGGCTAATATATTTTAACATCTGAAGAAGTGGACGTATGTGCAGAAGCTCATACTGAATTATAACAGTTCTTTGGGTACTTTCAACATTGTTATTTTTCTTTTCATAGAATTTTTGTCTGGATATGCCAGCTCGTGCCAACCTAGCAGTTTGAAAGCAAGAAATTGCAAGTAGATAAATAGGGACCACTTAGGTGGGAAGGTAACAGAGTCCCGTGCGCTCCGGTGTCTAGTCATGCCTGCCACATGGCCACGGGAACGTCTGCAGAAGCAGACAGCACTGTCTCTTCAGCTTTGAAACAGAGATGAGCACTGAACCCTAGAGTCAGATATGACTGGCTTTTGAGCAAGGGAAACCTTTACCTTTACCTATGCTTGTACAAACTAACATAGTTAAATCTTTAAAAGTTATATAGGGACAGATCAATTTAGATTCTTATGGAAAAGCCCATTTGAAATCTTTCCAATGTCTGCTTCCATGGTTCCATTAACAAACTAAGATGACAATATTTATTTGATCCTATCAGAGTGTCTGATAAAGTCTGTGAAGTCTGTGAAAGGATGAGTGCTGGAAAAAGTATACTCAGGAAAAAATACTGTATCAGGAAAAATTATTTGGATTCAGGTATAAAAGATGGCAATCTAATGTCTCAAACCATTTAGTTACATTGTTTATTTACCTTATTGAATGGTCCACCAAGACAGGGACGGAAAGTATGCTACATTCATACTAAAATCATGCTGCCTTTCATATAAGGCAACTCTTCTTCTTCTTCTTCTTCTTCTTCTTCTTCTTCTTCTTCTTCTTCTTCTTCTTCTTCTTCTTCTTCTTCTTCTTCTTCTTCTTCTTCTTCTTCTTCTTCTTCTTCTTCTGCCATATCCAATTCTGAATATTGGCGATCATCATGGTGATCAGCCATGAAGATTGTCCTGAGAACAATATAATGCAGTGGCCTTCCATGTGCCTTCCTCATTGCAGCATGACACCCATACCACTGATCCAGTTCTGCAAGTCACTTTCTGGTCTTGAGCCCTTTTGGCACACAACTGGCTTTGGCAAAGGTGACCTTTATCTTACTTTAACTGGAGCACTAAGAAGTTGGAAATAAAGCAGTGCTAGAGTTCTCCAGGCCTCTTCATCAAGCAAAGATGGCGTAAAATTAGGGGACAACATGAATGGTCCAAAAATGGGGCCAGATGGTTCTTTAAACTGAACAGCCACCTAGGACAGATGGAGTTTTAAGAACCTTCTTCTTCTTCTTCTTCTTCTTCTTCTTCTTCTTCTTCTTCTTCTTCTTCTTCTTCTTCTTCTTCTTCTTCTTCTTCTTCTTCTTCTTCTTCTTCTTCTTCTTCTTCTTCTTCTTCTTCTTGTACCATATCCAATTCCAAATATTGGTGATCATCATGGCGATCAACCATGAAGGCTGTCCTGCAAATATAATGCAGTGGGCTTCCATCTGCCTTCCGCATCACAATGTGACAACTGTACCACTGCCCTCCATCAAGATGGATTCAAGTGGGATTTAATCCACTTGGGGACCATCATCCTTTCCTGTGGACTTTGGCACCCAAGGCCATTAGTCTTTGGGGATGTCAGGTTAGTTAACCGCCACCTGACAATCAGCACTGTGTCACTGGCAGTATGGTCTATTCTATTACCACAGCAAGATAACCTGGCCAGACTTGGAATGATAAGGTGACTGGTAAAAAATAATAGCCAATGAAAAGACACTGTTTTGGCTACCATTAGAAACTTGAAGCTTAAAATTGAGCTGTCAAGGGATGTTCCATTCTCTGTGCAACTTCTACTACAATTACAAAATCTTCAAACTCCTTTCTTGGCAACTTGTTCACCATCTGGCTAAAAGGGCTCTTCTTCCTCTCCCCATTATTACCTTTTATGTACTGGCCCCCTTTTTAGTGGCTCAGATAAATTGGAACAATTCAAAAACTGGAGGGAGAAGGTTTTAATTAGACACAGAGATCTTTGCATTGATAACATCTCATAGAGCCAGACTGATCACACTGTTAGTCCTAAATGCTGGATGGGTTGGCTGCCAAAATCCTGGTTCTAATTTCCACTTCTGGTGGATTGATAATAATATAGGCCTTTCCTAAGAGTCTGTTTTTTTAAAAAAAAATATAGTAGGAATAATAAGTCAGATGGTGGCTCTGTTTACACCATTAAGTTTGTTTTCCTTTTATTTAAATAAAAATGCATTTGATCTCCATGGTTTGCATAATGTCTAGACAGATGATTGTAAAAAAGCTGAAAATGTCCCTTGAGGATATATCAATGGTATAGGGATATTTGGAACATTATACTCATAGAATGGCTGACTGAATATGGACTCATATTCCTAGAATGCACTCAAAATAATACTTCTCAGAAACTCAGTTCCCTTGTTTTAGCTATTTTAATAAGAACAGTGAAACTTCACAACCACCCTCAATTCACGTCAACTTCTGAATGATTGCCATAAAATCAGATGCAACTTGATAGCCCATAGCTTCAACAAGAAAAAAGTGTGTGTCAACACTGATGAACAAATACTGTACTATATTTAAAACTGCATTTGGAATGTTCTACCACAGGGTTAGGCAACCTACATCCCATGGGCCGGATCTGGCCTACGTCACCAAATAATCTGGGGCCTGTCTACACTCCAGCCGCTCCAGCCAGAATCAGCCACACATATGTTTATGGCAGCCATAAATGGAGGGGGGAACCATCAGTCCAGCCCGCTTAATTGTCTGAGGGAATGTGACCTGGCCCCCGACTTTAAAAAGTTGGCAACCCCCAGTCTAGCATCACTGTCCTTAGAACACTGACATGTTTACAAGACTTGTCTGGAGAAGAGTCTCCTTCATCTTGGAAAGCCTGGTGAACAATGCATAGAGAAGAACAGCAGAATCTGCAAAGAAACTCCTCCCTGCAAAGGGAAAAATGTATAAATGAAGTCAAGGATGAAAGTTTTAAAGGAATCTGGACTGTTCGTTCTTCTTTTGACATTATTCTCAGCCACTTTTCTACCAGCTAACATGAAATAGCTTCTGCATTATTTTAATTTTGACTTGATATTCTTTCATTAGAGTATTAACTTGATATGTGTTCAGAGTGGCCTATTAGTACCGGCAAGCTGACCAGTCAAGGACTCTGAATAAAAGCATGCTGAAAACGGTTTCTCTCAGCCTACATGTAATGGAAACTTGTTTATGGAGAAGTACATTTCTGAGTTGTGCAAAACCTTTATTGGATCACTAAAATATGACAAATAAGGTAATCTTTGGTGTTCTCCAGAACTCTTGTTCAGGCTCTAAAGTTCAGTTATTAGTCCAAAAACTTGGCCAGATATGATGCCCATGGTTCCTAAAAGACTTGTCTGACCAGGTTATCCTGCTATGGTAATAGAGTACACCACACTGCCAGTGACTCAATGTTGAGTGTCAGGTGGTGGTTAACTAACCTGACAACCCTGAGGACTAGCAGCCTTGGCAAAGTCCACAGGGAAGGGTAATAGTCCCCAAGAGGATTAAATCCCACATGAATCAGTCTTGATGAAGGGCAGCAGCCTCATCAATACTAGCCTGGGGCTGATGAGGACTTTGCATACCAAAAGGGCTCAGGGTCAGAAAGGGACTCGTGGAACTGGATCAGTGGTATGGGTGTCATGCTGCAATGCAGAAGGCAGATGAAAGGCCACTGCATTATATTCACAGGACAGTCTTCATGGTTGATCGCCATGATGATTGACAATTTTCGGAATCAGATACGGCACAAGAAGAAGAAGAAGAAGGTTCTTAAAACTCCATCTGTCCTAGGTGGCTGTTCAGTTTAAAGAACCATCTGGCCCCATTTTTGGACCATTCATGTTGGCCCCTAATTTTACTCCATCTTTGCTTGATGAAGAGGCCTGGAGAACTCCAGCACTGCTTTATTTCTAACTTCTTAGTGCTCCAATTAAAGCAGGGGTGCCCAAACTTTTCAGGCCTTGGGCCAGTCACGTGGTTCAGGGAGTTCATCACTATGGCCCGGGGGCCAGATCCGTCCCAGATGCCATTTCATCCGGCCCACAAAGCCCTGGTTGTTCCTGGAAGTGGAAGTAAAATGCGGCCGTACGGGCTCATTTTATATCCACTTACAGAAGTGACGAGGGCTTAATGGGCCAGATGAATTGACATTGGGGCCAGATCCGGCCCCAGGCCATAGTTTGGGCACCCCTGAATTAAAGTAAGGTAAAGGTCGCCCTTGTGAACGCCAGTTGTATCTGACTCTAGGGTTCACTGCTCATCTCTGTTTATAGCCAAATATCCAGAGCTGTCTGCTTCTGCAGACATTTCCGTGGACACGTGGCAGGCATGTCTAGTCACCTGAGTGCCAATTAAAGTATTGCCCATCTAAGACTTTGTTTCTATAACTGGAACACATTGCTATATTTTTCTTTCTATATTTTGAAAAAACAGACCTTTGGTTCAAAATTCCCTTTTTCCCCTTTAGGAGGTGTATTTCCCCATCACACGCATTACCCATCAGTAGACGTTTACTGGAATGTAAATCCGATCATGAAAGTCAGGTTGAGGGGGAGAAAAACACATCCTGTAAAGAAAACAAAGACGTCCCTGGGTGGGCTCGAACCACCAACCTTTCGGTTAACAGCCGAACGCGCTAACCGATTGCGCCACAGAGACAAGCTGTATAGAGGTGCTTCTCGAAACATAGCTAACCTAAACTTCGAAAATGGTTTCGCTATTTGCCTCTGGGGGCGGTGCAGACGCCAAGGAAAGAAAAGGTTTCGGAAGACCTCGAAACAGGAGCGGCTTCGGAGCAGTGTGGCTCGCCGTATACAGGACAATCGTGTCTCTCACTCTTCCACTAGAGCAAGAGTGCCCAAACTACGGCCGGGGGGCCGGATGTGGCCCCTGACGCCAATTCATCTGGCCTGCGTTTTACTTCTGCTTCCAGGAGCGACGTGGGCCAGATGAATTGGTGTCAGGGGCCAGATCTGGGCTCCATAGTGATTGGATCCCTGAACCACATGACGGCCCCCCCCCCCAAAATAAGTTTGAGCACCCCTGCACTAGAGTCTGTTCCAGAGTGGCTACCACTGATCCAAAGTGTGATTTTGCGTGTCCCAGAGCTGGATGAACCTCACAATGTCAGGGATACGATTTTTGTTTCACCTGCCTTATCCAACACACACACACACACACACACACACACACACACACACACACACACACACACACACACACACACACACACACACACACACACACACACACACACACACACACACACACACATTCCTTACAGCTTCTCATGTTTTCAATGAACCATAGAGGGCTGAACTGGCTTTTAACACACACACACACACACACACACACACACACACACACACACACACACACACACACACACACACACACACACACACACACACACACACATCCATTCCTTACAGCTTCTCATGTTTTCAATGAACCATAGAGGGCTGAACTGTCTTTTAAAGTGGTAAAAGTGCGGGGTGGCCCTGTCTGCCCCACACCGTTATGACTGGCAGCAAAATATTAGCCGCGATTAAGAGGTTGGTCAGTAGTTCAAGCCCCGAGTGCTGCATGGATGGAATGAGTTTCTGCGGCCTCTCCCAGCTCCTGCCAACCTAACAGTTCGAAAGCAAGAAATTGCAAGTAGATAAATAGGTACCGCTCCAGTGTGAAAGGTAACAGCGTTCCCTGTGCTCTGGCCATGCCTGCCACATGGCCACGGAAATATCTGCAGACGCGCTGCCTCTTTGGATGTAATCGGAGAATAAGATGATCACTGCACTCTAGAGTCAAAGACCTCGAGCAAGGGAAACCTTTACCTTATCAGGACCCTTGTAGTCTATTGTTTTATTTTGATTCCTTCCTTCTTCTCACAAGGTTCTCACAAGCTATTGTCTTTCCTTTCAACCTCAGTCAACCTCAGATCAAATTTGGGGGGGGGGGGGGATATCAAATGTCTCGTGACTCCTGTCTTTTGGTGGAGTTTCTTTTTCAGAAAGTAACCTTTTGGGTCTGTTAAGGGGAGGCTCCCAATCCTGTGGCACCTTAAAGACTTACATGTTCCATCTGGAATACGATTTGGTGGACTGCAACCCACTTCATCAGATGCAACATTTATCTCAAATGTTACTTATTTTTATACAGCTTTCGCTTTCCTCATAATTTCTGCTCCCCTGAACAACCGGCCCCCACAGACGGCCCTAGCACTTTGGAAGGCAAGCAAAGAGCTACCGGGTAACTGGGCAGAACCATATGAATCTCTACTGCAGGGACTTTCAACCTGCAGTCCGTGGGCCGGATGCGGCCCACAGCGCCATTTCATGTGACTCCCACCACCACTACACCAGGAAATGCCATATGGTGGAGGAAGGGCAAAATGGCAGTCCAGACCCTGAGTCTGTCTGAGGGAGCATGACTCCCGCCCCGCTTAAAAAGGTTTTGAACGCCTGCTGTACTGCCTGGCCATGAACAACAATTTCCTGTGTGGAAAGCTTTAAATCAGGGGAGCCCAAATTATGGCCAGGGGGCCAGATGCGGTCCCCGATGCCAATTCATCCAGCCCATGAAGCCCTCTTTGCTCCTGGAAGTGGAAGTAAAATGTGCCTGTAAGGGCACATTTTACACACATTTTACTTCCACTTCCAGGACCAATGAGGGCTTCACAAGTCAGATGAATTGGCATCGGACCCCGCATCTGCCCCCCTGGATGTAGTGACCAGCTCCCTGAACCACACGACTGGCCTGCAGCCTGAAAAGTTTGGGCACCCCTGCTTTTTAATATATCAGAAAACAAAACAAAATAAAATAAACAAAACAAAATAAAAAAACACTGTATCACTTTAAAGACTAACTGCTATATTTTTATTGTTAGCTTTCGTGGATCAAGTCCACTTCTTCAGACAAGGAGTGAAACTTACGGGCATGGTTTTTATGCACCAAATTCAGGGGTCAAAGGGAGAAGGGTGTGTTCAAGCAAAATGACAGACAAGCAAGCACAACAATACTGCTTTAAATAGACTGCGTGCCAGGATAGGAAGATCAAAGGCTAATCTGAGAAAGTGGGTTTTCCCTGTAGATAGTGGCCTATGTGAATGCGGAGAAGAGCAAACAACCACCCATAGGATACAACGCACATGATGCCCTTCAACGTGCAGTGAGGAGGACCTTATGTTGGCAAGAGGAAATGCTGTTGAGGTGGCCCAATATTGGGAGGATATCATCTAGTCATTTTAATTCCTTTTTGCTTTACATATGTTAATTTTAGCTTTGTATATTATTATGTGCTGATGGTGCATCTGACGCAAATAAAGAAGAAGCACTCTGAACTCAACATCTGAGCAGTTGTACAGCTGGATCCAGATTCATTTTTCCAGCAATAAGATTTGAACTAGTCACTAATACTTGTGATCATTTATCTCCCTGTGTCTCCCTTGACTACATGACAACACTTGTTTCAGATATTAGGATTTGCTTTGATTTTCAACAGCCAGGGAATAATTTTTGGGACTCAACTCTTGTTTGGTCTGAACGTATGCAGGCTTTAGAGTTACAAAGTTCTCTTGGTCAAAAAGACAGATATTGAACAGGCTGTCGCTGTCCCGTGAGTTTTCCACCACTATCACATCCCTGTGTATTATTAGAAGGTTAAGCATACTGTAATCCCGGATAGATTGATCTGGGGGAAGGAACGGATTCTGGCCTACTGTCATGGTGGAAAGCAACTGATCTGGTATTGAAAATAAGATCTGAAAGCATCTGGGGTAGTGTGGAAAGTGACTACACTTTGGACTAGAACTCCCAGAATACCCCAGGGAGCACAGCCACAGAATGCTGGGAACTGTAGTCAAAGATATAATTTCACCCCCTAGGGCCGTGATGACGAACCTTGGCACTCCAGATGTTCTTGGACTTCAATTCCCAGAAGCCCCAGTCCCTGTGAATCCAAATGAATTGATTTACTGCGATTCATCAGTCCTCGTCGCTCCTGGAATCAGAAGTGAAACAGCCTGTATGGATGAATCTCAGTAAACCCATTCGTGTGGATTCACAGGGGCTGGGGCTTCTGGGAATTGAAGTCCAGGAACATCTAAAGTGCCAAGGTATGCCATCACGACCCTAGGGACTGCGGTGGCTTAGTGGTTAAGACGCTGACCTTGACGACTGGAAGGTCAGCAGGCCAGCAGTTGGAGACCTGAGTGCTGCGCAATGGAGGGAGTTCTGGTCTCTGTCCCAGCTCCTGATAACCTAGCAGTTAGAAAGCAAGAAATTGCAAGTAGATAAATAGGTGCCACTTCGATAGGAAGGTAAACAGCGTTCCGCGCACTCCGGTGTCTCGTCATGCCTGCCACATGACCACAGAAACATCTGCAGATGTAGACACCGCATCCTAGAGTCGGAAACAACCTGCTTTCAAGCAAGGGCAACTTGTACCTCTTCTGTAAAATTACAGAAGAGAAAAGCGTAGGACTTGTAACTTTTAACCTTGCACGGAAGTTAGCCGATGGGGCTCTATCATCTTGAGGCATTTCCGCCTTGATTTCACTTCGGCTCCTCTAACTCAAATTTGACCCTGCTATGCTGTATTATTGTTGGTACTCTTGCTGTTTGACAGAGGCGCCTGGCACCAAAAGTGCGTCCTCGGCATAGAGGCCACCCAATTTGCCCCCAAACTGCGTCAGTTTTTCTCTGCTGGAAAGGGGACTTTTCTGCCCTTCTCCCTTAAAAAATAAAATCAACTCCCCACCCACCAGCAGCCACAAAGTTCATCATCCACCACCCATTTAGAGCAATGCTCAGCGCCTGACACTCAGTCGCGTTTGCGACTCTTGACCTCAAGAGAGCCTGTTCCTTTGGAAGCCTTCCGTTGTACCGGTCAGCTCATCCAGATGTTTTCCAAACTGGCAGCTTTACTGACATGGTTGTCACTGCTTGCAGCTAGACCGAAAAGGAAACAAAAGGCTGAGGCAAGACCTGGGCACATCCCTGTAAAGCAGGTCCAACAGGTCCGTGCCACTTCGCCCTCTGCCAAGGAGCAGCCATGCCTGTTTGAGAGAGAGGGAGAACACAGCCTTGAATTTTTGGGATGGGAGGGAGCAGTCTTTCAAGGAGAGGATTAGACTGAACCTTTCCCCTTGAGATGCTACCTTTCTAGGTTCGGGGAGATTTATTTTGCGAGGCCATAGTCAAACTACTGTATCCCACCCCTAAAGCCCGAAATTGGGGGGGGGGGGGGACTTTTCACACGTGATTGTTCTGAATGTCCAAACCAGCCAGATTCGAGGATCAACTTGACAAAGTTTAGTTGAGGAATTTAAGCCTATACCATTTATAGGCAATAATATATGCGGTGTGTATATTTAGGGAATGGGAGAGTGGTTAAGACGCTGGCATTGATGGCAGGTCAGTACAAGACCCGTGCTGCACGACGGAGTGAGCCTCCGTCTCTGTCCCAGCTCCTGCCAACCTCGCAGTTGGAAAGCAAGACATTGCAAGTGCTGTAGATAAATAGGCGGGGAAGGTAGAAGCATTCCATGCGCTCTGGCATCTAGTCATGCCTGCCACATGACCACGGAAACGTCTGCAGAGGCAGATAGCGCTGGCGGAAAAGAAGCACCGAACTCTAGATCGGATATGACTGGCTTTCGACCAAGGGCGACCGTCACCGTTATACTTAGGGACTGGTAGGGAGCTTGTCTTAAAGTTGTGTCCGGCCAGACACAACTTTTCCGGATCTTCCAAAGTGGGAAGTGGCCCAAAATACATCTTTCTTAGCCTGCTAAGCTGAAGTTCAAATATCAGTTCATTCTTTTCGGCTGCAAAACCCGTTCAAGAGACCAGTGGACAGAATCCAGCCGTGAGAAAATGCAGAATTTTTTAAAAAATGTTCTATTATAGGAAATCTTGGCTTAGTTTGCCATTGTATTAAACCTCCCAGGACTCAATGGAACTCTATGGGACTTGCTGAGTAGGATCGCGCTGCGCATACATTTGTTACATCCAAAAGGTTACACACCAGGCTTTCCCTGGCATTTCCGAGGTTCTTAAAATCGCTCCTTTTTGTGTGTGTTTTATTAATGTGATCCGTCCTCAGACTTATTTGGGAAGCTTTACAGATCACACACCGATATGGCTACAGATCACACATCAATTTTCTTTTTAATTGATGAAATTTTGGCCCCGCTTTTAGATGACGTGGCTGAATGGGCGAAGCATCATGCGGCCTGCAGGATGCTAGCAATGTCGGTGACGGATTGTTTACGAAGCTCTCAAAATCTCCTGCGTTCAGTACACCAGTTTCAATGCTCTTCACACATCGCTAAATCCCCCCCCCCAACGGAGAATGCAAAGAAACGCATAGGTACAGAAAAACGTGGCACCAGGGAGATGGCCAAGGTGGAAGACTTCTCCACGAACACCCTAGCTTTCTACTTGCGAGGAGTTTTGTCACGGCTTGCAGCTGTAGAAGTACAGACACCCCACCCCACCCCCCAAAGTTATAATGGTCCTGTTCGCTGAGTACAGAAATTGCTTTCAGGTTAGAGTAAGTACATAAAAGAAAAAGTTAAAAAAAAGTCTTATACTTGGGCCCAAGATATAAAGCATAGTAAAGGTAAAGGTTTCCCTTGCTCGAAAGTCAGTCGTATCCGACTCTAGGGGTCAGTGCTCATCTCTGTTTCAAAGCCAAAGAGGCAGCGCTGTCTGCTTCTGCAGACGTTTCTGTGGTCATGTGGCAGGCATGACTAGACACTGGAGTGCACGGAACGCTGTTACCTTCCCAACGAAGTGGTCCCTATTTATCTACTTGCAATTTCTTGCTTTCGAACTGCTAGGTTGGCAGGAGCTGGGACAGAGACGGGAGCTCGTTCTGTCCTGCAGTACTCTGGAATCGAACTGCTGACCTTCCGCCTCCCAGTCAGCGTCTTAGTGACTTGAGCCACGGCAGAGATGGGTCTAATTTTAATTTCATTCTATGAGATTTGTTTGCAGTAGTTAACTGGATGGAACTAACGGCTTGGGTCAATCTGAACAGCATTGTATGTTCTCTTGCAAAAGGACGCACGCTTCGGAACTACACTGCATTCTTCATCTAATGCACCCGTTAAGGTCCCTGCATCTAAGTTATCCAAAATCTTTGTCCCACTCCAATCGTCCCAAAACCAATCCGTCGGAAACATGTGTGGAAACAATGCCTCAGTGCTATCCCCCTAATAAGATCTGCATTCCGTTATATCTTTGGTTCCTATCCAGACTTTCCCTCCAGCCGGTTTTTCTCTTCATTTTAAGCAACATCTGCCTCGATACCACGCAGGTGGGGAAAGTCGGACCTGGGGACGACTAAAAAATCCAATCTGGTTATTATCTTGTAAACTTCCTTACACCACCCAAACTCAGGATACGCACCGGGTGGTGGTATCATTAGACCACTAAAAATAATAATTAAGCAATCTGCGAGCTGGTGTGGGTCAGAGCCCCCCCCCCCTCAGGCCAAGGCACCCACGTCCTGTGGGGAGGGCAGGAAAAAAAATTATATAAACGAGAGTCCCAAAATATTACGGCCAATGGCTGTGCCAGGCTGGGTTTTTTAGATGACTGCAGTGGCTTAGTGGTTAAGACGCTGGCTGAACTTGTCTACGGGAAGGTCGGCAGGTCAGCAGTTCGAGTACTGCACGACGGAATGAGCGCCCGTCTCTGTCCCAGCGTCTGCCAACCTAGCAGTTCAGAAAGCAAGACATTGCAAGCAGATGAATAGGTACCGCTTCGGCGGGAAAGGTAACAGCGTTCCTTGTGTCTCGTCGCGCCTGCCATGTGACCACAGAAAGGGCTCTTTGGCTATAAACTGAAACGAGCACCGCCCCTTTACCCAGAAAAGAAAAACTTTTCAAAGTGACACCAGGCTATGCGCCTGTGACCTTATTTTCGAAAAGGCGACACGGGGAACATTTTATTGCGCATGGCGATTAACCCTCCAGTCCTAAGTACACGTGTGAACCCGTCGGGAGAAGGCATCCTTCATTTCGACCGGGCTTATCTTCCCAGCAGGCATGATGAGGAACCCAATCGCGCAGTTCAGTTCATATTCGTTGCCGAACCTGGGAAGCTCGTAGTTATTCGTAAAGACCAGCGAAGGAAGAGCCATCTTTCCTTGACAACGCCCCCTGCTCCGGTCCTGAAGAGCCGAGACCATCTGCCTGTGGAACTCCCCTCCACAAGCCAGCCGCGGAATAGGAGATCGGCCGCGATTTCACTTTGAATCCAGGTAGAGATCAGCCATCGATCAAGAAAAGCATGAGTTTTGCACTGACTACTTTCAGTCGCCTGAAACAGGGAGGGTATGCTCAACCTACCGGAGCAGGAATCGGAGTGGAGTGGGGGCAGAAGGCTATGATCTAAGCCCACCGAGACGACGGGGCTGCTTAAAAAATTATGAAATAAGTTTTTTTTTTAAGTGTCTGTATTGATCTGTTGCAACGCGTGTAACAAAATAAATTAAATTAAAAGTCTAGCTGCTTGGCTCCAGCATCAGCTGCCCTTTCCCGCAAAATAAAATAAAATTCAAAAGCAAAGCAATCACACTTATATACTTCACAGCGCTCAATGCACTCTGTCACAAGCTAATTAGCATTTTGCCCCCAACACGCTGGGTACTCATTTTACCGAGTCAATTGAGCCCTAGTCAGAATCAAACTTCCAACCTTTTGGTTGCAGGACAGCAGTTTTCCCACTGCGCCGCCAGGGCTCTTCTACAGGGTGCAAATTACTTCTGCCCTGCCCCACAGCCCTGGCATACCCCACTGCCCTGACCTCTGGGTACAACCTAAACCCGTGATGGCGAACCTTTGCACTCCAGATGTTCTTGGACTTCAATTCCCAGAAGCCCAAGCACCCTGTGATTCCACACGAATGGGTTTACTGGGATTCATCCAGCCTGCGTTGCCCTCGTCGCTCCAGGAAGCAGAAGTAAAATGCGCCCAGGAGCGTTCTTGGACTTCATCTGTACTGGCGCGTTTTACTTCTGCTTCCGGGAGCGATGAGGGCAGCGCGGGCCAGATGAATCCCAGTTAACCCATTCGAGTGGAATCACGGGGTGTTTGGGATTCTGGGAATTGAAGTCCAAGAGCATCTGGAGTGCAGACGTTCGCCTTCACGGATCCTAAACCTTGTGTCCTGGCAGTTATGAGCCCTGGCTGTTAAGCGGCAGGAATGGATCGCTGCCCACCCAAACTCCTGTTGCAATAAATGAAGAGATCGCAGGGCGTTCGTTTTGTTCTGCTTTTATCTTTGGTTTTTGTGATTGATCCCCGGGGAGATAAGAGAAGGAGGGATACGCAGTCCGGACAGGACCAAGGGGAACGCTGAGATCCTGCGCCAGTAACATCACCCATCATTTTGAAAACTAGGGAAGAGTGAAGCCAGGGAAACAAGCAGGCCCTCGGGGAAGTTGGCAAGGGATGATGGTCCCTGTAGTCCAAACCGGCCTGAAGAGCTCCGGAGGGAGGGAGAAAGGCTTTCTCCACATCCATTTCCCAAGGGAGTGTGTATGTGTCTGATTTCTTGTTTCCTTCCCTGGATTGAGGGGACTGCGGTGACTTAGTGGTTAAGACCCTGAACTTGTGGACTGGCAGGTCAGCGGTTCGAGACCCGAGTCCTGAGCGATGGGATGGCTAACCTTGGCACTTCAGGTGTTCTTGGACTTCAATTCCCAGAAGCCCAAGTCAACACTCCTGCTGATCAGGGATTCTGGGAATTGGAGTCGAAGAACATCTGGACTGCCAAGGCTAGCCATCACTAACCTAGCAGTTCGAAAGCCGGAAATTGCAAGTAGATAAATAGGTACCGCTTTGGAGGGAAAGGTAACAGCATTCCGTGCACGTTGGCGTCTAGTCATGCCTGACACATGGCCACGGACACAGACAGCGCTGGCTCTTTGGCTATAAAACGGAGAGGAGCACCGCACCCTAGAGTCGGATACGATTAGTTTTCGAGCAAGGGCAACCTTAGGAAGATCGACACCCCCCGCCCCCCCCCCCATTCAGTCATTTCCGCGCCTGCTTTTTTCTCCTTCCCCTCGACGGTTCCTCCCCACCACGAGCTCCGCCAAGCTCCGGGCTTCATTCACAACCGGAGTGGCACTGCGCCGCCATGACGTCACGGTGACGTGGCGATTCATTCATCAAAGGTTCGATTCAGCTTGGGCGCCGAGAGATTTCTTTCACTTCAACGCGTTAGGCTCTCCTGGAGGTCGTTGCAAGATCCTACCCCGAGTGCCATCCGCATCTCTCTCCTCCTCCTCCTCCTCTCTTTCTGACGGCAATAAATCCCGGTGGATGGGTTATCCTGCCATGGTAATAGAGTAGACCCTACTGCCAGCAGTAAAGGTTTCTCTTGCCCGAAAGCCAGTCGTATCCGACTCTAGGGTTCAGTGCTCATCTCTGTTTCAAAGCCAAAGAGCCAGCGCATGTCTACTTCTGGCAGACGTTCCCGTGGCCATGTGGCAGGCATGACTAGACACGGGAGCCCACGGAGCGCTGTTACCTTCCCACCGAAGTGGTCCCTATTTATCTACTTGCAATGTCTTGCTTTCGAACTGCTAGTTTGGCAGGAGCTGAGACAAAGACGGGAGCTCATTCCGTCCTGCAGTACTCAGGAATCGAACTACTGACCTTCCGCCTCCCATTCAGGGTATTAGCCATTGGAGCCATTGCCAGCAACCCAATGCCAATTGTCAGGCAGTTAACTAATGGCCTTTGATGGCGAAGTCCACAGGGAAGGGCGATGGTCCCCAAGTGGATTAGATCCCACTTGAATCCATCTGGATTCAATACCGGCCTTGGGCTGAGGAGGACTTTGTGCGCCAAAAGGGCTCAGGACCAGAAAGTGACTCACAGAACCGGATCAGTGGTACGAATGAAATGCTGTGATGCAGAAGGCAAATGGTAAGCCACTTCATTGGCTGATCGCCACGAGAATCGCCAATATTCGGAATCGGATACGGCACAAGAAGAAGGATGGGAAAGTCAACTTGAAAGCACACTATCCATAGACATACTACCCCACCCCACCATCCCCCAATTAATTTATAGCGGTTCGCTTTAAACAAGACAATGGATTAATACTCTACTGCAGCGAACTTCCTCGTTTCTAGGAACCTGTAGTGACTAGGGTGATTAGAGCAATGTATGTCCACGGCAACTCGTAGTCTTCCTTTAACCAGGATTAATTAATTCTGCCATAACTGCAGCCACATGGGTCTAGCACCATAATCCCTGCTGTAAACGGGAGAGTTCACACGTGACGAATCACCGCAGAATCACGATCCGCGGGGATTCTCTAACTGCCTGCTCGTAGGCAGACATGGAGAAGAAGAACGTGAAGAGAAGCGACCGGCCTCTCTTTTGTTCCAGAGCCAGATCGTCCAGGGATGGCCAACCTTGGCACTCCAGATGTTCTTGAACTTCAATTCCCAGAAGCCCTGATCACAGCAGGTGTGTTGACTTGGGCTTCTGGGAATTGAAGTCCAAGAACACCTGGAGTGCCAAGGTTGACCATCCTTGGTATAGGCAGAATCAACCCTTTTAAACAATCTCCAGATATGCCTCAGACGTCTTTGCCACCGGAAACTGTCACAGACAGCCCCAAATAAAGAATTGTGATGAAATCGACAGGAGATCGCGAAAACTGTAGAACGTGATCAATGGGCTAGTCTTCAAAGTGTCACAGGACGCTTCGTCGTTTCTGCTTGACACAGACTGACTCAGCTGTATTTCTAGAAGTGGGGCCAGGGAAGGTTTGGATCAGGTCTCACAAGGGTCAGGAAGCAGACCCTGATCACCCGAGAACCAGAGTCGGGAACGCAACCCAGAACGAACTAGCGCCGCGCAAGACTTGGGATCCTTTCCATAAAACAGAAGACGCGTTTTAAGAACCGCTAGTGGGTCACGGATGCCCCTCAAACCCCGCACAAAATGTTTGAGTAACTCAAGCCCCCCCCCCGTCGCCTTCCAGAGCGGGCGTGATCGCACTGTCACGCAACGCGAGTTGGCTGTTTACTGTGCCAAAGCAAGAAATTGCCAGTAGATAAATAGGTACTGCTTCGGCGGGAAAGGTAACAGCATTCTGTGTGCTCCCGCGTTTAGTCATGACCACGGAAACGTCTGCAAACACAGACAGCGCTGGCTTGTTTGGTTTTAAACGGAGATGAGCACCGCATCCTAGTCGGATACGACTGGTTTTCGAGCAAAGGAGAGGCCTTTATCTTATTTTTAGTTTACAATATTTGTCCGGAATGTCGCCCGGTGGTTGTTTTTAGGTCCCCACGATACTTTTAAAAAACCCCAAAAACCAACTTCAAACAAACCATGTTTTAATTCAAACTCCCTAATAGCAGGACCATTACCAACTTCAAACAAACCATGTTTTAATTCAAACTCCCTAAAAGCAGTACCATTACCAACTTCAAACAAACCATGTTTTAATTCAAAATTCCCTAAAAGCAGGACCATTTCTCACTGGAAACAAGATATAATTCCTTGGGGTTCTTTTAAAAAAAATCTCCGTCGTTTTGGGAAGGAATTTCTTTCAAGAATTCGTTAAGAGACGGGGAGAACAAATGTGTTTGTTTGTTTATTTATTTATTTACTCCAATTTCTATACCGCCCTAGAGACTCAGGGCGGTTCACAAGCACAGAGTAAACAGCGAATTTATAGACACATCATGTCAATATAAAAAGAGAGGGGGAAAAAAATCAGTATCAACACCATAAAACAACTCAACATCGTGACATCACAAAAAGTTCAGTAAGTAAGTATCAATTTCAAACAACAATCAAAAATTACAAAATTCATCAAGTTTACACAAAGATTTTAACATGATTTATGAGGTTCAGGCTCTGAATTCTTCATCTCTTCATTCCGGAGCAGAAGTCGAATTGGTAACCTTCCTTCCCCACCCAGAGTCCCAAATGAAACTGGCAGCCCCTCTTGTAAAGCAAGGAAAACAGAATCACCTGGAAGGATATATTTGTAATACTGGCCAATATTATCTCCCTCCTCACTTTAATTAATGTCTTCACCTACTGGGCGACAAAGCGACACCGAAGTGCGTGGTGGAATGGCGGGGAGGATTCTGCCAAGCTTTTAGACACGTGACAAACATTTGCCTTCACACGTGCAAGCGGGTGGGGGGGGCTGACACGAAAGAGGGAGGCTTCTGGGGCCACACAAATATTCATAGGTAGTTTTCATGGTTCGAATCCCTTGTGCTAGACTCGAAACCACTCTTTGCACCCTAGTCTTCCTATGTTTGGTCTAGAGATTCCCCACATGCCCTACAAAATGGGTCCCATTGTTGCGAGGCTGCAGGGTTGTTGTTTGTGCGGGGTGGGGGGGTTGTATTGTCTGGATGTGGATCCAGTCTGTCTGGGAGGCGGGGGCGGAAAGACCCTCCGATTCCCCCCCTCCCTGCTCCCCGTGTCCAGCTGTTCCCCTTCTTAAGGTTCCTACCCACCTTTTGTGCCTCTTTATTTATCTTATTTTACATATTTTGGGAAGGGGGCTCCAACGTCCCCCCCCCCCCAACCAACACCCTCCAGGAGCCAGATCACGTGAGGCCTCAAAAAGGGGGGCGGGGCTTTTGGTCCGAAGGAGAGGTGGAAGGGGGGGAGGGAGGAAAAAGAGGGGGGGGGAAGGGCCATTTTGTAGCTTTCCCTGCCCCTCGCTCCCCTTCTTCTCGTGCGGGGAGCCCGAGGAAGGGGGAAAAGCGGCTGTGCTCAGTCAGGGGCTCTGCGATCCTTTGCAAAAAAAGCTCCATTGCTGCATTTTTTTGGATCCCAGTTTGAGTAGAAGAAGGCCTGGTCCGGGGGAGGGGGGGGAAGCGTGTCCCCCTCCCGCGCCGTCCCCTATTTTCCTTGCTGCTTCGGTGCGCCCCTAGAAAAGGAGCCGAGATCAGGTAGGGCTTGGGAACCCCCCCTCTCCAAAATCAACTTCCCTGGGGGGGGGTTATTTTGGGGCTTCGGAGGGCTCCCCCCTTTTCGGTCTCCCTCTCCCTTTGTCACTCGGTCTCCTTTTTCTCTCTCTCTCCCCCCCCATCCCTCTGTATTGCTTTCAAGATGGCCGATTTTCTCGCTCGTTCGCTTTGGAAACTGGGGGTGCCCTTCCACATCTTCCTTTGTTGCCGTTCTTGGGGTCCCCCCCCTTCCCCGTCTCTGGGAGGATTTCCAGACACCTCGCCTTGAGTTTCCTAATCTTGAAATCTCAGCCTCCCCCCCATCCTTCCCCAGTTACCTCCCCTGCTTGGTGACTGGGAAACCGGCGGGGGGGGGGGAAGAGGCGATCCGGCGTCCTTTTGAGCCGGATCGGGTCCCGGGCTACTCTACAGTCTTGGGGGGGGGGGGTTTGGAGGCCAGAGAGGGAGAGAGAGCCCACCTCTGCGTGCGCGCCCGACGGATGTGTGTGTGTGTGTGTGTTTGTAGACTGGCAACCCCATGGGGCTGTTTTGACAGCCAGCCTCTTGCCCCAGAATCGAAGGGGCCTCACGTCCCCCCCCTCGGTTTTGTTTTGTATTTTTTTGTATTTTCGACTTATATGCCGCCCCACTCTCTGGGCGGCTTACAGAAGAAACAGTTACAATTACATACCATATTCCATAGCGTAAAAATAATTACAGATAAGTTACAAATATCCCATATATCTACAGTAGCAATTGCAATTACAAAACATCAAGACATCCTAAGGAATAAAGCAAAAAATACTATAATATAAATAATTACAGAATCAAAATTCAATAAGCAACAATAAAAAAGCAACAACCAAAAATTCAAAATGTCAGCCCCGTTTACACAAGGATTACAAAAGAAGAAAACTAAACAATATCAGGACATCGTAAAAAACATATCAAGACTATTACAAGACAATACGTGGAAAAATCTCGAAACCCACCCTCTCAGCCCTTATGTTTTGTGGGGAGGATCAAGAGACAGACTTATAAGACCCAATGGCAGTAAATGGTATGCGCTCAATTCCAGGCCCAAGTGGTGTATGAATGGGGGTTTGGGTTGGGGGGGGATGTATTCGTCTGGTGGAAAGGGATTGAGGAGGGGGGACACAAGAGTCAAAACATGGCGCCTTGGATGGGCTGATAATTGGGAGACAGCTGATTTTTTTTTTTTTGGGGGGGGTCTTCATGTATGTATTTTCGACTTCATATCTCCTGTTGAACCAGAATCCTGGTTAGTGCCTTTCTTTCTTTCCTTCCTGCCGTCCCAGAGAGGGTTAAAAACCTGCTCGGGGAACCTGAAGCGGAGAAAGGGGTGTGATCCTGTCAATTCTCCAAATCGTAGGAGGAATATGTTTTCTGGTGATGGTGGTGGGGAAGGGGGCGGTGGAAAGGGAAGGGCTCGGCTACTGTGGGTTTTCCAGATTGGCGAGGGAAGGGCACCGGTCAGATCTGGGGATGGGGTGGGGGGCAGAGCATGAAAAAGTCGAGATGCCCAAAGCAGTATTTGGGTTTGGAGTGTCATGGGGTTTAGCGAATGAACAGGACTGGGGAAAACCGGACTATGTCGAATGTGTGAATGGATGAACAGATGCCAAAAGGAATATTGCCTCGTTACCCATTTCCCCAGAGCCTTGCTAGATAAATAATTTGTACCACCCACCTTTTTCCCTTTCCTTCTCCCATTTTTTCCTGTCTTTTTCTCATTTCACTAAGTAACACAAGTCAACCCTAAAACAGGCGAGGGCATCTTTCGCCCACACTCCACAAGCCATAATAGTTACCGTAATTCATTCCACCTCGAGCCTTGCCCGCCCATCAAAAGGGTATTTTTCTCCTTTCCAAGGGTAGCACTTCTGCTTTCCTGAGCATACCAGTTGTCCTTGGGCCCTTTGTTCTGATCTGTATCTCTAGAGTAGAAGTGGAGGAAAGGAGGACTTCTGCCCTTTCTTTACAATGTAATAAAAATGCAACAAAGACTGTACTTTATAGAACTGGGGAAAATGCCTTCCTGGAATGGGGGTGGGATTCCAGGCTCATAGTCTACATCAGTTTTGAAAATGCAAGGACCTTTGTCTTTTTCATATTAAATTTAGAGAAAATGGACTGTTTTGTATGTGGGCTTTAGAACTGAAGCAATAAATTATTCCCTTCTCCTGCTTGTCAGTAATACACTCCTAAATGTTGTGAATAAGTAGCATAGAACAGGAACCTGGACGTTCGCTGCATAGGTTACAGAACGAGGAAAATGAATGAATGAGTGCCGCTGTTCCTGGGAAATTCAGAAAGGATGGTTAAATTCCATAGATTCTCTAGGTTTCAAGGGGGTGGCTGTATTCTTAGGTTTTCTGCAGAGTCCTAGGATCCAGAAAGAGAAAATAATATTCTGATAAAGACCTGAAAGGCATGAGGGAGAACCCAGCATTTCTGTAGACTCCCACATCTATAAACAAGTACAGTAAGTAGTTACGGGTTAGTCTGTGCAAGCATATCTGATAGTAAATAAAACCAAAAAGACACTCTGATCGTCAGGTATAAAAAGCCACACTGATTTGCCACTTTATCTTTTATACAGTACTAACCAACCATTGTGAACTTTTGCATCCTCACCTGATACGTATAAATTGATGCCATGAAGTCTCACTTTTATGTTTGACAAGTTAACATTAAAATACAGCAGTTCCTCTTTTAGGTGCCACAAAGGGTTTTTTTTGGGGAGGCTTTTTTTTGTTTTGTTTACTGATAAAGTTAACTTTCATTGAGCCTAAATCATTCCCACCCAACCTCTCGCAATAATTTCTCAATATATTTAAGGGGAGAAACCCTCTCCGACATTTGTCTCACATGGTCTTCTTTCCAGTGCTTGACAATTGTTGGGTTTTCCTACTCATCTCCACCCTTTAAAAAAAGCAATAAATAAATAAATAATACAATAAAACAAAACCCTCTTCTTTCGTTTGCCCAGCAGCGGAATCCGGTCTGTATTTATTTGGAATCAAAGCCCATTCCATTCTGTTTAAACTTGCTTCCAGATCAAGGGTGGTAAAGACAGAGCTGTAAGGGTCCGGGGAAGTAGACGAATGAAAAGGGTGTCTGTATTTGATTTTATATTTATTTGATGTACTCGAGCCCCCGTCCCGTTTTCGAAAGGAGGTCGTTCAACCTGTCTCCTATTTGATAATTGCTGATAATCCGGACCCTTATAATTTAGTGGCGTTTGCTTCTGAGGTCCTTCCTTGATCTTTTTGGGAACAAGCTGTCTTTTGAGAGGGGGAGTGTGGAGTACACAGAAAGAGCCCCCTCGAAGATTGTGGTATTTTTGAACCACAATCGGGTGTGCCCCAGGCAATGGCAACCTTGTTGTGCCGGCTAATCTTTCTCACACTGGGCCAGGCGAAAGGAACTGCAGAGTGCATTCACCCAAAACAGAGCCTTATAATTTAGTGGCGTTTGCTTCTGAAGTCCTTCCTCGGTATTTTTGGGAACAAGCTGTCTTTTGAGAGGGAGAGTGTGGAGTACACAGAAAGAGCCCCCTCGAAGATTGTGGTATTTTTGAGCCACAATCGGGTGTGCCCCAGGCAATGGCAACCTTGTGCCGGCTAATCTTTCTCACACTGGGCCAGGCGAAAGGAACTGCAGAGTGCATTCACCCAAAAAAGAGCCTTATAATTTAGTGGCGTTTGCTTCTGAGGTCCTTCCTCGGTATTTTTGGGAACAAGCTGTCTTTTGAGAGGGAGAGTGTGGAGTACACAGAAAGAGCCCCCTCGAAGATTGTGGTATTTTTGAACCACAATCGGGTGTGCCCCAGGCAATGGCAACCTTGTTGTGCCGGCTAATCTTTCTCACACTGGGCCAGGCGAAAGGAACTGCAGAGTGCATTCACCCAAAAAAAGAGCCTTATAATTTAGTGGCGTTTGCTTCTGAGGTCCTTCCTCGGTCTTTTTGGGAACAAGCTGTCTTTTGAGAGGGAGAGTGTGGAGTACACAGAAAGCGCCTCCTCGAAGATTGTGGTATTTTTGAACCACAATCGGGTGTGCCCCAGGCAATGGCAACCTTGTGCCGGCTAATCTTTCTCACACTGGGCCAGGCGAAAGGAACTGCAGAGTGAATTCACCCAAAAAAATGTGTCTTCGTCTTGGCAGTTTCACACCTGGCCTAGAGGGGGAGGGGACAGCCATGCCTGACTTTGCGCCTTCAAGGCCCAACTCGCGCCTTCCTCCGCTTTTCGGACTACATCTCCCATCATCCCCGGCAAGCATGGCGTCCGAGTGGTTCCCTTCTAACCCCTCGGGAAGGTGTCAGGGTGAGGGGGCGGGGTTAAGTCTGGCAGGTGCCGTTTGAAGTTTACCTGTGCACGGCTCGGGCTTCTTGTCGGGGAGGGAAGGGAAGATTCGAAGTCACACCTGGATCCGGCTTGGCCCCATCGCGCGCCTTTCCCCTCCGGGACCGCTGGTTCCATTTCGCCTGGCGGGGGGAGAGGGAAACTTTTGCCACCCTTTTGTAAGTAAATGGATCTGACTTTTCTAGGAAGCTTTTTGTTTTGTACTCTAAAAATAAAATAAAAAAGGAGACCCACAACTAATCGGTGCGGAGGAAGTTCCGCGGTCGACAGGACTTCCGACGTGAAGGTGTGCCAAGACTGAATGGGCAGCTTCGGCTCCCTTCTTGGCACACCCCGCCTTGCCTCTCCTTTCAGTCCCAAGGAAGCGAAGGGCGCCGGCGGACTTCCCCAGGATCCGGCCCTTCCTCCTCGGCCCTGGCGCCAGGATTCGGAAGACTCCGATCTTGCCAGGGCCGCCTCGACACATTTTGCTGCCTGAAGCAGCCAATGGGATTTTCCACCCCCCCCCCGCGCGTGCCCCATCTCCCGGACCAATGTGGATAATAAATATGCTGGTGCAGAAAGCTCCCACAAAATGTCTCCCCATTTGTGGCAGGCTAAAGCGTGGCTCAGACGCTGGCTGGAAGGCGGCAGGTCACTAGTTCGGGACCCGGGTACTGCAGGACGGAATGAGCTCCTGTCTTTGTCCCAGCTCCTGCCAACCTAGCAGTTCGAAAGCAAGACGTTGCAAGTAGATAAATAGGTGCCGCCTCGGCAGGAACCAGTGATGGGATGTAACAGGTTCTCACCAGTTCTCCAGAACCGGTAGTAACTTTTCTCAGTGTGCCGGAGAACTGGTAGCAGCTTTTTTTTTGGGGGGAAACCACCTTTGGGGCTTACCTTTTCACTGCGCATGCACGCCAAGAACTTGGTGTGCATGCATGTCTACAGTGCTTGGCACGTATGCACGCCTCCTTGCTGTCCTCCCAAAAGGGGAGGAAGAAGAGAAGGTGCTAGCCTGAAGCTCCCTATAGCCTGCTCCCCACGGTAAGTTACTCACCTTTGGATGTGGTGTGTCTGTGTGTATTTTAATGTGTATTTAATACCTTTGCCTATATTGACCTACTACCACAGTTCCTAAAAAGGCCTGGCTTGGGGTTTTTAAGTAAAGTCTTGAGGTTTGTGTGTGTGCTTATTTTTATTTTATTTTTATTTTTTTCCTTTGGCCCCGCCCAGATCATGATGTCATGACATTAGCTCCGCCCACACTGTGATGACATCACGGTGGGGTAGTAAAATTTTTGACATCCCACCACTGCTCCCCGCCTTTTTCAGGAGGAGGAGGAGGGAGGCCTTGTCTGGCGGGGCTATTTTTGTTGTGTCTGTTTTTCCAGCACGAGTTGTGTCTACACACGGATGTGCGGTTGAGAGAAAATGGCGGCGGCGGTGAGGGACTCCCTCCATCACATTTTGCAGAGTTTACTTTTGGGGACCACTAGATCTCCGATAGGGACTGCAGTGGCTCAAGTCACTAAGATGCTGACTGGGAGGCGGAAGGTCAGCAGTTCGGTTCCCGAGTACTGCAGGACGGAATGAGCTCCCATCTCTGTCCCAGCTCCTGCCAACCGAGCAGTTCGAAAGCAAGACATTGCAAGTAGATCAATAGGGACCACTTTGGTGGGAAGGTAACAGCGTTCCGTGCGCTCCGGTGTCTAGTCATGCCTGCCTCATGACCATGGAAATGTCTGCAGAAGCAGACAGCGCTGGCTCTTCGGCTTAGAAACAGAGATGAGCACTGACCCCTAGAGTCGGATACGACTGGCTTTCGAGCAAGGGAAACCTTTACCTTTACTAGATCTCCGATCCTCCTCGCCCACCCCCACCAACCCGTGTCAGCTGGAGGATTTTTGGAGGAACTGTGGCCCCTGGAAAAGTAACTTTGCCAAACTCTGGTTTACTTATACGCTTCTATTTGAGTAAAGGAAACATTTCAGCTTTATTCTTCCCCCCTCAGAAACCATTGCTTTATGAATGGATGTGTCTCTCTCTCGTTCCCTTTGAAGTGAATTTTGCGCAGTTTTCTTTCATGATTTTTATTCTCCAATTGTGATGATGGCCTCGCAGATCCTCACGACTACTCGATTTCAGTTACAGATGTCCAAAGTGTCCCTTTCAATAAGAAACGTTTGGACCCAGACTGGACTGAAGTGGAGACTTGTGAAAAAAAAATACTATTAACTTCAGTAAAGATTTTTTTGGAATAGTAGCCTTGTTAGTCTGTGGTTCAGGCATATCACAAAGCAAAATAAAATAAACAAAACAAAATAAAAAACACTAGCACTTTAAAGATAAAAAATATAGCAGTTAGTCTTTAAAACGCTACAGTGTTTTTTATTTTATTCTGTTTTCTGATATTCAATAAAGAGGGCCTCTTTTATTTACTGTGCAATCTATCTCCCCCCCCAGTGATGGGATGTCAAAAATTTTACTACCCCGCCGTGATGTCATCACAGTGTGGGTGGAGCCAACATTATGATGTCATGACATTGTGGGCGGAGCCAAAGAAAAATAATATAATAAAATAAAAATAAGCACACACACACATACACCCCTCAGCCCACCCACCCACCCACAACACAAGGACAGCAAGGAGGACAGCAAGGAGGCCGTGCATACGCACCAAGCACTGTAGGCATGCATGCACACCAAGTGCTTGGCACACATGCACAGTAGGGGAACCAGTGAAAAGGTAAGCCCCAAAGGTGGTTCCCCCCAAAAGCTGCTACCGGTTCTCCAGGACACTGGGAAAAGTTACTACCGGTTCTGGAGAAGTGGTGAGAACCTGTTACATCCCACCACTGCTCCCCCCCTTTCAATTCAGTGGTCCTCAAGTGATGGTTGTAATAAATAAGACAGCTCCTAAATTCCGTCCCTTTGACACAATGCAGAAGCCAGGGAGGGATTGAATAAGGTTTGGAAAGCTGAGTGATTAAACTAGGATACTAAATCCATTAATATTGTTTTTCTTGATTTTGGGATAGAGAATGGAATAGCCAGTCGAAACCATGGCTGGAAAACCATGGCACCAAATTCTAGAAGGAAATAAACAAGTAAACTGATTGTTCCAGGAAGTAAAATTGCTTTCGAGAAGTTCTGGACTGGGTAGAATCCTGCATTTCTGCCCATTCCAGGCTAGATTCCATTGTTCTAAATAATTATTTCTCCCAGCAAGGAATCTTTCTCACTGTGATGTGAAATACACTTTTTGAGCAAACCTCCAGACGTGCTTTGATGAATTGTGAATGTCTGAGAATACAAATTGAGACACAGAAATAGTATTGCTGAGCATAAACGGAGTGCCTTTTCTCCTAATTAATTGTTGTTGTTCAGTCGCACGGTCGACCCTTTGCGACGCTATAGACCATTGCCTGCCAGGCACCTCTGTCTTCTACCACCCTCCTCAGCCTGCCCAGCTTTGTGCCCATTGCATCTACAATACCATCTAGCCATCTCATTTTTGGCCGCCCCCTTCTTCTTTTGCCCTCCAACTTTCCCAGCATCAAGGCTTTCTCAAGTGAATCTTCTCTTTTGATGTCCAAAGTACTTTAGCTTCATCTTTATTATTTGACCTTCTAAGGAGCAGTCAGGGTTGATTTCTTCTAGAATCAACTTATTTGTTCTCCTTGCTGTCTAGGGGACTCTCAAAACTCTCCTCCAACACCACATTTCAAAGGCATCTATTAATAGCATTACCCCATTCTGTTCAGATTAGAATGCTAGGCCACCTCAAACTGTGTGCTTTTTTTTAAAAAAGGAATAAAATTGTCACCAAACAGTGGTTCTAATAAACCCAAAGTTCTTGCCTTTATCCACCCCAATTTTCCCCAGCCTGGCCTCCTCCAGATGCCTTGAACAGTTCCTCCCATAATACCAGTCATCTGTAGGTGAGATGTAAATAATGAAAATATATAGTTTTCAGTAATTCAAGTGCTGGGAATTGGAAGTGGGATCAAAAGACATGTCACTCTCCTTGAAACTAAGGGATTAGGCCAATTATATTCATTTCAGTTAGGCAATGTCTATGCTAAACCTAGCAATGTCCATGCTAAACTAAGTTCCAATAACATCCACTAAAGTAAACAGGTTCAAAAATTAATTATAGTTACATCAGAGTAGACATGTGCACTTGGATTCAGATGTAGACTACAGTACATAAAAGGAAATGTGTTGATTTAAGTGTGTTTCCACTGTCAATGCACTAATCACATCCGTGCCTGGGATTAAGGAAAGAGGGTTTGGGGCAAATTGAAACTTTGTAGCTTTCTTTTTAAAAAAGACCTTATTCTCAGAAGGGAAAACAAAGTGCTGCTGTGATGCCTTGATCCTAACAAAGCTCGTTTTCTTTGAAGTAAGTCCAATTAGTTTAAATGAGACTGAGCCTATCGTGTGCTTGGGTAAAAAGTAAAGGTAAAGGTCACTTTGCTCGAAAGCCAGCCATATCTGACTCTAGGGTTCAGTGCCCATCTCTATAGCCAAAGAGCCAGCTCTGTTTATGTCTGTAGACGTTTCCGTGGACATGTGGCAGGCATGCCTCGACACCGGAGTGCATGGAACACTGTTCACCTTCACCTTCCCACCAAAGTGGCCCCTAGTTAGCTAATTGCAATTTCTTGCTTTCAGACTGCTAGGTTGGCAGGAGCTGGGACAGAGACAGGAGCTCACTCCATCTTGCAGTACCCGGGAATTGAACTCCAACCTTCCAGCCAGCGACTTCAGCGTCTTAACCACTTAAGCCACCACAGGGTACACATCATGTAGGGTACACATCAGCAAATCAAGTCCCTTTTTGGGTTACCTGTTCAAGGAAAGAGTTTTGAAATTGAAAGGAGAGTTAAATAATATGTGTGTGTGTGTGGAGGATTAGCATCATCTGTGGGCAGAAAGAGGGGGAAGGCCTTGTGTTGATCAATATTCACTTTGTTTAGTGCATTTGATACTGGGAATCTGCCTCTGAACACCTTTGCAAATACACTGATCCTAGTTTGCAAACTCATCAGAAAAGGGCGTACCTCTACATTTCTCCCCTTGCTAGGTCCCATGGGTTACTTGAATACTACCTTTTAAATGCCCAAATTGTGCCTGAAGGACAAGAAATTAAAGTCAGACAGAAATCTGAAGCAGGCTTGTGTGAAAATTACCTCCATCAAAATCAAGAGAGTGAAAACACAAGAAAGAGCAATGTGGCATTGTAAAGACTATCAGGCTATATTTTTCATAAAGCTTAAAAATGGAGGCTAACCTACTAAAGTACTTTGGACATCAAATGAGAAGAGAGGATTCGCCTGAGAAAGCCTTGATGCTGGGAAGGGTGGAGGGCAAAAGAAGAAGGGGGCGGCCCAAAATGAGATGGCTAGATGGTATTGTAGACACAATGGGCACAGAGCTGAGTGAGTTGAGGAGGAAGGTGGAGGACAGGAGTGCCTGGCAAACAGTGGTCCATGGGGTCGCAGAGGGTCAGAATCGACTGTGTGACTGAACAAAAAAAAAAACCTACTTTGGCCGTGAGGTGCAGGATTTCCTGGATTACACGGAAAAAGTTTACAACAGCAGGAAAAGAGGTAGATTGGACATGAGATACATTGACTTCAGTGGGCCTGGACTTTAAAGCAACTGAACTTTATGAATTGAAATAGCCAGTTCACTGAGGCTCAGATGCAAGTAAACCATATATTTATCCCATAATAATAGGGATTGTGGTTGTTCAGCGGTTAACTGGAAAGTAAGCAAGATGGGAGTTCAAGACCCGAGTAGTGCATGACGGAATGAGTGCCTGTCTGTGTCCCAGCTCCTGCCAACCTACCAGTTCAGAAGCAAGAAATTGAAAGTAGATAAATAAGGACTACTTCAATGGGAAAAGATCTTGGAGACATGAAAGGACCCTCATTCGGGTTTCTCCAGCAAAAAGCCTTTCAACCCAGAAAGCACCTTTGTGTGCTTCTGACACAATCTAAAAAATTGACTCTTGTGTTTCCCAAACTTTGGTTTTTGTACTTCAGTTCCCAGAAGCCTAGGTCAATTCCCGAAAGCAATGATAGTCAATGTACTGATTGAGGCTTCTGGGAATTGAAGTCCACCAGTGTTCTGTGGAACAAAATTTGGGAAATACCAAAAGAACCCAAGGCCTTGAGTCTGCAAGCATGACTCTTGATGACAGAATCTTTTAGAGGTCACTAATTCAGAGGGTCACCTAAATCAGGAGCAACTTGACTTGATCACACATAAGCATGACAAGAAAGTCATGGGATTTTCGGATGTATTTGCTCTTTGTTGGTTTGGCTACAACTTTTTCTAAGTCTGGGGATAACTAATCATCCAGAGGAAATACATTTAGGAGTGTCCTCACAAAGTCCAAAATGCAGTGTGAAGTTCCTCTCTTAACTTGTTCCTTCTGTTTATCCTAAACCTCCATCCCAGCAATATTTTCAGTGCAGGCACTTAATACTCTTACAATGAACAAAGGCTTGTTCATTGACTAAGGCTTGAATCTCTTTTCAGCGCCAGGGGTATGAAGCAAGAGAGTGTTTTGCAGTGCTAAGCAATGAAAATTAGGTAAAGGTAAAGGTTGACCTTACTCGAAAGCCAACCATATCCAACTGTAGAGTTCGGTGCTCATCTCAGTTTAAAGCCAAAGAGCCAGCGCTGTCTGCATCTGTAGACATTTCTGTGGACATCTGGCGGGCATGACTAGACACTAGAGTGCATGGAACACAGTTTACCTTCCCACTGAAGTAGTACCTATTTATCTACTTACAATTTCTTGTTTTTGAACTGCTAGGTTGGCAGGAGTTGGGACAGAGACTCCTCGGGTCTTGAACCCGCTGACCTGCCGACCTTCCAGTCATCAAGTTCATTGTCTTAACCACTAAGACAACCCAGTCCTAGGCAATGAAAATTAGATCACCCTTTATGTACCGGGGTAACTTCCAGTCAAATGGTAGAACTGCAAAGAAGCTGTCAAAAATTTATGTAAGCTTTTTTAAAAATAAAATAAATCATGTAATAGGTCCTGTCATGAGTTGTTGATGGCATCTTTCCATGTAAAAATCCTTCAGGATTAACCTGTTCTCCTGGTTTTCTCTCCAATGCCCTTTGCTAAAGCTTGACCTTTCCAATGAGTACATAGCATTGTCTGCTGATTTCAACTGAGTTTAATGTAATTTGCTCCCAGCTAAAGATATACAGTGGAACCTCTGTTAACAAATGGCTTGGTTAACATAAAAATTGCGTAACAAAAGGAAATCCATAGAAAATAGTGGCTTAGTTTACAGAATTTTTTTGGGAACAGATTAATTGGTTTTCAATGCATTCCTATGGGAAACCATGTTTCCTTTAACGTATTTTGGTTTTCATTGCATTCCTACAGGAAATTGCATTCAAAGCATTCCTATGGGAAATTCGGTTAAAGTAATTTTCACTGTATGAAATGTCCTGGAGAACGCATTAATTACATTAACCGAGGTACCACCGTACAAGGTTTCAGCCAGGTTTGTCTGATAGATTCCACGAGTCTTAGCGTTATCCGATTCTTAACGTTATGCGATACATTAATTGCATAATGTTAAAATCCTATGGGATGAATCACATAACATTAAAACTCCATAAAGATACATTGTAACCGGCACAGGCTTCAGTGAACGTTATGTGATACATCCCATAGGATTTCAACATTATGCAATGCAATTTTTTTCCAGATTTCTTAACATTATGCGGTTTTAGCGTTATCTGGTGCAAACTTTATCCGCGGTATTACTGTATTTGAACAAAAACGTATTGGAAGAAAAAGTCAGCAATACAATATTGCTATCTCATTATACATAAAATTAGGCACCAAACTGTCAATAAATAAAGTCAACGGGACTTCAGGGAATGGAATAATTTTACTGCACCCAAAGGATGGGAACATTTCAGCCCAAGGTACTGATTGATTTCAATTAACATTGGACATGAAACTCAAATCAAGGCATGCTTACTCAGGAATAAATCCATTCAGTGGGACTTTCGTCTCACTTAAGAACTTCATGTGATTTGTTCCTCATGTCTTTAACTGGACTGACTATATTTGGTACAAGAATGTGCAAGCTTTACAACTGCAGAGAGCCTTTTCTCATGCAGTTTGGGCTTATCAATGGCGGTCTTTCCTAGTATAATTTTGATGGGGCACCCACGCTTGCGAGCTGCCTAAGAGGTAGAAACGCACCAGGTGAAACTACTGTACTCCTAACTCTCTCTGTTTTTGTAAAAGCTTTCTGTTGAAAACCCCCAATCAAGGAGCAAGAGATGAAATTCCAGGATAATGTGCAGATCAGCCTGGCATGCCTAAGAAAGACCATTTATTAAAGACACCCTTGAGTCGCATCTGTCAATCCTCAGGGAGGAGGGCGATGAACAAGTATGACTAAATAAATAAATATACAGTAATACCTCGGATAACGCTAAGTCTTGGTGTTATCCGATTTTTAGTGTTATCTGATGCATGTTAAAATCCTATGGGATGGATCGGATAACGTTAAAGCTCCATAGAGATACATTGTAACCGCACAGGCTTTAGCGGTTGTTATCCGATACATCCCATAGGACCTTAACGTTATTCGATCCAATTCTCCTCCCCAGATTACTTAACGTTATGCGATTTTAGCGTTATCCGAGGTAAACGTTATCCGAGGTATTACTGTATACCATAAATAAATTCAGATTGGATGTGCATCTCACAAAGTCCCACTGGACTTCACCAGCAGGGTATAAGAGTGGGAGCACAGCACCAGCTGGGCTACATTAATTAATATTTATTAATTAATATTTATACCCTGCCTTTTTGGTGCAAGCATTACTCAGAGCAGCTTACAATGTATATATACACAAGAAAAAAACACAGGAGAACAAAGCCAGATGGCATTTTAAAGAAAATTATAACCATAACAGCATTCAAATTAAAACTATTTGCAGCACTAAAAGGAGGTAATATCAATTTTAAAAGTCCAAGGTCAACATTGCAACGGTCTAATGATCTTATAGGCCTTAAAAGGCTTGCTGAGAGAGGTAGTTCTTAAGTGGTTTTTGGAATGTTAACAAGGTTGGAGCAGTTCTAATCTCTACTGGCAATTCATTCCAGAGGGTGCAGCTACTACGGAGAAAGTTCTAGAAGTGGTTACAGCTTTGTATTTGCCTCCCTAGGCGTAACCACTCAGAGGTTTACATCTTTTTTCTGCTCATTCATCTACAAAAATGCCAAGAATAATGGGCCACCATATAGACCAGGGCTTCTCAACTTGTGGCCCACGGCACCATTTCATGTGGCCCCTCACTGCCTCCACCACACTCGGAAGTGCCATGTGGCGGAGGAAGGGCAAAATGGCCGTCCGGCCTCCAAAACTGTCTGAGGGAGTGTGATCTGGCCCCCGGCTTAAAAGGTTCAGAACTCCTGATATAGAGGCAGACAACTTGTTGTCTTCAGATGTTTTGAACTACAATCTTTGGCCATTTTGGCTGGACAACTGTGGGAACTAAAATCTAAAAACTTTCAAGGACACCAGGTAGTTTCCCCCCAGGCAGAGTCCAAAGTAAGGCAACATATCTTTTTCTCAGAAAAGGAAATGAAAGTGTTAACCACCTTTAGAAGTAAAGTATGGAAGCTTAGTTTGAAAGGCATTTGCCATATTGCCAAATAATTAAAACAGAGAGTTGTAATCCAGTAATACAGACTTGAATTCAGTGGCACTTCTTTCTGAGCAGGTTTGTGAATATAGGTTTGCCTTATTACTGGGCCTTGTGGGGTGTGAGGATCCAGATTCAGTCAGACTGGAGGGGACCTGTTAGAACCAGTAGGGGTTTTATTATAATGAATTGAAGTCCCGTTGATTAAGTCGGTCTGCTATGTGTAATTAAGTTGGGACTCTGTCTTCACCTTAGCCTGTCTCAAGTCTTCATTCCCTCTTCCCCTTCTTCTTCCTTTTTAAAAACACCAGTGTTATGGCTTCCCTTTGCCTCCGTTCTATTATTAATACTGTAACTAACCCTTTAATTATATTTCTTTTCTAAAATTAAAATGCTGTAAGATTTGATGAGGGACTGCGGTGGCTTAGTGGTTAAGATGCTGAACTCGATGACTGGAAGGCCAGCAGTTCAATTCCCGAGTATTGCAGGACGGAATGAGTTCCCGTCTTTGTCCCAGCTCCTGCCAAACTAGCAGTTCAAAAGCAAGAAATTGCAAGTAGATAAATAGGTACCACTTTGGTGGGATGGTAAACAGCGTTCCATGCACTCCTTTGTTTAGTCATGCCTTCCAAATGTCCACGGAAATGTCTGCAGACGCAGACAGTGCTGGCTCTTTGGCTATAAACAGAGATGAGCACTGAACCCTAGAGTTGGATACGACTGGCTTTCGAGCAAGGGAAACCTTTATCTTACCCTTACTAAAATTTGATGACATTTGTTGCATGGAAGAAACTGAAGGCTAGGTGTGTGTATGGAAGTACATTTTTGGATTTATAGGGTGATGGAAGATGGCCAACTCAAAAATTAAGAAGTTTACATGCAGGTGGCGATTTTTCATAAAGCGAGGGCCTTAATGCCAATGAATGAATGAATGAATACATCCAGGTACAGTCAAAAAAAGAGTGAGAAAAAGAAGAGACAGAAAAAGAATGAAAGAATGAGCCAAAGCCTCGTATAATGATTGATTAGTGATTTGAGAGATTTTTGGCTTCACATCTGTATATATTTCCCCCCCCCCCCGGTTTTTAAGCCAATTGGGTGACTGGCAGGGAATCAAATTGTGTGAATGACCCGAGTCAAACACAGAGGGGGGTGGGGAGGGGGGTTTAGACCATCACAAGGCTGGATATGGGAAATCCCGGCCCCCTCCCTGTGTGTTGCTTCACGGATCATTGGGTCTGTCCACTGTTTGACCTCTCCTGACTCGTGGCTGGAAGGTCACAGTTGCCTGAAGCACATCTGAAAACCATTTACAATGGGGAGACTGAGGAAGTGGAGAAGGTAGCCTTCACATTTACCCATCGTAATCTCTGCAGCAGTTCCCTGTCCTTTCCATTCTCTGGAATGATCCATCCACCCACCACTTTGTAAAATCAGTTTTCTCTTAGTTTTGACTGGTTTCTCAACCTTGGGACTTCAGATGTTCTTGGACTTCAGTTCCCAGAAGCCCAAGTTAGCACACCTGTTGACCAAGGTTTCTGGTAATTGAAGTCCAAGGCCATCTGGGGGGCAAGGTTGAGAAACCTATGGAATCTATTCCTTTATTTGAGAAGAAAAGCTGAAGATCCTTTATAATCAATGCCTTCTTAGGCATTCAGTTCCCTAAACCAACTTTTCTCTCTCTTTCTCTTGCCCCTAAATAATTGGGTAAGATGTCCTTCTTTCTACCCAGGCCTTCTCTCCCGCCCTTCTTTGCTATGAGATTAGCCTTGAAAGTGTGTCCTTCTTTTCTTGTCCTAAGCAGAAGTGAAACAAAAAACTGAAATCCAAGTGAAAGAAAGATGTTACTTAAAATTAGGGAAGGAGAAGGTTTGTGGGAGGTAGGGTGCAGAGATTTAAAATATTGCACTGGATTTTTCTAATCTCTAGAAGCATATGGACTCCATGCCGACGCCGAACTGGTGAAAAGCTTTTCCCGAGCCTAAATAATTGGGTATTGTAATGAGGTGTTGTCCTGAATTATAAAATAGATGAAACTGTAATTTTTTATTGATCAAATGAAGCAAAGGCCAATTCAAACCAGTCTGCCCCTTTTCCCGCCTAACACTGGTTTTTTTCCTCTGCCGTTGTGGGCTTCTACCTTTTTTTAAAAGCTGGAATGATTTCTCTCACATTGATGTGAAATGCACTTTTCCTCTAGTTTGACTTACCATATTGAGCAACAGGATTTCAGCTAATATTATGCTATCTGGACACAGTACTGCACAGATGTGTAGACCCAAGTAGAAATGCGACAATATGTTGTTAACTAGTGGTACCTTTTTAAAAAAGTTTATCAGACCTCTGCTGTTGATTAGTTCAAGTTATTCAACTCAGTTACGGGAGCATCCTTCACAAGCACACTTAGGCACATGGAATGCCAGTGTTCATGCATTTTGAATGATATTGGGCATCCCTACATGTAACCATAATGCACAATAATGATTTACAGACTTTGGTAATCATTTGTGGCTGTCAACTGTGGATGTTTGTGCCGCATATGCATTCAGCTGAGAATCATGTGAACCTGGATGTTGTACCATGGATAATTTTTATACCTCCTCCATTGCACCTTCAGAAGCCTTGGGAGATTGATTGGTCTGTTGTTGACCTTAGCCTCAGGAGGGGCTGGTATTATTATTATTATTATTATTATTATTATTATTATTATTATTATTATTATTATTATTATTATTATTATTATTATTATTATTATTATTATTATTATTTCGATTTATATGCCGCCCTACTTGGTGAAAACCAACTCAGGGCGGCTCACAACATACAATCGAATACAATATAACAGTTCAATAATACAATATCATAGTATCATAAAATACAGTGCAACAAAATAAATATAAATGGGATGGGATTGAGGATAAATCTGTGGTAACAAAAAAATTCACACCTGTATTCTCAATGTATGTTGAATAATACTAATAATTTATTGTCAGAAATTATTGTGGGTTGAAAGGATTTTTGCGGAAGAAACTCCACTCAGGGAACAGCCAAATGAAGATCTTTTCATGTCCCCAAGACCTGGGATGGAGATGGGTACTCACGCTGTCATGCAGTACCCAGGTTTCGAACTGCCAACTTGCCAGCCTTCCAGCTAACAAGGCAAGCTTCTTGACCACTGAGCCACCACAGCCCCTTATGTTGAATAATTTGACAACTAGTTGCACTGTACAATACCACGTCTGTGTTTGAAAACTGTTTTGATCTGCAATCTGTGTCAGTTGGATCCTTTTATGAAAAGACAAGCATATATACCATCTCTGTGTTGTACCATATTGATTTGGCTATCCATGCACCTATGTGTGCAATACGGTGTGTCACAAGACCAGAAAACAACTGCTGTAGTTTAGCTCACAAATTGAATAAATTTTGAAAAAAGTACACAGCTATTGTGGAAAATCGAGTTACGCTGATGCAGGGCAAGGGTGAGATGACTTGTACTCAAAATGTACTGCTCAATTTAATTGGTAAAATGATCAGATTTAATTGCAGATTTAAAATACCATCCAGAAAATATTATTGTCATCAGCTGCATTGTTTAAAGACTTTATTGCTAATGCTTCTTTTGATCCAACGTGGCCTAGAGAGAAACAGACCAAGACACTGGTTTATCTTTTCATTTTGCTGATTAACCCATTGACCTGTTAATCTGTAATTTTAATCTGCAATTAAATTGGATCATTCTACCAATTAAAACCTGTAGTTCTAATGAAACGAAAAGGAATAGTGAAGCTCAAGAATCAGTAGACAATTGAAAATCTTTCTTTATTCATGTCTGAGCATTGCACACATTAAAATTATGGACATATGTGAACTATAGGTAAAATTCAAACAAATTAAAATGACTAGAGCGTTTTTGGACACTGCTTCAATAGTGATCCAATAAAGGTATTGCCTTCCTCCTGCAATTTTTACATTTTTTTGGTACAAATTTGAATATGGGTCACACAGCTAATCTCTTCTGTTTGCCTAATTCAATTGTGTTATCTCAGATGTTTGCTCGATCTTGTATACACAGTGTGAGGCATAGATTAGATAAAGATAAAAGGTTGCTCTTGCTCAAAAGCTGGTTGTATCCATCTATAAGGTTCAGTGCTCATCTCCATTTACAGCCAAAGAGCCAGCTCTGCATCTGCAGACATTTCCATGGACCTTTGGCAGGAATGACTAGACACAGAACACTGTACCACTTCCCAACGAAGTGGTACCTATTTATCTACTTGTAATTTCTTGCTTTCAAACTTCTGGGTGAGCAGGAGCTGGGGCAGAGAAGGGAGCTCTCTCTGTCATGTAGCACTTGGGTCTCATACTGTTGACCTGCTGACCTTCCAGTCATCAAGTTAAGCGTCTTAACCACTCAGTCCCCAAGGCATAGATTGCATGGACATAAATGCTGCATTGATTGAATTTCTCCACATTCACAGAAGATTTGTCCTGTATCTAAGTAGCCCCATTTTACTTGATTATTCTTGGATCTTTCTACTTTGCTTTGAGGTCTATTAAGTTACTTCCAGATGGCCTAGCCAGACTCTTGTCCTGGTGGGAGACACTCTTTGACATTCATCCATTTGGCGAGGTGTGCTGTATTTGCTTTCCATAGATTTAGCCTAGCCTCTTCTTGTTTCAAATGTACATCTTGAGAATTGCGCAGAAACGTTTCCTCAGTTATCGCCATCATTCAGTGGGTTAGTGTCCATGAAGTGGATGGATTTGGTGCCATTACTTTATTCCATTCATTATTTGCTAGCACTTTTTGACATATTTCTGGAGGGTCAATGCCAGCCAGCAAGAGTAGGCTTCAGGCAACCAATAAGAATCCTGCATGATTCTTTAAGAGCTGCATCTACCAGTTTGATGTGTGCTAATTTACACCATACAGCACTAACATATTCTGCTATTTTATTCTTATTGTTTGTGAGTGTGTACCCCACTTTGAATCAGCCAGTTTGATGGCAACTTTATGTTTGTTTTCTAGACAATAACTTTTGTAGTTCAATACATAGTGTCACCCAAATACTTCGGGGTATGGCAATATTCCAAAATCTTGCCTACCCATCTAACTTGAAGCTTCCTCTCTACCTTTTTGATCTCTAAATGGAATAGCAATAGCAATTATGTACCCTCAAGATGCTGGGTACTCATTTTACTGACCTCGGAAGGATGGAAGGCTGCATCAGCCTTGATCCCCAACAGGATCGAACTCACAACATTTTGGCTGCAGTACAATAATTTAACCCCTACACCATCAGGGCTCTTCAAGTGCAAGGCACAGACCTATGTTTTTAAAACGCTTGGTTTCAGGTGGAATAATCTTTTAATGCAGATATTAGCTGGTGCTCAATGGACACAGAGAGTTCACCTGGATTATGATAGTTTGCATGGATAAAACCCCTGGTATATCGGAATGTTGGCTGAACATTTGTGCAGATATTAAAAAGCAATGGTGCCAGGATACTACCCTGTTGAAGACCATTCTTTTGATTTTCCCAGCAACTGTGCCTCACTTCAAATTCAACACACAGTTTTGGGTTTGAAGTAGAATGGTGACTATTTCTGTTACCTTCTGACCTCAATCTTGTGTCCTGTCATAACTCCCATGTCGGCCTGATCCATGCTTGTGGACCAGGAGCCTGGGTTTTCAGCTGTAATTCAAATAAAGTGGTACCTCACACAATGATTTCAATCTGTTCCATGGGGCTCCTTATTGTATGGAACAATTGCTATACGAAGCATGCATCATATAGCAATTTTCCCTATGGGAAACATCATACTGTACTGTATAACGATTTTGTATTGCTAAGCGGTTTTTCTAATTGAAAAATCGTATGATTTTTTTCATAGGGAAAATTGTTATACGGGACGCCATAACTAACTGTTATGTGATTTCATTGCTATACGGGGACGATAGTTGTATGAGGTTCTACTCAGTGGTGGGTTGTTACCGGTTTGCCAGAACCGGTAATAAACCATTACGTGGGGGTCGCCGGGGGGAGGAACCTCCGGGCGACCCGGTTCAGTCGCCTCTCCAGCACCCCCCCAAGTGTATTTCCGGGCAGCTAAAATGGCTGCCCAACTGCGCATATGTCAAATTTCTATTTGACACATGCACAGTTCTATTTTTTAGTGCGCGTGCATCAAATAGAGGTTTGATGTATGCACACTAAAAAAATAGAACTGTGCATGCGTCAAATGGAGGTTTGATGCATACACAGTTCTGGGCAGCTATTTTTTAATTTTTTATATATTTTTGCTCTGTCCATGATGTAATTACGTCACGGTGGGGTAGGAAAAAAAATTGACATCCCACCACTGGTTCTACTGTACTCTTGAACTTCAATTTCCAGAAGCTCCAGCTACAATGGCCAATGATCAGAGTTAACCTGACTCCCTAAAGGGGGCAATGGCTATGGATGGATCAGACCCTTTAGGTGGGGTGATGATCCTGTCAGTGGAGGAAATGCCACTGGAAACCATCATATTGGGCACAACGGCAAAATTAGCATAAGAGGAACCACTTAGCTATTCTGATTCCCAACAGTCATGGAGGCAGAAGAAGCCATGCCAGATGGACTGGCTGTGAAGGTGTACCTTATCAATATCCTCAAGGCTGTGGCAGTCCATTGCAGTCTAGGTGTGAAATCCTGCATGTCTCTTTTCATACGTGCCACAGGAGATGGCTTCATAATCACTGTGTGGGTTACTTCATGGCAAGCTGGGATCCATGTTAAACAAATTCATGTCAGTGGCATTTTTTCCTGAAAAAACTCAGGAAAAAATGTATACAGTCATACCTCGCATAACAAATTTAATTCGTTCTGCGAGGCTGCTCGCTATGCGAGTTTTTCGCTATGCAAGTCAGATTTGCATAACGAATTTTTCGCTATGCGAGTTGGACTCGCATAACAAATTTTTTGCTATGCAAGTTGAACTCACATAATGAATTTTTCGCTATGCGAGTCGGACTTTCCCTATGGAAAAACTCGCATAACGAGTGTTTCAAGGGGTAAAACTCACATAGCGAAATTGTTTTCCCCATATAAACGCTCGTTATGTGAGTTTTTCCATATGGAAAAGTCCGACTCGCATAGCGAAAAATTCGTTATGCGAGTCGGACCGCTTAGTGAAAAACTTGCTTGTTATGCGAGTTTTTCGCAAAGCGAAACGCTCATTATGCGAGGTTTGACTGTATTCGGACATGAGTTGCAGATGACGATGACATATGGAAGGGAGTAGCTGGGCTTTAAAGTAAAAAAGGAAATGCATTTTGGAAAGTGTTTAGCTTGGATAAAATTTCTACCAGAAAAATGCAGTTGGGGAATGGATAAGGTTTTTGAAAAACTGATAGAAAATATACTGTACATATGTGACTGAGCCTAAAGCTGCGGTGGAGTTCTTTATACTGTACTATTAAACAGGCTCAATTGAACTCAGAAGGATTTTGTTTCTAAGCAGATAAACTGGGAACTGTGCTCTATGAACAATTAATGTTACCTTGTTAGAAGTATTTTAGGGAGAAACCCAAATGAACCTTCCATATGTTGTGGATGAAATGCTGAGCTTAGCATCAGGATGTTATTAAAACCAGTTTGTACTGACTCATTGGTTGGTTGCGTGGCTTGACTCCAAAACTTAATTTCATTCCTTTCCTAAGTGGAGGAAACGGTTGGGGAAGAGCCAGAGGACTACACAAGCCATATGGTCTGAGCTATAGGCCCTTGCTTGCCTCCTAGCTCCAGATGTGTGAGGGCTGCTTCTCATAGTATTATATACAGGCCGCATGAACTGGAGGGCAATATACATTCCCTGGGAGGTATATCCTGTTCTGAACCTCAAATGTATTTATTATTTTCATCTACACAGATGTACAAACTGCGTTATGATGATGGCGCATGCTGTTTGTACAGATTAGACTAATATGTTACTTATGTAGTAATTGTTACCGCCCTGCGGGGGGGGGGGAAATCCTGAAGGAACTCTCGTCCCACATATGTGTGTGTTTTATGGGCAAAGTGGCAACTGTATATAATATTTTTGCCCCACCTTTTGCTTACTAAGGAGCAAAGGTGAAAAAACTTAGGAAAAATGTATACAGTCATACCTCGCATAACAAATTTAATTCGTTCTGCGAAGCTGCTCGCTATGCAAGTTTTTTGCTATGTGAGTCAGATTCGCGTAACGAATTTTTTAAAATATAAAAGCTAGAAAACAATTACAGTTTTTCCATATTAGAGGAGAATTAAACAAATATATTAAAAATAGTGCATAGGTAAAGGTTTCCCTTCCTCGAAAGCCAGTCGTATCCAACTCTAGGGTTCAGTGCTCATCTCTTGTTTCAAAGCCGAAGAGCCAGCGCTATCTACTTCTGCAGACATTTCCGTGGTCATGTGGCAGGCATGACTAGACACCGGAGCGCACGGTGTTTACCTTCCCACCGAAGTCATCCCTATTTATCTACTTGCAATTTCTTACTTTCAAACTGCTCGGTTGACATAAAACAATACTGAAACCAATTACCTGGTACCTCTTAAAGAACTGAGATTTAGTTTATAAAAAGGCGACTGATCCTTGGGAGACAAGCTATGAGAAACCTGGGGAACATAGTGAAAAGTAGAGACATCACATTGCAAACAAAAATTCGTCTAGCCAAAGCAATGGTATTCCCGGTTGGATTGTATGGTTGTGAGAGCTGGATCATTAGGAAAGCTGAGCGCTGAAGATTAGATGCCTTTGAGATGTGGTGCTGAAGGAGAGTTTTGAGAGTCCCCTGGACAGCGAGGAGAACAAATAGGTCAATCTTAGAAGAAATCAACCCTGACTGCTCCTTAGAAGGTCAAATAGTAAAGATGAAGCTAAAGTACTTTGGACATCAAATGAGAAGAGGGGATTCACTTGAGAAAGCCTTGATGCTTGGAAAGGTTGAGGGCAAAAGAAAAAGGGGGCGGCCAAAAATGAGATGGCTAGATGGTATTGTAGACACAATGGGCACAGAACTGAGCAAGTTGAGGAGGATGGTGGAGGACAGAAGTGCCTGGCGGACAGTGGTCCATGGGGTCGCAAAGGGTCGGAATCGACTGTGTGACTGAACAACAAAAATACTTGTATCTCTTTTGTACCAGATTTATGTGGCCAGTTGTGATAGTTAAGTGATATGGGAGAGAAGACATTTGTACGTACTCGGAGGCATTTTCTAATATGAAATGCCTATGTTTTTGTATCCTGGTCTCTTAAAATTTCAGTACTGTACTTAGTTAGCCAACTGTCCCTCCCAAAGTCTACATTTGGTCTCTGTTGCCCTAGGAAGGAGTGACATTTTTAGAGTTGGCGGAAGAAAAGGTGACGGAGGGTGAGGCAGAATACAAAAACCAACCTCTTGTAGAAATAAACCTGGGGTTTGTTGGGTGGAAGACAGGCTGCGGTGACTTAGTGTGTAAGACACTGAACTTGACAACTAGAAGGTCAATGGGTCAGCATTTTGAAACCTGAGTGCTACACAAAAGAGTGAGCTCCTGTCATCTGTCCCAGCTCCTGTCAACCTAGCAGTTTATATTCAGCTGGAACTGCTTCTCAAATTGTTCCACATCTCCTTTGGCTTTATTGCACAAGCTCATTTCTGTTATACCCCAAATTTACCTGTAATCCTGATATCTCTTCAATTATTTTAAAATGCTGCTTTATTCTATCCATATTTTTAAAGGATCTTTTATAATGAGCAATGCATCATCTGTGTATAAATTTAATTTTATGCTCTCTATTCCTCTAATTCTAGAATCCTCCTGGATTGCATTAGCTAATAGTTCTATCACCATTACAAACATAATTTGTGACAGTGGGCAGCCCTGCTGAGTTCCTCCCTTTAATGGAATCTTTTCTGAGATTGTTGAATTGATTTTAATCTTGGCATAACTGTCCTTATATAACTGATTGATAATACAGTACCTCTAAATCGATCTCCAGATCCCATTTCTTTAACTAATATTTTTATTGTATCCCATTGCATAGAATCAAAAGCTTTGAATATGTCCAATGACATGACACCAACTTTGCTTTTTTCCTTAACCTAGCAGTGGCTCAAGTCACTAAGACGCTGACTGGGAGGCGGAAGGTCAGCAGTTCGATTCCCGAGTACTGCAGGACGGAATGAGCTCCCGTCTCTGTCCCAGCTCCTGCCAACCTAGTTCGAAAGCAAGAAATTGCAAGTAGATAAATAGGGACCTCTTCAGTGGGAAGGTAACAGTGTTCCAATGCTCTCCGGTGTCTAGTCATGCCTGCCACATGACCATGGAAACATCTGCAGAAGCAGACAACGCTGGCTCTTTAGCTTAGAAACAGAGATGAACACTGACCCCTAGAGTAGGATACGACTGGCTTTCGAGCAAGGGAAACCTTTACTTTACTAGCAGTTTAAAAGCAAGACATTGCAAGTAGATAAATAGGTATCACTTCAGCAGGAAAAGTAACACTGTTCCATGGTGCTGCGGTATCTTGTCATGCCTGCATCATGACCATGGAAACATCTGCAGATGTAGACAGCGTTGGCTCTGGGTCTCTGGCTGTAAACAGAGATGAGGACTGCACCTTAGAGTCGGGTATGACTGGCTTTTAGCAAGGGAGACCTTTACCTTGTTGGGTGGGAACAGCTCTGAATCTGGACCGTTGGGCAGCTGTTAAAGGTACTGGAAAAAGGATCTGTCACTCTCTAAACGCTTGGCTGGCTTTGTTTTTGGTGCTGGCATCTAGCCATCTGGATCAAGCATGTCATTGTAGAAAGTGGTTCACCTTCTTATGCTAGTCAGTGGAATGACACTTGAGGAGAGCCACAGAGGCAGCTATTTATGTTGATGCTGTAGAGTGGGGAGGGATGAAAGAACTCAACCCTACCATTCCCTGATTTTTTTTTATAACTATGAATGGAAATTAGGGGAAAGATATAGGCACCGTGATGGCGAACCGTGGCACTCCAGCTGTTCTTGAACTTCAATTCCCAGAAGCCCTGATCAGCAAGACTGCTGACTTGCACTTCTGCCAATTGAAATCCAAGAACACATGGAGTGCCAAAGATCACCATCGTGGAGAACTGCCAGACAGTGTCACAGCCTCCCACAATGAGTTTCCATGTCTGGGCTGAGGTTTGAATTCAAGTCTCTTGAGGCTTAGTCTGGTAACTCTGGTAGTGTCTAACGTGACCTTTGTCAAAATGATACTGGGCCCCAAGGAATAAAAATTCAAAGAAAATATATTCACAGGAATAATACAAGACCTCTGGGAGGGCAATGTTTTTCTGAGGATATTAGGTAGAAAGGAAAGGATGTGAGGTGAATAATGTTTGAGTGTAGTTGAGGGGGGACTTATTTTTTAAGAGGAACATAATACTCTTCTCCAGTGCAAAAAATTTAACTACCACACCGTGGGTGGAGCTCCGTCATGGGTGGAGCCTACATTTTGGGCAGAGCCTGCGCCATGGGCGATCTAGTCATGCCTGCCATTGAGCATGTATACATTTGCAAACACAGGCAGCACTGTAAATGGAGATGAGCACTGCACCCTAGAGTCAGATATGACTGGCTTTTGAGCAAGGGAGACTTTGAACTACTTGCAGGGACAAAACCTGATGGGGCAGGGCAGGGAGGTAGGCGTGGCCACCCAATTTCACTACCCCCTGCCCAAAGACCACCCAATTTCACCACCACCCTGCTCAGAGCCCACCTAATTTTGCTCCCCTCCCTCCCGGGGTGGTGGTGCGAACCTGTTGCTGCCCACCACTGGTCTTCTCACATTTTTAATGATGATAGATTAAGACCACTGTCCTCCACTCCCGAGGAAAGGTTTTAATGAAAGGTTGGAGTCAAAAGAAAGCGGTCTTGAGTGTGAATGAGGCCTTCTTAAGGAATCTAATTCACAATACAGGTACTGTACCTGTACTGTATATGTTAATGGATGCTTAAAACCAGTGATGGGATGTCACCGGTTCTAGACGGATCTCTGGAACCGGTAAGACCAATCCCGGAGGGTTCTCCGTGAGGGGAGTCCACTTTTGGGGCGTCCGGTTCCGGACGCCTGACCGAAAGAAAAAAAAAATTAAAATCGGAGCGAAAATGGCTCCAATTGACTGCGCATGCGCAGAAACTCAATCTGACGCATTGCACATGCGTCAGATTGAGTTTCTGCGCATGCGCAGTCAATTGGAGCCATTTTGCTCCGATTTTTAAAACATTTAGAACTTTCAGGGCAGCGGCGGCGGCAGCAGCCCTCTGAGGGGGGCGCCTCCCCGCGGCACGTTGAGGGCTGCCTCGGCCGTCCGCTGCTGACAAGCCCCATGCCCTGGGGACGCCCGGCGGGGTACACCGCTGCCGCCTCCTCCGCCGGGCGCTGCCGCCGGAGCTGCCGCTGCCTGAATCCCTGTGGACTCCTTCTTGGGTCGGTCCCTTTTGAGCTCGGCTGCCGCGCGCTGCGGAGGAGGAAGCTGTAGGCGGCGGCGGTGCGGCATGGGGACGGCCCAGGGAGGCGCGGCAGCCGCGGCTGCCCGTCGCCCCTCGCCATGGCCGGAGCCGGGCTAAAAAGGTACCGGCCCAAGGAGGACGCCACAGGGGTGCAGGCAGCTCCGGCGGCGGCGGCGGCTGTGGACAGCAATCGGGGTGCCGGGTCCCAAGAAAGGTAAGCGAGGGGTTTTTATTTGGGGTGGGTGGGTAATTTATTTGTGTTTTGGGTGGGTGGTTGTTTTTATTTTATTTATTTATTTGTGTCTGGGTGGGTGGGCTGAGAGGGAGGGGTGTGTGTGTATGTTTATTTTTATTTTTTATTTATTTTTATTTTGGCCCCGCCCACAACGTCATGACGTCGGCCGTGACGTCATGACGTCATGCCATTGGCCACGCCCATGACGTCCGTGACGTCATGGCGTGGTAGTAGATTTTTTGTCATCCCATCACTGCTTAAAACAATGCTTTATTTCTGTCTTGCTCCTTTCTTATCAAATCTCCCAAATGATCCCCCCATCCATTTTTCTTTTTTCTTGTAATAACAAGCTTATCTAGTAATTAGCGACTAATAGAGTACCATGGTGGTGTAGTGGGTAGATGGACCAAGACTCTGTAGACCAGGGTTCAAATTTCATCTCAGCCATTGAAAATCACTGAAGGTGTGGAAGTCATAAAACTACTCCTTAAATATCTAACTAATTTATTTATTACATTTTATACTGCCCATCTGAGATATTTCCCACACTCAGAGGTGCACAATTAATTAAATGAACAACCACAGTACAGTATCATTCAACAAACGATAAAATAAATATGTGAGGGCAAATAGGCTCAAATCTCATCAACTAACTTATTGGCAAATGTATGGAAGGTATAAAAGCCTTGCTAAGGTAAGTGGGTTTTGACATGAGGATACATAACAATAATAATAAATATTTTTAATTTTTTAAAAAATATTGGCGTCCGTGAAAGAAGAGAAAGTAGGGAAATAACTGAAATCTTACATGGATATTTATTTTCACCCCCTCTCCAATTTATGAATGCATTTAGCGATGGAAGAAACCGCAAAGGTAGACCTTTGTTTTATTTTGCTAAGCTGCCACATAAATCTTTCCCCTTATTTTCTCTTAATGTAGACAAGGTATTTGGCTAGTGCTCATATTATGGGAACATGGCAATTGAGTGGGACAACTCTATGACTTAGAGGGCATGCCCCCTTAATTACTGTGACTCAGAAGGTCAAGGGGCCAAATATCCCACCGTTAAGAACAGATCATTATGTGGAAATATGAGAGATTTTTTTCCGGCTGTAGCATCTCAACTCTGGAATGCCCCTCCTCCTTATTGGCACCAACATTAGCATCATTTGGGTTCCAAGGAAGGACATACTTATTTATTAGAGCCTTTGGGGATTGAAGATCACAGCCCATATTATTATTATTATTATTATTATTATTATTATTATTATTATTATTATTATTATTATTATTATTATTATTATTATTATTATTATTATTATTATTATTATTAATTGCATTTGTTACCCCGCCCCAAACGGGAGAACCCGACTCTGAGCGGCTTACATCAAGATAAAAAGTAGAAACATAAAGCACTCTATATCAATAAAAAACATCAAAAGTTAAAAAATCATCAAGTTAAAAACAATACACAAATCCATAGCTTTTAGTGCAATGGTTATAATATTTTTAAGGTGTTAATGTTTGAAAAGCTAAATGTTTTGCTGTTTGAGTTTAAAATTGTTTTAAATATCTTGTTTTAATAGAGCTTAATTCTGAGATCCTGTGATAATGGGCTACACTATAAATGTTTAAATAATAAAATAAAATCAGGGTGTAGGGTGGGGAGTCAGTCTTGTAAATTTCCCAAATGCTCTTCTTCATGTCCCAGCCACTATATAATCTCTGCCTCTGAGTTTAGCTGCACTTTATATACCTGGGGCGGTAATTTGCCAAGCAGCAATATATTGCTGTAGGCCACTTTTAAAAGAAGATATTTGAGGCTAGTTTGGTTTTGAGTAAATAAGATCCATTAGCCTTGCAAAAGACCCAGTCCTTAGGTGGATGAAATTTTTTAGAATTAATTATTACATACCATATTTGCCAGCATATAAGACGCGTCGGAGTATAAGATGCACCCTGTTATTACCAAAATAGCCCACTGTAGGCCACTATATACAAGATGCACTCCATTTTTCCAATGTATTTTAAGGCGGTAAAGTAGGTCTGATATGCCAGCAAATTTGGTATATCAATGGAACTGCCTCTGCCTTTGGATTGTCTTCAGGGTACTACTATGAAGACTTTCATGAAGAACATCCTCATTCATATCTGTCTGTCTGTCTGTCTGTCTACACTCACTCACACACACACACACACACACACACACACACACACACACACACACACACACACACACTCTCTCTCTCTCTCTCTCTCTCTTAAATGATTGCTTTGTGCTTCTGGATTTTAAGGCTCTTGGACAATATATGCATTGTGAGCTCATTAACTTAGAAAGGTGGAATGTGAAGTCTCTCTGTGTACTTTTTTTTATCTATGAGAGCATCTCGCTAATAAAACCATTCCTTAAATATCTCGCATGCTGTGAAAACACGTAGGAGGGTTGCCATAAGTTGGATGTGACTATCACACATAGCTAACACCAACACCTAGAATGCTCAACATCTGGATGCTTTTCCAGACAAAGAAGATGTTCCAGCCATTGATGTGGCTCTTCCGGTACTTTATGGGGGAATACTAATCTCTCTCTCTCTCTCTCTCTATATAGATATAGATATAGATATAGATATAGATATAGATATAGATATAGATATAGATATAGATATAGATATAGATATAGATATAGATATAGATAGACAGACAGACAGACAGACAGACAGACACACACACACACTGTATATGGAAGGAGCTCTGACATGGACCATTATATTGTTTTTGTCGAAGGAATGCAAGGGAGCAAAACAGAAATGCACAAGCATAAGACCTCTTGGTGGGCTTTTGAGGGATATGGTTCTGTGTGTACACAACAGAAGGTCTTGGGGGAAGGGTCTCAAAACTATGGTGGTTCAAATTCAAACATACAGTTAAAAAAAAACCACTAGCACTACTGTAAAAACTCAAAAACATACCCACACAAATGTCTAGATTAATTTATTTTACCACATTTTCATGTATTTTAATTATTAAAACTCACTAGCAGCTGCTGTATTTTCCACCCCCGACTTATACTCTGGTCAATTTATTTTCTTTGTCTTAGAGGTCTAAATTAGATACCTTGACTTATATTCAGGACAACTTATAGTCTAGTATACAGTAATACCTCGGATAATGCTAAGACTTGGTTCCACAAGACTTGGTGTTATCCGATTTTTAGTGTTATCCGATCCATGTTAAAATCCTATGGGATGGATCGGATAACGTTAAAACTCCATAGAGATACATTGTAACCGCACAGGCTTTAGCGGTTGTTATCCGATCCATCCCATAGGACCTTAACGTTATTCGATCCAATTCTCCTCCCCAAATTGCTTAACGTTATGCGATGTTAGCGTTATCCGAGGGTTTTCAAAGCAATGCACAATAAAATAGATTAAACCTTTGTTTAAACGCAGAGTAACAACCATTAAAAAAAAATAATCAAATTTCAGAAATCACCTTGCTCCTGAAATGATGACAGTCTTGCAACAATTTGCAAATGGCAAGGGATGGCATTCCCCCTTCCACATCTGCTTTCCCTATCATTCCTCCCCCCTCAAATCTCTTTTTTTCTTTCTCCACCTTGGTGTATTGCAATAATAATCTGGCTCCTTGCCAAGTATTGGAGTTGCTATGGAAACAGCAAAGCTGCTTGAGTGAACTAGTAGGGGTTGTAGCTTCTCCTGTTGTATATACCCAAGCATATATGGTGTAGGAAAAGTGGAAAGGGAGGCGGGAGAGAGATGCAGTTACAGGATTCCCCCCTTCTTTCTCTCCTTTGCACCCATCCTCCCTTTGAATGCATGAAATGGAGCTGCATTTCCCAAACCAGACAGATGGAAGGGGGGTGGGGGTGGGGTGGAAAACCACAAAAACAAATCCTGCTAAATTTCTTTCTATGCCATAAAAAGGGAGAGATAACTTCCTTTTAAAAGTCCTTTGTTTTGTAAAGCTGAGAGGAGAAACTTCCCGAAATATTTCCACCTTCACCGCTTGATAAAATTGGGTTGATCCAGGGAATTACAACAGCAGCTGAAGAGATTGTTTTCCTTCACTGTGTTTGGGCCTAATGATGACATATGGAGTGCCTTACTTGCAGCGGGCACCAGTGGGACCATTAAAATTGAGGCACCTGGTTGCTAGAAGGGTGGAAGGAAATAAGATATAAAGCTTTAAGTCTAGGGCTTGTGTTCTGAGGCCTTCCTCTCCCCCTTTCAGACATGTTTTGTTCTTGAGGCGCAGTTGAACTGTAAACATACAGATTGTGTTGGCTAGATCTAGTTCTGACTTGCCACCCTCTTCCTAAGGATTTTCCTTTCTTTTTCTCCCATCTGTTCTTAGTAAATTTTATATTTGTGTGTGTGTATGTTCCCCATAATTCATTAAAAACACGTGGAAAGGAGGGAGAACTGAAATGGTAGAACCAAGAAAATAAAAACCATTAGCGTCTTTAAAATCCCTACCGTATATACTCGACTAAAAGTCATCCTGAATATAAGTCGAGGTACCTAATTTGGACCTCTAAAACTAGGAAAATAGATTGATCTGACTATAAGTCGGGGGTGGAAAATGCAGCAGCTGCTATTGAGTTTCAATAATTAAAATACAGTAATACCTCATATAACATTAGTATCGAATAACACTAAAATTGCATAACATTAAGGAATCTGGGGGGAAGAATTGCATCACATAACATTAAGATCCTATGGGATGCTTCAGATAACAACCGCTAAAGCCTGTGTGGTTACAATGTATCTCTATGGATCCCATAGGATTTTAACGTGCATCGGATAACACTAAAAATCGTATAACACCAAGACTTGTGGAACCAGGTTTTAGTGTTATATGAGGTTTTACTTGTACATGAAAATATGGTAAAATTAATTGATTTAGACATTTGCGTGGGTATGTTTTTGAATGTTTATGTTGACCTGAGTATAAGTTGAGTCCCATTTTTGGACCTTATTTTGAGGTCTAAAAAACCCGATATATACGCAAATATACAGTTGTACCTCGCTTAAAGAGCATAATGCGTTCCACAGGATTGCTCTTTAAGCGAGTTTGCTCCTTAAGCGAAACACCATTGTAAGTGACCAATTGTGACTTCTGGTGGGGGGGATGGCAAACCCCGATTTATTTGTTAAGCGAGTTTTTGGTTGGTTTTATTTGTTAAGCGAAACGAACATTAAGAGAAAATTCTGCTCTTTAAGCGAGTTACTTTTTAAGTGAAGCACTCTTTATGCGAGGTTTGACTGTATAGGGTACAGTATACTGCACTGAATCTCGTGTTTATTGTGCCTGCAATGGACGATAACCAAATGGTATTCTTGATGCCTGTATGTGGACAAAGGCTTTGAATTAGAAGTATAAGTTCTTGCTTATCTTATTCTTCAGCATGAGATGGAAAACTGCAAAACCTTTCGCCTCACCTTGTGAGAGAGTAAAATAGTTTCTGGGTGTATCAACAAGAGTTCTTAAAACAGGACCTCTTTTTTGTTTTTTTGCAAAACCGTCAGTAGAACATCTGTGCAAAATTACAAACGCTGCAGTTTTGCTGCAGGAAAAATTTTAAATTAGAAGCATTGGATGGGTTGCTTGTGTCCCTCTGAATAAAGCAGCCATTTTTCTTTGTTTTCTGTATGTATGTGATTTGCTGCAGAAAAAAAAAATTAGTCTAGCTTTTTGCAGGGCATTTTGAATGAGGGGAAGAAACCCTGATGAGGAAAAAGAAAGGACGCCTGGTCTCCTTGTAGTACTGATGGCAGGAAAATCTTTGGGGGTCAGGGATTATTATTATTTTGTGGGGGGGACAGGCTATCTCAATATGTCAAGACAGTCTCTTTCATCAAGAATAAGTCATCTCATGACAATTTTTCACACCACCACTCCAAATGTGATACAAAAGCATGTGTATGCCTCTGGTGCTGAGCAGCATTTTCACAACACGAGGCTTGTGTGGCATGCATGGCAGATTGCCCCTCCTCATGACCTGCCACAAAGATCAAATTATGCAAAACAGGCAACAATCTGTACATCTGCTTGGTATCAAAAGAGCACAGAAAATCCAGTTCTTCTTAATCTAGCATTGATATCTATTTTTTAATTTACCATATGCGCAGATACACACAGACAAAGAAATATGTTCCAAGAGCACTCACAGACTGTATCCCTTTGCAGACATACAGTAGTTCAGTGTCTAGGTTTCTACCTGCCTAGGGGTAACGCTTTAGAGTCTATGTGTGTTATTACAATGCAGCCAGTTGTCTCCAATACAGATGGCCTTGTAATACTGGCGCTGGCCAAACATTCATTTTTATTTTCCCTTTGAAAGACTTGCTGAGTCTTTTGAAGCAGAATTTCTCTGCCAGACAGCCACCAGGCAGAGCATCAGCTCTATTAAATGCACATGCCTTGTGGACACCAGAAGCCAATTTACTGCTTGGGATAGTGTTGCCATTTCAGATTTGTCAAGCAAGCCTAGCTAATAATCAAGGTTGATGTGAGTTTGGGTCCAATATCGTGGCGGGGGTGGGGGGAGGCAGGGATGGGGGACAACACTTTGTTCAGTTCTGCTTTAAATATGTTTCTAGGTAGGCAGAGGGTCCTCAGTTATTTTGAATGACATCTCCCACCAACCCCAGCTATTGGGGCCAATAGTGTGGAATTGGATTGGCTGTAGTTGACAACAACTGGAGAGCACCAGTTTTCCTGCCCCTGCTTCAGACAATAGATATTGCTGGTTGTGTATGAGCTGAAACTATTCTACATGTACAAGTTAAACCAGTTCCATTGTAAAATTATCCCCGCTATTAAGTATTTTTAAGTGTGCTGTTGTTATTGCTTTAGGCAACTCTTATAGTTGGTGTGATATATGTCGGTGAAGAAGAGCCTTCAGCACCGTGTGCACCGTGGGCTGTCCAGGGAACCAGGATGGTGTGTCCATTACAATCCAGGAGATCTTAATTCGTGCCTCCCATGAAACTCACCTTAGGACAGTTGTTCATTTGTTTTCGTGTCAGAGATGACTCTGGGTTGAAATAATTTTTGCAGGGGGTGCCCAAATGAGGCTCCTTTCATGTCCCCCATCTTGCAGCTCTCGGGTATCGAACCCGTCTTTTCAGTTTCCAAGCCTAGCTCCTTAACCACTAAGCCATGGGGGAGCTGTGGGCAGTCATTCTCTCTCACAATCTGACCTAATTTACAGGAGGTGTTGTGGTCATGATGAAGTGAAGAGAAAGAGACATATTCTTCTGCCTTGACTTTTTGAAGGAAGGGCACAATGTAATGGTAAAAAAAAAAACCCTAAATCAGTGATGTCCAAACTAAGGCCCGGTGGCCGGGTGCGGCCCCCAAAGCCAATTCATCCGGCCCACGAAGCCCTCGTCACTCCTGGAAGCGGAAGTAAAACGCCCCCTTTTAAACTTTTATTTCTCCTTAAATTTGGAAGAATGGTATAAGGAAATACCAGTCAAACCTCATATAACACTAAAACCTGGTTCCACAAGTCTTGATGTTATACCATTTTTAGTGTTATCTGATGCATGTTAAAATCCTATGGGAGCCATAGAGATACATTGTAACCACACAGGCTTTAGCGGTTGTTATCTGATGCATCCCATAGGATCTTAATGTTATCCGATGCAATTCTTCCCCCCAGATTGCTTAATGTTATGCGATTTTAGTGTTATTCGATACTAATGTTATATGAGGTATTACTGTATGGAACATAGCATTGAATGATAAGCTGACGTGGGAAATAAAATCTCGGTGATTTACTAGATCTTATTTTGTACATGTAGTAAGGCATAAATTGTGTGCACATAAATGCTGCATTAATTAAATTTCTCCACATTCACAGAAAATATGTCCTATATCCAAGTAGCCACAATTTACTTCTTTATTATTTGATCTTTCTACTTTGCTTTTAAGTCTATTAAGTCTATTCTCTGGTCAACCCAAGTGGCTAACTTCAACTCCTATAAGGCACCAGACTGGCCCACAAAAATGTCCGGGTTAAATTTCTCACTGGGAAAAAACAACACCTCAATGTCAGCTTGTCAATTGAGATGTCTATTGTGAAGGTTTGGATTCTAGGTTCATGTCTTCTTTCACAATAAAACAAATATCTAAAGATTGTTACCTACCAGGTCTTTCTAAGACACTGTAAATGTAATTCAATATGTTTCCTGTGTAATACCATGAATAACTCAGAAGTCTAAGTTCAATTCCAGCTGACAACAAAGAATGCCACTAGTGGCGTTTATATCCTGAAGGGTCATTGTGCTAAATGAGTTCAGCTAGGGACTGCAGTGGCTCAGTGGTTAAGAAGCTAGCCTTGTTAGCTGGAAGGTCGGCAAGTCAGCAGTTCAATACCTGAGTACTGCATGACAGAATGAGTGCCCATCTATATCCTAGTTCTTGCCAACTTAGCAGTTTGAAAGCAAGAAATTGTAAGGTGAAAAATAGGTACTACTTTGGTGGGAAAAGGTCTTGGGGGCATGAAAAGCACCTCATTCAGGCATCCCCTGAGCAGAGGTTATTCAGCAAAAATCCTTTCAACCCAGAAATCACCTTCATGTGCTTCTGACACGATTAAAAAAATTAGTTTATCTGAGCATCAGTGTTGCAAAAATGGAAAACAAATTACCATATCCTACAAGCTTTAATTAACTATTTTTGTTTTAAAAATAAGCATCCTCAAAATATTTCAGAATGGTTGAAAACATATAGTAGATATCTGAGTTCAAAGATCTTGGCCACAATATATAATTATCGAAAATTTCAGGCATTTACTTAAAAATATGAAAATTGCAGACGGGAGAACAAAATTAGAATCCACAAATACAAGAAATAATGTTTTAAAAAGCAATTGCATTATATGTATTGCATAAAAATAAAACACCAAGACTAATTAAAAAGTTATAGCTCTGTAAATAATGAAAAACACTTCTGGTAACTGCTACCTAGTGTTGTCAGCTAATCTTTCTCACACTATCAGGTGAAAGGAACTGGAGAATGAACTCATCAAAAGGTGCCTTCATTTGGGCATTTTCATGTTTGGCCTAGTCACAGAAGAATAAGGTATAAAAAAACCTTAGAAGTATAAAGTCAAAAGTCAAAATATCAAGCATTTCCAAGCCCTTAAAGCTTGATTTAAAGACACAGAGGAAAAAGTTCAATTTAATTGCTCACCTAGCCTTTAACCTGTTTTATCTAAGTAGAAATCAATTGTTGATATGTTATGGTTTTTGGCAGGAAGCCAATTTTCTGGCTGCTACATTATGCTGATATCAGAGTAGCCTTGATACCGAGTTGCTCTGTGCGTCTTCTTTTTCTTTTTGTCTTTCTGTCTCATGTGGCTTTTTGCTGTCTCTTTATATGACATCATATGTTTAGAAATTCTACTTACTTGTAATGATTTCTCCTTATACAGCCCACAGTCCCTAACCTTGTGCTTGCAATTAAGCTTTATTTTAATTAAGCTTCATAGTAACATGCAGCTTTCCTTTCCCTTACTCTTTTTGTCTTCCATTGTTTTCTAGTTGCTTCTTTGTGTATAGTAAACTGTGAGACGCAAAAACAAAGATTAGGCACTTTTGTCTGGCAGTTTTGTTTTCCTTTTAATGACCTTGCTTAGTAGAACACCACGATTGCTGTTTCCTAGACAACCATATAGGCTGCATTTGAAAACTGCTTTCATTTTTAAGGTCTTCTTCCTTTATTCTTGTACATTGTTTGAGCACTTGGTACATGCTCTAGAGCTATGATGGTGGACCTTGGCACTCCAGGTGTTCTGGAACTGCCATCTCCCAGAAACCCTGATCAACAGAAGTGCTGACATGGGCTTCTGGTAATTGCAGTCTGAGAACACCTGGAGTGTCAAGGTTCACCATCACGGCTCTAGAGGAATTCTGACACCCCAAGATGGCAATCCTGTTCTCATTTGCTTGAAAATAGCACTGTGCCTAAAGCATGGGAACTCTGGAGATTGTAGTCCAAAAATACAAGTCTGATCAACAATCCTTGGAACTAAGCTTGCTGAATTCCAGGGTGCTTATTTCTGATTAGATCTGTATAAAATTGTGGGTTGGTTCAGTAGATTCCAGTCCTACAGAGCCAGCCAATGGGGTTTTGAGCAGCACCAGAAGGAGAAATTGGTAAATCGCTTCTGAGACTTGATTCTTGGACAATTGTTGGAATTTATTTGACAGCATATAATTATTAACTATACCCACAAATACAGGGCCTCTTAGTTTCCATTTTCTACCTCCCCCCTTCCAGTGGCGTCGCGCAGCGTTGAGCCGCCTGGGGCGAAGAAGAAAATCGCCGCCCGCCCCCCCCGCTCGCTGCCCCCCCCCCACCGCTCGCCCCCCCCCAGGCAGAAGGCGCTCCCTCCCCTGCTGAATAGTGGGCACCCCCCCCCTGCCAGCCCGCCGCCAGAAGTTCGAAAAAGGTAAAGATCGCGGCTCGACTGCGGGGGTTCCTACCCTTTTGAATCCTCGGGCGTGCGCGTGGGCAGCTCTGCGGGGGTTAGGCGACGATGGGGAAAACCCTCGGGATCCCAGCTAACCCCCGCAGTCGAGCCGCGATCTTTACCTTTTTCGAACTTCTGGCGGCGGGCTGGCAGGGGGGGGTGCCGACCCACCCACCCAGCCAGCTTGCCGTCAGACTGGGCGCTCGTCGGGGGGGGGGGTGGCGCCATAGCGGGGAGCCCCTGGCTGCTGGCTGGGTGGCTGGGGGGGAGGAGGTGGGCAGCGCGCGCGTGCAGGACTTCCCAGGTGGAGGGCGAGCCTTTTGCTGGTGATCGCTGCTCGCCTCCGTGGCCGTCCCATTGGCTTGGGTACTCCTTTAACCGGCCTCGGTCGCCAGCAACCGAGGCCGGTTAAAGGAGTACCCTAGCCAATGGGACAGAGGCGAGCAGCGCTCGCCAGCAAAAGGCTCGCCCTCCACACACCTGGGAAGTCCTGCACGCGCGCGCTGCCCACCTCCTCCCGCCCAGCCACCCAGCCAGCAGCCAGGGGCTCCCCGCTACGGCGCCACCCCCCCGACGAGCGCCCATTCTGACGGCAAGCTGGCTGGGTGGCTAGGGGTGGGGGGGAGGAGGTGGGCAGCGCGCGCGCGCGCGCGTGCAGGACTTCCCAGGTGTGTGGAGGGCGAGCCTTTTGCTGGCGAGCGCTGCTCGCCTCCGTCCCATTGGCTAGGGTACTCCTTTAACCGGCCTCGGTTGCTGGCGACCGAGGCCGGTTAAATGAGTACCCAAGCCAATGGGACGGAGGCGAGCAGCGCTCACCAGCAAAAGGGCCGCCCTCCGCCTGGGAAGTCCTGCTTCCTTCCTAAGCCCAGGCAGAGGGAGGAGGCCAAAGTGGTGAGGACATTTTGCCGCCCCCTGAAAGCCGCTGCCCGGGGCATCCGCCCCCCCCCGCCCCCCCCCACGCTACGCCACTGCCCCCTTCAGATACCTTTTAAAAAGCAAGGGCAGGACTAACTTAAGTATGTTTTAACTCAGAATGGACCAAATAGTTCCATAGCATGAAATTGACAAGCCAAGCGTATGCCATGAGAATTATGTTGGCTCATTAGAACAGACCAACAACAGATAGGGCTTCTTTTTAATTTGGTTTTATGCGCGGAGAAGTATAATGTTGCTCATACTCCAAAGATCTCCCTTTGCTTTTCTTTCATCTTTGTGTATATGCCTTATGGGGGCACTTAACAGTCTCCCCCAGTATTTTCTTATGCAGTAACTTGACTGGATTTCCAAAATGTAGAAGCAAAGAGAGCCTTCATCACCTAGACAAACTTCTCTTTTAAAATGGTATTTGGAAGCGTATCAGTCTATTGTTATACTTCCTATCATCAACATCCTTAGTTTCCAAAGCAACAGCTCCATTTAATTTTGCTCCCTATTGCTATTTTGTCCCCAAATTGGGAGATCTAATTTCTAGTCCTCGTTCAGCCATTAAACTTGCTAGGTGATCTTGTATACGTTTCTCAGCTGGCCCTACCTTATAGAGTTGTTGTGATGGTCAAGAAAGGAAGGGAACCATCTACATCCATGTTTCCCAAACTTTGGTTTTGGGACTTCAATTCCCAGAAGCCTAAGTCAATTTCCCAAAGCACTGATCAGCCAATGTACTGATTTAGGCTTCTGGGAATTGAAGTCTTCTTGTGGGGCGTTGGCCCCACATTGGGAATCACTGATCTACATCGCCTTCACTTTATCAGAGGAAAAGTAGCCTATAAATGTTGCTATCGACTAAAGTCCTTCCAGAAGTCACATCTGTAGCTATATGTTTCACTTCCTTTTCTATCATTTGCTGATAGAAGTCCATAGGATTTACTGGGAGTTGTGACTTGACATTGGTCTGTCTAGCGTTGGACTGTTTTTCTCTTTCATAGCTGTACTTGGCTGAACTTTCACTTGCTAGCATCTAGCAAACAACCTTTGTAATTCAGTATTGTTCTTCCATATGTCTTTTTCCTGTGAATCATTGACTCTTGCTTCTTTTTATTCATCATGTATTAATGTTGAAATTCTTGGGATGCACTATAGCACTAAACCCTGTCCCTGGTACAAGGTGGAATTAAAAATAAACCCAAGGTTTCTGGCAGAGTGAGAAAGGTCAAGGAACTTGCAGGGGAAATTATACAAAGTGAAACAAGAGGAATGTTGCTTGGGTAAAGGGGAGAATTCTGATATGATGAGTGTAGAACCTGGAACAAACAGTGATAGAAATGTCCGGAAGAGTCTGGGGTAACTAATATCTTCTGTTGAATGGCCAGACACTTCTCCCTGGGTGGTTTGTGCATGTGAATACAGTAAATGCACAAAATTAAAAAATGCACTTAAATGCATTTTTAAAAATGCACTTTGAAAACAACAATAACTATTCTTCTCCTTCATACCAGGACATGGGAACAAATCCAGCACAACAATAGTTTGGGATGAGAACACAGCTCTTTGGCCTCTGAATTTGACATCTATGTCCATGTTTGTTCCTGGATGATAGCTATGCAACAGCTGTCTCTCTGCCTGTGTGTCGGATGCAGGACAGCTTGTACAAGAACATGAATTTTTGAGTATGTTTTTCAGAATGAGAGAATGGAAGGGCATACAAAGAGAGTATGTCTGTGCCGGCCATGCTTTATGTGCTCAGGAATGTTTATGTGAAAGTCTGTATATGAGTGGGGGGGCTTGTGCAGCAGGCTGTACGGATTTTACACAACTTATTTTAGAGGTGAGCAAAGCGTACCATTCCCAATATTTCTAGACTATAACTCAAAGCATTCCTCAACGTTGCTTGTGGTAGCCAGGGTCATGAGAGTGGTAGGTTGACATGATCAGAAGAACTGATATTGTGTAATTTGTAACTATGATTGGGGACTCTGGGGACTTTGAACTGTAATTGTGATTGGGGATTGGGAATTTCTGATATGTTTTGATTTGTTTTTGTATTATTTGTAGTGTTGCTGAAATGTTTTATTAATTGATTATAGTGTTGAATGTTATATTTGTGAGTTTTGTGAGCCGCCCTGAGTCGGTCGCACCGAGTAGGGCAGCATATAAATTGAATTAATAATAATAATAATAATAATAATAATAATAATAATAATAATAATAATAATAATAATAATAATAATAATAATAATAATAATAATAATAATAATCTGTGCTTTAACCATCCCTGATCCATCTTCCCCTGTATGTTATGTGCTATAGAATGTTTATATTTTATAGCAATTTAGCAATTACAGTTATAGATCACCCGACAATGCTTAGTGCAATATCTGGGCTGGTAATTAGCGTTTTGGCCCTGACATGCTGGGTTCTCATTTTACCGACCTTGGAAGGATTGAAGACCAAGTCAAGCTAGATCCCCATCAGGCTCGAACTCACAATGCAGTACTGCAGTTTAATCACTATGCCACTCGGGTTCGTCACCTGGCTGGAGACATGATTTAAGTTACACCCACTCAGCACAGTGCGTTTGAAAGATAGGTAGGTACAGCGGCACGCATGTCTGTCCCAAGATGAATATACATAGAGCTTTGTCATTTGTATTGCCCTCACCCAATGTCACCCATGAGCAGAAGTGGAGTACCACTCTGGACTGTCAGGAAGGCTGGGAGGAGGTGTCACCAGGGAGATGGAGAACAGCTTGTAGGACGAGAGAAGGGTCCCATCACAGCTGCTGAGGGGGAGCCGAGCTAAAGGTTCAAGGTATTCCTTGAGCCTAAGATTCCCAGAAAGGGTTTGGTGAAGAAACAGACCTCAGGGTCAGCGGGAAAGGAGCATTCAGAGTGAATGGGTTTTGTGCTTGTTTGTCTGTTTATAGTCTGGATTTGTAAATCACCAGCATTGAGCATATGCAGAAGCATTCTGTCCTTGTTTAAGGATCGCCTGCCTTCTGATGAATGACTGCTATAACAGCCCATGGCTCTAGAAAGAGGCTCTGTGCCCCTTCCAAATGCCATTGGTGTTCTTGCTCAAGAGCACATATGTAAGGAGATTTAGTCATAGCCCCCAGAGGGGCTGCCCTCTACATTTGATTGACCCATTTCGAACGACATGGTCATATTCTTTGTTGCCTCATGTATGCGCAGCATTGAGTACCGTGAATATCTGAGCTGGAAGTGTCTTATCCTTGAAGGGAAACGGGATTGGGTTGCCAAGTGTCTGATGAAACCTGATGGTCTCCAAAACTAGGGAAGAGGAAAGAGTAAGCAAGATTTTCTACAGCTAGGGCTTCTTCAGCCACCAGCATTGTTCTTCTGCAGTGTGAGCCGGATTAAATTATGGATACATCTGTCCAAGTTTAATTTGTAGCTTAATGTAGGCAGCTGGATTCTGCTCATAAGCCCATGTGGCTGTTAACTGCTTACTGATATCCAGCATTTCTATCCTCCTCCTCCTCTATAAAGGCTGAAAAGCAGCTTACAAATACAAGAAGTTCGATGACAAAAAGATGCTGCACAAAAGGAAATAAAGAGGTTTGGGAGGAATCATCTAGAATTTCAGTTGCAGCAAAGTTTGAACATTAAGATGATTGAGACATTCTTCTAATATATAGTGTAAATTTGGCCATGCTGGCTAGGGGATTCTGGGAGTTTTGACAAAAAAAAACTTCTCTAAGTTATTCAGAGTTGGCATGTAATGTATAGTAGCTATGCTTATAACGTACTGTGGGGCTTTCCTTCAGAAAAGCTGTCTTAATGCCGTAGTGTTTTCCAAATGACCGGGACTGTTTGATTTCTTCCGTGCCAGTTTTTATTATCTTTTACCTCTTCTTTCTAGAGCAGTTCTGTGGAGCTGCCCAAGGATCCAAAATGCACAGGACTACCAGGATAAAAATTACAGAGCTCAACCCACACCTGATGTGCGCCTTGTGCGGAGGATACTTCATTGATGCCACGACCATCGTGGAATGCTTACATTCTTGTACGTATCAGACCAAACCCAGAAGCACCCGGGAATTCCCTGAAGACCTTTTAAATCCTTGGGTTTAATTTCCAGGGGGACTGTGGTGGCTTAGTGGTTAAGACACTGAACTTGATGGCTGGAAAGTTGGCAGGTCAGCAGTCCAAGACTCCAGTGCTGCACGACAGAGTTAGCTCCCATCTCTGCCCATGCTCCTGCCGACCTAGCAGTTCGAAAGCAAGACATTGCAAGTAGATAAATAGGTACTGCTTTGGTGGGAAAGGTAACAGCATTCCATGCACTTTGGCATCTAGGCATGCCTACCACATGGTCACAGAAACATCTGCAGTCACAGACAATGCTGGCTCTTTGGCAATAAACAAAGATGAGTACCAAACCCTAGTGTCGGATACGACTGGCTTTCAAACAAGGATGACCTTGGTTTCCAAAGCTGCAATCAGCAGCAGAATATAGAAAATAGTTATAACGCTCAATGAGTGCAGAGGCTGGAAAAGTTAGTTGCTAGGACTGCAACTCCAGAATTTGCCCACTATACTCACAGTACCTGTGGGATTCTGGGAATAATTCTAAAAGGAACTTTTCAAGCTTTTACTGAATGTATGAAATAAAGGTAAAGATTGCCCTTGCTCAAAAGTCAGTTAGTGCTTATCTCTGTTTACAACACTGTCTGTGTCTGCAGACATTTCTGTGGTCATGTGGCAGGCATGACTAGACACGGAACTCTGTTTACCTTCCCACTGAAGGGGTACCTATTTATATACTGTATTCTTGCTTTCACACTGCTAGGTTGGCAGGGGCTGAGACACAGACTGGAGCTCACTCGATCGTGCATCAAAAGAGTCTTGAACTGCTGACCTGCCAACTTTCCAGTCATGAAGTTCAGCGTCTTAACCACTAAGCCACATCTCCCTTACTGTTGAGGGAGTAATCCCTGCCCCAAAGAAATATGTACTTATGAATATGAGATATGGTTTAGGCATACCTGAGCCCTGATAAGTCTCATTTTGTCATGAATGTAGCTGTGTATTTTGAAATGAGGGTGGTTTTAGTTAGCGTTTCCCTAGCCACAATTTTAAAGAGGATTTTTATTTTTATTTTTTCAATGCAGGCAGCTCTCTTGATTCATATAAAAAACAAATTCTGGACGTTTTTGTCTCTACCAGGAACAGGTCTTTTAAAATTCTAACACATCTTGATTGCCTGTAAAGCCTTAACCATCCCAGTGACATCACAAGGACTCGCCCTCTAATCTCAGATTTTGGCTCTGAAATCTCAATGAATTGGAAGTTATTGATTTGTCAGCCCTGGTGGTAGCAGATGATATCATTGTGCCTAGAAATCAAAAAAATACCAAGGCTTCACTTCCATTGGTCCTTGTTCCAATACAATCTCAGATGGAAAATACAGGAGATTGGACTCATTAATGAAACAAATACTGTACAGTAAAACTTCGCATAAAGAGCGCCTTGCTTAGAGACTAACTCGCTTAAAGAGCAGAATTTTCTCTGAATGGTCACCTAGCTTAACAACTGAAACCAACCAAAAACTTGCTTAACAACTAAATCAGGGTTCGCAATCCCCCCCACCGCCGCCGCCAAAAGTCACAACTGGTCACTTACAATGGTGCTTCGGTTAAAGAGCAAACTCGCTTAAAGATCAATCCCGTGGAACGTATTATATTCTTTAAGCAAGGTACCACTGTACCTGACATTCTGTTTCTTTGATATAGTATCCAAAAATCTACAATAAGATGAAGCCTTTCTGTTCTCCGACCTAAGCAAGTGTATTACAGTGTATGTTTTAAATGCAAAACAGTGTAGCAACAGTACATTAAAAGATCAAGAGCTTCCCAATATAATTTTAACTTAGTTTCAAGTTTTAAAATGCTATGAAAATGTACAATAAGTTACAAAATTAAAAGCCAATGAAACAATGTTAATGAAAGACTTCTGATTTATAAATAGCTCAAAACATTTTTGAAAACACCCTTGCAATTAAACATACATCATCGTCCTTCATAGTTTCTCTGTTAGTTGTTCATTGAGCAGTTGCAGTTCTTCCTGAAAAGAAATAAAAGGATCTTTTCTTGCAGATAGTAGAATGGGGAGAGATTTCAGCCTCGTCCACAACCTGGGAGCAACCACTGAAAAGGCCCTTTCTTGTGTCCTCATTAACTCTGTCTTAAGGGTGAGGGGGGTGAATGGAGAGCCTCCAGTTAAGATCTTAGAAACTGGGGGAGTTTATATGAGAACAAGTAGTTCAGAATAAATTATCTTGTCTCTGGGCATACTGAGTTGGCAGGTTCCTAAGTGGCTACTATGTGATTTATTGAAAAAGTCCATTATTGGTTTTTTTTGCAATTTCTGCACATGGTCTACTGCAGTGGTTCCTAATGTGGGACTTCAATTCCCAGAAGCCTAAGTCAGTACATTGGTTGATCAGTGCTTTGGGGAATTGACTTAGGCTTCTGGGAATTGAAGTCCAAAAACCAAAGGTTAGGAAACACTGGTACTGGGAAGGCAGCATTTTCATCTCTCACCCTGTTGTTATTGTTCTTTTTCAGTCTGCAAAACCTGTATCGTCCGCTACCTAGAGACCAACAAATACTGTCCCATGTGTGATGTCCAAGTCCATAAAACGAGACCACTTCTCAGTATCAGGTATTTTGTGCAGGTTTATTATTTAACTCAGAAATAGCTGTATCCATCCAGGGTGGCTTCAGATGGGGGCTGACAGCTTAAATGTTTACAGTGTGACCTACACAACTCTGTGGATGAGTGGCAACCTCGAATTGCTATGTAGGAAACTGTCCAGGGTTACCAATGACCACTGACCTGGATTTCTAAGCTGCTCTGTGGCTTTAATCCAATGGGGAGAATTTGTTTGTTATAATTATTCTGCATTTGTCCTCCATGGGCTTTCAAGGTCACAAACATGATGTACTTCCCAAAGACCCTACATGGTTGGTTAAGATGAGCAGAACTTGGAAAAACAACCTTTTTTTAAACATCTACTCCCTGAGTTCTGAATCTATTGGGAGATTTTGGGAGTTATTGTCCAAAAAGGCAACTTCTCTAAGGCTTAATGCTAGGTGACAGTGGCCAGCTCAAAGTTTCCAATTAGAAACATGGTCTCCCCAATGTAAGTCTAGCGCTCAACTCACTGCAACATCCGGGTCCCAGCACAGTTTGCCCCGCCCTTCTGCCCAGCAGCCCAATGGGAGCACTTCCTCCCTCCCCTAGCACAGAGTTCACCCCACCACTCTGCCCAGCAGCCCAATGGAAGCACTTTCTCCCTCCCCCAGCACAGAGTTCACCCCGCCACTCTGCCCAGCAGCCCAATGGGAGTGCTTCCTCCTTCCCCCCAGCACAGGGTTTGCCCCGCCCCTCTATGGCACAGACGGCAGCCTGTTGAGTTTGGGCATTTGATCTCTAAAAGGTTCGCCATCACTGAATTAGATCATAATCCATTTGGCTTTGCATTCATTTTGCACACGGATGCTCTGAGTGTGACTTCCCTGCCCTGCTTTTTATCTCAAGGTCCCATTTCTTGGTAATGAAAGCTCTCTTTTCCTCCCATTCCTAATATTTATTTGATTTCATTTATATGCTGTCTTTCTCCTCATGGAAGGAGGTGGGGGTCAACAAAAAACACGCCGTAGTTGTTAAAAACACTGTAGAAATTTGAAGAATAAATGAATAAATAAATAAATTAAAAATAATTAAACTGACTAAAAAATAACAATTCAACCTTTAACAACAAACATCTCAGTCACTTCTGTTCCAAATACACCTGCTATATATCCTGTCTAATCAGAAACACCAAAAGAAACTTAGGAAAGCTTGGGAAAGTTACCTTTTCGGGCTACAGACCTCTTCCCCTTCCCAAGTCAGCAATAGCTATAGTGGCTGTGACATTTGCGGGGGTGTAATTTAAATATAAAACTACCCAAAGAGGCCACATGGGTGTCATTACTTTTAGTAGAGCAATGGTTCTAAAAGTAGCTTAATCTAATCCTCATTTGACTTACAATTCGTCCTCCTTACCTGTCTTGGGTGAGCAAGAAACACAGGCTAGGGTGTCGTGGACAGTGGTCCCCAAGAGGTCATAAGACAGTGGTGGCAACATCATCATCACCAATATGAAGGCTGCACCCTTCCAAATATTCAGTGTAGTTCTCCAAATAAAATACAGATTCTTTACCCAACCCAACTTCTTCTACCATCCTTAGGATACCAAATCCGCTTCTTTCACTCTACAGAGAGGACATTACTGCTCTAGAGTTCTGAGGACAACGCTGAGCACAAGCTGTTTGTCAAAGACCAATGCTCAGTCTGAGTAAAACTTGCCTTAAAGAAGCCTTCCTGGTTCCGCCACTTATTTAAAAAGCAAGTGCCATCAGAGCAGAGCTTCCAGGCCTCGCCAGCTGGGGGATTCTGGAAGTTGGAGTCCAAAACCTTTTTTGTGTGTGACCCTCTTAGGCAGTGATGGCCAACTGTGGCACTCCAGGTGTTCTTGGACTTCAATTCCCAGAAGCCCTGATCAGCAGGAGTGCTGATCAGGGCTTCTGGAATTTGAAGTTCCAGAACACCTGGAGTACCAAGGTTCGCCATCACTGGTTTAGGGGATACGGTTTCAGATGTGCTCTCTACTTTGCAGGCTGAATCTGTGCCCTTTATTCATGTAGAGATCAGGGCAAGGGAGGCGGGGAGACATAGCCACAGCCTCTGTTTCTACATCAGTTGGTAGTTGGCTGTCTTCCTGTAATAAAGTAGGCAATGCTAATTAAAGGGCTCTTTGTGAATGATAGCCCAGACAGACCCCTTAAAAGAGTCTTTGGACCACAGGCAAGCAACCGTTTTGAAGATGCTTCAAGAACTATTTAGCCTGAACATGAATGTGGTTTGTGTGCATTGATCTGTTTGTCTTGGGAATTTTGCATTAACCTGCCAGAGACATGCTTAGGGCCCTCCATTCACATTAGTAAGAAAGAAAATAAGAAAGATAGAATTTAAAAAATTCATAATACAGTACTATTTACTAATTTTGGGTGATTTATTCTATTTTTTGCAAATGTGGGGAGTGCAGCCCTCAGATTCTGACATTTTTGTCAGACAGTCTTCGGTTTCTTGAGTTTATTTTAGCAGTTGTAAGTCTAGAAACCTGTCATGGTGAGAAGAAAACTGAAGTTATCAGGATAGCGAATGCAGGACAATCATGTGGATCTTGCCTTTGCTTATTTTGTATGGAATGAATAAATTCTCTATCAGTCAGTGTGATTTTTAGATGGAGGCTTTCTTTTTTTCATTCATATCTATATATCTATATCTATATCTATATCTATATCTATATATCTATATAGATAGATAGATAGATAGATAGATAGATAGATAGATATCTATATAGATACCAGTAATACCTCATATAACATTAGTATCGAATAACACTAAAATCGCATAACATTAAGGAATCTGGGGGGAAGAATTGCATCAGATAACATTAAGATCCTATGGGATGCTTCAGATAACAACCGCTAAAGCCTGTGTAGTTACAATGTATCTCTATGGATCCCATAGGATTTTAACATGCATCAGATAACACTAAAAATCATATAACATCAAGACTTGTGGAACCAGGTTTTAGTGTTATATGAGGTTTTACTGTATAGAGATAGAGATAGAGATAGAGATAGAGATAGATATAAAATTAGACCAAACTAACAATACTTCTCCTTTTGGCTTTGAAGTGATAATCTGGCCACTTCCCTATTAATCTGCATTTGAGGGGGAAGCCAGACGTACCTTAATGAACTCTGCCAATGGTTGGCATAGAAACGGAAAAGGCGGCCTGCCGTAGACTCATCTCGGAGTCTATTTTTAGCTCCTGCTCCTTGCAAATTAATTTATTTAGTAACACTTGAGTGTCTCTGCCAAATATTTACGAGCCATGTTCCCCTGGTCTTTTCAGAGAAGTCCCCAAACACCCAGTGAATAGACATGAGCCAATGAAACAAAAAAGAGTGTAAACAGATTAAAAGTGTAGCAAGATGTCACGGAGGGTGAGGGCTTAGCCATCAAGGCATAGAAGTTGCCATTTTGGATTGATTTCACCTCTGTCCCTTAGAGCATTGTCGATCCTCTCTCTCACACATGCACTTTACAGAAATGTAAATTTAAACATGTGCTCAGAAGGGTGTGGTGTCGGTTTTAAGCAACTTGGAGGCCACGCAGGAAACTAGATGTACAGTGATGTTTTGGTCTTCCTGTGGTAATCATGATGGGGATGATGATGAATTTTTTTATTGTTTGTGAGGGGGGAAATGTAGAATTTGAATCAGATTTTAAAATACAGTGGTACCTTGGGTAACTTTTGCATTGGATAATGCTAAAATCTGATAACGTTGGGGAATTTGAGGCATACATTTGCATCGCACAACATTAAGATAATGTTTTGCGATGCAAATGTTTGTCTCAAATTCCCAACCTTGAGATCATTTGCGTTTCTCCAGCTAAAGGCTAACAGCAAGGGATTCGTCCTGCAGGGGAGGCAGGACGAATCTCTCTGCATTTTGCCTTTGGGTTTGGGGTTGAACTGGCTTTTTTTTAACATTGTGGGATCAACGCATCACACAAGGTTAAAAACCGGATAACGTTAAGACTTGTGGAACCAAGTCTTAACGTTATCCGAGGTACGAGTGTATTCTGCTTGTCATTTCCTGTACAGTAATACCTCGGATAACGCTAAGACGTGGTTCCACAAGTCTTGGTGTTATCCGATTTTTAGTGTTATCCGATCCATGTTAAAAGCCTATGGGATGGATTGGATAACGTTAAAGCTCCATAGAGATACATTGCAACTGTACAGGCTTTAGCAGTTGTTATCCGATCCATCCCATTGGGCCTTAATGTTATTCGATCCAATTCTCCACCCCAGATTGCTTAATGTTATCCGAGGTAAAAGTTATCTGAGGTATTACTGTATCATTATATAGACATTGGAGTAGCATTTTTTAAAAGCAGGAGAAAACATGTGCTCTCCACATAAGGAAGTGTTTACTCTCCCTGCCATAAATCAGAAAAATATGACACCATGGTGATGGTGATAAGAAACAGGTACCTTGTTTCACCTGGTAACTATATTATAGCTGGAGATATGTTCATCATTTCCTTCGCTATCCTCAATCCTCAAGCATTCTTATAGTTTTGTTTTTGATAAAAGTCATGCAAGATTTGTGTTTTTGGATGACGCCACCCCCCAATCCCCTATAATTTCCCACCCAGAATGGCCAATTGGCAGTTCTGGGAATTACAGCCCTGAGACATAAATCTGGGCAACTCAGGTTCTTGCTTTTGTTTACGATGCCATCGCTCAATGATGGAGTACATGGGAAACTCCCCTTCCACCACAGACAAGACATTGACAAAGATATACGTTTGGTCTTATGTACAACCTGACGTTTTTGCTGCCTTGATAGAGACAGAGGGGTGTACTGCTGCCAGAGAGGCTTGTCTCACAGGAGCAAAACTGAGTCTAATCAAAAACCCCATTAAGCTTTGATTTGCTGGGGTGATGATGTTAATGGCTCTGTCCAGCCCTGCATACTCTTTTAATTGCCATCCCCGCCTCTGTAGGGATGAGCAAGGATGTTTGTTGCAAATAATGTGGCAGGAGAAAATTGTCTAATTTTCTATTCTAAAGATGTTTTAAAATATCTTGTAAGCCACTCAGAGTGGGAAAATATCCCAGATGGGCAGGTTATAAATATAGATAGATAGATAGATAGATAGATAGATAGATAGATAGATAGATAGATAGATAGATAGGAGAGTCTATGAATGATATCTATAGATCAGTGGTTCCCAATGTGGGGCACACTAAGTCATTAAATTGGCTGATCAGTGCTTTGGGGAATTGACTTAGGCATCTGGGAATTGAAGTCCAAAAGTATCAATCCCTGACTGTAATATTTTTACCTGTGTACATCTAAAGAAGCAGCAGTTTTAAGATTCAGTGGGTGCCCTTGTCTGCCTTCCCCTGCTGACACCCATTGTAGTAAAGGATGGATTTCCCCAGAAAATCCAGAAGATATTTACAGTAATACCTCAGATAACATTAGTATCGAATAACACTAAAATCGCATAACATTAAGCAATCTGGGGGGAAGAATTGCATCGGATAACATTAAGATCCTATGGGATGCATCAGATAACAACCGCTAAAGCCTGTGTGGTTACAATGTATCTCTATGGATCCCATAGGATTTTAACATGCATCGGATAACACTAAAAATCGTATAACACCAAGACTTGTGGAACCAGGTTTTATTGTTATCTGAGGTTTTACTGTATTTAGCTGTATTCATCTCAGATGTTGGGATGACCATATTGGATTTTTCCCAATTATATGGGAGGTTTTCTGCAGTGGTGGGATGTCAAAAATTTTACTACCCCACCGTGATGTCATCACAGTGTGGGCAGAGCTAACATGATGTTATGATGTTGTGGGCGGGGCCAAAGAAAAAAATACAAAATAATAAAAAATAAAAATAAGCACACACACACACACACCCCTCAGGCCTTTTTAGGAACTGTGGTAGTACGTCAATATTGGTAAATGTATTAAATACACATTAAAAATACACACAGACACACCACATCCAAAGGTGAGTCATTTACCTTGGGGAGCAGGCTATAGGGAGCTTCAGGCTAGCAGCTTCTCTTCCTCCTCCCTGCTTGGGAGGACAGCAAGGAGGCTGTGTATATGCACCAAGCACTGTAGGCGTGCATGCACACCAAGTCCTTGGCATGCATGAAAAGGTAAGCCCCGAAGGTGGTTCCCCCCAAAAGCTGCTACCAGTTCTCTGGGACACTGGGGAAAGTTACTACCGGTTCTGGCGAACTGGTGAGAACCTGTTACATCCCATCGCTAGTCTTCTGCCATTTGGGTCTTTCAGTAGCATCAGGCTTATAGAGTCAATCAAATGTTGCAGCACTTGTCAGAAGTAGGTTCTACTGAATCTATCAAGTTCTTCTGAGTAAGCCTTTGTAAGATTAGAATTGTCAAGTTGGAAGCATACTGTCTGTTATACAGTAACACTTCCATTCTCCCTGGCTACAAGCGTTACCATCTGTGCTAGATAATCAAGATGCTGTCAGGGGAGAGAGGTAAAATTCAACTGAAAAGGTACAGCCACGATCCTTGGTTTTCTCCCCTTGCTTCTAGTTTGCAGAAAACTATTGTTTCCCATTATTATCTAAAGTTAGCACATGGTGGTTTATGCAAACCACTGCTTGCTCTCAAATGATGGGCCTGGAGGAAGAAGCAGAGATATCTAGTTGCTGACTGGCCTCAAGAGTTCCTGATCATTTCCCCTTTGCAAAGTCAGAGGAAAGAAAGGAGGAAGAATGAGATCTTAGGCTCAGCACTGCTCGTTTGTAATCAATCGGAAACCTGAAGAGAAGATAGGATTTTTGTAAGCAAGTTACCGGTAGTTTTGGGGAGGCACTGAAAAGAGAAGAAGGCTCGTCTCTTTAAATACAGCATCTGTTTTAGAAAGGTGAAGCTTTTCCTCTTTGTTCCTCTCCTATGGGATGTTGGATGCTATTGTAGCTACTTTAACTTTGACTATAGCAACTCTAAACAAGGGCAATGTGTTGCCCCCTCCCAATCCACTCCCTAAGGTTTTCCACTTTTATTCTGGACGTCTTTTACCTTGAGTGATCGCCTGTAGCAAATTGTATTTTTAAATTTTTCATTACGAGGCATTCTGGTTTTCTGCATCTATTCTATAATTTCTTAGTCTTTATTAATTTGCCTAAGTACTTAGTTTTTGATCTAAAAAAATCCAGAACATCCTGCAAAACATATCAAATGGTTGCTTTTCATGGGAACCCATGTACAGGGAAGTACAGTAGAACTGGAGCTTGGGAAAATTAGGAGGTTTTTTGCAATACAAATCTTAGAATCCTGCAGCTAGTTTTGACCATTGCCTGCACTGATTTACAGAATTCAGTAAATTATAATTCCAAAGAGTTAAACATTTTAAAGCTTTGAGTAGAATGTGTTGGATCAGTGGTTCAGAGCTGACAGCCATCCATATTTTGTTGTTCTCCCCACCTTCTTCAAGTCATCATTTTGCAGCGTTGCTGAAAATGGAAGAGGGTTTGTTTTATTCCTATCAAAATGTTGGCTGAGGGTCGGACTCCATAAATGCAAGACCAACATGCTCAAGTGAGGGCTGCTGGTAGACAACAACATGTGTATGAATGAGAAGAGATATAGAATCAGGCTCATTGACTGGTCTGCAGAGTACCAGAAACCTGTACCAATGAAGATTTAATTTTGGTCAACAACAAAGCCAAGAAAGTAGCTTCATTTTGGCAATCCAAAGTTTGATCTGGACACAGAAGAAGAGTCGAAATGTTGGGAGGTATTATGGCCCAGGATCTGTCAATCCCAGTAGGATGCTGAAGATGGGTGTTGGGGAGACATATCTCACTACTCTTTGCAACAAGCTACATAGTCACTTATAGTGCTTAGTGCGCTCTCTGGATGGTTCACAAGTTAATTAGCATCTTGCTTCCAACATGCTGAGTACTCATTTTACCTACCTCAGAAGGATAGAAGACTGAGTCAACCTTGAGCCATGGTCAGGATTGAACTCACAACCTTTTGGTTGCAGTACATCAGTTTAATCACTGAGCCACCAGAGTTCAACAAGCCAGGAATAACTGCATGTCCTGAGCACTTAGCAGCAGAACACACTTAAGTGGGTTATTGACTTGCGCAAATATTATGGCCCCTTCTTGTAGCCTAACCGCCACTCATGCATCCCTCAGATGAAGCCTGTTTTCATTACCATGCCATAAATCACACAGAAAAGTCAATATGTATGTGTAATAAAGTGCATTACAAAATTGGATGGGGGAAAGCATTGCCAAACGGTGTTAATATGACCATTGTAGATGAAAGGGAATATGGCTGACTTAAATGATTTCTTTTAAAAAAGAAAGATTAGGGCTTGTAAATCAAGCACTGAGTGTTGTTCAGCAAAGGCATAATTGTGTGTTTGCTTCCCTCCCCTCAATAAATCTAAATTCAGGGGGGGCTTTGCATTTTCTCATAGTTTATCTGTCAGTCAAAGAAACCGTAAGTCCTGAAGTCTGTGTTACTGAGCTAAGCTCTGCAAAATCTATTAGGTATTGGGGGGGGGGGGGCCTTAAATATGCTACTGATGAGTTAAGGGACAAAATGAAATTTCCTGAGTACTGAACAGAGAAATGGCTCAGATAACTTTGTTGGCCATTTTCCTACTAACTAGTTAATCTATTGTTGCTAATGATTGTGTGAAACTGCAATCTTGTGCTCGCTTGTCTGTCATCTTGCTTGACCACACCCCTTCTCCCGTTGAGCCCCTGAATTTGGTATACAGTAATACCTCGGATAACATTTACCTCGGATAATGCTAAAATCGCATAAAGTTAAGTAATCTGGGGAGGACAATTGGATCAAATAACGTTAAGGTCCTATGGGATGGATCGGATAACACCCGCTAAAGCCTGGGTGGTTACAATGTATCTCTATGGAGCTTTAACATTATCCGATCCATCCCATAGGATTTTAACATGCATCAGATAACACTAAAAATCGGATAACACCAAGACTTGTGGAACCAAGTCTTAGCGTTATCTAAGGTATTACTGTATAAAGAACATGCCTGTAAGTTCACTCTTTGTCTGATGAAGTGGACTTGATCCACGAAAGCTAACAATAAAAATATAGCAGTTAGTCTTCAAAGTGCTACAGTGTTTTTTATTTTATTTTATTTATTTTGTTTTGTGAGATGCCTGGACCACAGACTAACATAGCTACTATTCCAAAAAATTCTAGTTAAAATGAGACTTGCTCCCCACATCCATTTATATGCTAGTGCTGAATTTAGAAAGTCAGGTCCTGGAATTTAAGATTTGCTCAGGTTAAGAGCCAGGGCATGACAATGGCCATAAAGTGGTAAGGCTGCTCTTACAAAGTAAGTGGGAACAAATAGGGCTTTTGAACTGCAACTCCCAGAATCCCCAGCAAAGCTACTGGGGTTCCTGGGAATTGTAATAAAAAGCAGCCCTTTTGAGCTCTGGTTCTGCGTGTGGCAGTGGTATATATTTGCAGGAGCCAGGGGACTTTTGAATATGAGTTGTTGGTGAACAACAGAAGTCCAGGGCTGATACCCTTGCATGTAGCTTTTTAGGTATTCCTTGGCCTCTTATTGGCCGTTGTAGGGATCAGGATACTGGACTAGATTGGTCCTTGGTTTATACTAGTAGCTGTCCAAAAGTACACTGTTCATTCTTAGCACTGGGGAAAGGGTGGTGGACTACGCTTTGAGTCACTGTGCTCAAATCAAGACGCTTAATGTGAAATGCAAATTGACAGTTCCAGACTCAGATACCACCTATCACATTTTCAGGGACAATTAACTTCAGTGGCTGTTAATTTTAAGATGTCTGTACTGCATGTGACGAGTGTCTAATTCAGGGGTTCCCAACCTAAGGCCTGTGGGCCAGATCCGGCACACAGCGCCATTTCATGTTGCCCCCTCACCCCTCTAAGGGCATTCAAGAAACAAAATGGCTGTCCCTTTGAAGCTGTTGGGACAAAATGGCCACACCCATTGTGCAGGCAGGGCAGCATGGCCATCCAGCCCTCGAAGCTGACTGAGAGAACGTGACCCGGGCTCCGGCTTGAAAAGGTTAGGAACCCCTGGTCTAATTCCATTTTTCTCTTTCCCCCAGCTCACATTATCAAGAGCAAAAATGGCTGTTGTCTTTCCTAATTTTTTAAAAAGCAGAATACAAATAGTGACCTTCAGCAAATATCCTTTAGTTGACCTTTGTTAATAACAGTATTTCTTCTGACATTTCAGGTCAGATAAAACTCTACAAGATATAGTGTACAAGTTGGTTCCAGGGCTCTTCAAAGGTATGAACACTTGACTGGGAGCAGCCAGAGAGTTGGGAATGAAAATGATTTTAGGAATATATAATTTTATATGTGATCAATGTTGGAGCAAAATCTATTCCTGTTGGTTTTAGGCAGGAAAAGGTAGGTATTCAGTTTGGACATTAGGCTGAGACATAATATAATAATGATGAACAAGATAAGAAATACAGTATTCCCAAACAATTACTTGGTTACTTAGTTGATCCGTACCTCACACATCTAGTTTGGCATGGTGGATCGAAGCATCATCTCCCACAAGATTTTAATGGATTCTTGCCCTAATGATTACTCAATATAAAGGGGCTTCCAAATATGGCCACCAAATATGACCATGTACCTTTGGTCTCAATTCAAGTTTAATTTGATTAGTTTAATGCAGGGGTGCCCAAACTATGGCCTTGGTGCCAAATCTTCTGGCCTGCGCCACCCGCACCACTCCCAGAAGCAAAACACACACACACATGTGCAAAACTCTGCCATAAATGACTGTGGTTGTCGTAAACATATTTACAATAGCTTGCGGGTCCATTTACGGCAGCATTTTGCTCATGCATGGGCATGTTTTACTTCCGCTTCCGGTGGGAGGAACCATGTGACCAGCCCACTCAACCACGTGACCGACCTGTGGCCTGAAAATGTTGGGCACCCTTGGTTTAATCGTTAGGGACAGAATGTGATTGAAACATTTGCAGGCATGATAGTAATCATGCAAGCAATTTTCATTTTCATCCTTTGGCAGTTTGTCAGGTGTGCAGTTTGCACTAGTTGCAAAACTCATCATGTTATCTCTGTATCTGTCTGACTTACGGCTTTATAAACACATGGTAGATAACACTATAGCACTTATTACAAGTATGGGTCAAGTATAGGTTAAGAATATGGATAAAATATGATAAAATATACGTGTATACACATCACAGTGCTGTGTCCAGGTTTTTGATCAACAATTGCGTAAGGAGATAAAACAATAAAATCTGTCATATTTCCTGTAAATTGCTATTTGTGCATTAATGGACTCTATGAGAAACAGCTTGGCGTGGATTCTCAAGATCACTTTGAGCTCCCACAATGCCCACATATCGCTCATCATGTGACTAGCACCCACCAAAGCATATAAAACTGTTTATGGTATTGCCTTAGTATACCAATATAACAATAGGGTATGAGACTAAGAAAGTTGATTTGTTAGTCAAGCTGTGTAACTCCCACGGGGTGAACGGATGAAAAGTAAAAATACTTATTCACAAGTTAACTATTTACTTTCCTTTGCAGATGAGATGAAGAGGCGACGTGATTTCTATGCAGCATACCCTTTGGCAGATGGTATGGTGTCTGGTGTGTTAATTCCTACATGTCAACAGTTAAGTATGTTTTTAACAGCCGATGAGATTTTCATTCGTTTCTTTTTCTTGCTGTCTCTTTTCTAGTTCCCAACGGATCCAATGAAGACCGAGGAGAGGTTTCGGAACAAGAGAAAGGGAACCTGACAGATGACGAAATTGTCAGCTTATCCATAGAGTTCTATGAAGGAATCAGGTAATTTTTTAGAAGCTGCCTTGTTGGCTGGAAGGCCAGCAAGTCAGCAGTTGGAGACCTGGGATACTGCATGACAGATTGAGCGTCCGTCTCTGTCCCAGCTCCTACCAACCTAGCAGATTGAAAGCAAGAAATTGCAAGTAGATAAATAGGGACTTTGGTAGGAAAAAATCTTGGGGACATGAAAGGAGCCTCATTTGGGTGTACCTTTAGCGGAGTTTCTCCAGTAAAAATCCCTTCAACCCATAATAATTTCCAACACGAAATGATTACTGGCATTTTTGGGTTTTTTTCATGGTACTTTTCTTTTTCCTTCCTTCCTTCTTTCTTTCTTTCTGTGGTGTATGGTTGTTATATTTTAAAAGTCATTTCCTATCTTAATTGTAATATGTTTGTAGAATCACTTTGACTTCAAAGTCATCTTGAACTTTGCTATGCAAACCATAGATGCAGTTTCCTTTGTGTGGAGTGATGATAACGGTTGGAACAAGAGAGATTTCCGTGCTCTCCTCCTACTTCTCTTTATTTATTGAAGGAAGAGGAGAAGGATTAACAAAGCCATAGAAACTGAATTTATTTTGTTTTCCAGCCCCGTTTCCTTTCTTTTCCCTCCTCCTCAAGAGTAATGTGGTAAATGTTAGACTTTGGATTTAATAGGCTTATAGGCAGTGGTGGGTTGTCAAATTTTCCGCTACCCCACTATGACGTCATTACATCATGGGCGTAGCCGACGTCATGATGTCATGGGCGGAGCAAAAAAAATAAAAAATAAAAGTGTTTGTGCATGCGTCAAACCTCCGTTTGATGCATGCACAGTTCTTTTAAGTGCACATGCATCAAATCTCTATTTGACGCGTGCACACTAAAAAATAGAACTGTGCATGCATCAAATGGAGGTTTGACGCATGCGCAGTTCTGGGCAGCCATTTTGGCTGCCTGGAAATAAATTTCTGGAGGGGGGAAGAGGCGACTAAACTGGTCGCCCAGGGATTCCCCCCCCCCGGCGACCCCTCCTGATGGGGTGCTACCGGTTCGGGCAAACCAGTCCGAACCGGTAACATCCCATCACTGCTTATAGGGTAGTGTGGGTGATTTCATGAGAATACAGAATGAGGTCTATGGTCTATATGTGACTCTCAGAGTTCAGGGCATAGTCCAGGAAATCTAGTGTGATCCCATCCCACCCCCAGTCTCTGTCCCCCCTTAATTCCCCAAATATTTCAGTGGATTTTAAAACATTTTACCAACTTGTACTGTATACTCTATTTTGTGCTTTCTTCCAGGACTGTTAAAGATGTTTAAGGGTTTCAAGTCACTAAAAGGCCCTAGAGTGGGGGGCAAAATAAACCTTAAATTGTAAGTTGTCCCTTTACCAGAGGAACTTCAGGCTTCTGGTTTCTGTTTTTGGAGAGAAATTTTCTCAGGAGGCTTTGAGGGCATTGTGGGCCCTATAGGTCTAGAACAGTGGTTCCCAACATGGGGCCCACACCCCATAGTGGGACTTTAGTTCCCAGAAGCCTAAGTCAGTACATTGGCTGATCAGTGCTTTGGGGAATTGACTAAGGCTTCTGGGAACTGAAGTCCAAAACCCAAACTTTGGGAAACGCTGGTCTAGAAGAAAGCATCTTGGAAGTTGCTCCTTTCTGTTTTAAGATGGTAATGTGTAGAGCTCAGAAGTAACATACCGTCTGATTTTAGCTACAATATATGACTTAACTGTGCAAGAATAAACAACTTTTTGGACGCACAGAGGTCATTGTTTAATGGTGTCTTCCCAGTCAGCCAGTCAACCCAAGCTCTCATTTCTAGTAAGCAGAATGTGCTGATTTTCATGTGTGCATTTCACTGATTTCCTCTCTCATGTCATTTATTTCAGAGACGAAAACAAAGGAACTGTAGAAAACGGAAACCTGGACAAGGACAAGGTGGGTGATGTTCCATTATCACTTCAACTTTTGAGTAGATGCACGCTTTCAAATGCTGTGCAAACATGAGCAAATTTGATGTCTCCTGCAGAGCTTGGAAGTGTTACTTTTTTGGATGCTAGAAGCCAGTCACCAGCATGGCCATTTGTATTGTTTAATATGTACAACAAGAGATGGCTTGGAGCCCCTTAATGGCTGTATCCTAGATCTTTACCACGAAGGTGGTGAATTATCTCTAAAAGGAGATTTCATTTCATTCATTTATTTATTGGACTTATACCCCACCCATCTGGTATACACACCCACTCTGGGCGGTTCACACTACCATATATACTCGAAAATAAACCGAGTTTTTTAACCCCAAAAATGAGGTCCAAAAAGGGAACTCGACCTATTTACGGGTCAACAACCATGAGGTCTAAAAATATGGGTTTTTAAAAAGTTATTTTGCACTTTAAAAGTAAGTTTCGGGACTTCCGCAGCAAAAGAATCTGAGGTGCAATTACACAACTGGCCACGAGAGGGCACAAATCACGATTCCCCTACCCCCCAATTAGAATATATTGAAAATCAAGCTCTCCTATTCTGGTTTGTTTTCAATTAATTCCTATGGAAAACCACAAATGAAGAAAGAAGCTCTACAATGCAATCGTGTCCCCCTTCCAAACTGGTGTGGAAAAAGAAATTATTTTACTTTATGTACATTCGTGCCTTTGTCCCTGCTTCATGTGTCCACGATGGCGAGAGGAAGCCATTCTCCTTCCTTGCAGGGGGAGCAAGAGGCTACGCTAGAGCAACACCTCCTGCCTCAGTGCAATTGACCTGCCCACCCACTTTACCTGCAGCGCCACCATTGGTGGCTGGTGCAAGTACAGTTCTAAAAAATCATTCAAATAATTAATATTACTGTACAGTCAAACCTTGCATAAAGAGTGCCTCGCTTAAAGAGTGCCTTGCTTAAAGAGCAAAATTTTCTCAGAATGTTTGCTTCGCTTAACAAAACCAACCAAAAACTTGCTTAACAAATAAATCGGGGTTTGCAATCCCCCCCACCATTGGTCATTTACAATGGTGTTTCGCTTAAAGAGCAAACTCGCTTAAAGAGCAATCCTGTGGAACGTATTATGCTCTTTAAGCAAAGTACAACTGTATTTTAATTTATTTTAATTACTGAAACTCACTAGCAGCTGCTGCATTTCTCACTCTTGGCTTATACTCAGGTCAATCCATCTTCCTGGGTTTCAAGGTCAAAATTAGGTACCTTGGCTTATATTCGGGTTGGCTTATACTCATATATATGCGGTATTAAAAAGAATGAAACAGACACTAATGCAGCAATAAGTTATTCTAGCTTCTGGCCAAGAAGGTCTTCTCTTTAATCGTTTGACATCTGAGACCTGATTGTGGTTCCAGTTGCCCAGAGGTACTCTAACCTTCATATTAACCTATTTAAGCCTAAATCATGGCAGTTTAAAAAGAAAAACCAATTTGAGACCAAAGCTTAAATTTATCCTTCAGATACAGCTGCTTTAGTACATATTTCAGCTTCCCTTCCTGTCTCAACAACCATACCAGCCCCTTTCCACATTAAAGTTATTGCTCTTTCTCCTTTCTCTACAGAAGAACAGTATGAGATTCCTCCGTTGTCCTGCTGCCATGACGATTATGCACCTGGCCAAGTTCCTTCGCAACAAAATGGATGTTCCCAGCAAATACAAAGTGAGTTGCAATTGAGTGAACCACATTTTTTTTTTACCTAAGGTTGCTATCAGGCTTCTGCAGGTTCAGAATTACCCCTGTATTGCCAAACGCCAGTTAGCACTTGGTATAAAGAGAACCAATATGCAGAATTCAAAATGAGTTCCAGTAAAGGCTTCTTATAGCTCTTTAGAAACTGGTTTCTGGGTTAACACAGGACTTAAGAAGACTTACTGCTAAAAATACCGCATGACTTAATTGTGAAAAATAGCAATCACACTTATATACCACCCCACAGTTCTTAGTGCAATCTCTGAGCAATTCACAAGTTAATTAGCATTTTGCCCAAAACATGCTGGGTACTCATTTTACTGACCTAAGAAGCATGGAAGTCTGAGTCAACCTTGAACTCAAGTCAGGATCGAATTCACAACCTTTTGGTTGCAGTACAGTGGTTTTAACCACTGCTTCACCAGGGCAGTAAAGGGTCGGGCATTAAAGCTGTCACAAACCACAGAATCCAAAACTATAAAGCACGTCCCTCCTCTGATGACACTTTCTCCGGGATTGTCTTTTGGCCCGGAGGATGAGAGAAACGCAGCAATTCCAGAAGCCTTCTGCTGGCATCCTCAGACCTGTCAACCTTACCTGCTGCTCCCTCCAAAAGTCTCCAAGCTTTCTTTATTTATTTGTGTCAGAGACACCACCAGCATATATCATCATACAAAGCTAAAATTAACATATCTAAAACAAAAAGAAATTAAAAAGGCTAGATGACATCTGCCCAATATCAGGCCACATCAACAGTATTTCCTCTTGCCAACATAAGGGTCCTCCTCGGTGAACATTGAGGGGCATCATGTGCATTGTATCATATGGGCGATTGTTTGTTTTTCTCTGTTCACACAGGCTACCATCTACAGGGAAAACCCACTTTCTCATATTAGCCCTTGATCTTCTTACCCAGGCACGCAGTCTGTTTAAAGCTTTCCACACCGGCCATGATTGTTCTTGGCCAGGCAGTAGAGATTCGTGTGGTTCTGCCCAGTTGTCTGGAAGCTCCTTGCTTGCCTTCCAAAGTTCTAGGGTGGTCTGTGGGGGGCTAGTTGTTTGGGGGGGGGGTGCAGAGCAGAGGTTATGAGGAAACTGTGCCTTGATTTCAGTCTCTGCTTTGGTGGTTGGTAATCAAATAGCAGGTGTGTTTCTGAGGAACTTGCTCTGAGCAGCAATTTCTCTGAGCAGCAAAATTTTGGTGGAGGTATGGCAGCTAAGTAATGCACTTTTTGTACTGGGTTTGGTTTTAGGCATCCTGTGACCAATCTCGCTGTTTCATTTAGGGCCACATCCACTTGCTTTGCATGCTTTGATCTGTACCACACTGGACTAGCATACTCTCCTACAAAGTAACATAAAACTAGCACAGAAGTTCTTAATGTGTGTGGTTGGGCAGCCCAACTTGTGCCCATTATTTTCCTCAAAAGATTGTTCCTGGCAAAAACCTTTTGTTTGGTATTTAGGCAGTGGGTCTTGAAAGTGAGCGTTCTACCCATGGTAATTCCCAGGTTTTTAGGGGTGGCGCAGTGATGGAGCCTGGTGCCATTCCAGTTCACCGCAACCTTCTTGATGCCTTGCGGGTTTTCAGATGAAAAGCACAGAGTTGAGTTTTTAGATAGTTTGGCTTCAGTTAGTTATCCCTATAATATATAGCCATTAAGTTCAAAGCCTCAAGTCAGTTTTTTTCTCAACAGCCTTGAAGGTTGGGCGCTGTGTGGCAATTGGAAGGTCATCGGCATAGAGAAAGCTCCTAGTAGCTTCTGGCAGTGGTTGATCATTAGTATACAGTGGTATCTCACTTAAAGAGCATAATGTGTTCCACAGGATTGCTCTTTAAGCAAGTTTGCTCTTTAAGTGAAACACCATTGTAAGTGACCAATTGTGATTTCTGGCGGGAGGAATTGCGAACCCCGATTTAGTTGTTAAGTGAGTTTTTGGTTGGTTTTAGTTGTTAAGCAAGGTGGCCATTCAGAGAAAATTCTGCTCTTTACGCAAATTAGTCTCTAAGCGAGGCACTCTTTATGCGAGGTTTTACTTGTATATGTTAAACTGTGGGGGCTAGCACACTGCCCTGCAGGAGACCATTTCTTTGATTTCTCCTGCAGCTGTGTCATCCTTAGAAATTGACAACAAATCTGTGGTTTCCCAGTAAACAAAGCTCATTCCCACTGTTTCAGATGTTCTTGTTTATTCATACTTTTATATCCATTAGGTGGAAGTTCTCTATGAAGATGAACCTCTGAAGGAATATTACACGCTCATGGACATAGCTTACATCTATCCGTGGCGAAGGGTGAGCAAAGAGGAAAATCCTCTGTTGGCCAAAGTCTGTCTTGTGGAAATGCTTCGGGTCTTAGAGTCATCCTCCTGAAATTAATTTTCCATGCCAATGGGCAGTTCTGTTGTATATCTTCAAATTTCTGTCTCCAGAAGAAGGCTAGAAATCTTACACTTCAAGCAAACAAAGCTTGAGGTTTAATGAAAATACATGTGAGTGCAATACAGGAAAAAAGAGGGAAACAGGAGGAGAAGAAAGTGAAGGCTGAGCATATCTATGGGAGAAAGCTTGAGTAGCATGATAGGGTTTGTGATCCCACTTGGCATAGCGAACCTTGGCACTCCAGTTGTTCTTGGACTTCAATTCCCAGAAGCCCAAATATCTGTAAATCCACATGAATGGGTTTACTGCATGTACGTGCGGATTCTCAGAGACTTGGGCTTCTGGGAATTGAAGTCCAAAAACAACTGGAGTGCCAAGGTTTGCCATCACAGGCCTAGAGAGATATTCCTGAATAACTGAGGAATTGCCCCCTTTGACATCCAGCATCTGCAGCCACTGCCAATTGCTTCACTCTGCCTAATGGTCCGGCCGGCTCTGTGATATTACTAGCATTTTGTAAAACGAGTTTTGGGAATATGCTTGCTTAGGGGCATCACAATCCCATTAAAAAAAAGCTAACCAGTTTTACATCATTTTTTGACCAGATAGTACAGTAATACCTCGGATAATGCTAAGACTTGGTTCCACAAGTCTTGGTGTTATCCGATTTTTAGTGTTATCCGATGCATGTTAAAATCCTATGGGATGTATCGGATAACGTTAAAGCTCCATAGAGATACATTGTAACCGCACAAGCTTTAGCGGTTGTTATCCGATCCATCCCATAGGACCTTAACGTTATTCGATCCAATTCTCCTCCCCAGATTACTTAACGTTATGCGATTTTAGCGTTATCCGAGGTAAACGTTATCCGAGATATTACTGTATTTGTATTTGAGGAAATACACATTTAGAAACCCATGTCCATTATTTAAGAAATCTATTTATGGAACGTGCTTGAATGAAAACACTCTCTATGCTTGTTTAAGGACAACAAGAAAACATACCATCTGTTATTTAAGGAATCTCTTTCGGGATAGTGCATGAGGAAAAATAATCTTTATACTTATTTACAAGAGGGGGAAAGCAGATTTAGGCTACCCATCTGTCTATTTTCTCCCTTAACGTCTGGTTCAGATCACTAGCTATGCGCACCAGAACCTCATTCTAACAAAATTAACATTGCTCCTTTCACACTCCAGTGCGTAGCTGAGTGTTACCATGTTGCTTTAACTTTCCTCCTTAAAAGTCTTTGCCATAGCCCAGGGTTTGTGGCCCTCCTGGTGCTCTTGGACTTCACGCTCAAGTTAACACTCCTGCTGATCTGGGCTTCTGGGAATAGAAGTCCAAGAACATCTGGAGAGCCAAGTTTGCTGACCCCTGCCATAGCCTATGACCCCCCAGCCTCTGGTCCCCAAATATTGTTGAGCCTAAACTCGCAACAGGTCTAGCTGACATGAGCAATGGTGAGGGCTTCTTGGAGTTGTAGTCTAACAACAGAGATCTAGAGCAGTAGTGGCGAAACTATGGCACGCAGGCCAGAGGGGGCACTCAGAGCCCTCTCTGTGGGCACGCATGCCGTTGCCCCAGCACAGAAGTCGCCCCGCCCCTCTGCGCAGCAGCCCAATGGGAGTGCTTCCTCCCTCCCCCCAGCACAGAGTTCACCCCGCCCCTCTGCCCAGCAGCCCAGTGAGAATGCTTCCTCCCAACCCTGCACACAAACTGACCTGCCCCTCTGCGGCGCAGACGGCAGCCTGTTGAGTATGGGCACTTGGTCTCTAAAAGGTTCACTGATCTAGAAGTTTAGAGACAATCGTTTTGCAAAGGTCTCCCTTGCTCAAAAGTCAGTTGTGTCCCTTTCTAGGAGGCAGTGTTCATCTTCATTTGCAGAGAAAGAACCAGCGGTGTCTGTGTCTGCACTTGGGTCTCTAACTAACTGTTGACCTCATCAACCTCAGCCATGATGGCTCCAATTGCTTTGTAAGACAAACCAATAAGGAACTCAGGCATGAACTTTATCATTTCTCTCAAATCAGAACAACAATAGGAAATCCCAGTCTCTTCCCAAAGATACCGCAGCTTCGACCACTGCCCCCTAATGCCTGCACTATATAATTACACTGTCCATGCAATCCTTTTGAACAGGGATTCTTAACCTTTTCAAGTCGGGGGCCGGGTCACACTTTCTCAAACATTTGGCAGCCGGACTGGTGCTCCAGCCGCCGCCAGCAGAATTGGCTGCGGACTCATTTACAGCCATTGTAAACACATTTACAACAGCCGTAAATGAGTCTGTGGCTGTCGTAAAGGATTTTACAATGGTGGCTGTAAATGATTTCGTGGCTGATTCTGGCGGCAGCGGAGGAGGGGCTACATCTGGCCCATGGTCCGCATCTAGCTCGTGGGCGGCAGGTTGAGAACCCCTGCTTTTTAAGGTACTTGTTCAGACCCATGTTTTCAAATAGGTGCAAGTACAGGAAAGAGAGTGGAAGGAAGAGATGCACTATCATGTTCTGGCAGAAGGGGCAGGCAGATGTTATGAAAATAACAACAGGAAAGGCTGATAGGCACTGAAATCGATCTGTACTTCCTTAAGTTAAATTGGGCCCACATACGAATTTTCTCAATACTATATCTCATCCAGTTTGGACTATAAATCTATTCGTGTGATTTCACAGAGACTTGGGTTTCTGGGAATTGAAGTCAAAGGACAGCTGGAGTGCCAAGATTCATCATAACGGCTATATGGGATTCTGATGTACACTTGAATTAGGGAGCTAGACCCTAGTTTTAAACCTAAGGATTAGTTCAGCATAACCTGAAACTGGTGTCTGTTTACTAACTTCACAGCTGGTATTAGGTCAGAGCTTAGGACTGGGGGATTCTGGGAGTTTTATTTTATTTTTATTTTTTTAAAGTAACTCTTCAGACCTCTGGGCTGCATACATGTTGTTTTTTTAATCAGCGAGGTTGCGTCTACCATGGTAGTGGCAGAGTTACGCCATGCCTCCCCAAACACCACATCTTACATTTTGAGCCAAGTTTGTCCAAGTTAAGAAAAATTGGAAACATTACGTCTTCTTTGTGGTCACTGTGAATGCACACAAATGGGTTAAATCCTGTGCATGCGCAGGATTAAACCCATTTGTGTGAATTCACAGCTGACCACTCAAAGAACTAATGTTACACGTACAGTTGTACCTCGCCTAAAGAGCATAATGCGTTCCACAGGATTGCTCTTTAAGCGAGTTTGCTGTTTAAGTGAAACACCATTGTAAGTGACCAATTGTGGGGGGGGGGGGGAGATTGTGAACCCCGATTTATTTGTTAAGCGAGTTTTTGGTTGGTTTTATTTGTTAAGCAAAGTGAACATTCAGAGAAAATCCTGCTCTTTAAGCAAGTTACTCTTTAAGCGAGTCGCTCTTTATGCGAGGTTTGACTGTACATAATGTATGCTTCTCTGCTTCAGGTTCACTATTAATGCACACAAATGGGTTTAAACTTGCACATGTACAGACCTCCAAGTAACGGGAGGTCTGTGCATGTGCAGGATTAAACTCACGGTTCTGGTCTTTGACTGTAATAATAAATTGGTTGGTTGTATTAAACCCATTTGTGTGCATTCACAGTTGAGCATTCCAAGAACTGATGTTACAGGTAAGTAACCTGCCCTTGTTTTGACTAAAATTCTGGAAATCCATAGCATCCGTATATATTGTGCTAGGGCAGTTTGGAGGTTGTTTTAACCCCCCCCCCCCCCCGGTGCAGTTTTGATCAATTCAGTGATGAAATCTCACCCTTTTGGTTGCCCACTGTTTACTGTCTGGCTTTTCCCCTGCAGAATGGTCCCCTTCCCTTGAAATACCGTGTCCAGCCAGCCTGCAAGAGACTAAAACTCTCATCCCAACCACCCAACTCAGAATGCACCAACACCAGTGGGGCCTCCGAGTGCGAATCTGTCAGCGACAAGGCGAACAGCCCGGCCACCTTACCAGCCACCACCTCCTCCTCCTTGCCAAGCCCGGCCACGCCGTCCCACGGCTCCCCGAGCTCCAACACCACCTCCGCGAGCCTTCCCACCAACCCCGCTTCTGGCGCCATGCTCAATGGCACCTCGAACTGCCACCCCATGCAGCCCCTGGCCAGCAGGGGGCGCAAAACCATGGTCAATGGCGGTCCAGCGATGTCGGCGTTGACTTAAAAGGAAGGATGGGCTCTTTTCTTCCTTCCTTCATTGTCTTTCGAGTTTTATAAATAAGTATATGATCTGTAGATAAGGGCAGGGGTGGGAGGGAGGGTGGGTGGAAATTATATATACGTATTTTCTATCAATTGATTTGATTTAATTTAAGAGAGAGAAAATTGCAAAAAGAAACAAAAATGTCCAGTGTGTCCTTCCCCACGTTTTAATTTTCGAAAGCAAAAACAAAATGTGCTCACGAAACTGCATGACAGCATCTTGTGTAAAAACGCCAGCCCTTTCTTGTTGATAATTATAATTATTATTACCTTATTGGTGCCCTAGGTTTATAAGGAAACTTAATGCACAGCCTCAGAGAGAAAGAGAAACGCACAGTTCCCATGAATTTTTACTCTTAGGTCTGATAAAGTAGACTTTTTTTTTGTCTTGTTTGGTTTACTCTCTGATATACAGTCCTCATAAACCAGTCTTTCTTTCCTAGAAGCACATGTGGCTCTCCTGTGCCATGACTGTACCACCTAGATCAGTGATGGCGAACCTTGGCACTCCAGCTGTTCTCGGACTTCAATTCCCAGAAGCCCAAGTCTGTGAATCCACACAAATGGGTTTACTGTGCGCAGTAAACCCATTTGTGTTGATTCACAGAGACTTGGGCTTCTGGGAATTGAAGTCCGAGAACAGCTGGAGTGCCAAGGTTCACCATCACTGAACTAGATCCCTTCTTCCTTATGCCATTCATTATTGCCCTGTGGGATCCATGTTCCCATCTTCTTTCAGCTTCTCACAGACTTTTGCTTCAAGCACCAGTGGGGGCCAGATGCAGCTTTAAAGTCAGACGGGAGGTCTAGATACAGTTGTACCTCGCTTAAAGAGCATAATGCGTTCCACAGGATTGCTCTTTAAGCGAGTTTGCTCTTTAAGCGAAACACCATTGTAAGTGTCCAATTGAGACTTCTGGTGGGGGGGATTGAGAACCCCGATTTATTTGTTAAGCGAGTTTTTGGTTGGTTTTATTTGTTAAGCGAAACGAACATTCAGAGAAAATTCTGCTCTTTAAGTGAGTTACTCTTTAAGCAAGGTGCTCTTTATGCGAGGTTTGACTGTATCTGTGTGTGTCGCAAAAGGCAAATCTGTGGTCCTTGCCAATTATTAAAAGTAGACCCCAGGCATGGGTGCCTTCCAGATGTTATTAGACTTCAGCTGTCATCACCCTTTGGGTTAGGAATGCTGAGAGTTTCAGGAACGACATCCAGAAGGCTGGACATAAAGGCAGACAAACCCTGTAGTAGTATTATGCACTATCAATGTGCCGTGAGAAAACATGAGCATGAAAATGGAGGAGCAGCAGGATTATTTAGAAGGAAAGGGTTTGGGGAGAAGCTTCCAAATCTTGGGGGTAGGTGGTTTGAATGTGGGCCAGATGGTATTCATTGAACAACCATAGCTCTCTAATTTGTTATGTTAATTTCCCCTCAATCTGACTCCATCCAGATCTTTTGGACTTCAGCTCCCGTGATCTCTCACTATGGGCCATTTTAGTTGGGCTGTAAACATCTGGAAGAGGCCCAGGTGAGGAAAGGTTTTAGCACCTAAAGTCCGGGAGTGTCACAACTAGAGATGCGCCACTCAGAGTCTGTGGACTAGAAATTCCATCATTCTCTCTTCTGAGAGGCCAACTTGACAGACAGACACTGATGGGCAGCCAAAAATTTTACTACCACACTGTGGTCATGGGTGGAGCCGACGTCATGACATCATGGGCAAAGCCAACATCATGATGTCATGGGCGGAGCCAATGATGTTGGCGGAGCCAAAGAAAAAAACCATTAAAATGCAGTACAGGCTGGCTGCCTCTTTTAAGATCGGGCTGGCTGGAGGTGTCAAGCTGAGTACTGGAGGTGTGCATGCGTCAATTGGTATTTTAACGCATGCGTACTCACCAGCAACCATTTTGGGTTGCAGAGTCAGGCAGCCGGTGAGACAACCAAACCGGTTGCCTCAAAAAAAAAAAAAAGTAACCACCCTGGGTGGGTCTCCCGGGAAAGTTACTAAACCCCCCCCCCCAGGAGAACACCCGGGGTTGTTACCACCGGTTCTACAGAACCAGGGCAAACCGGCCCATGCCCACCGCTGCAGACAGACATCTAAATGTATCTCATATGAGAGAAAGGCCTGAGCATGAATGTTCTGTGGCCTACCTAGGCCTAACTTAAGCCAAGCTTCCTGGTCAAAAAAGAAGCTTCCAGTCAATGCTGGGGCAGCTTCCTTTCTGAACAAGAATCTTGGGCAGAATTGGGCAAAAAAAAATCTTCAAGGTTAGGCCTTTTTCCTGGCAGGGCACATTTAGGTTTTTGTAGGTATCTGTTCCAGAATATAGAACGATGGGATTTCTAGTCCAAAAATTCCAAATGGCATATCTCCTTCCAGAACCCCACCCCACCCCAATGTTATCAGCTTACACGGTTTAGGAACTCTGCAGTCCAAAAATGTAACTTTCCCAAGCTCTGACAGCAACTTTGACTTGCATCATGTCAACACAAACACTGTAAGTGCAGCAAGGTGCACCAGCAAGAGGCCAGAGTGTTTTTGTTGAAGCAAAATGTCCTGACATCTCAAGTTTGTTATGCTGTTATCTGCCCGTCTGTTGCTTTGGACCCGTGATGGTCCAAAGTGTCACCTTGGCACTCCAGGTGTTCTTGGACTTCAATTCCCAGAAGCCCACACGAAAGGATTTGCTATGTGGATTTGTGTGGATTCACAGGGACTTGCGCTTCTGGGAATTGAAGTCCAAGAACACCTGGAGTGCCAAGGTTTCCCATCACTGTATTTGGACCCTCTTCAGTTGGGTTTTAGACCACTTAGGTTGTTCTGCTTTCCAGCCAATAGATCTGGGAATAACAAGGGTGTCTGAGATTTCTTTCTTAGAAATCGCTTGGCTGTTTACTGACCTAATCGCTAGAAGAGAAATCTTCCATGTCCAGAGACAGGATATCATTTCCCAGAGATAAACAACTGGGATCAGTCACTTTTCAATGTTCAAGTATCCTCAGACATGGAAAAGGAGGGGAGTCACTTTATGGATTACAATTCTGAGAATCCACCACGCTGGCTGAAAGTCTGTGGTTGTTGTAGACCAGTGGTTCCCAACAAGGGGTACACAGCCCACTAGTGGACTTCAATTCCCAGAAGCCTCAGTCAGTACATTGGCTGATCAGTGCTTTGGGGAAAAGACTTAGGCTTCTGGGAATTGAAGTCCAAAAACCAGCATTTGGGAAACACTGTTGTAGACCATTTCAAGCTAAGTATGAAGTTGCTGTTCTAGAAAACCAAATTAAACTATCATGTTGCAATGGCTAGGGGAATGGTGGTTAAAAGTGATTACAATTTGTCGAGTATATTTTCTTTCCCGTCTGTGCCCGAGAGGATCTATACCTGAGAGGAATTGTAATGTGCAAATGCAGGATCTGTTAATTTTGACTATGGCTCACCATGTTGGTGGGTAGGGAAAAGGTATTTCCTTTGAATTCATGGCGTCCACAGGAGCCACGATCCATGGACGTCTAGCTTTCATGATTATCGTTCCATCAGTACATGTCAATGGTGAAAACCATGGTCAGCACACCCCAGGTCTTTGAGATTAATATTTTGGCAGACTTTCTAAGAAACGTGTTCTGCATGGTTCCCTTTTTCCTCAACACCTTCTCTCCCTTTAACCTTCGTGTAAACTTCACATACAAACACACACAAAATAAATGCAGTGCCTTTGGAAACTTTATTTACGAATGTGTCGAGGCAACAGGCAACGGTTTGTGGATTGAACTGTGGCAAGAAGGAATCTTTTCCGAACACAAGTCTCAAAACTGCCAGGTGACAAACGCACAACTTCCAGTGGGAGGGGTTTTTAATTCTTCTATCAGCTTGAATCTCCTTGCCTTTTTCTCGTGGATGAAAACCAACCTAGCATGATTCCCCTCTTTCCTTTAGGAGAGTAAGGGCTAACTTGACAGAAGCACATTTTGTATCCTTGTTGATTGACTCTTGAGAACAATTTGATCTTACGAGGCAACCTGTGTTTGAAGATCTGTTTAATCTTTTGTACAGGCAAGTGTGTAGAAGCCAGGAAAGCAGGGTTTGAAAATTTTACTTTGGGCATACAACTCCCAAAATCCCCCGTGAACATGGCCACGTGGGTGAGGGGGATTCTGGGACTTTGTGTCCAAAACAGAACTTTTTCCAGCCTCTGAGGTTTAGTATTGTGGCCATGCTTCTAGAAGTTGCTGACGGATCCTACGTTCCACAAGCAAGTAAAATAATACAGCACAACTGAATGACTTGCAAGTCTGGTTCTGCTACCAGGCTTCTGGTTTATCAGACTTTTGATAAAGAATTGTCCCAAGATTCCAGATGGAACTGAGAAGAAGAAGCTCATCTAGGCTATAGCGTAACGTGCATAACATGAAGCTTGAAAAATAGTGATTTTTTTAATTTAAAAAACCCTGCTCCAACCTTCTAAGCATCACAATGAATTTTTTTAAAAAAATCATAACATTGGGACGGTCCGCCTCGATCTCGTCCACTTATTTCCCCTGGCAAGGGTGTATGATGTTCCTAGATCAGACCAAAGGTCTAGCTACTAATTTGGCCCTCTGGTTGAGATCCAGAGAGTTTGGGCTGTTCTAAATTGCTGGCACCTCTGTTCCCTTTTTCCAAGGCTTGAAGAAGCTGCTCTTTTGGACCACAATCCAGCTTTATTGAAAATGTTGACTTGGAAATTCTGAGAGCCAGAATCCAAACCGTGACTCTGGAAAGCTCTGATTTACCCCCAGTTCTTCTTCATAATTGTAAATTTACCAATAAAACAAGGGACATTTTTTGAATGTGGCTCACACTGTGCTTTTACCAGCATTTGCCACAGCGCCGTAATGTCAAGGGTGTGAATGTGTGTGAACACGAAAGACTCAAAACACACACCACGACCCTGTTTGGCATATGTTGCAGTTCCCACGCAGACTGAGGAGAAATTTCTCCTGTGTACAAACGACAAACATTTCCCATCCCCAGTAAAGTTCTACTCAGTAACTATATCTTCTCCATTTTAAAAATTAAGAATTATTTCTCCTAGTCTTTAAAGTCGTTTGCTGACAAATTATTGCTAGAGAGCTCACGTAGATTCTCTTGCCTCAGCTTAGCAAATCTGAGTAATAACATATTTGCTGGCATAGAAGACGCACCGGATTATAAAATGCACTACGTGTATTTTAAGGGGGGAAACTGAGTGCGCTTATACAGCAGCAAATGTGGAATTTGCCAGCATATAAGACTCACTACGTTTTTCTGGTGTGTTTTAAAGAGGGAAGTGTGTCTTATATGCTGGCAAATATGGTACTTTTCAATGGGCTGGATTTCATTTTTTATTTTTATCTCTAGCTGGTGACCCATAGGATAACAAGTGTTTTATCGTATAGAGGTACAGGAGACCTAAACGTACCAATAAGTCACTTTCCTCAACTCTGTGCTCTCTTAATGCCTCTGGCTGCAAAGCCCATCGTCCCCAGCTGGCTGAGGCGCTGGGCGCACCAGTCCAACACATCTGGGGGAGGCTATTCCAGAAGTGCAGGGTCATGTTTTTCTTCTTTTTCTGTTGGCTCAGACTGAGCTCTGATCTTACTAACGGCAAGAGACCATGTACGGCTTTGAAAATTCAAAAAATATTTTCCAGTCTGTTCCAATAGCTTTTGTACATACCAAGAAGGGCCTCCTGTCCTCCCTTTCTTCCTTCCTTCCTTGTCCTCTCCCCAATTTTTTGTACTTTTTTTAAAAAAAATATGGTACAAGCCAAATCACTGTATGTTTGCAAAACCTGTACGATGTTTTAATGTGCTGTAATATATTCGGATATTCATATATTGTTATTGGTTAAAACATTTGTATCAATAATACAGTTTGTAAATGGTAATAAATGCGACCGCTTTGTCCTTCAACTCAGTTGTCCAGAATATTTTTGGGTGGGTGGGGGCTTGCTTAATTAATTTAATAATTAATTTAATCTAATAGACTGTTGGTCTTGGCCAGTTCTGCTCCCTCCCGTTTGCAGGTTAAGCAGCAAAAACACCAAACCACTTCTAACAAATAATGGCCAGGCTTGCACATGAATATTGAAATGTTGATTTTTTTAGATTATAACTCTCAGAATGTCTCATCCACCAATTGAGAGTCAGTTCAACCAAGAAACATTCTCAGTCTCTGGATTTTCTTCTGTTTTGGCCAGACGTAAAACTGCCAAGACGAAGCCACCTTTGGGTGAGTTCATTCTACAGTTCCTTTCACCTGGCCTACTGTGAGAAAGATTAGCCGGCAACACAAGGTTGCCATTACCAGGGTACACCCAATTGTGTTTCAAAAATACCACAGTCTTCAAGGAGGCTCTTTCTTTGTACCCCAGTCTCTGTATTGGAGAGAATCATTGCACCAAGCCTGACAGACAAGTATAAGTAAAGGTCGCCCTTGCTCGAAAGCCGGTCGTATCTGACTCTAGGGTTCAGTGCTCATCTCTGTTTAGAACCAAAGAGCCAGCGCTGTCTGCATGTGCATATGTTTCCATGGACATGTGACAGGCATGCCTCAACACCGGAGTGCACTGAACACTGTTTACCTTCCCACTGAAGTGGTCCCTATTTATCTACTTAAAACTTTTGCTTTTGAACTGCTAGGTTGGCAGGAGCTGGGACAGAGACGGGAGCTCACTCCGTTGTGCAGTACCCAGGGATCGAACTCCGACCTTCCAGTCAGCAAATTCCTATACCAGCCTATACCAACTGCCAGGCGAAGAAGAAGCCAGGGCAGGATGAGGACCTTGCCGCCCCTCCCCCTGTGGCCACCCCAACATTGTATTGTAATTTAATGTAATGTATTGTCTGTAAGCTGCCCTGAGTCGCCATGGCGAGTGGGCGGCAATATAAATTTGAACTAATAAATAAATAATAATAAATAAATTCAGTATCTTAACCACTTGAGCCGCTGCAGTCCTGACAGACAAGTATAGGGTATCCCTAAAAGTGCTTCCAGCTCAAATTAATAATAAGCAATTACACTTAAATACTGAGCCACAGCACTCTAGGCTGTTCATAAGGTTATTAGTATTTTGCCCTCAACTTGCTGGGGACCACAAGAGAAAAATGCAGCCAGTGCCCAAATGAAAGGGTGTTGCTACCAAAGCAAAGTAGTTCTTGGTCTGATTTTATTAGTCCTGGTCTAATTTCCCAATTATTTGCAAAAGTGTTCTGCCCAAGAATTTTTTTTTTTTGCCAGAAGTGATGTTGTACTGTGATCTTGCAAGCTGCTTAGTTTATTACAGTACGTACTGTATTATAATACAGTTATACCTTGCTTAAAGAGCATAATGCGTTCCACAGGACTGCTCTTTAAGTGAGTTTGCTCTTTAAGCGAAACACCATTGTAAGTGACCAATGGGGGGGGGGATTGTGAACCCTGATTTATTTGTTAAGCGAGTGTTTGGTTGGTTTTATTTGTTAAGCGAAGCAAACATTCAGAGAAAATTCTGCTCTTTAAGCGAGTTACTCTTTAAGCGAGGTGCTCTTTATGCGAGGTTTGACTTGTACATAATTTCTTAGTTTCTGTCCCTCTCGATGACTTCCTTTACCTTGGTTTTTACAGAAGCTGTTTTACAATGCAACAAGCGGGTGATATTTATTACAATCAAAACTTGTGCTGGGGAACACTGGTAAGCAGAAAGTGCAAATATGAGTTTCTAGAGTAAGACCTTCATCACGGATTGGAGTAGAGAAGAAAATACTAACTGTCCCTCCTTCAATTTATCAGCAGTCTTGAAAATGAGTCCAGTTCTTTCACTCCATGCAGTTTCAATTCTTACAGCAGCCTCTTATCTGCAAAGGAATACCCTGAAAGTATTATTCATTCCCCACCAAAGGTTAGAAAAGTTACTTCTTTGAAAGATAACTCTCAGAATTCCCCAGCCACTGATGATGTCTGGGAATTGGAGTCCAAAAAGCAACTTTTCTTAGCATTCCGGTACAGGCTGCGGTGGCTCGGTGGTTAAGAAGTTCGCCTTGTTAGCTTGGAAGGCTGGTAAGTCAGCAGTTCGAGACCCGGGTACTGCACAATGATTTGTGGGTCCATCTCTGTCCCAGCTCTCGGGGACGTGAAATGAGACTCATTTGGGCGTTCCCTGAGTGGAGTTTCTTTCACAAAAACACTTTCAACCCAGAATGATTTCTTACACAAAATTATTATTTTTGTTGTTATTCAGTCGCACAGTCGATTCCGACCCTCTGAGACCCCATGGACCACTGTCCGCCAGGCACTTCTGTCTTCCACCATCCTCCTCAACTCGCTCAGCTTTGTGCCCATTGTGTCTACAATACATTATTAGCACTGTGGTAATAATGACACAAGAATCAGATTGGAGACTCTGATGCTTACATGAGGCAACCGGAATAAAACTGGACAATATAGTACAGGTCAGGCAAAAGAAAAAGAAGTTCTATTTCTACAACAGCAGCGTGACCTTGAGATATCTCAAGGATTCTCAACCTTTGGCCCATGGGCCGGATGCAGCCTGTGGCACCATTTCATGTGGGGGGCCCACTGCCTTTACCACACCAGGAAGTGCCATGTTGTGGAGGATGGGCAAATTGGCCATCCGGCCCCCAAAGCTGTCTGAGGGAGCGTGACCTGGCCCCTGGCTTTAAAGGGTTGAGAACTCCTGAGATATCTTGACTGTGACAGTAAAAATATTAAACATGGAGAGAGAAGCAGAGGACATAGAAATGCATGCAAGCAAGCAAGCAAGCAATAATTGCTAGATTTCTGCCTTTTGGAATGGCAATACCAAGGGATGCAATCGCTGTAAGCAATTTGTGGCCACGCGGTGGCAGCAAAAATCCATTTTTGGAAGCATTTGCTTCCTCTCGCAAAGTGATCATCAGCAACGTTACAGTGCAGGGCTGTACCTCTGACCTATCAAGAAACATTGTTTAAACACCAAACGGAAAACTGCCTCCAGAAATAACACAATTTGGAAACTGGCTGGTTTAGACTAGGATGCACAATCATAAGAACAGCAGCTTTGCTCCTATTCTGTTCCACAGCAGAGTATGCTAGTACTGTATGGTATAAATCAGCACATGCCATCAAATGGATGCAGCTCTTAATGAACCATACAGGATTATTACTGGCTGCCTGAAACCTACCCCTGCTGAAATAGTCTATTATTTGGCTGGCATTGGCCCTCTGGAAGTACATCAAGAGTTGCTAGCAAATGATGAAGAAAATAAGGTAATGCAGGACCAAATCCATCCAGTTCATGGACACCAACAACCTAAATGACTGGTAGACCTGACGAAAAGTTTTCTGCACACCTCTTACGTTCTAAATATTAAACCAGAAGAGGCTGGGCTAAACCTATAGGGATCAAAACCAGCACACCTTGCTGAATGGATGGATGCCAAAGAGTGTCTCCCAACAGGACAATATTCTGGCTGGACCATCTGGAAGACACATAATAGACTTCAAAGTAAAGTATGAATATCCAAGAAAAATTAGAATTATTTTAGATTCAGAACAATTCTTCTGTGGACTTGGAGAAATACAATCAATACAGTACAGCACTTAAGTGCAAATAGTTTATGCTCCACCACATGTACAAAATAAGATCTAGTAAATGGGCATGATAACACTAATGAAGTAACTGCTTCTAGTCAAGAATATTATAATTATTTTAACATTTTAATTTGTTTTGTTGTTGTTTGTTGTTGTTTGTAAAGTTCTCCTTTGTCAAAAGTCAGTCATATCTGTCTCAAGGGCGCAGTGATAATCTCCTTTTTTTACAGCCAAAGAGCCAGTGCTGTCTCCGTCTGCAGACATTTCCATGGTCATGTGGTAGGCATGACTAGATGCTGAAACACATGGAATGCTGTTACCTTTCCTGCCAAGGCAGTACCTATTTGTCTACTTGCAATTTCTTGCTTTCAAACTACTAGGTTGGCAGGAGCTGGGACAAAGACAGGAGCTCACTCTGCCGTGCCACACTCGGGTCTCAAACTGCTGACCTGCCAACTTTCCAGTCATCAAGTTCAGTGTCTTAACCACTAAGCTAGCTACAATTTGTTTTTAACATTACAGTGGTACCTCATACAACAATTTTAATCCGTTCCACGGGGCTCGTTGTTGTACAAAACAATTGCTACACAATGTATGCATTGTATAGAGATTTTCCCTATGGGATGCATCGTACAACAATTGTTTTTGCTAAGTAGTTTTTCCCATTGGAAAAAATGTATGTTTTTTTCCATTGGGAAAATTGTTATGCGGGACACCATTTCCCCCCAAAACCTAATTGTTATGCGATTTCGTTGCTATACGGGGTGATTATTATATGAGGTTCCACTGTATCTATATTTCATATATTCTATGCCCATTATTTTAAATTGTACAATGCTCAATTGTAGAAAGCAAAGCAAGGTGCTTTACCAGAAATCCAGTCCTGTGCATTTACAAAGACCATGCATGTTCTTGTTAATGTCAACCATGGATAACACTGTAACAGTAAAATAGAGAGTGCACCTGAGCATATGAAGTTTTCTGTACCAGCAGGTAAGCTACAAACATAATCCTACATGTCTGAAAGAGTGAGCAAGGCTTCCAGCACAAAGGATGCTCCCAACCCCAACCCATAATACCGTGTTTCCCCGAAAATAAGACACTGTCTTATATTTTTTTACAACTCCAAAATATGCACAAGGTCTTATTTTCAGGGAATGTCTTATTTTTCCATGACGAAGAAGAATACAGTACACATATATTGCTGATACAGCTGATTGCCAGGACAAGATTTAGGTGAGTGCCTTATTTTCGGGGGGGGGGGGCTTATATTTCTGAGGTTGGGAAAAATAGGGGGGTACCTTACTATAGAAGGAAGTCCTATTTTCAGGGAAACACGGTAGTTAAAAGCAAGTACTGTACAGTAAAACCTCTGATAACGCTAAAACTTGGTTCCACAAGTCTTGGTGTTATCTGATTTTTAGTGTTATCTGATGCATGTTAAAATCCTGTGGGATGGATCGGATAATGTTAAAGCTCCATAGAGATACATTGTAATTGCACAGGCTTTAGTGGTTGCTATCCGATCCATCCCATAGGATCTTAACGTTATCGATGCAATTCTCTCCCCCAGATTACTTAACGTTATGCGATTTTAGCGTTATCGAGGTAAACGTTATCCGAGGTATTACTGTACAGTAATACCTTGGATAATGATTGCCTCGGATAAGGCTATAATCAGGTAACGCTGGGGAATTTGAGGCAAACATTTGCATCACACAATGTTAAGATAACTTTGATCTCTGCCCCAAAGTCGGCAGATCTGGGACTCCCCAGCAGTGGGGCAAGGCGAATTTCTCTGGCTGTTAGGTTTAGCCTCCACTGTTAGGTGAAGGATTCGTCCTGCCCACCCTGTTAGGTTTGCCTTTGTCCGGAGAGGAAAGGGAACAGGGCTTTTTTTTAACATTGTGCGATCAATGCACAACATTAAAAACCGGATAACGTTAATACTTGTGGAACCAAGTCTTAACGTTATCCGAGGTACTAGTGTAGCTGGTTGGATAGCTCCTTGGTAGGATATGATTCTTCACTGTGCCTCCCAGGAGAAAAGTCAGATACAGTACACAGTTCCAGGGCACCCCCAGAAGAAGAAAATGGTAAACCACTTCCATGTCTTCTCTACAGCAATATTTCCTATCAGCTACATGTGCTTCTCAAAAGCACCCAAATTTCAGGCCATCTCATTAGCTTTGCAAACTAGTGATCGTTGTTATTTAAAAACAAGTCTTCCCCAATCAGCTGTGTTGTTGTACCGCAACTTGTCTCACCTTTAGCCAGTGCGGCCAACCATGAAATGGACCTCGGAGCAAACAGGAATAGAAAAAGCAGACATCTCTTTACACTGCCATTTAAGAAACGAATGCTTCCCATGTGCTGATATCATTGCTCTCATTAGGAAGTCACAGAAAGTAACCACAATCCATTATGTTTTTCTTATTTAATCCAGCGTTGGGCGTCAGCAGGTTCGCACCAGTTCGCCAGGACCGGTAGCAGAAATTCTGGCTGACCTCGCCCATCCAAGTTTTGAAATAAAGTACCATATATACTCAAGTATAAGTCATCCCGAATATAAGTCGAGGTACCTAATTTGGACCTCTAAAACTAGGAAAATAGATTAATCTGAGTATAAGTCGGGGGTAGAAAATGCAGCTGCTGCTAGTGAGTTTCAATAATTAAAATACATAAAACTATGATAAAATTAATTAATTTTAATGTGTGGGTAGGTGTTTAATTTTTTACAGTTGTGTTAGTGGGGTTTTTTAACTGTATGTTTGAATTTGCACCACTGCAGTTTTGGGATCCTCAGGGGACGTTGACCCAAGTACAAGTTGAGTCACCTTTTGGAACTCATTTTAGGGGCTAAAAAACTAGACTTATACTCAAGTATATACGGTAGTCCTAATTCAGGTGCAACGCAGGGCTTTCCCCCTGACCACACCCACCGTACCATACCCACAGTGGTAGTAAAAATGTTTGGAACCCACCACTGCTTTAATCCCAAAGTTATGCAAAGCAAGCAATTCATGCTACATTTCTAAAACCTGTAATTAAACAATAGCAACTTCCATTATTAACAGTGTTCCCAAGTAAAAGCATCGCATGATAACTCTCTCTCTGTGTGTGTTTCCAGAATAAAAAGGGTGCTTAGCAGATTCTCCAGCTATAACCATGATTCCCACCATTCTTAGCCAACATGTCTTGCACATGCTCCTTGGGACTGCTGAAAACTTAAGCATGTCAAAAGGAAAGAGAGCTGAGTTGGGAGGGGTAGGTTTGCATCTAAGTCTTGTGTGCAGTCTAGAATTAAGACATAGAAAGCATTCTACCCGTGGACATCTTGAGATTTCTTTTTTACTGTATATACTCAAGTATAAGTCTAATTTTAGCCCCCAAAAGGTGATCCAAAAAAGGGACTCGACTTATACTCGGATCAACGACCCCGAGGGTCCCAAAACTGCAGTGGGGCAAATTCAAACATACATTTTTTAAAAAGCACGAACACTACCGTAAAAACTCAAAACCATACCCACACAAATGTCTAGATAAATTAATTTTACCATATTTTCATGTATTTTAGTTACTAAAAGTCACAAGCAGCTGCTGCATTTCCCACCCCTGACTTATACTCGGGTCAATCTACTTTCCTAGTTTTAGAGGTCCAAATTAGGTACCTCCACTTATATTTGGGACGACTTATAATCGAGTACAGTTGTACCTCGGATTGCTCTTTAAGCGAGTTTGCTCTTTAAGCGAAACTCCATTGTAAGTGACCAATTGTGGGGGGGATTGCGAACCCCAATTGATTTGTTAAGCGAGTTTTTGATTGGTTTTATTTGTTAAGCGAAGCGACCATTCAGAGAAAATTCTGCTCTTTAAGCGAGTTACTCTTTAAGCGAAACGCTCTTTATGAGAAGTTTGACTGTATATAGTATATACGGTACATTTGGTGGGACTGAAAAAGAGTCAGTGGGCATCACCTCCAATCCATCTCATTTTAATGTAAGCCCCAGTGGCCCCCTGGCCTCATTCAACCTTAAGCGATCAGATCATGTCGTGGTAAGATTAAGAGATCAGACACAGAGGATTTAAAACCAACTACTTTAGCATTCATTTTATGCTGCTTTCTGCAGCGAGTGGTTTTCTTCTTTTAAACATGTGGTAAAGTGTGTTTAATGGTTTTGTTTAAAGGATGGATAATTAGAAAGAAGATAAGCAGCATTCCGTGCGCTCCGGTGTCTAGTCATGCCTGCCACATGACCACAGAAACGTCTGCAGAAGCAGGCAGCTGCTGGCTCTTCGGCTTTGAAACAGAGATGAGCACTGAACCCTAGAGTCGGATACAACTGGCTTTTGAGCAAGGGAAACCTTTACCTTTAATTAGAAAGAAAACTGCTAAAATCAGGAAATAGCATGAGCCAAGATTATTCACAGTCAAATTAGTTTCAGTGCTGAAACACAGTCCTGGAGTATCTCAAGATATTTGTGTAAATCTCACCCCAGACCCTTTACTCTTTCAAGTCATGCAGAATTCTTTAGAGGCTTTAGAGAGGAGTTCAAGATAGTGCAAGAAGGAGGCAGACTAACTCTAATCCGATAGACTAAACTACCTTAAATGGGAAGTCACTGGACTCCAGTTAAACCTACTTCCATGCAGACATATCAAAAATGAAAGAGAGAGAAAAACATTGTGACATTTTAAAGATTAAGTGCAAAATGCTAATACAAGCTCCCGTGAATCAAGTCCATTTTCCCATGACCAGGTGAGGATACAGATAATTATCACAAATTGACCGTGAATTTTAAGTAAAGAAAATGATCTACTTAGACACTCTTTGAATGACCTGAAAGTTATTGTCAAAAACGAATCAGAAAAGACTACAGAACCGAACGTGAAAGAAAAGCAGCGGAAATAAAGAACAAGCAGACACCGTGAAGACTCATTTGGAAAGATTGAAACATTAGTTAAGGGTTCCTAATTTACTGACAAGTGGCTTAGTGGTTAAGACACTGAACTTGACAAATGAAAGTTCGGCAGTTCGTGACCTGAGCGCTGCATGACGGAGTGAGCTGCTCTCGTCTGCCCCAGCTCTTACCAACCTAAAAGTTTGAAAGCAAGAAATTGCAAGTAGATAAATTGGTACCGTTTTAGCAGGAAAGGTAACAGTGCTCCATGCACTCTTGTGTCTAGTCATGGCTGACACATGACCATGAAACGTCTGCAAACACAGACAGCACTGGCTCTTAAGCTGTAAACAGAGATGAGCACCGTCCCCCTAGAGTCAGACATGATTGGCTTTTGAGCAAGGGCGACCTTTACTTTTAATTTGTTAACAATAATTATATGCCATCTGTCAGGGCAGGATTTGTGCCCTGTTTTCAGCCTTGTTCCAAGATGGAGATTTCCATGCATGGGAGACCCTTTAGAACATACCTTAGAGAGACTGAAATGTGTAAAAATGCTGGGTCTCAGGGGTTGGAAGACTTAATGTGTGATGGACATGTTATACTGTATGATCATTGGCTGGATTCTTTTAGGGGAATGACAAGGAGATGGACCTTGAGGGAGGAGATATGGAAGAGGCAAGACGCTCTCTTGATCCAATGCTTTGAGCTAAGGGTGAACTGCAAACATGTAGTTGCTTAAGCTGGGGGGGGTTAAGCTTCTTCAATTAGAGAAGCTTTCTTTATTCTGATGTGCTTTCTGAACTTTTGATAAACTTTATTCTGTAACTTACTCTGATTACAACATACTTTAAAAATACTTTTTAAAATACCTGAAGATGCCTGGTGTATTTACTTGGCTCTGCACTACCTTATCTACACTAATCTAGAATCCTGGGTTGCTTAGCTGGAGGGTGGCAGCTCAGAAACAGGAAGCTACCATTGGTGGGCAAGAATAAGTAATGAGTAAATTCTTTTCCTGACACCATCAAGTCAGTTATGTTTCAAGGTTTGCTAGGTATAGAGCACTCAGAAGTGGTTTACCAGTCCTAGGGGCATCCTGGGACTGAAGATTTAGGATTGGTAAATCACTTCTGAGTTTTCTAGAAAACCTAGAGACATAACTGACTAAATAACCTAGGGTTCTCCTTCGTGTTGTTTGGGGATGCACACTGATGGGTTCTGCGCCTGCGCTGAATCCTGAGCGGAGCTGAAAAGCTAATTGGATAAGATTTTTAAAATGTGGGACCGCCCACCATGCCCAACCCCTTCTGGCGCCATTTCGCGCTCTCTCCTCAGTTTGCTTTTTTCCGCTGCGCGAGCAGGAGCCTGGAAAAAAAGCTGTGAGTTTCTTAGCTGAGATTGTCTCAGGAATCTTCAATTTTTTCTTACAAACAATTTTTCTTGGACCAGGGGACTCATAATCCCTTGGTCCTCGCGTGGCTGGGGGCACGCCCTCAGCCACCGCTAAAAAAAAAAATCTTCTTCGTCGCAATCTCGTGTCGGGGCCTCCCGGCCGGGATAATTTTTTCCACTAGGCCATCTACTTCGGTGGATGGCCTCAGCAGCTGCCTTTAAGCAGTGTCCGTCCTGCAACAGAAAGTTCCTGAGCAAGGACGGACACGTGCGTTGCCTCCGCTGCCTGGGGGAACACCATCAGGTCCAGACCTGCGCGGTTTGCCGAGGCTTCTCGAAGACTGCACTGAAAAACCGCCAGTACCGTCTTCAAGCCTACCTCATGGAGGCCGCACTTGCGCCGCCATCTTCCCCAGCACCAGAGCAGGCGGCTGCCTCTACATCCGCTCCTTCGACCTCTGCTCCTTCTTCGCGGCCCTCGGCCGCAGAACTGTTCAAACGTAAGAAGGAGCAGGAGAAAAGGAAGAAGGATAAAAAAGAGAAGAAGAAGCGCCGAAGCTCCACATCTTCTCTTCCGTCGACCCCGAGGCCGGCTCCCTCTTCGCCGCCACGTTTGCTAGTGTCTGTCCCGGTAGCAGCTCCACCAACACCGGGTAGGATGATGGTCGACGCTCCGAGCACCGCCATGCCGGAGAGGGCTCCCAGCCCACCACCGCCTCCACCGGAGACTCCTCCGCCACCACCGCTGTGGAGGACCACCTCTCTTCTTGCCTCTTCTGTGGTTCCTGGCCCGTCTTCCGAGCCGTTGGCCCAGTTGAGCCTCATCGCCCCGCTTGTCGAGGCGATGGTGCTGAAGTTGGTCGTCCAGCTCCGGGTCCCTCAGCCACCACCGCTGGCTTTCGTGGAGGGTCCTCTGCCTCCCGAACCAGCTCCGGAGGCACCACCACTCTGTGAGGAGGCGCAGTCGGAGGCCTCTCTCCCTCCGTACCAGCTGCCTTTGCCGGGGAGCGATCCGAGGACCGCCAGGCCGTACTGGTCGGACTTGGACCCTGAGGCCTTCCTACCACCGCTCAGCGTCTCGGAGCGGTCAGAAGGCTCCGACGACTCGTCGGACCAGGAGGAGGATCAGCCGCCGCCAGTTGCCGCCGACAAGTCCCCAGACGACAACATTGGATCGGTCCACGGCTCCCAGCCGGAGGACCAGAGGACCTACACGGCGCTGATCACCCGCCTCGGATCCACGCTCGGGATCAGGGCAGAGGCTCCCCTGGAAGACTGTGAGGACGTGGTTTGCGCATGGCCGATCGGAGGGAGTTGGTCCCCGTCCGCTTGGGCCTCCTCCCGAAGATCGCCAAGGCGGCCAAGGAAGTGTGAAAGAAGCCTGTATCGTCCCACTCGGTGTCCAACAGAGTGGACTCCATGTACAGGCTTCTCGACGACTCCAACTTCCTACATGTCCACCCGGCACCGAACTCCCACGTGGTCAAGGGTTCCCAACACCGAACCCCGGTGAGCAGCACTCCCCTCCCGTCCACACAAGAGGGGAAGAAGTTGGACGCACTGGGCAGGAGGTTTTACGCCAATGCCTCCCTGTCCTTCCGTGCGTCCAACTATGCGACGGCCATGGGCAGCTACCAGTGCCGCCTATGGGAGAAGGCGGAATCCTTCAAGGCGATGCTGCCACCCGAACACCGAGCGGAGTTCGAGAAAGTCTGCCTGGAAGGCAACCAGCTGGCCCTCCAACAGATCCGGACCGGAAGGCACGTTACGGAGTCGGAGGCGAAAAACCTGGCCTCCGCCATCCAACTTCGCCGGCACGCATGGCTTCGTTCCTCTGACCTGCAGGACGACGTCAAGCGGCTCGTGGAGGAACTGCCTTTCGATGGCGAGGGGCTGTTCGCCAAGGAGACGGACACCTCCTTGGGGGAGCTGAAAGGGGACTACACCACCATAAAACAGCTCCGAGCCCCACGCCGGGGAGCCAGCCGGTACCATCAGGACCAGCCGTCAACATCACAGGCAGGCCCGTCCTACCAGCCTCGCCAGCCACAGAGGCAGGAGGACTACTCCCGGTACCAGCCCTACAGACCAAGGCAGCAAACCACCCGTCCGCGCTACCAGCAGCGCCATCAGACCGGTAAGCGGACGGAACGGAAGGGCAAGCAACGCGTTTGACTCTTCCGTGACCGAGACTCTACCATACCGTCCCCTGGCGGACTACCTGTCCAAGTGGTCTGCCATCACCACAGAAAAATGGGTTTTAGCCATCTTAGACTCTGGCTACACGATCGAGTTCAAGAGATGCCCTACTGTCGGACGGGTCCGTGTCACCGACCCGTCCCCACCACTCCAAGAAGAACTTTCAGCTCTCCTGGAGAAGGGCACCATAGAACCGGTCGCAGTGTCGGAGTCTCACGAAGGGTTCTTCTCCCGCTACTTCCTCGTGGACAAAAAAGACGGGGGGTCGCGTCCCATCCTGGACTTCCGTCTCCTCAACAAACACGTCGACGCGAGGAAGTTCCGGATGGTGACTCTTCACTCCATCCTCCCACTGATCAACCACGGGGACTGGTTTACCGTCATCGACCTGAAGGATGCCTACTTCCACGTATCCATCAGGAGGGAACATCGTCGCTTCCTCCACTTCCAGGTGGGGAGCGACATCTACCAGTACACATGTCTACCCTTCGGCCTCTCCACCGCTCCGAGGATATTCATGAAGTGCATGGCGCCGGTGGCTGCTCATCTTCAGCTGCAAGGCGTCCAAGTGTTCCCATACATAGACGACTGGTTGGTCTGCTCCCCAACCCAACAGAAAGCCAAGGACGATGTTGCTCATTGCCTGGCCTTTATGCAGAGTCTCGGTCTACGGGTCAACTACAAGAAGTCTCAGTTGACCCCCACTCAAAGAATAGACTACATCGGAGCCGTATTGGACTCTCTGGCTCTGAGAGCCTATGCTCCGCCCAAACGTCTGCTCGACATCCGTGTGGTGGTGGCACGGATCCAGGGCAGGCGTCGGGTCTGTGCGAGGGACGCCCTCCGCTTGCTAGGACTCATGGCGTCGACCACGGCGGTGATCTCGCACGCCAAGCTCAAGATGCAATCGCTCCAGTCGTGGCTCCTCGCCTCCTTCGACAGCACCCACGACGACCTCGGGAAGTGGCTCACACCAACTCCCGAACTGCAAGACCAGTTGAACTGGTGGACAATGGACCGCAATGTGGCCACGGGGAGACTCTTCACCCTTCCCACACCATCCGTCCAAGTCACCACCGACGCGAGCACGCACGGATGAGGTGCGTGCTGCCTCAGGTTACGGGTCCACGGCGTCTGGACGCCCGCGGAAGCCAGCCACCACATCAACTTCCTCGAACTGTTGGCGGTGTGGAAGGCGATGAGGTCCTTCAGACTATCAATAGCGGGCCGCGTGGTGCAGATCGCCTCGGACAACACCATGACCCTAGCCTACCTCAACCGGCAAGGAGGAACCAAGTCTCTCTCCCTCCTTCACCTGGCTGTCCAGATTTGGGAGTGGTGCCTGAAGGTACACGTGTTCCCCATAGGTGTCCACATCCAGGGCACCCTGAACTCCGATGCGGACTCCCTGAGCCGCAAAGGGACGGCGATGCAGGAGTGGGAACTAGACGGATCGGTGTTCGACCGTCTGTGCCGACGGTGGGGCACACCGACCCTAGACGTGTTCGCGATACAGGCCAACACCAAGTGCCGCCGTTACTGCTCCCGAGCGGGGATTGGCCACAGATCAGAGGGCGATGCCTTCATGGTGCCGTGGCACCAGGAACTACTGTACATGTTTCCACCGATCCCTCTCATCCAACGGGTCTTGGTACGGATCCGTGCGGAGAACGTCTGGGCGATCCTGATTGCCCCGTCCTGGCCGCACCAGCCGTGGTTCCCGCTGCTCCAAACCCTGGCTTGCGACCGCCTTCGCCTACCCACCAATCCGAATCTCCTCCGCATGGAGGACGGTCGGATCCTCCACTCGGATCTGCTGAGCCTGCACCTGACGGCCTGGCTTATCCACCCAACCTAACACGGATCCTTGAACTATCAAGGAAGCCTTCCACGCGGAAGTCCTACGATGGCAAGTACCGTCGCTTCATGGACTTTTTGGTATCCAGCGACCGCACCGTGGACTCAGCATCCCTGCAGGACGTCATGTCCTACCTCCTGCACCTGGCCGAGTCAGGATCTGCACACTCATCCTTAAAGGTCCACTTGGCTGCGGTGGTGGCCAAGGCCCCACCTTCATCAGTATTGTCCTCCGCTTTCAGAGACAAGACTGTTAAAAGATTCCTCCAGGGACTGCGTAATGCCTACCCTCCAGTAAAGATACCACCTCCTCAGTGGTCTCTCACTGCTGTGCTCACCGCGCTCATGAAGGCGCCCTTTGAGCCCATGGCTACAGTGGACATTAAGTTTGTTTCTTACAAAACTGCATTTCTCGTAGCCATCACCTCTGCCCGGAGGGCAGGAGAACTGGAAGCCCTGAGGTCTGACCCTCCTTTTCTCAAGTTCTACCCCGATAGGGTAGTATTGCACCCGGACCTGGCCTTTCTGCCCAAAGTCCTGACTGAATTTCACCTGGCCCAGTCCATCACGCTTCCAGCATTCTTCCTGAATCCTTCGTCTGCACAAGAGAGAGTGTGGCACTCGTTGGATGTCAGGAGGGCCTTGCTGTTCAACACACAAAGGACTGCGTCCTTCAGGAGAGCCAAACAACTGTTTGTGGCCTATGGTGGCAAGTCCAAGGGACACTCTCTGTCTGCCCAGAGACTTTCCAAGTGGATCTCAAGTACCATCTACCTGGCCTATGAGATGTCATCCTTGCCACCACCTCCCCATGTCCGGGCACATTCCACCAGGACATTGGCTTCCTCCACTGCATTCCTAGAGGGCATCCCGATGGAGGACATCTGCAAGGCCGCTACTTGGTCCAGATCCTCCACCTTCATCACCCACTACCGGGTTGACACAAGGTCTGCTCCTGACGTCAGACGGGGCAGATCCATCCTGACGGCTGGTCTCCAATCCTCTTCGTTGATGACCACCCATCCATGATGCCATCACGCTCTCCTACATCCAAGTAAGTGAGCTTGCTAGTCACCCATCAGTGTGCATCCCCAAACAACACGAAGGAGAAGGACAGGTTGTACTTACCAGTAACTGTCGTTCTCCGAGTATGTTGTTTGGGGATTCACACAACCCAACCCTACCTCCCCTCAAGGCTGCCGGCCTGAGATGGCCTTATGCTTCGCGGGCAGCTCTAGTATCAAACTGAGGAGAGAGCGCGAAATGGCGCCAGAAGGGGTTGGGCATGGTGGGCGGTCCCACATTTTAAAAATCTTATCCAATTAGCTTTTCAGCTCCGCTCAGGATTCAGCGCAGGCGCAGAACCCATCAGTGTGAATCCCCAAACAACATACTCGGAGAACGACAGTTACTGGTAAGCACAACCTGTCCTTCTAGATTAGTGTAGATAAGGCCACACAGACTGGCGTTTCTGAGATGTACAGAGGAGACCTGAAGCCCCAACCTCTAATTTTGATGAAGTGTGAAATTCTGCACAGTCTACTATTGATATCAAGAGTACTATTGTTAACTTGTTAGATCCATAATCGAAATATTTACAGCATGACAGTCCTATTCCTTTACTAATGATCCACTCTGACTTTATCCATGACCTATACCCTCACCTGACCCAAAGGCGGTGTATAAACATGACATGCAGCCTCACTGTAATTTTCTGAGGAAGTGACCATGATCCATTAAAACTAAGATCAAAGTATAGTAGTTAGTCTTTAAAATGCCACCATTTTATGCTCCCTTGTCTCTTTTTTGGACTGATGTGCCTGCCCAGGTTAGCATTGCTATTTCTTTGAAAGCTGTTTCCATATAAAGCTAATGTTCTTAATTTCTCAGGGTTTGAACCAAAAGTCTAGTATTCTTTCCATTGAGGAATAAAGCAGAGTTGAACTCCCACAGATGTTCTCCAGATGTTTTGGGCCTATGACTCCTGGCAACATTAGGCAACATGCCCAATAGTCAGGGATTACAACAGTAAAAACATTTTAAAAAACATTTTGAGAGCCAGACCTGCTCACCCTGCCATAAAACCATTAAATCTTGAATTTAAAATTATCTAGCTGCAGCCACTGGCTTCTGTTGGTAAAGCTCCAGTTCAGATTAAGGCGTGTTTCTGCAAGCTTAAGAAATGCTGTAAAATATAGGATGCCAGTGTACGTGTCAGATCATGAGGGGACCCATGTGAGAACACGTACTACTGCTTCCTGACAGCTGTGCCCTGTCACCCTTAGGAAAACCTGCTCTCTAGGTTTAGCAAAATCAATTATTTTTATCCTCTGGGCTTATCCCCCTAGATCAGTTAAATACAGCCAGCTTGAATATTTATATAACAGCCCGTCTCATCCTTCTACCCTGTTTCCCCGAATATAGGACCTCCTTGTATAGTAAGGCACCCCTCCCCCTATTTTCCCCCACTTCGGAAATATAAGGGCCTCCCCGAAAATAAGGCACTCACCTAAATCTTGCCCTGGCGATCCACTGTATCAGCAATAAATGTGTACTGTATTCTTCTTCGTCATGGAAAAATAAGACACCCCCTGAAAATAAGACCTTGTGCATATTTTGGAATTTTTTAAAATATAAGACAGTGTCTTATATTCGGGGAAACACGGTAGCGATGGCACCAAAATACATTAACAGGTCAGAAAGCCGGGAGACCCAAAATAATAAGATTCAGGGAAGATTTTATAGGGACATAGACAGTGATGGGATATTACTGGTTCGGACCGGTTCACCCGAACCGGTAGCACCCCAACAAGAGGGGTTGCCGGGGGTGGTAAAACCCCGGGCGATCGATTCGGTCGCCTCACCGGCCCCCTCCAAAAATGTTTTTCCGGGCAGCCAAAATGGCTGCCCGGAACTGCGCATGCATCAAACAGAGGTTTGACGCATGCACAGTTCTATTTTTTAGTGTGTATGCCTCAAATAGAGGTTTGATGCATGCACACTAAAAAAAGAACTGTGCATGCATCAAACAGAGGTTTGACGCATGCGCAGACATTTTTTTAATGTTTTTTTGCTCCACCCACGATGTCATGACATCATGATGTTGGCTATGCTCACGACGTCAATGACGTCACGGTGGGGTAGTGAAGATTTTAACAACCCACAACTGGACATAGATCTAGCACATGTCTGTCATCTTACATGGAGAGTAAACTCTTTTGGATGGCAGCCATCAAAATTCTTCAAGTGTTGTGAGGTTACTGGAGTTCTCATTCCAAAAGCAGCTTTCTCAAGATCAGCAGCAATGATGATGATGATGATGATGATGATGATGATGATGATGATGATGATGATGATGATGATGATGATGATGATGATGGGGAAATTTGCTATAGAAAATTGGGAAAAGGCTGCTAATAAATAGAATAGTCATTGAAACAGAGTTTCTGTCAAAGAACTCTGAAAAAAGTCCTTTTGTGAGACCTGAGACAGGTGTACTTTGAATTAAGACTGTCCCATTTCTTCTTGTAAAACACATCCAGTAAGACCTCTAGAACTCTTTTTGTTTGCTTAATGAACTTTAACAGGTTGCTATTCGTATGCAATTAGGACAATGACTATACTGGGTGCACTGAAATAAATGTATTCAGGTACTGTTTGATGGTTAAGATGCTGAACTTGATGATCTGAAGTTTGGCAGGTCAGCAGTTTGATACAAGAGTGCTACATGACGGAGTGAGCTCTGTCCCAGCTCCCGCCAACCTGGCAGTTTGAAAGCAAGAATTTGCAAGCAGACAAATAGGTACCGCTTTGGTGGGAAAGGTAACAGTGTTTTCTGCACTCTGGCATCCAGTCATGCCTGCCACAGACGCAGACAGTGCTGGCTCTGTGGCTTTAAATGGAGATGAGCACTGAACCCTAGAGTCAAACACGACTGGCTTTCAAGCAGGGGCAACCTTTATTTTTTCTTACTGTTTCCCCCACCTTTATAACACATATAAAGTTTAGAAATGAGGCTGAAAGTGGACTGGATTTTATAACCACTGGATTCTGAAAGCCTGCATTCAGGTTTTTAAAATTATTGTTGTTGTTGTTGTTCAGTCGCACAGTCGATTCCGACCCTCTGCGACCCCATGGACCGCTGTCCGCCAGGCACTCCTGTCCTCCACCATCCCCCTCAACTCGCCCAGCTCCGCGCCCATTGCCTCTACAACACCATCCAGCTATCTCATCTTGGGCCGTCCCCTTCTTCTTCTGCCCTCGACCCTTCCAAGCATCAAGACTTTCTCAAGTGAATCCTCTCTTCTCATTTGATGTCCAAAGTACCTTAGCTTCATCTTTACTATTTGCCCCTCCAATGAGCAGTCAGGTTTGATTTCCTCTAAGATTGACCTATTTGTTCTCCTTGCTGTCCAGGGGACTCTCAAAACTCTCCTCCAACACCACATCTCAAAGGCGTCTATTCTTCTGCGGTCAGCTTTCCTAATGGTCCAGCTCTCACAACCATACATTGCCACAGGGAATACCATTGCTTTGACCATGCGAATTTTTGTTTTCAATGTGATGTCTCTAATTATTACCAGCACAATTCTTCTCTCCCCAGAAAACTCTCCTCTTTAAAGAGACCGAGTCATTGATTTTCTAATTATAGGGGAGCTTTATAATGATTCCCCGACAATAAACATTTTCAAATACAGTCAAACCTCACATAAAGAGCGCCTCGCTTAAAGAGTAATTCACTTAAAGAGCAGAGTTTTCTCTGAATATTCGCTTCACTTAACAAATAAAACCAACCAAAAACTCACTAAACAAATAAATCGGGGTTCGCAGTCACCCCCACAATTGGTCATTTACAATGGTCTTTCGCTTAAAGAGCAAACTGGCTTAAAGAGCGATCATGTGGAACGCATTATGCTCTTTAAGCGAGGCACAACTGTAATGTCATTTGCATCCTCAATTGTCTCCTTTCCCAGTTCCTGTAGACATGCCAATTAAATGTCAGGCACAGAATAATGCTCTCTTTTCCTTCAGTTTGGCATTCACACACACACCCCCAACTCCAAACTCTAGCCACCTCAAAGGATGCAGTAATAAAGGAGAGCAGGAGGTAAATGGGAATGAATAACAACTAGATTTTTGCAGGAAATTTGGTTTATTTGTCAGGTTTTGTTTAATGCTAACATTCTTTTACATGTTGTGATCTTTTTGGCCTTCCGCAGGAAACAGGAAGGCTCTATCATCACTACCTCGCCTTTCCGCTGAAGGCCAGCATGGCCTGTCTTGACTCGAACATGACCGTGCTTCTAATTAGAAGGTTTTCCCTCAAGGAGCACTATAGGACTATAATTCTGGGTGTGAAATCACAACTATGTCTTATAGGCAAGGTTGGTCATTTGAGAGGTGTGGAGGAGGTATCAGAGGTCTGGCATTTCCTGATGCAACCACACAGATTCATTGTTATGAGTAGCGCTTTTCCTTCCCATCCACTTCCTATCAGTCATTTGTCCTTCCTGCTGACTCCAGGCTGGAATTCGTTTTTGTCCTCCATTGCCCCCCCTCCCAATGTTACAACTTCTTGAGAACATCATAATATACCTTTACCTTGGCAAGGTGGTGCTACACAATGCTCATAAGTACCTAATGAGCCCTACAGGGTATCCCTACAGGGAAATACAGTGGGCTTATGGGTAACTGGCACCAGTGTTTTCACACTTGTCTGGTGTTTTCGTTGTGCACCTGGCAGTAGACCGGCATGTGACCTGGGTTTAAAACATGAGATGCCGAGCCAGATGTATCATGCAAGCCAGTTACATAACCTGAAATCGTAATCTGTGCAAACGCAATAGGATTCTGGCTGGGGTTTCACTTTCACATTACTAACATGTTATCTACGAAAGCCTCTCTACGGGGAAATTGCTGTTTGGGCGCAAAGTAAGGAGAGATTTTGCCCAAATTACAGTAAGAGGGGAATATTCATTCCTTATCCTCCACCTCTGGATTTGGCAGGCATGTTGAGCATGGCAAAGTCATTTTAGGGGAATCACTCTGGAAGGAAGATCTCTGATACTGCAAATATTATTCATTCGTTCCCCTCTTTCTCCCAGTGTAGAACTGAAAGTGGCTAACAGCGTGAACTGAAACAGGCAGTTAGGGTGGGTTTTTGGGTGGGTGGGTGTATTTTTATTTAATTTTTATTTTATATCTTTATTTATTTTATTTATTTACGGGTTTGTGTTGTGGTTGTTTGGGTGGGTTGAGGTGTGGGTGTGTGTTTATTTTATTTTAATTTAATTTAATTATTTTTGGCCCCACCCACAATGTCATGACATCATTATGTCGGCTTCGCCCATGACATCATGACGTTGGCCACACCTATGATGTCTGTGACATCACGGTGTGGTAGTAAATTTTTTGTCATCCCATCACTGTCTACAGGGCACAAATGACAAGGCTTCCCAATACACAAGCCATCAGAAACAAATCATTCTTTTTCACTGTTCCGGTTATTCTAATTAAGAGGAGAATTTACTTACAGAAACAAACAAACACATAGATAGAAAGTGTTCCAGATACAGTACATGCCTCCCATCCAGACCACAGGCAGTCCCTTGTGCTACTTTTTTAAAAAGGGCAAACATTTTCTTCCACTTGTATCTGTCTCTTGAAATTATCCCTCCTAAAGTTTTCTTAACAGAAGTAGCACTTCCTGCAATCTGCTACACCTTTATTTGCACTGCCTCTGTTATTTCACGTATGAAAACAACAAAGAAAACACACACCACCACCACCACCAAGTATTGTGACACCTTGAGGACAAAGAGATTTATTTCAGTCTAAGTTTGTGTGCCTTTATAATCCACTGCCTTATCTGAGCAGTTGTTAGTGCAGCTACACAACGATGGAAACGATCAGTAATCACATTCTCTTGTTGTGAAGTTGTACCAGGGCTTTTGTAGCCAAACACAAAAGACAGAGGAGAAATCCTTCTAATTGCAGTTCTGGTGGCTTAATGTTTGAGATGCTGAACTTGATGACTGGAAGGTTGGCAGGTCGGCAGTTCAAGACCCAAGTGCTGCACAACAGACTGAGTTTCCATCTGTGTCCCAGCTCCTGCCAAGCAAGAAATTGCAAGTACAGTACTGTACTATAGATAAATAGGTACTGCTTCTGCAGGAAAAGTAACAGCATTCTAGCCATGTCTGCCACTTGATCATGGAAATGTCTGCAGACACAGAGAGTGCTGGCTCTTTGGCTGTCAATGGAGATGAGCCCTAGAGCCAGCTACGGCTGGCTTTTGAGCAAGGGAGACCTTTACCTTAACTCATCTGAGCCTTTACTGTTAGTACAGCTACACAGAGAGGGAAATGCAAATTACTGTAATTCACATTCTCTTGCTGTGAAGTTGTACCAGGGCTTTTGTGACCAAACACAAAAGACGGAGGAGAAAAAAAAATCCTTCTAATTGCAGTTCCCTTTGAAATACCTGTGGGTGACACACTAACACTGTTCAAAGGAACTGCCTTATGAAGGTGTTCCATTTTGTCCACCGGATAGCTATCTTAGAAGTGCAGAATTAGAAGAGACCCTATTGATCATTGAGTCCAGGTCCTGTCAGGGAGACACAATGCAGAAATGATCTCTCAATGTCTGCTTTTCCAGCCAGATACCTAAGCCATTGAACTATCCAGGAGTTCTTCAGCTGTAAAAAAAATCATACAGCTCTGTCTAGAGGAGAAGCTGTTAAAAAAAAAAGAAGTGTCTTGGAAGAGAGGCTTTGTGGACAGAGATGATTTCTGGTGCTATGTGTGTGTGTGTGCACTCATGTGCGCATGTGCATACACGCTCTCCTCAAACTCCCTCTTGAGACAAGAGACAAAGGTGAAGGTGCTTTGCCAAAGCATCACTTTGCATGTATGTATGTGTGCTTGGTTGGTCTTTCCTTTCTCGTCAGGGAAAGAAAAAGGTTTTGACTTGTAAAAAGTAAAAGGGTCTCTGGTCGAGAAAAAGATCTATGGGTTTGAGCTATGGAATTCTGGGTTATTTTTATCTGTGCCAAGGTGATCTAGTACTAAAATGGTATGTCAGTGCAATGAGACAGTGCTAAACACATTTATTTAAAACAATCACAATAATTCTGGGATATTTGAGGGATAGATCATGAGGTGGCTGTTCCCTAAACATTGTGCCCTAAAGAAATCCAATAAATAAATAAATAAACTGCCTATGTCACTACAGACACCACAAGCCATAATTTTGCAGAACAAAACAACTGCCCAATTGTTTTTTAAAAATTTTTTTTGGGGGGATGATCCTTTAAAATAATTCTAGCTTGAAAAAAGAAGCCCTCAGCAGCTGAGGGGAAAAAACACCATGTTAAAGCATAAAATCAACCCATTTTATACCACAGTATTTGATCATGTAGTTGCAGCTTCTAATCCACTGGATTATATCTTACAGTACTTTCTAAGATGCCACAATAGTTTGGCTTTTAACTTTTTTTGTTTTGTTTTCATTACATGCATTTGTGTGAAATTTAAGTTAAAAGCCGAAATACTTTATTCTACAACTGTTATCAAAAACTAATAGTTTAGCTGTGCTCTCAGATACCCGTCCATTTAAACCGCACAGGCGGAATAGATTTGTGGGCAAGCTCTATAGCAGGGGTCCCCCAACCACTGGGCCATGGATTGGTGCCGGGCCCTGGGGTGTCTTGAACTGAGCTGTGTGGTCGTGGTGGTGCTGGGAACTCCAGCTGGCAGCCTTCTGCCCTCAGTTTGCTCTGGTGGGTGGGGTGGGAACACAGGTTTCAGAAACAGCAGATGGGTGGATGGCTGGGCCCATCCTCCACGTTGCTTAACTGCAGCAGGGCTCTGCCCCCTGCCTGTGTGCAGTGGTATATCACTGTCCGAGGTGGACAATGTGGCTGGCGGGCAACTGGGCCCCTCCTCTTTGTTTTTGGACTGTAGTGAGGCTCCTCCCCCCCACTTGTGCACAGTGTGCACTTTGTCATATTTTGTTGTGTGCTTGCGCCATCTGGTCCCCCCCACATACACACACACACACACTTCCCAGTCTGTGGAAAGGTGGTTTCCTGGTCCGTGGTGCGGGAAAGGTTGGGGACCCCCTGCTCTATAGAAAACAGGCACCTAAACCCCACCTCGGACTCCCTACATTAGCTCCCAAGTTCTTCCAATCCTGTCCAACGCCTACTTGTGATAGGGCTCTCCCAACAGGTTATTTTACTGACAAAGCTTAGAAGGATGGAAGGAATGATTGAGGGTCAGGATGAAGGTTCATCACAAACCATTCAGCTATTACCCAGCAAACAAAGTGGCTCATCTGTCACTGTCAGTGAACATAATGAATGCTGACTTTCTGGATAGGCTACCACAGAAGGACAAAAGAGATTGTGGGCAGCTCCACTGAGGCTGGCTAAACAAGTACCCTAACTTATGTTGAAAGAACATAAAATGTAAAGCTCAGGCAAACGGTGCAGAAGAGGGCAGGGATAATTCACCACTGTCTCTGGTTGCCTCCTAATAAGGCTGTGATTGCTTCCACATTAGTGGCATATAGAGTTGCTGAGGCATCGCTTTTCCATAGTGAACTGGAGGAGAGATAAAATTGAAATTTCACGCAGGAGTTAGTACACTATATTACCCACCAATAGCCTTTCCCATGGCCAAAAGTCCATTCAAGAAAGGTCTTTCTCAAGGTTAATTAAAGCCAGTGATGGGATGTTACCGGTTCGGACCGGTTTGCCTGAAACGGTAGGACCCCATCAGGAGGGGTCGCCGGGGTGGTGGTAAAACCCCAGGCGACCCTTTTGGTTGCCTGTCCGGCCCCCTCCAAAAATGTATTTCCAGGCAGCCAAAATGGCTGCCCGGAACTGCGCATGCGTCAAACCTCCGTCTGATGCATGCACAGTTCTATTTTTAAGTGTGCATACGTCAAACAGAGGTTTTGATGCATGTGCACTAAAAAAAAAAGAACTGTGCATGTGTCAAACGGAGGTTTGACGCATGTGCAGACATTTTCTTATTTTTTTCTGCTCTGCCCACGACGTCATGACATCAGCTATGCCCACGACGTCCATGACGTAACGGTGGGATAGCACCCTCTTCTGGAACCTACTACTTTTTAGAAGAGACCGCAAGAAGTGTTTAAAATAATTATCCCCTTTTGTCACCCTACATAGACAATCTAGAAAGGTACCTGTCCCATTATGTTATTTAAATTTTCCTGCACACATTTTCCACAGCTACCATTTTATTATGTTTTTAAATTTATATTTCATTCATTCATTGGCCCTTTGGGATTTATAACTCAATGAAAGTATATTTCTAGTGCTCTCCATGGCTTTAGTCTGCTCTCTCAAGCAGCAAATAATTTGAAATGTCTTTCAAAATCTTGCTCGGGTCTCAACCAATATGTATTTGTTTGCAGTATGCAAGCTTACACTTAAACAGCTTCTATCAGTTTTCCTCTGCCATTTTTCAGTCAAATGAAAGTTCTGTTATTTGTTTCCATCAAATGAGGTGGAGGGGATGGCTATAATACTGAAGGTCAAAATTTTCTTCTCCATCTTGTCCATTGAGGTCACATTCACTTTGAAATCCTAGTGCTGTAGCTCCATACATTCAAGTCTGACAATCCCATAGGCTGCAGCCTTTTATAACCCATTAAAAGCTTCCAATTCCTCTCCCACCACTATGGGTCCTTTTCATCCCGAGAAAGTCCTTAGAGGCTTCAGGATGTGAGAGGGGTGTATTTAATGCCCTAAAATTGCCACTACCATTTCCACCGTTAAAAACAAGACTACCAGGGGTGATTTTCAGATACTGTATTACAATTCCAACCCCTCATCTTCAGACACACACACCCCATGGGTTCACCAGGATAAAAGAGATTCCTATGAAGACTCAGAACCTTGGGTGAGGGAATTGGAAGCTTTTAATTAGTGATAAAGGGTCACAGCAGATGATATTATCAACTTGGCTCACGCAAAACTGTGCCGACAAAATTCCAGTCATGGTGGGAGAATCACAGTTGTAAACACTTCTAAAAAAGCAGGCCAGGGACCCAGAAATAATCTGCTTCAATCTTCAGTTCATAATGAATATATCTGATACCTGATGCTCACTGTTGTTGTGGGGGATTTTGGGTGGCGGGGGGCAGGATCCTCATGATTTACAAAACAATGTATTAACAGCAATGGAAATATCTTCAGTAACTGAAGACATGGCATTCTGTTTCATATATTTGTGAACATCTGTTCTTTTTCCACACCCCATAAGGGTTCCATTGTATAAATGCTCACTAGAATGCCAACCTAAGTTACCCATTGCTTTGGAACTTCTCTGGAGAGGACATGCAAGCTGCTGCTGTTCTTAGTTCTTTAGGTAAAGGTCACCCTTGCTTGAAAGTCAGTCGTATCTGACACTGGGGTGAGGTGTTCATCTCCATTTATAGCCAGAGAGCCACCGCTGTCTGCCTCTACAGATCTTTCCTTGGTCATACAGCAGGCATGACAAGACACTGGAGCGTATGGAATGCTGTTGCCTTTCCTGCCAAAGCAGTATCTATTTATCTACTTGCATTTATTATTAATTTTGCTTTTGAACTGCTAGGTTGGCAGGAGCTGGGACAGAGATGGGAGCTCACTCTGTCGTGCAGCACTCAGGAATCAAACTGCTGACTGCCGATCTTCCAGTCATCAGGTTCAGCATCTTAACCACTAAGCCACTTAGTTCTTTTCTTTTACCCCTGGCCTCATTTTCTGTCGTTGCTTCTATTTTGCTGCCCATTCAAAGAGGGTAAACGATGTGTTCCACGCCGAACACCTTGCTGTAGGCGAGGGCAGAGTAGGAAGTGAATCATGGATGTCGGAGCAAGAAGTGAGGAAAGATCTGAGAGAAAGTGCCAAGTTAAACTTTCCCACCACTCTGTCACCCACACATGATGTCTCATTATGGGAAAATGTTTGGAGCAAGAATTGGTTAAAGCAAGAGAAAAGTTAAAAGTTAAAACCAACTGTAAAGTAGCAGAATCGAACACCTTTTTGTTTATGTATGAGAACCTCCTGCTTAGAGTACACGTCTTCCTTATTTCTTCAGCTTTTCCTAGGCTTAATAGCAGCACTGAAACCTATGACTAAACTTGATCTCAAGCATAATTAAGTTCATCAGTTTAAACATTGGGAAAATAGCACTTGAAATTCCACATTTTACATTTTTTAAATGTGGTAGATTAAATTTTATTCTCTCTGTGTCTGATTTAGGATATCTCAGCAACAAAGTCAAATTCACAATAGGAAGGTAGAGATTCCAAAAAGTTTATATTATAACTAAGTAGCAACTTACCAGACCATCAGTGTAACAAGTCTGAAAGTCTAAATCTCATCTTTTTGTAATGTTTTGGTGGCCTAATAAAGGCATTATCTAGGTCTGATTTTTAAAATTTTGTTCATGGGCCATAGTGCTGTGCTTCTTTCTTTTTTTGGTTTGGTATAGAAACAAAACCATTTATTTTCTCTCGGCAACTTCCATTTCTCCAAGGATTCCCATCCAGATGCTGCTGCATCTTCCTTATTTATGCTAAATGATCTCTGTAACTATATTTATTGCTAATGGCTGAGCATTGGGTATTTTATTTGGTCTCTCTCCATCGCTAACAGGGTTTTTGTATTTTTAAAAAACACATGACTTTTTAATGTGTGAGTTTCGTGTTGTTAGCCGCCGAGAGTAGGAAAATCTCCTAGATAGGTGGGGTATAAATATAATAAATAAATAGGAGGAAAAGAGAAAACTGCCAATACAGCCCTCAGCTTAATGGGGAAAAGACTGTTAACACCACCTAATGCACTGCATTTCTGTTTCTAGACCTTCATTTATTCTCCAACAACAGCCTTAAGGTTATCCCTAATTTGCTCATCTAATCTAATTATTGTCTGTTTTAACCAGCAACTATTCCATATGGTGGGGTGCCCAAACTGTGGCCCGGGGGCTGTATTGATCCATTGTATGGTATTTATTGAACTTTATTGCTCTGTTATATTATATGCTATTGTATTTTGATTGTATTGTAATACTGTATTGATGTGTATGTGTACTGATTTACTGTATGGTGTTTACGGTACTTTATTGTTTTGTTATACTATATGCTATTGTATTCTCGTTCGTATTGTAATACAGTAATACCTCAGATAACATTAGTATCGAATAACACTAAAATCGCATAACATTAAGCAATCTGGGGGGAAGAATTGCATCGGATAACATTAAGATCCTATGGGATGTATCAGATAACAACCGCTAAAGCCTGTGTGGTTACAATGTATCTCTATGGATCCCATAGGATTTTAACATGCATCGGATAACACTAAAAATCGTATAACACCAAGACTTGTGGAACCAGGTTTTAGTGTTATCTGAGGTTTTACTGTATTGATATCTGTGGATTCTGTGAGCCGCTCTGAGTCGGTTTTTACCCAGTAGAGCACCATACAAGTCTAATAAATAATAATAACAATAATAAATAATTCATTCAGCCTGCAAAGCCCTCATTCCTCCTGAAGCTGAAGTAAAACGCACCCTTATGGGCGCATTTTACTTCCACTTCCAGGACTGATGAGGGCTTCATGGGCCAAATGAATTGATGTCGGGGGCCAGACTGGTCCCCAGGCCATAGTAACCAGCTCCCTGAACCATGTGACCGGCCCGCAGCCCAAAAGGTTTGGACACCCCTGCCCAACGGTGTCAGGCAAAGATGGAATCTTTCTCATCACTCATATCACACTACCTTACTATTTTCAACTAGAAATTGAGTCCAGGGCCTTTTCCATGCAAAAATACATTCTGTAGCACTGATTGATGGTGCCTATTTCTTCTCTTGCCATAAATCATTTCCCTTCTTTGTTGGCTGCTCCTGTAGAATCAGTTTTGAAGGTGCTCAATCTACCTGTCAATGACGCTTTCTGCTTCTCCTTCATCCCTGACACCCAGAGACTGGGGTGAATGAAAAAAGACGTCCTTCCTTGTTCCCCTTGCTACCTCCTCTGTCTTAACCTTTAATGAGATCCCACCAAGAGCAGCAGAAATCAATAACCTTTGTCTCTGTTTCTCTTGGCATCTGAGGAACTCATGGGCCTTTCCATCCGTTTGAGCTGATAAGCACAATTGTATGGATGTCGGCAAGAGTAGTAAGAGAAGAATGTACTCTCTGATGTGTCAGTGAGAAGGGAAGCAAAGAAAGACTTAGCCACGGGGCTGGAAGGTCATGTGAAGGCACTGCTCAGACAGGCAAGATCAGATCACAAGTGGGAGCTTTGTTGGCATCTAAATACACATATTGGTTGGTAGAACTGTTAAAAATCTCATGCACACATCCATCCATAAAACTGGCTCTCAGATAATGCTTCAAACCTGTGTGTGTGTGCTTTTTTTTGATAAAGTTTTTAATCTGCTTTTTGTAATTTCAATCTATTGTGAATTGCTTTGGAAGAAAGCAGAAATATAAAAATTTTAGATTGCAATATTCCAACATTACAATGGCAACAAGAATTCCTCCCCCCAAAAAAATAATTATATAAAATCTCCTTGGCAAAGAAGAGCCATTAGAGTAGTAGAAGGATGTGTAAATGTGGACAAGGACTCCTGTCCAAACAGGGGATTCTCTTGATCCTTTCAATAGCTTTTTGATATTCTCAACTTGAAGGGGTCCCTGCTCAGCTCTATGTCTATTATGTCATTAATCTGCTCATGATACCCAGTTGTGCTCCTCCTTGTCACTGACTTCTGGTGAAAATATGAACTGATCTCTGGTAATGGACTGCATGGGAGTGCGTTAAACCAGAGCCCAGTTCTAACAAGAAAGAAGAAAAGCTATTGGTAGGGACTTGGTCTGATTTGTGGGACAACGTGCATCACTCTGATTTAAGGGTCAGGTTTGCAATCAGTGGGTGATGCCGTTAGATCAGGCTTAAAACACAACTTAGGCTAGTGGGCTAGGGATAGTCTCTATTAGATCACAATTGGTCATTCCATTAGGGTTAATGCACTGTGTAAGCTACCATTTGAGAAAAGGTACTACCAGTGGTGGGCAACAAAAATGCTCACGACCACATGATGGGTGGAGCCTACATCATGGGTGGAGCCTACATTGTGGGTGGAGCCTATGACATGAGCGGAGCCTACGTCATGGGCGATCTAGTCATGCCTGCCATATGGCCATGTATACATCTGCAAACACAGGCAGCACTGGCTCTTTGGCTGTAAATGGAGATGAGCACTGCACCCTAGAGTCGGGTATGACTGGCATTTGAGCAAGGGAGACCTTGAACCACTTGCAGGGACAAAACCTGATGGGGCAGGGCAGGGAGGTCAGCGTGGTCACCCAATTTCACAAAAAAAAAAAAAAAAACCCTGCCCGAAGGCCACCCAATTTCACCACCTCCCTGCCCAGAGGCCACCCAATTTTGCTACACCCCCCTTTCCGGGGGGTGCGAACCTGTTGCTGCCCACCACTGGGTACTACCATTAATACAGAAGATGGCACCCCAGGTACTATCCAGGGACAGGTAAACAAACCACTTGTTAGCCATCTAGAACTAATTTCCCTGGCTCCGGGTCCATTCCTGGGCCCAATTAAAGGGGAGGTTTTAATGTTCAAAGAATGGTTTTAAAAGAGGCCACTTCAATAGAGATAATGCAGCCAATTATCTTAGGAGGTGGTGACCACTCCAATGTTGAAGGCATTAAAGAGAAAATTAGACAACCATCTGCCCTATATACTTTAATCTAGATTCCTGCATCAAGCAGGGGGGACACAGTGGCCTTATAGGCAACTTCCAACCCCATTAGTCTATAATTCTACGGTACTGTGAATCTATAATTCTATGGTACTATGTGAACGGCTTTCGGGCAAGGGTGACCTTTACCTTTACTATGACTGTTCATTAAAATTATCTACAGGTTCCTCTGTGGAGTTTAGATGGGGTATATGTGACTCAGATAATGTATTTTCTGCTGTGGTGCTTGAAGTTTTGAATCCATCCATTAGATAGGTTCATCTGGCATCAAATCCTATTTCTTTGCCATCGGGCAATTTAAATCAATGATAGTGAACCTTTGAGAGACTGAGTTTTTATTTATTTATTTTTATTTATTTTATTTAGATTTATTATAACTGCAACCCAAAACCCACTTATTGATCGCAAAGAGCCAAGACAACAACAGGGGAGGAAGAAAACGCTCCCATTGGGCTGCTGGGCAGAGAGGCAGGATGAACACTGTGCTGGAGGGAAGGGAGGAAGCGTCCCACTGGGCTGCTGGGCAGAGGGGTGGGGTGAACTCTGTGCTGGGGGAGAGAGGAAGCGCTACCAATGGGCTGCTGGGCAGAGGGGCGGAGAGTACTCTGTGCTGGGGTGACTGTACGGGTGCCTACAGAGAGGGCTCCGAGTGCCACCTCTGGCACATGTGCCATAGGTTTGCCACCACTGATCTAAATAAAAGCGCTTGGGTCTTGCGTTACACATTTGCTAATGAGTTTACCATTCAGACCTAGCATATATTGACAATAGTGTGAATGACCCAGGAAAAGCACCAAATTTTCCCTTTGACTGTGAGGTGCCTTGAAGTTGTGGATGAGAATCCTACTGAAGTAGGTTCTGTAAAGGTGATGTGGAATGTCAGCACCTGCAGATGTTGTCATGGTCATATGGCAAGCATGACTAGATGCTGGGGCGCACAGAATGCTGTTACCTTTCCCAATGAAGTAGTACCTGTTTATCTACTTGCAATTTCTTGCTTCCAAACTGGTAGGTTGGCAGGAGCTGGGACAGAGACAGGACCTCACTTTGTTGTGCAGCACTCGGGTCTCAAACTGCAGACCTGATGACATTCCAGTTATCAAGTTCAGCATTTTAACCACAAACCACTGCACTCCTACTGTAAAAATTAGTTAATCCCAAATTTTGTTTTTCTTCAAGGACAATGTGATTGTTGTTGTTCAGTCGCACAGTCATTTCCAACCCTCTGCGACCCCATGGATCACTGTCCTCCAGGCACTTCTGTCCTCCACCATCCTCCTCAACTCACTCAGTTCTGTGCCCATTGTCTCTACAATACCATCTAGCCATCTCATTCTCTGCCACCCCCTTCTTCTTTTGCCCTCCACCCTTTCCAGCATCAAGGCTTTCTCAAGCGAATCCTCTCTTCTCATTTGATGTCCAAAGTACTTTAGCTTCATCTTCACTATTTGACCTTCTAAGGAGCAGTCAGGTTTGATTTCTTCTAAGATTGACCTATTTGTTCTCCTCGCTGTCCAGGGGACTCTCAAAACTCTCCTCCAGCACCACATCTCAAAGGCATCTATTCTTCTGCGCTCAGCTTTCCTAATGGTCCAGCTCTCACAGCCATACATTGCCACCGGGAATACCATTGCTTTGACTAGACGAATTTTTGTTTGCAATGTGATGTCTCTACTTTTCACTATGTTCCCCAGGTTTCTCATCGCTTGCCTCCCAAGAATTGCCTCCCAAGAAGGACAACATGATTACTTTTTAAAAATCAAATCAATCAGAATTTTTTGTGTGCTTTGAATGGAACAGGCCCAAGAAGTACCCTATCAGGCCTAAACTACAGGGACATTGTCTTGTGTACATATAGCCCTGTTTCCTACAGAAAGAGGTCTGAACAGCAGAGATGACAGCTGGCAGTCCATCCCAATAACATACTCCCTCCCCTCCCTCTCCTCTGTCCCAGATTGATGCAGCTTTAATTGATCCTTGCAGCACAGCAGGAGGCAGACTATTGCAAACTGCATTCATCAGCAAATTGCAGCAATTAAAAGTCGGGAGGGGAATCCAGATGCGAGGGGGACTGTGAGCAAATGATAGCCATTTAACAGCAATTAGACACTGGGGGTGGAGGGAAGGGGGTGCACTAATATATTAAAATAATACTTTTTCTGCTGTAGCTTTATTTGAGGTAGGGCTCCATCCCAGGATCTGCTTTTCATTGCCAGCAACACATTCCCTGAATAATGAGTAATAATGAAGCAATACTAATGAAGATGATAAATCAGATGGTGGTGACTCTTTCCAAAGATATGGGCCTGCAATGCATCATCTAAAGAAGGCCAGATTTCAAGCAGCCTCACCCATTTCCCCAGGAAGCTGTCTTAGAAATAGTGAATCCTTTGACACACTGAAGTCTCCACCAGTCACAGGCTATTATTATTATCAATTCTTTTAAAAAATAACTTGCCAGGCCATGTCCTTACCTCTAAATCCATACCCCCAACCCGCAAAAAACTTATTTGCAGGGCTGGAGGTCAACACTGAACAATGTCAAATTCCACCCCACCCCACCCCGATTTATATTGCTGCCCAATTTAGAAGACTCTGGGCAGCACATAGAGAATAAAACCAATAACACAGTTTAAAAACTTTAAAACCTGTTTAAAAAAACATTAAAACTTTTTCCAAAAGTTACCCCAACAACCCTTACAAGATTAAAAGAGAGAGTGAGGTTTTTCTTACTAAATCAGTCAATAGTAAGAGAGAAGATCAGAAGGCCTCTGTATTTACCTATATATGTCTTCTCTTTGTTATAATGAATCATTACTTATGATATTTGCAAAGTACTTGATATAATGTAATCTCTAAGCATCCCTCTATTCCAAGAGTTCTCAGCCTTTTAAAGTCAGGAGCCAGGTCACACTAATTCAGACAGCTTTGGGGGCCGGATGGCCATTTTGTCCTTCCTCCACCACATGGCACTTCTGGTGGAGGCGGTGTAGGGGCCACATGAAATGGCGGCTGGGGCCTCATCTGGCCCACGGGCCGCAGGTTGAGAATCCCCACTCTATTCCAAAGCTTGCCATTCTGAAGATTTTTTTCTATATTATTGGTTCTAGTATCATTTTCTTTTTGTAGCTATTCAATACGTCCAAGTCTACAGTGAAAGAGATTTATTTATTTTTTCTTAGACAGGTAACACAAGACAGAAAATAGCACAACTATTTTGATTATCACAAGAGTAAAAATGTTGTCACAACACTCCAAATTTACTGTTTGAAGTGGGGTACACAGAAAGGGCCTCCCCGAAGATTATGGTATTGTTGAACCACAATCAGGCATACCCTGGGCAACGGCCACCTTGTACCGGCTAATATTTCTTACACTAGGTCAGGCAAAAGGAACTACGGAATGAATTCACCAAAAGGTGGCTTCATTTTGGCAATTTCACCTCTGGCCTAGACACGGAAGAAGAAGAAATGTATGAAGTGATCTGACAGTAGAGGTGCCCTATAAAGCTCCCTTTTCTCCTCAGATAATGAAAATTTAGCTGTAAAATTCTCATTTTTTCCTCACCCCAAGCCTGACTTTTTCTGTGGTGAGAACAAACCAGGAAAAATAAGGCTTGGGAGGAGGGGCATAGTTTAGCTTGGTGAGACTCTAGACTAGGGATGCCCAAACTTTTCAGGCCGTGGGCCGGTCATGTGGTTCCTGGCACTGGAAGTAAAGTGCGCTCACACATGTACAAAATACTGCCATAAATGCACCCATGGCTGTCACAAATGAGTTTATGACAGCTGTGGATATACTTACAGCAGCGTTTTGCACATGCATGGGCATGTTTTACTTCCACTTCCAGGAGTAGTGAGGGCTGGATTATTTGGCACAGTGGGCCATAGTTTGGACACCCCTGCTCTAGACAAATTGCAAGGTTAGAGTTGCCATAATTCTCTCCCACAAAATTGGGACAGAGGCATACTTGACAAAAAATGGGCGGGTTATCTACAAAAAAAGCCTTTTTAAAAAAACAAACATAATATAATTAGAGCTATAAAACACTTTCACGTTAAATATATCAATACATAAATGAATTTATTTACAACAGTTAATTCTTACCGTAAGATGATCTGTTGTACTTCTGAGTAGTCACATTGCGGTCAACTCTTAATGTCCTCAGTTCCAGAAAACACACTGGTCATACTTATCAGGCGGTGGTGTGAGGCGAGGACACTAAGATTTGTCTCCAAGTATACTCCAACTCCAATATGGCAGGAAATCACTTGTTTGATGGTGAAAGTTCGAATTTATTTTAATGGTGTGTTATAATACACAATCAGTAAGTCTTTAAAATCCAGGACTTTAACATGATTTTTATTGGACTGGCCAGGACAATTTTTCTGACCTTGAATCTGGGACAATCCTGGTTTTCCCGGACGCATGACAACCCTATGCAAGGTTGACCCTGTCCTGAAAACCATACTACAACAGCTGTCATAAATAGCTTAACCCACCCACTCCCTTCAAGACCCTGCATGACCTTGGAAGAACCACAGAAGGCGTAGAGACCTTTGTTTCTGCCCTTTATTAGAAAACCAGATTAGCTATTTGAGTGGCAACCTTTCCAGACAGACAGCTGGGAAGGCCTGAGGAGGAAGGGGAAGGAAAGACAAGAGATGCAGGATTGTTGTGTTAGTGGAGGGGGGGAGGGGAGATGGCTGCAGCTGATTCCTGAATTGAAAACAACTTGAAGTGGTACTTCCAGTTAAATTATTCCAAGTAAGATCTCTACAGTGCTGTGTGTACTGTATTTTCACCTCCTGGAAGCATTTCCAGGTCTTTCACCCAATGTGATCATTTTCCAGACTAGACCTTCTTTGAGCATACAGTATGATACTGTGTAGTAGAGTTAAATGCCTGTGTTCGTGTGAAGAGAAGGGGAATGTTAGTTTGGTTATACAGTGGAACCCCGACATACAAACAGTTTGACTTACAAAAAAATTGACATACAGTACAAATAGAAATCCTGGCTAAAGAAAAAAAATCAACATACAAATTTTTAATAGGAAAAATTTGACACACATAAAATGTGGTGACATCTAGTGGCCTCTTCTGATAATGCAATGTGTTTTCAACATAGAAATTTTTCGACATGCAGTCAAACCTCACATAACGAGCGTTTCGCTTAGCGAAAAAATCGCATAACAAGAGAGTTTTTCGCTAAGCAGTCCGGCTCGCATAACAAAAAATTTCGCTATGCAAGTCGGACTTTCCCTATGGAAAAACTCACATAACGAACATTTATATAGGGAAAACTCGCATAGCGAAAAATGTTCGCTATGTGAGTTTTCCCCCTTGAAACGCTCGTTATGCAAGTTTTCCCGTAGGAATTTTCACTGTGCCAGTTTGTTTCGCATAGCAAAAAACTCACATAACGAAAAACTCACATAGGAGCAGCCTCACAGAATGAATTACATTCGTTATGCAAGGTATGACTGTACAAATAAACTAGTGAAATGGAAAAAAAATCATATGTAGAGGTTTTACTGTATTCAGTTAGTTTTTTGCAGGGTGGAGAATCTCTTGATGCTAATGAAGGAGCTGTAATATTATGGGCATTACAGTGAAACCCCAACTTACATATGCCTCAGGTTACATAAAATTGGACTTACATAATGATTTTGTGATAAAACCATGTCCCAATTTACATGATTTCCTATGGGTTTCTTTTGAGTTACATAAAGGTTATTTTTTCTATGGGTTTGCTTTTGAGTTATGTAAAAATTCATTTCCCTAAGGGTTTACTTCGATTTACATAAGAATTTCATTTTTCCTATGGGTTTGCTTCAAGTTAGGTAAAAAAATATTTTTTTCCTATGGGTTTGCTTCGAGTTACATAAAAAACCAATTTAAGCAAAAGCCTATGGAACTGACTTTTTTAGTGAGTAGGGGTTTTACTGTATTATGGCGCTTCTGACTTGAGAAACATCATCTTTAAACAATGACGCTTTGTTGCATCCAAACCAATGATTATTGCTGTATTAAATTTCTTGTTTCTCACTGACCTGGAGCTCTTATGACTGCCAATTTCAACTTTTAAAAGAGACACAGATTTAATATTGCTTGTTGATATGCCCTCAGATTCCTAAACGCTATCACATGTCCTTGTGCTTTGCCTTGTAAATATACATACTGTCCCTTGCCAATTGTCTACACGTTCAGGAGAAGACAGGATAAAAGAAGAATATCAAAACAACAGATAGCCTTGTGACATGTCTAACGCTTTGGTTAAGTCTTGACTGTTCTCAATCTGCAGCAAACCCTGCATACATTATGGGGCAAGAGATACACTGCACAATATCCACCAACACACACCTCCACACAGAACACTGCAGTTTAGGAATCAATACAAAATAAACTCGCCCTTCTAGGTGTTTTAAAATAAACTGCATTTTGGCAAGATAATGCGTGCCCCAGCTGTGTTCCTCAGTATTTGAACTGATTCCAAACATAGCAAAGCTGGCACAAATGTAGGGTTTTTTGCTAATTAAAACACACCTGAAGATGTTATGTTGGTTTTGGATAAAATATTAACATGGCTACCTCTTTGGGAATTGTTACATGTAGTGTAAGTACTGTAATGTAATCTAACTGTAAGTGTAACTACAGGTAATTGCTAACCACAAAAAAGGGACCTGTATATTCCTAAGTGATGGATCAGACAGGAGAATGTTGATAACATCTTCAAAGATCAAGTGTTCACTAGGAGAGAGTAACCACAAATGATTTCAAGTACCTAAAGGTATTTTTTGAACCACAGTCAGATTACAAAACCCCCCCATGCACGTCCCAAATTCTCCTTTATGGCTGCCTCAGTTAGCAGTCTTCATATTTCCTGAAGCTGAAAGATCTCTCCCCATCATCCTGTTTCCCTCTTCTTAGATCTTCAAGCCACCCATTTCCTGACTCTTTCACACACACCCTTATATATATATTTTTGTTTCCCTCCACTTCCAGGCCACTTCTGCAGCTGAGCTCCTGACCTTTTGAAATCACTGTTTTACTTGGCCTTATCTTCCTCCTATTCTTCGCTTGAAGAGAATCCATCTTCCCCCTCCTATTATCTCTGCAGGCATCCTAATTTCTGGCTCTACCTAGAGACAGTGTATCTTGAGTAACAGAATTAAGTGAGAGGCTGAGGTCCCAGACAGGAAAGCAATTAGGGAAGGAAGGGGATGTCTTAGTGAGGAGGCAGCCCCGCTTGTAGAAGTACAATTAATAATACTGTACCGTAATAATAATTTTGTATCAGAAATTATTCTGGGTTGAAAGGATTTTTTTCTGGAGAAACTCCACTCAGGGAATGCCCGAATGAGGCTCCTTTCATGCCCCCAAGATCTTTTCCTACCAAAGTGGTCCCTACCATATATACTCGACTGTACGTCATCCCGAATATAAGTCAAGGTACCCAATTTGGGCCTCTAAAACTAGGAAAATAGATTGACTGGAATATAAATTGGGGGTGGGAAATGCAGCAGCTGCTGGTGAGTTTCAGTAATTATAATACAGTAACACCTCGGATAACGTTTACCTCAGATAACGCTAAAATCGCATAACGTTAAGTAATCTGGGGAGGAGAATTGGATCGAATAACGTTAAGGTCCTATGGGATGGATCGGATAACAATCGCTAAAGCCTGTGCGGTTACAGTGTATCTCTATGGAGCTTTAACGTTATCCGATCCATCCCATAGGATTTTAACATGCATGGGATAACACTAAAAATCAGATAACACCAAGATTTGTGGAACCAAGTCTTAGCGTTATCCGAGGTATTACTGTACATGAAAATACAGTGAAATTAATTAATTTAGACATTTGTGTGGGTACGATGTTTAGTTTTTACGGTAGTCCTCCCATCCCCTATCCCACACACTTGGCGTTTTGGACATCAAATGTCTCAAATTCCTTGCAAATATCCTGTATGGTATTATTATGAGTAAAAAAAAAAATTTCCTTGCAAAAAGCCAAAACAATCCCCATCAAGTGTTATTCCTGTCTGTACAAAATGAAATAAACAGTTGTTCCTCAAGGCCATTTCCTCCATTCTATACCAATGAACTCCATGCAAAAGAAAACAAAGTGAAACTCTCCGCTTCCTAAGAGAAGGGAGCCAGGAAGCCTGCTTCCAAAAGAAAACTCATCTAACAGCATTGATGCAAAACTGAAGGGAAAGCTGTATTGGTGTAGCAATTCCCCCTGCCTTAGGCACCATCACACTAGCTGAATGGCTAGACTAGAGCCCCAAGTAGGTCAATTCTCCTCAAGACTCCATTAACTGGAGTCAATTTTGCCATCCCACCTGTGGCTCCTGTCTCCTTTTCCCTTGATTTTCTGTGGAATGAAAAACTTTGCCTCAAACACTCCTATATCTTTAAGAAGGAGAAAATTCTCTATTCCTATCAGCCTCTGGACCAGGGGTTCCCAACCTACGGCCCACGGGCCGGATTCATCTGGCTCCTGGGCCGAATTGCCAGTAACACCAGAAGTGCCCTGACATCACTGGAAGTGCCGAAATTGCCATGTTTTGCACCAAAACACCACAAAAACATGGCACGAAAATTCAAAAATGGCTCAAAAACGTTTCTCCCTCGTTCCCTCTTCCAAGGGAAGCGGCGGAGGTGGAGAAAACTACACATCTGGCTCATGGGCCACAGGTTAAGAATCCCTTGCCTAATGAGGGGGGAGGACTTTCAGGGAAATACAGGCACATCTGTGGCTTCTAATCCTCACCTGTTACTTTCTCATGTTCATACCTGAGCCTTTCAGGAGCCTTATTCTACAAGACAAGGGTTGCAATATCCCTGAAACTCTGCCTGAGGGAGTGAGAGAGTTTCCTTCATTTAATTATGGGGCAGCTGTTTCAGTTAGGAAGGAACAGGTTCTCTTACACTGCTGAAGAATTTATTTTTATTTATTTATTTATTTATTCCAATTTTTATACCTTGGGCATTGCAACAGCACAGGACTGTATATAGATATATCACATGCACACATGCATAAAAATATATATGTTGACATTTTTAAATCCAGAGTTACTGAAATTTGTCACTTAACTCTTCCATTCCACTCAGGCTAACTTGGCCTCCGTTTCCAATGACCAGAAAAATAGCATTTCTGCCCATGTTATGGTGATAGAGTAAGTCAGTGATGGTGAACCTTGGCACTCCAGCTGTTCTTGAACTTCAATTCCCAGAAGCCCTGATCAGCAGGAGTGCTGACTTGGGCTTCTGGGAATTGAAGCCCAAGAACACCTAGAGTGCCAAGGTTCGCCATCACAGACCATATTGCCAGCGACTCAATGGCAATCGTCAGGTGATGGTGAACTAACATGACAACCTTGAGGACTAACAGCCTTGGGTGGCAAAGTCCACAGGGAAGGGTGATGATCCCCAAGGGATGCATCTTGATGGAGGGTAACAACTTCAGCAATACTAGCCTGGAGCAGATGAGGACTTTGTATGCCAAAAGGGCTCGGGACCAGAAAGTGACTCATGGAACTGGAACAGTGATATGGGTGTCATGCTGTGATGTGGAAGGAAGGTGGGAGGTCACTATATTGTGCCCAGTACAATTTTCATGGCTGATCACGATGAGAATAGCCAATAATCTAACTGGGATATGACACTAGAAGAAGAAGAAGAAGATGACGACGACGACAAAACACTATTGGTTTACTCTGTCCTCCCAGCTTACTGATTATGCTTCTTGCCCAGCCTAGGCAGCTATACAGTTCCAGACAGCCCAACGAAAGTGGGTTACAATTAGGGTTATCAGGTCTCAGAGTGTGAAGGAACTGTTTTTGCTTTGTAAGCCTAACTTGTGTCTTAGCAGAATCTGCTCTAGAAAAGTTTAGCAGACACGTTTCCATCATGAGAGCCCACTTGCTTATCTCTTGTTATGGTTTATCTGTTGTCAGTTAGTTGGAACTGCTAATGGGAGACGTTGGTGCAGCTGGTATTTTAGTGAGGAAACTGCATAAACCCACATTTCAGATAATTTTTAGTGGGTTCAGATTGCTGATTGGAACACATCACTGTTACCATGGGCCAAATCTATAAACGCTGGTGAAGCACGCTGGGCAATGGGTCCGCCTGGTCCCAGAAGCCATAGTTTGACTACTTACTTAGGGTTGCCATATGTTCCGGAAAACCAGGATTGTCCCGGATTCAAGGTCAGAAAAATTGTCCCAGCCAGTTTAATAAAAATCATGTTAAACTTGCAGATTTTAAAAACTTACTGATTGTGTATTATAACACACCATTAAAATAAATTTGAACTCTTGCCATCAAACAAGCTATTTCTGACCACATTGGAGTTGGAGTATACCTGGAGACAAATCTTAATGTCCTTGCCTCAAGCCACTGCCGGATAAATATGACCAGTGTGTTTTCTGGAGGACGTTAAGAGTTGATCGTGACGTGACTTCTCAGAAGTACAACAGATCATCTTACAGCAAGAATTAACTGTTGTAAATAAATTCATTTATGCATTGATATATTTAATGTGAAAGTGTTTTATAGCTCTCATTATATTATTTTTTTAAAGGCTATTTGGTAGATAACCTGCCTATTTTTGTCAAGTATACCTCTGTCCTGGTTTTGTGGGAGGGAATTATGGCAACTCTATACGTACCATGCATCCCAGGACAAGAGCCAGCCTAGTATAGCAGTTCTCTGTCCAGGGTGATTGTCACCTGTTGTAGTTTCAGCTCATCTTCCTCAAGTAAAGTAATGTCATCACAAAATCTAGGTTATGCTCATTGCATAACATAGTCAAGGGCCACGAGGAAGATGATTGGAGATAGGATGCGTCGTTGCTTAACCCCAATAGTAATTTCGAAGAAGTCCGTATGACAGGAGTGGATATAAAAATATTTATTTGAAGTTTCATAGCACTATGACACTCTAGTAAAGGTAAAGGTTTCCCTTGCTCGAAAGCCAGTCGTATCCGACTAGGGGTCAGTGTTCATCTCTGTTTCTAAGCCGAAGAGCCAGCACTGTCTGCTTCTGCAAACGTTTCCATGGTCATGTGGCAGGCATGACTAGACACCGGAGCGCATGGAACGCTGTTACCTTCCCCCAAAGTGGTCCCTATTTATCTACTTGCAATTTCTTGCTTTCGAACTGCTAGGTTGGCAGGAGCTGGGACAGAGACGGGAGCTCATTCTGTCCTGCAGTACTCGGGAATCAAACTGCTGACCTTCTGCCTCCCAGTCAGCGTCTTAGTGACTTAAGCCACTCCAGTCCCTTTGAATACATACATATATATATATATATATATGATCACCAATGTCAGCAGAGAGCAGCTCTGGAACCGATCTCTGATCAGCTGGAACTCATATCCACTAAATCGGTGGCAGTTATTCAGATGATCTGCAGTATCTACGGAATTTGTGCCAGGGATCCTTTGAGCAGATCAGTTGGGGATTGTTTCCCCTGATCCAGTTGGCGCCTGTCTCTTTTGCTAGGGCAGATTGTAGCCACTGATCAGTGAGGGACAGGTTCCAGCTGATCATGAGAGACTGATATAGACGCACACCCTGGCTCAAACATGATGTGACCTGAAAGTGAGGTTAAATTGTCCTCATTTCAGCACAGTGTTTCGAGCAAATCAAAATGTGCCTATAGTGGCAACTCACTTATATGACGGGTTTGGTTTCGTTCTTGACATACCTACCCAAATCCAGAACCCAGTGGTATGTGCTTGTGTGGAGTTTTACACCAGCACTTGTTCTTAAGTCACTTGAACACAATACACTGGGCAAAGTCTCAGGAAATCACTATGCCAGTGATGGTGAACCTGTGGCACGCATGCCAGAGGGGGCACTCAGAGCTCTCTTTGTGGGCACACGCACCGTCGCCCCAGCACAGAGTTCACCCTGCCCCTCTGCCCAGCAGCCCAATGAGAGCGTTTCCTGCCCCCCCCCCCAGGTCTGGGGTAATGTGGGCCGCTCATATGGCATGGGCAGCAGCCTGTTTAATCTGTGGCAAAGGTGAGTTTTTTTTTTTCTAATCTAAAACCTCAGTATTCAGGTTGAATTGCTGTGTTGGCACTTTGCGATAAATAAGTGGATTATTTATTTATTTATTTATTTATTTATTTATTAGTCACATTTGTATTGCAAGAGACTCTGGGTGGTGTACAACAATTACATAATGAACTATATAAATCCCACTAGAGAACTATTAAAAAATCCCTTTGGGTTGCAGTTTGGGCACTCGGTCTCTAAAAAGTTTGCCATCACTGCACTATACTTTCTTACTCCAGGCAGGAACAAGGATTGCAGATGCTGGTAGAGAAGACTATTTGATTTCATTATATAATATGGCTTTAATGTGTGGACTTCTGTTTCCTTCCCACTGACAGCCGAAGACAAAGCCTACTGACTCAGAACAAAGGTGCTATGTATGTTGTTCCCATAATATTTAATTAGATGGTACAGAAAACCAATGCTGATGGTCTCAAGCTCTCATGCGTGCAAATTATTTTACAATTGTCACACAAAGAGCCATGCTGAGGGCCCACCTCGCGTCTTGGGTTTTCACCCATTCAGTGGTTCAGAAGCTCGCCTTGTTAGCTGGAAGGCTGGCAAGTCGGAAGTTCGAGACCCAGGTACTGCACGAGGGATTGAGTGCCCGTCTCTGCCCCAGCTCTTGGGGACATGAAAGGAGCCTCATTTGGGCGTATTCCCTGAGTGGAGTTTCTCCCGCAAAAATCCTCTCGACCCAGGAGAATTTCTGATACGAAATTATTATTGAAATGTCTGAAATATGAGACGCTGCTGGCCTGGCAACCTTACAGTAGTCCGAATGGCAAAGGTTTCATGACTAGGCCCACGCTCAGATGACTGCTTGACCACGGTTAATTTATGCAGCAACTCTTTCCCTTCTTGGAGCTTCAGAGGTGGGGTGGCTTTATGGGTGTGGAGTTTCCTCAGCTTAAGAGGGACGGCATCTGGCAGCAGCACGCGAAACTTGCCGCCAACCAAATCTCCACCCAGTGCCAATAAACATTTTTGCTGCATTCCTTCCTCTTGAATCTTTGCTCATCCGTGTTTGACAATTGCGAGTGTGCCTCTGTCCTATGCCTGTGGCTGTCTTTGCCTCAGCTCTTTCCTACCTGTTTTTCATTCTTGAAGCTTCTGCCTGGAGCGATGGAGTCTCTTTTGCCAGTGTGGGGCATAAGCTCACCTTTAAAGTTAGTGGAACTGCGGTGGTTTAGTGGTTAAGACGCTGAACTTGACGGCTGGACAGTTGGCAGGTCAGCAGTTCAAGACCTGAGTGCTGCATGACAGAGTGAGCTTCTGTCTCTGTCCCAGCTCCTGCCAGCTTAGCAGTATGAGAGCAAGACATTGCAAGTAGATAAATAGGTACCACTTTAGTGGAAAGGTAAACAGCATTCCATGTGTCTAGTTGTGCCTGCCACATGTCCACAGAACTGTCTACAGAAGCAAACAGTGTTGGTTCTTTGGCTATAAATGTAGATGAGCACTGAACTTTAGAGTCGGATACAACTGGCTTTCATAAAGATAGTAACGGTAAAGGTCACCCTTACTTTCATAGCTGAAGAGCCAGAGCTGCCTGCTTCTGCAGACGTTTCCATGGTCATGTGGCAGGCACGACCAGACACCGAAGTGCACGGAACTCTGTTTACCTTCCCACCAAAGTGGTCCCTATTTATCAGTAAAACCTCAGATAACGCTAAAACTTGGTTCCAAAAGTCTTAATGTTATCCAATTATTTAATGTATGCATTGGATAACGTTAAAATCCTATGGGATGCATCGGATAACGTTAACACTCCATAGAGATACATTATAACTGGCACAGGCTTTAGCGAACGTTATCCGATGCATCCCATAGGATTTAACGTTATGCGATGGAAACCCCCCCCCCATTGCTTAACGTTGTGCAGTTTTAGCGTTATCTGATGCAAATGTTATCCGAGGTATTACTGGTACTGTACAGTACTTGTAATTTCTTGCTTTTGAACTACTAGGTTGGCAGGAGCTGGGACAAAGATGGGAGCTCATTCCCTCCTGCAGTATTCAGATATCGAACTGCTGAACTGCCACCTCCCAGTCAGCGTCTTAGCCACTTCAGCCACTGCAGTCCCATTTCCTAAAGTTAGGATATGGCAAAACTCAGCAATTTAAATTTTTTTTATAGCCAATCCAAACTCTTTTTTGTAGTTGTTCTATGTATGGAAGAACTTTGAGGGGCAGTAACAGGGCTGTTTCCAAGAATTTTTGCTGCCTGAGGCAGAGCACATAATAGTGCTCGTCTGCCCTTCTGTCATGGTAGAGAATCCCCAAGCCAGGTGTGCATTTGATACATGGGATAGAAACATACCAAAAGGGCCTACAGCCTCAATAGAGCCTTTTCGGGAGAGCAAAAAGCAGAGGCCTGGTTTCTTGTGTTTGAAAAATGGGGGCAGAACATCAACTCAACTGCTGCTTTTTTAAAAAATAAAATTTTATTTTGAAAAAACATTCAACATACAATAACAACCAAAATCAATTACAATCAATTACAATACAATAAACAATAACAAAATTAAATCTTAACCAAACAACATACTGATTGTGAAATACAACTATACTCATATTGTTCTTAACTCATTTTCATATTTATACTTTCCATAGTATTATATTTCACATAATATTATATTCTCCCTCTTGAACTACAAAAACAAAAATTAAAAAACTATAATAGAAATAATCACACCCCAGTACTATTTACATTGCCTTGGTGATCTCGGTTCATTTAGTGCTAACTGCCACATTTCTCTATACCAATCTTCTATTTTTAGTAAAGAATCGCTTTTCCAAATTCTTGCAATACACTGTCTTGCTACAGTCAATATTATAGATAATAATTCCTTTTTATATTTATCCAATTTCATATTATCAATTTCAGTCAGTAAGGCGGTACCCAAGTCCAGTATAAAGCTCATTCCCATTATTCCTGATATTTCTTTTTCTACTTCCACCCAAAAAACTTTAAGTACTGTACTTTACATTTCCACCACATATGTTCATAAGTTCCCGTTTCTACTTCACATCTCCAACACATTTTTGTTTTTGAACTATCTATCTGGTTAAGCCAAACTGGAGTCAGGTACCATCTCCATAACATTTTATAATTATGTTATTTAACTCTCACCAACATTGTTTTCATGAGACTTCTCTTTCAAGTGCTGCTTTTAAGGACAGAGCCTGGCAGACCATCATGCCACGAACATTTGAGTGCATGCCTGAAGAAGTGATCATGAATCACGAAAGCTTGCAATGGTTTTTTTATTTAGTGACCCAGAAAAGGCATACAAGTCTAACAACAACAACAGCAACCACCACCACCACCTTCTACTTCTGCAAACATTCAGAAGTATTTCTGCTCTCCTTTGGCAGGGAAAAAACACTTGTAAAAATTACAACAAACACAGCAGTCTTTTCATAATAGCAACAAGAAGTGACACGAAGAACTGCCTCATGTTGCCCAGTGGCAGGGCTGGCCCAGTGTCGGTAAAGGTAAAGGTTGCCCTTGCTTGAAAGCCAGTAGTATCTGACTCTAGAGTGTGGTCCTCATCTCTGTTTACAGCCCAAGAGCCAGCCTGTTTGTGTCTGCAGGCATTTCCATGGTCATGTGGCAGCACACAGAATGCTACTCCCTTCCCACTGAAGCGACACCAATTTATTTACTTGCAATTTCATGCTGGCAGCAGGCCTTTACCACATACAGGCAAACTTGTCCTCAGAGATGTATTCTATAGGTTGTGGTTAATGCACCCTCTGTTCTTATCTGGGTTTAATTCTCAACCCCCACCCCCCGCCCACACTCAAGAGTAGATGCAAAACAGATACAAGGAAAGTAGAAGTCTGCCTGGAAATTACTATCTTCTCATCAGGAAGCTATGTTCTTTTTGCTTCTCCGAAATATTGTGTAGGCTGGTTGCATTTTTTACTAAGCATGGTTTTTAAAGACACTATCTTCTTTTATCCTGTTGCTTCACACAGTTTCCATTGCCAAGCTTAAGATCTTTACGCTGTATAAAATCAGATACTAGAGGCAACTGTCAGGGCCTTGCAAGTACATCGTTTTTTCACTAGAGATCAATTTCTTCAACATTAGTAGTATCGTTCACATTCTTATCCCTGTCTGAGAATTTCCCAAACCAGTTCTATCGCTAACAACATCCCCATGTTTTCTAATTAGGTAAAGGTCTCCCTTGCTCAAAAGCCAGTCATATCCAACTCTAGGGTATGGTGCTCATCTCCGTTTACAGCCAAAGAGCCAGCACTGTCTGCGACTGCAGACGTTTCCGTGGACATGTGGCAGGCATAACACTGGAGAGCACAGAACTCAGTTACGCACCGAAGCGGTACCTATTTATCTACTTGCAATTTCTTGCTTTCAAACTGCTAGGTTGGCAGGAGCTAGGACAGATGACAGAAGATCAATCCATCATCCAGCACTTGGGTCTCAAACTTCTGACCTGCTGACCTTCCATTAATCAAGTTTAGTGTCTTAACCACTAAGCTAACGCAGTCTGTTTTCTAATTACCCCACTTCAACACATCTTTCTACTCTTCTAGACACAGAAGAAGAAGAAGCTGCAGTCTTTTAGCCACTGATTTTCAGAACTGCTCTCAGAATGGCAATGCAAACATTGGAGCCTGAAGTGATCTATGCCCATTGTAGAGATGGGAGAATAACATTTTTGGTTCACAACGTCCAACACATCCCTGCTAGCAAAGCCAATAGTAATGCCGTCTGGAATATCCTGGGGGTTGTATTCCAAAAATATAATATTTTCCATTTCTGTACAATTTTTCTCAGTTTATTTTGTGTGGTGATGTGCGTTGCCTGAGTGTGATTTATGATGTTGATGGTGACATGGCATGCGTGCTAATTTCTCTCTGTTTCCTCCCTCACCATCCACTACTGCTTGTTCTACAATGATAAATACATGCTCTGTATTGCTTGCTGGAGTCTTGCGGGAATCTAAATTCAAATCCCCGTTTGTTGTGAGGTCAAACTGGGGAGGAGACTATGTACTTGCTTTGAGGTCTTGGAGGGAGCCACATAAAAGTAATATCAGAAAACAAAAACACTGCAGCACTTTAAAGACTAACTGCTATATTTTTACTGTGAGCTTTCATGGATCAAGTCCACTTCTTCAGACAAAGGACACCCACCACAGAGGCTTAAATATTTGTCAAGGGTTTCTGAGACATTATCAAATTTGATACACAGATTACTATATGCTGTGAGATATTTTATATACAGTAAAACACCAGATAACGCTAAAACTTGGTTCTACAAGTCTTGGTGTTATCTGATTTTTAGTGTTATCCGATCCATGTTAAAATCCTATGGGATGGATCGGATAACGTTAAAGCTCCATAGAGATACATTGTAACTGCATAGGCTTTAGCGGTTGTTATCCGATCCATTCCATAGGACCTTAACGTTATTCGGTCCAATTCTCCTCCCCAGATTTCTTAACGTTATGCGATTTTAGCGCTATCCGAGGTAAACGCTATCCGGTGTTTTACTGTACTATATTTTGGTGTATTATACCATCTTCATTAACCTTCCTGCGAATTCTCTTTTACAACATGAGCACAACAGGATGTGCCCACACAAGTAAGAGGTTAAAACAGTAAGAGGTTAAACTCATTAGCATATGCTTTGCTTGGCAACTTCACACTTTTAAGACTGAAAGTGAGGCATTTGATACTAATCTGAATAATCATTTGTTACTGCTAGCTATAGGAAGCTGTATTGATATGCATGCTTGTCTGTCATTCTGCTTGATTACCCTTTGCTTCATGGTTTCATGACCCATTTGCCCTGTGACATTTTGATCCCTGCAACTGGTGTATATAAACCATGCCTGGAAGTTTTACTCCTTTGTCTGAAGAAGTGGACTTGATCCACGAAAGCTCATAGTAAAAATATAGCATTTAGTCTTTAAAGTGCTGCAGTGTTTGTGTTTTTATTTTGTTTTCTGATATTTCTGAACCACAGACTAACACAGCTACTATTCCAAAAAAATATGAAAGTACAGTAATACCTCGGATAACGTTTACCTCGGATAATGCTAAAATCGCATAATGTTAAGTAATCTGGGGAGGAGAATTGAATCGAATAACGTTAAGGTCCTATGGGATGGATCGGATAACAACCGCTAAAGCCCGTGTGGTTACAATGTATCTCTATGGAGCTTTAACGTTATCCGATCCATCCCATAGGATTTTAACATGCATCGGATAACACTAAAAATCGGATAACACCAAGACTTGTGGAACCAAGTCTTAGCGTTATCCGAGGTATTACTAGCTAATTCATAACCTTCATATGCAGCAAACATACAATATAATTTGCTTGGGGGCCTAGTGGAGAATTATATACTCGAGTATAAACCGACCCAAATATAAGCCGAGGTACTGTACTTAATTTTGACCTGAAAACCCAGGAAAATAGATTGACATGAGTATAAGCCAAAGGTGGGTAATGCAACAGCTGCTAGTGAGTTTCAATAATCAAAACACATGAAAATATAGTGAAATTAATTAAATTGTTGGTGCGTCTCAGTCTGGCATGGTCTTGGGACCCTCGTGGTCAATGACCCAAGTATAAGCCATGTCCCCTTTTGGGGGCCAAAAAACTCGGCTTATACTTGAGTATATACGGTATCTGTTAGTTCAAAGCATTGCAGAAGAACAGGGGCCATAACATGTTCATGCTGTCTTTTGGAAAGTCAGTCGTTCAAGTGTTGCTCATATATTTGAGACTTAACACCTTGCCTCTCCCCACTCTACATTTTATGACATTTCATCATCAGCAGGGAAGCTGGTAAACTTGCGGCTGGCCTGTATTATTTGATATTTTGTGTGCGCGCGCACGCGTCTCACACAACTGAAACATTCCGTTCTCGATACAGAAAATTAGCAGATCAACATGTACAAAGCTTGTAACTTGGTCTTTTCCCTTGCCATACTAGTTTTCTGTGCCACTGGTGGAATATTGTTCCGCTTGGTTTTGTGCTGAGCATAAATCTTTAATTTGCACTTTCATCTGTACTCTATGATGACATAACCCAGTTACCAACAGGGCGGTGGAGATGTTCCTCTCTGGTCACTATAAGATTACTACCTGCACCACCACCCAGAAACTGGCTAGGAAATTTGGAACTGAGGGGGATTCGCCAACAGCAAGAGGGCTACTTTGGTCTACATCTCTGAGAAACAGGTTTATAATTTCATCTCTACCTGGGGAGAATTAGGTTTCTAGCAAAGTTTCTATTAGAAGCAGCCTCGTCTGCAGGATAGGGTTGATCTTTGTCGACACAGCAATGGGGCAGAAACTGCCTCAGCACCCAAATCCCATCTTTTTATAGGCGAAAGAGGCCCTAGGAAAGAAAAGATGTAAGTGGAGGTGAAAGCATCCTCTCTAGAAGCACCTGTTTTTAGTCCAGGGGAAGAATGTAATTAAGAAGAAATTACTTTGCAGTTGCCATCAGCATTCCTGGCAGGCAGGAAGGCAGACAGAAAATATCTGTAGGTTCACTTTCAGCCAGTGGTAACAATGCCCCATATCTGCTTTTCACACCAGAATTCTTAGTGCAGTTAAAGCAATACCGTATATACCCAAGTATAAGCAGATCCGAATATAAGCCGAGGTACCTAATTTTGACCTGAAAAAACAGGAAAATAGATTGACCCAAGTTTAAGCCGAGGATGGGAAATGCAGCAGCTACTAGTGAATTTCAATAATCAAAATATAGTATATGAAAATACTGTATAGTAAAATTAATTACATTTTTGTCTGCCCAGTGACCCTCAAGGTCACTGACCAGAGTATAAGCCGTTTCCCCTTTTTGGGGCTCATTTTTGGGACTACAAAACTAGGCTTATACTCAAGTGTATACAGTAATATGAAGAGAGGATAATGGAACATTTATCTAACATTGTAAATTAGTAACCTATGTGGCGAACTTATGGCATGCATACCAGAGGGGGCACTCAGAGTCCTCTCTGTGGGCACATGTGCCATTGCCCCAGCACAGGGTTTGCACCGCCCCTCTGCCCAGCAGCCCAATGGGAGCACTTCCTCCCTCCCCCCAGCACAGAGTTCATCCCACCCCTCTGTGGCATGGATGGCAGCGTGGTGGGCTCATTTTTTTTTTACTACCACACTGTGGGCGTGGTATGGTGGGCGTGGGAAGGAGGAAAGCCCTATGTTGCACCCAAATTAGGACTACTTTATTTCAAAACTTGGATGGCCAGGGCCAGCCAGAATTTCTGGTACCGGTTCTGGCGAACCGGTGCGAACCTGCTAATGCCCACCACTGGCTGGAAGCCTGTTGAGTTTGGGCACTCAGTCTCTAAAAGGTTTGTCATCACTGCCCTATACTCACATGAGGAATGATCAGAAATACTCCTCAAACCAAACTGGTGTGATTTACAGCCACAGCAAACCTTCATTTAAATAAAAACAAACAAACAAGATTTGGGCCTGTGAGAGCTTTTATGTTTTGATGCTCTTCAGATGTGCCGGACTACACATCCCATCATTGCCACCTAGTCTGGCCAAGAGTGAGAGGTGCGGCATCAATTGGCAATACAATACAGACCGCAAGTTTCCTAGTAAGTCCATGATGGATGTGGAAGATGGGACTTGTATCCCCACATATTTAAAGTGCACCATGGTGAAGATACCCAAGCAAGTGAAATATGGAGCAACTTTGACAAATACCTACAACTTCACCCTCACAAACAACCAGCCTCAGTTCCCAAACCAGAGAAGCAGCTCATTGCCTGAACTGTGTAAAACAAAAGATGAACTAAATACAACCATTCAGATGTTATCAAACTACAACTCCCATCAGCCCTAGCCAACATGGTCCACAGCAAGGAATGTTCGGCATAATATTCCAGCAACAGGTAGGAAGGGCTGAGTACCTCACAGCACTGAGGTAAGCCCCAAGGCAAGGAAACCCAAGGATCTCCATTATGACATTTTACACCATTGTTGGACTACAACCAGTGGTGGGCATCAGCAGGTTTGCACCAGTTTGCCAGTACCTGTAGCAGAAATTCCGGCTGGCCCTGCCCATTCAAGTTTTGAAATAAAGTAGTTCTAATTCAGGTGCAACCCAGGGCTTCCCCCCCCGGCCATGCCCACCATGCCACACCCACAGTGTGTGGTAGTAATTTTCTTTGGTGCCCATCACTGACTACAACCCCCATCAGCCTCAGCCAATCCAGCCTGTGGTCAAAGAGGGAGGAAGCTTCAATCTAGCACAGGGGTCGGCAACCTTTTTAAGTTTGGGGCCGGGTCACGCTCCCTCAGACAGTTGAGGGAGCCAGACTGGCGGTTCCGCCCACTGTAAACACAGCCGTAAACACATCCGCATCCACCATAAATGCGTCTGGCAGCGGCGGTTGGAGCAAGGGCGGGACCGGAACTATTTGGCGCTGCAGGCCAGATTTGGCCCATGGGCCGTAAATTGCCAACCCCTGGTCTAGCAGCCAGTTTCCTCCTATAAAACTCAAGCCAACACGGACAAAGGCATCTGAATCGAACTGACTGCTTAACAAGAGACTGAGCCAGCGCAGCTAATCCTGGGAGTGGTGCGGGAGGCAGAAGAGCATGTCAGATTTGGAAAACCCTTACGTAACAGATCCAAGGGAGAGTTAAACCCGTTGCCCTCAATTCTCTTACGTAAGGAGCGGCATTAGTGCCTAGGCATGCGCCCAGCGAGTGGAGAACAGGTGCTTGCCCTCCATAACCTCCATTGAGCAAGGCTGACTGACACAGCACAAGGTCTCATAAGGCCTGGGCAGACAAATCCCTGGGGAAACAGGCTCTCTCTCACACACTCACACACACACACACACACACTCACTCTCACTCTCCCTGATGACTGGGTAGCACCTGTTAACTCAGCTGTACTAGAGGACAGGTGTAGATGCAGGATGGAGACTGGACCATCCCTCTCTCTCTCTTTTGTCCTTTTATTTCCCCCCCAATGCCTCCCCCCTCCGCTCCTTCCCCCCAAAAAACAAACAAACCTGGACACCTGAAGAAGAGACCAAGTACCTGTACTCCTGTAGAGACTTCAGCAGCCATCCTGTACGAAAAGGTAACAGTTGTCCTTGCTCAAAAGCCTGTCGTATCTGACACTAGAGTTCGGTGCTCTTCTCTGTTTACATCCAAAGAGCCAGCGCTGTCTGCATCTGCAGACATTTCCATGGTTATCCAGCAGGCATGACTAGACACCGGAGTACATGGAATGCTGTTACCTTTCCCACCGAAGCAGTACCTATTATTATTATTATTATTATTATTATTATTATTATTATTATTATTATTATTATTATTATTATTATTATTATTATTATTATTATTATTATTATTTCAATTTATATGCCGCCCTACTTGGTCCAAACCAACTCAGGGCGGCTCACAACATACAATTAAATACAATATAACAGTTCAGTAACAATACAATATAAAATACAGTGCAACAAGACAAAATAAAATAAATATAACACAATATGATAAGGCTACAGTCCATAATCAATATTCAGAGTTACTTCCTCAATCTTCTAATTTGGTTTTGCTCTTGTGTACCTCAAGAATGTTTGTTCTTGCCATAAAACTCTTCCTGGATCTGAGCCAGTGGACTTGAGGCTCATACCTGTGCAGAGGATATTGAAGGTCATTTTCTTGCTTAGTTATCTCAGCGTCTGCTGCTATTTCTCTCCTTATCTTATTCATTGACTTGTGATTTCTTGCTTTCAGACTGCTTGGTTGGCAGGAGCTGGGACAGAAACGGGAGCTCACTCTGTCGTGCAGCACTCAGGTCTCGAACTGCTAACCTACCGACCTTCCGGTCGTCAAGTTCAGCATCTTAACCACTAAGCTGCCACAGTCCTGCTATCCTGTAGAAAACTCCGGGGGTGGGCTGGGAGGACCATGGGCCAATGAAACCAGACTGGGGCTTTAGGATTAGGGCAAGGGTGCCTACACTTTTCAGCCCATGGGCCAGTCACGTGGTTGAGTGGGCCAGTTACGTGGTTCCTCCCACTGGAAGTAAAATGTCCATGCGCATAACATTGCTGTAAATTACCCACAGTTGTTATAAACACATTTACAACAGTCATGGGTCATTTACAGCAGTGTCATGCACAGGTGTATTATGGGCACCCCTGGACTAGGGTAACCCTATATGGTAGTGGGCCAGGATACCTAAGAGCGTCTAAGAGCATCACCCTAAGAACGTCTGTCCGTCCCACCAGGGCGGATCGGAGGGGCTCTCTTGTTATTCCATCAGCTTGGGAGGCTCGCCTCACTAGCACTAGGAAGAGGGCCTTCTCTGTGTTCGCCCCGGCCCTGTGGAACCTTCTCCCAACTGAGTTGCGCCTACAGGTAGAGCTCCTGTCTTTCCGTCGAGGCTTAAAGACCTGGCTGGCGGAGCATGTATGGGGACCCAGTAACGTGGGATCCCATGCAGGTTGGTTGGTTTGCCAGGGTCTGCAAACCTGGCTCTCCAGGTGTTCTTGGACTTCAGTTACCAGAAGCCCAAGTCAGCACACCTGCTAATCAGGGTTTCTGGGAATTGAAGTCCAAGAACATCTGGAGAGCCAGGTTTGAAGAACTCTGTTTTAGGGGGACTGCCACCTCTTCCTGCTCCGGTTTTTACCTGTGTGTTGTTTTAATTTTCTTATGACTTTTTATGGTTTTAAACATAATTATTATACTAGTTTTAACCTGTGATTTGGATCCATGCTGTAAGCCGCCCAGAGTCGGGTTTACCCGATTGGGGTGGGATAGTAAATATAAGTAAATAAAATAATAAATAAATAATAAATAACCATCTGTGTCTTAAATGCTAAATACTACTTTGGACGCTTCCTGCGTCTTTACCATGTCCAGCAAAACTTTAGTGAGCTTGTTGTCTCCTCCCAGCCCATGCTGACAGGAAAAGTTTTGTACGCCAAAATGGGAACATTCCCCAGGTTTTGCTTGGCCAATTCAACAAACATTTCCTTGAGATAAACTTCAATTTTTTAAAAAGAACATTTGAAAAAAAAATAAGAAGTCTATTAACCCAAGCAATGTACTTTCCCCCTCACTACTCAATAGTCATGAAAATTTTCCAGTGCATCTCAGCTGGAATGATGCAGGTGTAAAAGAGGCCCCTTGTAATCAAAGGGATACATTTTCTAGGCAAAACCTTGAACTCCACTACCTCTCAGTTTAAAAGTCAAGTATGCCTGCCATCTCAGTAATTGCTCTCAGCTAAGCTTAATTGCAATGCTGAAACTAGTTCCCAGCCAGTTTCACTCCTATGGCTTTCACCTGGAACAAATGACCTGGAGAGGGGGAAACGGCAGAGGTGTCATAATGTTTCTTGGCTGCACACCTTAATGTGGTGCAAATGTGTATGTCACTGAAGCAGAGAGCAACGCCGCCAGACCAGGCTTCATTACAAGCCTGGACTCCTACTGGAAATGTCAGCTAGAGAGGCTCATCCAGTGATGGGATGTCAAAAATTTTACTACCCCACCGTGATGTCATCACAGTGTGGTTGGAGCCAACATTATGATGTCATGACATTGTGGGCGGAGCCAAAGAAAAATAATAAAATAAAATAAAAATAAGCACACACACACACATACACCCCTCAACCCACCCACCTACCCACAACACAAGGACAGCAAGGAGGCCGTGCATACGCACCAAGCACTGTAGGCATGCATGCACACCAAGTGCTTGGCACACATGCACAGTAGGGGAACCAGTGAAAAGGTAAGCCCCAAAGGTGGTTCCCCCCAAAAGCTGCTACCGGTTCTCCGGGACACTGGGAAAAGTTACTACCGGTTCTGGAGAAGTGGTGAGAACCTGTTACATCCCACACATCTCTCTAGCACTAGAAGGAGGGCCTTCTCTGTGTCTGCTCCGGCCCTGTGGAACCTCCTGCCAACTGAGCTGCGCCTCCAGGCAGAGCTGCTGCCCTTTCGGAAGGGTGTAAAAACCTGGCTGGCAGGGCAGGTCTGGGGTACTGGAGGCACAACGACCTCAGCCTGCTGGCTGGTTTAACCTCCCCATTCCCTTAAGTTTTTAAGTTTTAAATTATACAAAGTTTTAGACATAGTTTTAATTATGGATTTTGAGATTTTTTTAAATTTTAGTCTGTACTGTTTTAATGTTTTTAGACTGTGTTAAACCGCCCTGGGTCACCTTCGGCGAGGAGGGCGGCATAGAAATTTAAATAAATAAATGTCACAGGGGAGACACCAGACTGAGATGCGTCCATGCTCTTCAAGGCAGCTACTGGGTAGCAACAGCACCTGAAGGTGACACTGGTGGAGGAGGCAACTGTGGTGACACTCAAGCTAATTTTGGCAATGATAGAGCCCTGCTGTACGTTCTGTACCATGAAAATCCTCTGATGAGACAGCCCCAAATGAACAAGAGATAGTGCTGGAAGATGAGATTCCCAGGTCAGAAATCACTTGATCAGCTATTGAGAAAGAGGAAAGGACAAGTATGAGTAGCTCTGTCCCTAATGACACAACTAGTTTAAAACCGAGAGAATGTCCAGTGGCTGATGTGAACAGAAGTAAAAGGAAAAGTTCAGTGCTGTACAACTTATGCATTTAGAACATGGTATGTGAGAAATATGAATCGGAGCAAACTGGAAACCACAAAACAAGAAATGGAATTTATAAACTTTGTAGTGCTTGGTGTCAGTGAACTTGAGTAGACTGGAACAGGAAATTTTCAGTCAGACAACTACAAAATGCTCTATTATGGAAACGACAAACCAAGAAAAAATGGAGTGACTCTAATTCAGAGGCAAGATGTAGCACATATAGTTTGGGGATATAAAGTCTGACCAAATAATATTAATTAGACTCTATGGGAAGCCTATCAACATAAGCATAACAATCATTCAGTGTTACTACGGATACCGAAGAAGATGAAGTTGAGATCTTTTACGTCAACATCCACAAGGAAATTGAACACACACCAGAACACGTATGTTTATACTCATAGGTTATAGAACATAAAGCTAGGGTAGAAAGTAGAACAAAATATTGTGGGAAATTTTGACCTATAGGGCAGAAGTGAAGCAGGAGAACAACTCAGATTTCTGCAAATTCAATAATTTGTTTATTGCAAACATACTTCAAGCAACCAAAGAGATGATTGTACACGTGGGCATTATCAGATGGACTATATAATTGGAAGTTGGAGATGGAGAAGCTGTATTCTCTTTGCCACCAGGAGCAGATTGTAGCACTGATCGTGTATTGTTAATATTGAAAATTAGAGTAAAGCTGAAAAAGAACACTAAAATAATCTTAGTGCCAAAATATGATGAAAACAACATTCCAGATGAATTTAAAGTCTACATAAAGAATAGGTTTGCATTACTGTAATAAACTCAATTGACCATGAATCAGAAGAACTGTGGATTGAAATCAGATACTATTAGGAAGAATAGAAAAAGACAACTCCTGTAGTAAAAAGAAATGATAAACCTAGATAGGACAGGCAAGAAGCAAAAGGCAATTTGGTCTCTAGTAGGATCTTTATTATCTCAGGAAATATGGGTTCAGTGGTTGAGATGATATTTCACTTCAAGCATGTTTTATCAATTTATAGAAATTCAGCAGAAAAGGAAGCCCAGATTTTAACTCTTCAACATCCACTGGCAAACCAACTACTTTGTGCCTTTGAAACAGGAATTATTTATTTGATTTTTATAGGTAAAGGTCATCCTTGCTTGAAAACCAGTTGTATCTGACTCTAGGGTTCGGTGCTCATCCGTTTAGAGCCAAAGTTCTATTCTAAGAACAGAACAAGAGCTCAGAGGTCAAAATGCAGGATAGGTAAAGATTGCCCTTGCTTGAAAGCTAGTCGTATCTGACTCTAGGGTTTAATGCTAATCTCTGTTTACAGCCAAAGAGCCAGCGCTGTCTGCGTCTGCAGATGTTTCCGTGGACATGTGGCAGGCATGACTAGACATCAGAGTGCATGGAACACTGTTACCTTCCCACCAAAGTGTTACCTCTTTATCAACTTGCAATCTTTTGCTTTCAAACTGCCAGTCTGGCAGGAACCAGGACAGAGAGGGGCGATCACTCTGTCGTGCAGCACTCAGGTCTTGAACTGTTGACCTGCCGACCTTCTAGTCATCAATTTTTTTTATACCACCCAACTAACTTGCATAGTTATCCTAGGTGGTTAACAGATAGGGTAAAGCTGCAATGTAATATTAGAACCCAAAACACGTACTGTATATACATATGCTGAATACAGTGCCAGACCATCTGGAAAGATATTTTTTTAAAGTACATTTGCCAAGCCTTAAATGCAGTCCTTTTAGTCTCAAGGCTGAACCAATGCCAACACATCAGCTGTGGACAAACATGCACCAGTTTGCTCTGGCTGATGGGAGTTAGACCCATCAGAGATTACAATTAGGAGCCCTGGCAAACTGCCATATTCTCTATACCCTTCAACCTAAATCAGGGATTCTCAACCTGCAGCCTGAACACGGCCTGTGGTACCATTTCATGTATCCCCCCCCCACCTCCAACACACCAAGAAGTGCCATGTGGTGGAGGACAGGCAAAATGGCCATCGGGCCCCCGAAGATGTCTGAGGGAGTGTAATCCGGCCCCTGACTTTAAAAGTTTGATAACTCCTGGCCTAGACTTTTGGAGCCTAGGCAGAGATACTCTTACATCAAGAAAAACACATTACTATCATCAGAAAGTAATGGAAGTTATGAGAATTCAGAAGATTCATGAGAATCATTTCTTGCATTGTAGAATCACAGAAAGTGCCTCCTCAAAGACTGTGGCATTTTTGAACCACAATCAGGTGTACCTTGGTAACAGCAACCTTGTGTCACCGCCTAATCTGTCTTACACTGGGTCAGGCAAAAGGAACTGCAGAATGAACTCACCAAAAGGTGGCTTCATTTTGGCAGTTTCATGTCTGGCCTAGACAAAGAAGAAGAGTTACCTAATTTTTTTTAATGAAATAAGACTATTTTCCTACCCTGTCATTGAAGGACAAGCCCTGGCATAGAAAATTAATTTTGGGAGAGAGGTTTGCGTAAGCCAGTCTAAAAATGGTCAGTTGTACCCGGAGAAGCTTCCAAGGGACACAACTGGCTATTTAAAACAGCGCCTCCCAAACAAATTGCCTTGAGATAGCCTTTTAAACCTCCTTTTTGTTGTATAAAGGGGGCAGGCAAGGCCCCGAGATCTGGGCAAGCAGATAAAAACATGGTGGGCGTAGTGGTTAAACTGCTACACTGCAACCAAAACGTTGTGAGTTCGATCCTGACCAGGGATCAAGGTTGACTCAGCCTTCCATCCTTCCAAGGTCAGTAAAACCCAGCACGTTGGGGGCAAAATGCTAATTAACCTGTGAGTTGCCCAGAGAGTGCACTGCTAGGGGCGGTATATAAGTGTGATTGCTTTGTGATCCAAAAACGTGGGTACCTTTGTACCATCTTTGCTTTTCATCCGTGAGTTAGCAGCTCCCCTGGTGGCTTAGTGGTTAAGATGCTGAGCTTGGAGACCGGAAGGTCGGGCTTCAATACCTGAGGTTTGCACTTGGGGACATGAAAGGAGCCTCATTCAGGCGTCCCCTGAGCAGCTTCTCCAGCAAAAATCCTTTCAATCCAGAGTAATCTCGTACACGAAATTATTATTATCAACGAATTAATTTCCAGGAAGACACATCTCCCCCCCACCCAAAAGCCCAACCAGTGAATAAAAAAATTACAGAAATGCCTTACCCATCTTTGCAGACGGTATATTTAATAAGTTATGGTTTTTTATTTTATTTTTTACAAAAAAGAGAGAACAATCAGGAGCCTCCAAAAAGGCTCACCTTGTGACAACTTTTAAAAAAAGTTCATAAACAAAATGCGGTGGAAGTGAAATGGTACCAAGAATGTCCGGAGCCCAACTTCCATTTCTTTCAAGGACCCAATCTCTTCGCCACTCTGACGCCTTCCTTTAAGGCTGCCTGTATCCAGTCTTAAGAGTCCATGGCATGCTCATTGTCAACAATTTACAAGTCCACAAAATAAGAAGCAGAAGAGAATCTATCCAATGTTCCATCTTTGCCTTGCGATATTCCTGAGCTTCCACTCAACTGCAAAACACCCCAATGTCTGCCTCCATTCAGCGCTTCTTCTTGCTACTGCGAAGGAGCCTTTTGCGTTTGAGAATCATTTCATAAAGTTTCTCCAGGCCTTGATGGAGGCCTAGTCCGGTGACAGCGCTACAACCCTGGAGGTGGTTCAAGGTGGAGGGACACAGTTCGTGCAAGCCAAGCAGCTTCTCTATCTCAGCTTCTGACAACGCCTGGGTGGTGTCCTGCTTATTGGCTAGCACCAACACAGGGACCCCCTGGTTGTCTGAAGAGCGGACAATCCTGTGCAGCTCTACGCGAGCTTCCTCCAGACGGTCAACCTCGGCCGAGTCCACCACAAAAACAACTCCGTCCGTACGGCGCATGTACGACTTCCAGAGGGGACGCAATTTCTCCTGGCCGCCAACGTCCCATACCTGGAAAGTGATGGCCCGGGAGCCACCCAGGGGCACGCGGATCTTTTCCATGTTGAAGCCCTTGGTTGGGGCGCTTTTGACAAACTCCTGGAACTTCAGGCGGTATAGGAGAGAGGTTTTACCCGCTGAGTCCAGTCCAACCACCACCACATGGAGTGTTTGCAAATGGGAGAGGAAAGGAGGCCCAGGGGCCAGCTGGTTCCCCATCGTCCCCTGGATCGGTGCCACACCTTTGAGAAGGCCGCTGGCTGGCGATACACTGGCCAAAGCAGTTGCAAAACTGTGGGAACAAGAGGCAGAGAGACAGGTAAGCTGTATGCAAACATTGTGTCATTCTAGGTAAACACTCTGTGTTTAAAGAACAGACCTTCCCAGGTACATTCAATGAAGCCAAATGGAGGGAGATTTAGGGGAGATAGAAGGAAGCATTTCTTCACAAACCATATTGTGAAGCCATGGAACTTTACTACGATTGCATATAGTTCTTCTTCTTCCATGCCTAGGTCAGACGTGAAACTGCCAAAATGAAGCCACCTTTGGGCGAATTCATTCTGCAGTTCCTTTTGCCTGACCTAGTGTGAGAAAGATTAGCTGGCAATACACGGTTGCCATTACCAGGGTACACCAAATTGTGGATTAAAAATACCACAATCTTCTAGGAGGCTCTTTCTGTGCACAATTGCATCTAGTGACAGCCACCCGCTGTGAAGCTTTAAAAGTGGGATTAAATGAATTTAGGGAAGGTATCGACAGCTATTATAATTATAGATACAGATTACCTGCAGCATCAGAGGCAATTGCCAGGCAACGTGAGTGGCTGGATGTTCTTATGTTTTGCTTGTGGCTTTCCAGAGTCATTATTACACTGGATTGTATTGGGCTTTTGGTCAGAACCAGTGCTTTTGTTCTATTAATTAGTTATGTGCTGTCAACTTGGAACTGACTCACAAGGACCGGAATAAGGCTTTCGCTCTGCCCAGCAGCCCAATGGGAGCGCTTCCTCCCTCCCCCAGCAGAGTTTGCCCCACCCTTCTGCCCAGTAGCCCAATGGGAGCACTTCCTCCTTTCCCCCAGCAGTGTCTGCTCCACCCCTCTGTTTGGGCACTCGTTCTCTAAAAGGTTTGCCATCACTGTCCTAGTCTGTCACTGCATCCAATGCACCACACTGGGTACACCCTATTCCAGGGCTTCTGGTAACTGAAGTCCAAGAACACCTAGAGCAGTGGTCAGCAAACTTGGCTCTCCAGCTGTTCTTGGACTTCAGTTCCCAGAAGCCTTGATCAGCAGGAGTGCTGACTTGGGCTTCTGGGAATTGAAGTCCAAGAACACCTGGAGAGCCAAGTTTGCAGACCCCTGACCTAGAGTGCCAAGGTTCTATGTAAGAACCGGGAAAGAAAGTACTGTAGCTCATGTTTAGAGGCCAATTCAGATAATAACAGCATCAAAATATTTTGCAAGGTTAACAGAGTAGGCTGTAGAGATTTCTGCTGGTCTAGAAGTCTCTTGAGGCCACTGCAGACAAGGCTGCTGGGTGTGTATATTTAAAATCTAAATTTTATCAGAAGATCTTAAATCCTAGATTAAGGCACCCAAAGGTCTCTGACACAGTCACCGATATTTCCCAACTCTCCCATCACTCATCAACAACAGAAGAAATGCTACAAACAAATAAGGAAGGTTCCGTGACTGGTAGCAGAAACCATCTGCAGCCAAGGTCATTGTCAAAGATTGCTTAGGGCGGGCGCATTCCTCAGGGAGAAGAAAATTCTTCTCTAGCATCAACAAAATGTGCATTGAAGGACACCCACGAGAGACACTGCAGGAGGCAAGAGGTTCCAGTGCTAATACACACCTTCAAGTTATGTCTTTTGCTAAGAGAGCAGCCGCTACACTACTTTTAATTGCTGATGAATGTGTAGGTCTTATAGTTACAAAGAAGCGTAGTGTATCTCCATCTCTTGACTTAGAGGACTCTAGGATTTTTCTTAACCTTCCTGTTTCAGCCCCTCCTGGGTCTGAATCTGACATACAGTGAGTATTTGGAGTTGACATGTAGCCAATTGCTTTGTACCAGTAAAACCTCATATAACACTAAAACCTGGTTCCACAAGTCTTCGTGTTATATGATTTTTAGTGTTATCTGATGCATGTTAAAATCCTATGGGATCCATAGAGATACATTGTAACCACACAGGCTTTAGCGGTTGTTATTCGAAGCATCCCATAGGATCTTAATGTTATCTGATGCAATTCTTCCCCCCAGATTCCTTAATGTTATGCGATTTTAGTGTTATTCGATACTAATGTTATATGAGGTATTACTGTATAGGGTAAAGTCCCGATGCCCTGGTGCTCAGATCAAGTCTCCTGCATTGAGCTTGTTTGTCCCAAACGTATATACACAAGTGAACTGAATAAGCCTAAACCAAATTGCTCTGAGCAGGCTGCAGAGGTAAAGGTATCCCTTGCACGAAAGCCAGTCGTATCTGACTCTAGGGTTCAGTGCTCATTTCTGTTTCAAAGCTGAAGAGCCAGTGCTGTCTGCTTCTGCAGACTTTTCTGTAGTCATGTGGCAGGCACGACTAGACACCGGGGCGCACAGAATGCTGTTTACCTTCCCACCAAAGTGGTCCCTATTTATCTACTTGCAATTTCTTGCTTTCAAGCTGCTAGGTTGGCAGGAGCTGGGACAAAGACAGACGTTCATTCCGCCCTGCAGTACTCAGGAATTGAACTGCTGACCTTCCAGTCAGCATCATAGGCACTTGAGCCACTGCAGATGCCTCTCCACAAACCAACATGACTAGTATCAGGCCTGCTACATACAGGATAAGATAGATAGATAGTCAATCTATTTGCCAAAGAAAAGGATTTGTTCTGCACGAAGGTTCAGGTCTTTCGAAAAAATCCCTCTAGAATCGCTCCTCCCCGGTGCTGGAACGCTCTGGAGTTAAGCCATGAACAAGGAATCGAGTCACTCTGTCCATGCCCAGAAACACACTCGCACCCTTCATGCTCAAGTCACTAAGACGCTGACTGGGAGGCGGAAGGTCAGCAGTTCGATTCCCGAGTACTGCAGGACGGAATGAGCTCCCGTCTCTGTCCCAGCTCCTGCCAAACCTAGCAGTTCGAAAGCAAGAAATTACAAGTAGATAAACAGGGACCACTTCGGTGGGAAGGAGACAGCGTTCCATGCGCTCCGGTGTCTAGTCGTGCCTGCCACATGACCACGGAAACGTCTGCAGAAGCAGACAGCGCCGGCTCTTCGGCTTAGAAACAGAGATGAGCACTGACCCCTAGAGTCGGATACGACAGGCTTTCGAGCAAGGGAAACCTTTACCTTTACTAAACTTTTAATGTTTTATTAATTTTTAAAATACTATATTTATAACACAACTCAAATCTAATTACAAAGCACGTATTGTGAGTCTTTAAAGCGTATCTTATTAAATAACAATATTTTCAATATTTCTAAAAGAGAGCCGCGACCAATCCGAAAAAGATGCCGGAGTCCAGTTCCGATCCCCCTTTTAACCACAGATGTGTTCGAAACCTCCAGCGATAGTTACCTCCGTGGCGATCCCGAACTCAGGTTGGATCCCTGGTAGCCCGTCCACAGCGAGGCGCCTCCTCCCATCAGGGACCCTGCCGTAGCACAACCTCTCCCGACTACTCCCTGCCGCGTTCTGAACGCCGCCGAGTGGCTGCCCGCAGGAGAAGGCAGCTCCAAGGCGTGGCTTATCCCCGGAGCCAATCAGCGCTCCCCTTGGACCGGCGCGAGCTGCAATGGGGCGGGGCCGGAGGGTGGGGCTGTCAAGAGAGTTTCTGGGCGAGGACCAATCAAAGGTGAGCGACGTGCTGGTTTCCGCGCGACCTCCTGGAGCGTTGGAATCTGAATGTTCGGACAAAGGCGTGTGCCTCGGCGCATGCGCAGAGAGCGCAGAGTTGAAGCTTTCCTCTCCAGCAGGGATACCCAATCTATGGCCCGTGGGCCGAATCCAGTTCCGGACAATAATTCATCCGCCCCATGTCACCCTTGCTGCTCCTGAAAGCGGAAGTAAAACACGCAGGGTACTTCCACTTCTAGGAGCCGCAAGGGTGGCATGGGCCAGATTAATTGTGTCATGGGCCAGATCTGGCCCATGGGCCGTAGTTTGGGCACTCCTGCCAGTGATGGGATGTAACAGGTTCTCACCAGTTCTCCAGAACCGGTAGTAATTTCCCCCCAGTGTCCTGGAGAACCGGTAGCAGCTTTTGGGGGGAACCACCTTCGGGGCTTACCTTTTCACTGGTTCCCCTACTGCACATGTGCGCCAAGCACTTGGTGTGCATGCACGCCTACAGTGCTTGGTGCATATGCACAGCCTCCTTGCTGTCCTCCCAAGCGGGCAGGAGGAAGAGAAGCTGCTTGCCTGAAGCTCCCTATAGCCTGCTCCCCGGAGTGTGTGTGTGCGTGTGCTTATTATTATTATTATTATTATTATTATTATTATTATTATTATTATTATTATTATTATTTCTTTGGCCCTGCCCACAACATCATGATGTCATGATGTTGGCTCCGCCCATGTCATGATGTCATGACATTAGCTCTACCCACACTGTGATGACATCACGGTGGGGTAGTAAAATTTTTGACATCCCACCACTGACTCCTGCTCTCCGGCGTCTTTGATTCCAATCCTGGGTTTGGGAAGTAGCAAAAGAGAGAGTGCCTTGGAGCACGTGCAGAGGTAGCTTTCTTTCTCGAAATCACAGCCAATGGGCGGTTTCCCTTGCACTGTGCCCTCTTCCACAATACTAAGAACACTAGCAGAGCACTGGCAGAGGTTTATGTGGAAATAGCAATTACACACATATATACCACCCCCATAGCGCTTATTGCACTTGCTGGGTGATTTACACTTAATGAGCATTTTTGCTCCCAACACTTGGTACTCATTTTACCGGCCTTCTGCTGAATCAACCTTGAGTCCTGGTCAGGATTGAACTCACCACCTTTGGGCTGCAGTACAACAGTTTAACCACTGCACCACCAGGAAAAGAGGGCTTCTTGCAAAGTTTTGGCTTCTATTTATTTATTTATTTATTTATACCACCCTATTTTAACCTTTCATCATCAGCTTTCTCTGAATATTTCCTGATCCAGGGAGTATCCATCACTCAGATGTGTAATCCATTGGTTTCTTAGACTTAACAGAGGTATCCTGTACAGCGGTCTGTACAATGCCTGGCACCCTTTTTACACTACACGTCTGAATCAGAATTTTTTCTTATAGGAGATCTCAAAGCTCAGCACATACATGTCAAAGCCCTTTGAGATACAGTACATATAAAGCAATTAGAATTAAAATGTTTTCCCCCTGAGCATGTGCAAAGTGCCTTTGCTCTCATGTGTGAGCAACCAGAGACACCGAACTCTTATAAAGGGAGAAAGACCAGTCGCCAGGTGAAATTTCTTCTAATACCTCAGATAACATTAGTATCGAATAACACTAAAATCGCATAACAACATTAAGCAATCTGGGGGGAAGAATTGCATCGGATAACATTAAGATCCTATGGGATGCATCGGATAACAACCGCTAAAGCCTGTGTGGTTACAATGTATCTCTATGGATCCCATAGGATTTTAACGTGCATCGGATAACACTAAAAATCGTATAACACCAAGACTTGTGGAACCAGGTTTTAGTGTTATCTGAGGTTTTACTGTATATATAAAGCAATTAGGATTAAAATGTTCCCCCCCTGAGCATGTGCAAAGTGCCTTTGCTCTCATGTGTGAGCAACCAGAGACACCGAACTCTTATAAAGGGAGAAAGACCAGTCCCCAGGTGAAATTTCTTCTAATACTTTAAAGCTGGGGTTCTCAACCTATGGTCCGGATGCAGCCAGCAACACAATTTCATGTGGCCTCCCCACTGCTTCTGCCATACCCGGAAGTGCCATGTGTGGCAGGCAGGGCAGTTCGAAAGCAAGAAATTGCAAGTAGAGTAATACCTCATATAACATTAGTATCGAATAACACGAAAATCGCCTAACATTAAGGAATCTGGGGGGAAGAATTGCATCGGATAACATTAAGATCCTATGGGATGCTTCAGATAACAACCGCTAAAGCCTGTGTGGTTACAATGTATCTCTATGGCTCCCATAGGATTTTAACATGCATCGGATAACACTAAAAATCATATAACATCAAGACTTGTGGAACCAGGTTTTAGTGTTATAACGGATAACGTTAAAACCTGGTTCCACAAGTCTTGGTGTTATCCGATTTTTAGTGTTATCCGATGCATGTTAAAATCCTATGGGATCCATAGAGATACATTGTAACCACACAGGCTTTAGCGGTTATCTGATGCATCCCATAGGATCTTAATGTTATCCGATGCAATTCTCCCCCCCCCCAGATTGCTTAATATTATGCGATTTTAGTGTTATCCGATACTAATGTTATCCGAAGTATTACTGTAGATAAATAAGGAGCACTTTGGTGGGAAGATAAAAGCGTTCGCTCTGGTGTCTAGTCATGCCTGCCACATGACCACGGAAACATTTGCAGAAGCAGACAGCGCTGGCTCTTCGGCTTTGAAACAGAGATGAGCACTGAACCCTAGAGTCAGATACGACTGGCTTTCGAGCAAGGGAAACCTTTAGAAGAGGTCTCGCCTCACTCCTGCGTGTGTCTGAATTTAAGGAGAAGAGTAGTCGCACAGTGGAGAAGCAGGCAAGATGCTAAACGTGGCTATGGCTGCCCTCTGGTGGCCCCGTGTGCGAGAGAGCGAGAGCCTCCGGCGTCCTTTGGGGTTGCCGGGCATCGCGGCATTGTGAGCCCCGACAGGCCTGCTCCGACGGCACAAGCAGCGGCTCTAAAGTTTCAGCCTGCCCGGGAGCGGGGCCGCCGGGCGGGCGGGCAAACATCACAATGGCAGCCGCCTTCCACTGGGAAGCGCGCCGCAAGCAGGGGCAGCTGGAGAAGAGGTTGCGGCTGGCGCAGGTGTCAATGGAAGGAGGGAGGGAGGGAGACTCTTGGGTGGGTCAGTAAACGAGCAGGATCCTGCATCTCTCCACAGTGGCTAAAGTGGCTAAAACGGTGACTGGAAGGCCAAAAGGTCAGTGCAGTCGTTCGATTCACGAGTACAGCTGGACGGAATGAGCTCCTGTCTTTGTCCCAGCTCCTGCCAGCCTAGCAGTTCGAAAGCAAGACATTGCAAGTAGATCAATAGGGACCACTTCGGTGGGGAAGGTAAACAGCGTTCTGTGCGCTCCAAATGTCAAGTGATGCCTGCCACATGACCATGGAAACGTCTGCAGAAGCGAACAGCACTGGCTCTTTGGCTTTGAAACAGACGAGCACTGAACCCTAGGGCAGGGGCATAGCTACCGCCGTATCTGCCGTATCAATTATACGGGAGCCCCCAACATGCGTAAGCAAAAATTAATAAAAACTTCCCAATTTTTTTTTATTTCACAAATGACAAAAGTCAAAAAAAGCCATTTCTTTTTTTCCCGCGTAAAGCGTGCGTTCAAAACTTGGCAACACCCTACATTGGTTATCGCGGGCTGCGGGCGTTCTCCGTTTAAGTCATTTACTTCAATGGGGGAATCCCACAATAATCGATGTACATACGATGAATAAATATTTCTTTTAATTTTATGCAATTTTTTTTCTTTACCCTTTCTAAGGGCCCCCAAACAAATTTTTATACGGGGCCCCGCTAAGGCACGCTACGCTTCTGCCCTAGGGTCAGATACGACTTGCTTTCTAGCAAGGGAAACCTTTTACTATTTGACATCTAGGACTAAAGCCTGGCTGGAACTACATAGCCCATGCCATGATATAGTCTGAAGAAGTAACTATGAGTTAGGAAAGCTTGCAAAGTTTGGAATTTTTAAAGTGACCTAGAAGAGGTATCATCTCACTCCTGCAATTCTTTGAATTTATGGAAGGGTCACACAGCTGGATTTTGTTTACTCCTTGAAGTTTTTGAAGTGGTTAGGTAGCCCTTCTGCACTCTATGCAGGACAAACAGGACAATCTCTTTGCAAAAGAGCTGATGGACATAAATCGGACATCAAGAATGGCAATACACGGAATTCTGTTTCAAATCATTTTAATCTGCCTGGTCACTCTGCACAGGACTTGAAAGTTGCCCTTCTAGAACAGAGGAATTACAAGAATCCAGAGAGAGTGGAGATAAAAATAGATACATATGCTTATGTCTGACGAAGTGGACTTGATCCACGAAATCTCATATTAAAATACAAGAGTTAGTTTTGAAGGTGCCACAACTTTTTTTTTGTCTTTTTTTTTATTGTTTACTCTGATATTCTCTTTGAGTCATCTGAGATGCCAGTGCTGGAGGAAAGCTCGGTGAATCTCATGTGCTGGCTCTTCAGCTTTGAAACAGAGATGAGCACTGAACCCTATACGACTGGCTTTCGTGCAAGGGATACCTTTACCTCTTTAGCCTACTCGCAGCAATTTGGTTTAGGCTTATTCAGTTCACTTGTGTATACAGGGTTGTACCTCGCTTAAAGAGCATAATGCGTTCCACAGGATTGCTCTTTAAGCGAGTTTGCTCTTTAAGCGAAACACCATTGTAAATGATCAATTATGGGGGGGATTGCAAACCCCGATTTATTTGTTAAGTGAGTTTTTGGTTGGTTTTATTTGTTAAGCAAAGCGAACATTCATAGAAAATTCTGTTCTTTAAGTGAGTTGCTCTTTAAGCGAGGCACTCTTTATACAAGGTTTGACTGTATATGTTTGGGACAAACAAGCTCAATGCAGGAGATTTGATCTGAGCACCAGGGCGTTGAGACTGTACCCTGTACAAAGCAATTGACTACATGTCAACTCCAAATATTCAATTCATTGTATGTCAGATTCAGACCCGGGAAGGGCTGAAACAGGAAGGATAAGAGAAATCCTAGAGTCCTCTAAGTCAAGAGACGGATACGACTGGCTTTCGAGCAAGGGAAACCTTTACCACATTCGCATAGTTAAAGCAATGGTCTTGCATATGGCTGTGAGAGCTGGACCATAAGGAAGGCTTTGAACGTAGACACCTTTGAACTGTGATGCTGGAGAAGACCTTTGAGAGTCCCCTGGACTGCAAGGAGATCAGATCAGTCCATCCTGAAGGAAATCAACCCTGACTGCTCCTTGGAAGGACAAATACTGAAGCTGAAGCTCAAGTACTTTGGTCATTAAATGAAAAGAGAGGACTCACTGGAGAAGACCTTGATGGGAAAGATTGAAGGCAAAAGGAGAAGGGGGTGGCAGACGATGAGGTGGATGGATAGAATTGATAAGATTGGTGTAGATCTGGCCGGGCTGTGGAGGATGGCAGAAGACAGAGGAGCCTTGTATGTGGTGGTCTATGGGGGCGTAAAGGGTCGAACTCAACTGTGTGACCGAACAACAACAACCACATTCATACAGCTTGTTGTTATCAACCAGCAGCCCCCACTTGAGCATGTTGGTCTTTGCATTTAGGCACTCCGACCCTCGGCCTATTCAGAGTCCTTCAAGTGACGTTGGGAAGATCGAGTTCCTTAGCTATATTCTCCTTTAATGTTGATTCCTTGTCCAGTGATCTCCTTCCACCATCTTCTACTTTGGTTTTGCTCCTGCGTACCCACAAGAGGGGGCCATGGTGGTTTAGTGGTTAAGATGCTGAGTGTGATGACCAGAAAGTTGTCTGCCCCAACTCCTGCCAGTCTAGCAGTTTGAAAGCAAGAAATTGCAAGTAGATAAATAGGTACCACTTCAGTGGGAAAAGTAACAGCTTCTAGTCATGCCTGTCACATGACCACAGAAACGTCCTCAGAGGCAGACAGCGCTGACGCTTTGGCTGTAAATAAAGATGAGCACCGAACCCTGGATTTGGACATGACTGGATTTCAAGCAAGGAAGAATTTTACCCTCAAGAGTGTTTGTTCTTGCCATAAAGCTCTTTCTGCATCTGAGCCGGTGGACTTGAGGCTCATATTCTTTTCAGTGGAGGTGGAGGGACTTTCTCTTGCTTAGTTCCCCAAATTGTTCTGATAAAGTCTGAATTAAAATCTAGAGTGGATTTATCTGAATTTTGCTGCATTTGTGTTGTCAGCCCCAGGGGATGAATGAATATGATGTTGAGTGGGAGCATGTTGAATTGACATTGATGTTGAAAGGGTCGCTTAATTCTCAGTTGCTATGTATGTTTGGTGCACAGGCAGCAGCAACCTCTGAAGGAATGCAGCAGCCAGACCATCAAAAGGAGGCATCTTCTTCCAAGACGCCACAGAATCAACCACCACAGGGTAAGAGAGTGACTTAAAACAGGAGATGGTCTCAGGGGTGCCTATAAGATAATTCTTGTTGCGATATCTCCTGCAAATAGCTCCAGAATATGAGCAATGATTCACCCATGGGCCATGGGAGTGGAACCTTGAAACAATCCAACAAGTAGTTTGGTTTCTTCCTCTGAAATGTAAATGCCCAAGCTTTGCTTACAACTACTGGTTAAAGAGGAAACCCAGTAAACGACCCGAGCATGCTTTTACAGCAGGGGTTTCCAACCTTTTCAAGCCAGGGGCCGGATCACGCTCTCTCAGTCAGCTTCGAGGGCTGGACAGCCATTTTGCCCTGCCTGCACGATGGGTGCAGCCATTTTGTCCCAGCAGCTTCAACGGGGTGTTCATTTTGTTTTTTGAATGCCCTTGGAGGGGTGGGGGTCCACATGAAATGGTGCTCCAGGCTGGATCTGGCCCACAGGCCTTAGGTCGGGAACCCCTGTTTTACAGGGATGTTGAGCAATCCACTTGTATTTATGTACAAGTGACCGAATATGAACGTACTGTAGCTGTATTTTTGTTTCTGAAAAGAATGCAACTTTGAAGTTGGTAATCTGTAGAGAGAAGAGGAAGGGAACATGTAGCCCTCCAGATATTTGATAGCAGCTTTCATCCAATCATCACAGCCAATAAAATTCCCAGGATTTCCATGTTCCCTAATTCTGATAAAAAGGAAAATCCATCTGTGAAGCTGAAGGGGGCATTTTACCACTCATAGCTAAGTACCTACAACTGTAAGGGAAGACCAACTTTTGTGCCCCAGATGTTCTTGGACTTCAATTCTCAGAGGCCTCGATCTGCAGGTGTGCTGACTTGGGCTTCTGGGAATTGAAGTTCAAGAACACCTGAGGCACCGAGATTGGCCATCTGGTGTTCAAATCTCAGCCAAGTCCATACAAGAGACTTATTTATGATATGGTCAGTATTAATAGTCAGTATTGGAAAGAGCGATGAACATTATTTATTACCAATAGTTACCATCTTGCTGTCTGTTAAATTTCAACAAAGCAAGAATTATTCTGCTTCAGTAAAGAACAGAAACAAGTGTTGGCACTTGGCATGTGCTAAACATGCATGTGCTGAAAAGCAACAAAAATGTGCTAAATGAAGGGAACATCTGAAGCTGATTAGGAAGTGTTTATATACTTCTTGTTTTTAATACCAGTAATATAAGTAGCAAATTAAAACCAGCCTTTAATTTTCTCAGAAAAATATTTGAATGAACAAGAAAGGAAATACTAAAAGAAAAGTGTTGTTTCAACATACTTGGCTAGTTTAGTCCAGAGGTTCTCAAACTACAGCCCACAAGCCAGATCCAGCTTGCAGCACCATTTTATGTGGCCCGCACCCTCACTTCTGCCGCCTCTACCACAATCCTTGTCCCCTCGGCTTGACGTGCGCCTAACGGCATTCCATAGCAGAGTGGATGTTGTAAGCCTCACAACATCTGCCCTGCTACGGAGCACCATTAGAAACACACCAAGTAAAGTGGAGGGGACAAGGATTAAGGAGGAGGAGGCGGAAGTGGCAGACACACACAGTTGCCCATGTATTTTCTGGGGGCCACTGGCCAAGCATGAGCGAGAAGGACAGCCTGGACCCCTCTTTCACCTGCACCATGCAGCTCCTCCAAGCCGGTAAGCAGGGAAGCGTTGTGGGGTGGAGTGGTGGCCCTGCTGGCAGCGGTGGGGGAGTGGTAGAGGCTCGGGGTGGCAGCGGCAATAGGGGGGGAATGATGTGGGCTCCCCCACATTACCTACGATTACAGTAATAGATTTTTAAATATCATTAATCGTTCTGTTAGCTGTTCAAACAATATCCAATTTTAGCTCTCATCTTACTCTGAGATATTAGCAAATACTTCTCTATATCCCAGCCCTCATTTTCACAGAAGCAAAGGGCTCTGCAATATTCATGTACTGAAGGTATTTGAATCATGGGTATAAGATGTCTTGTCTAGCAGTATTCTCTAAAAAGACAAAGAAAGGTCAAATTACAAAGGTCAAACTGCAACCCAAGCATGTAATGGGACTTATTTATTTATTTTTATTTAAATTTGTTTATCGCCCTCCTCCCCAAAGGGACCCAGGGTGATTCACAACACATCAGCATCGACAACAATTTAAAACCAGTTCAAAAAATTAAAAGTTTTAAAAGAAGCTTAAAAACTTAACATTAAAAACTAGGCGTTGCAGCTAGGAGGCACTGGGGGTAAATTTGTTCAAACCATCCAGCCGGCTGGGGAAATTGATCCATCCATTCCCCAGACCTGACTTGCCAACCAGGTTTTCACTCCTTTCCTGAAGGACAGCAGCTCCGTCTGCAGGCGTAGTTCTATTGGGAGGAGGTTCCATAGGGCCAGAGCGGACACCGAGAAGGCCCTCCTTCTAGTACCAGAGAAGTGCACCTCTCTGGCCGATGGCACAACCAGAGAGCCTCTCCGGTCCGCTCTAGTGGGTCGGACAGATGTTCTCGAGGTGACTTAACTCAGTGATTGTGCTTAGATTTACAGCTCTGCCCATGCTCCGGGGCAGTTCTATCCAGCTGCTATCTTAACATGTTTTAGGCAAGGGGTTGGTGAAGCTTCATCAGGCATCTTTAGCAACATATATACTGAGGAGTGCTATTTGGTGGTTATTAGTGGTGGTCTTTTCTGCAATGTGATACTTTACAAAGTGAAAATAGGAAAAAAAATCCTTGGAAAATGAGGTCTACCCACAAATCAAGCTAACTCTCATAGTTGAAACAAGATACGGCAGTGAATGACATTGTATTTTACATTGGAACGATGTTGTATTGGTATTTGATATTGAATCAAGGTCTAGACATTGGATTCTGACTAAATTGATTGCACTTGAGTACCTATCATAAGCACTTAAGTGATGTAATGGCTACTTGTCCATTGGTTTCAGTGACAACAAAGTGTAGCTAATGTAGAGTCCCATACTGGGCACCTCAATATTTTTATTTTTAAAAACCCAGCAAAAAAAAAAATAGAGACATTAAAACATTTTAGCACCTTAAATACTAACTGCTATATTTTATTGTGAGCATTGACTCCTAGAGTCGGATATGACTGGCTTTTGAGCAAGGGAAACCTTTACCTTTTTACCTAAGACCTTGTCTTAGACTTAGATCAAAGCTCATGTTAAAATATAACAGTTAGTTTTTAAGGTGTCACAATGTGTTTTTTGTTTGTTTGTCTGGTGTGCTAGCATAGATTAACATGGCTGCTTGTTTGAAAACTACATATAGATACGTATAAAAGGTCCAATTATCCAGAGCTGTTGTTCAACTTGCAGGATTTAAGGGCACTTCACACAAGGACACCTCCGCCTGGTATGTACAGTCAAACCTCACTTAGCGAGTGACTCGCTTAGCGAAAAACTCACATAACGAGTGAGTTTTTCACTAACCGGTCTGACTCCCATAACGAAAATTTTCACTATGTGAGTCCGACTCGCATAGCAAAAATGTTCGCTATGTGAGTCAGACTTTCCCTATGGATACACTTACAAAGCGAGCGTTTCTATGGAGAAAACTCGCATGAAAAAAATTGCTATGCGAATTTTCCCCCTAAAAAAGCTCGTTGTGTGAGTTTTTCCATAGGAATTTTCGCTACGCGAGTTTGTTTCGCATAGCAAACAACTCGCATAGCGAACAGCCTCGCAGAATGAATTAAATTCATTATGCGAGGTATGACTGTATTTTGATTATTGAAACTCACTAGCAGCTGCTGCATTTCCCATCCTCAGCTTATACTCGGTTCAATCTATTTTCCTGGGTTTTCATACCTCAGCTTATATTCGGGTCGGCTTATACTCGAGTATATGCGGTAGTTGTTTTTTCCAAGAGAGTCAGCACTCTGCATAGATGTCACATTACATACTCAATTTCCTTGGCCACAAATTAAGTTCATGCAAGTGTACGTAGGCGAGAGCCTAGTCAAGGCGCAGGGGCTTGAGGAGTTTAACTAGATAGTGTGCCCATCTCTTGTCAATTATGTTAGGCCGGGACTAAAACTCGCCAAAGCGTCCTCCATCGGATCCCTTGGGCAAGGTGAAAGCGGGGTACACACGTCATGGTCTGTTAAGTCAGTGGGTGACGTGCTATCCAAGTGGCTAAAAAGTGCATGGAAAGAGATTTGATTTCTCAAGTCCATTTGCCTGGGCGGAATGTCGTCGCAGAGATGTCTACCTATGCACAGTCTCCTCCCTGAATAATGATCCTAAGGTATCCAAGATAAGTGTATGTATCGTATATATTTGAGTATAAGCCAAGTTTTTTAGACTAAAAAATGAGCCCCAGAAGGGGGACTCGGCTTATACTCTGGTCAGTGACCATGAGGATCCCAAGACCGTGCTAAATTGAGATGTGCCAACAATATAATTAATTTTACCATAGTTTCATGTACAGTAAAACACCGGATAATGATTGGATCGGATAATGCTAAAATCGCATAACATTAAGTAATCTGGGGAGGAGAATTGGATCGAATAACGTTAAAGTCCTATGAGATGGATCGGAGAACAACCGCTAAAGCCTGTGCTGTTACAATGTATCTCTATGGAACTTTAACGTTATCCGATCCATCCCATAGGATTTTAACATGCATCGGATAACACTAAAAATCGGATAACACCAAGACTTGTGGAACCAAGTTTTAGCGTTATCCGGTGTTTTACTGTATTTTGATTATTGAAACTCATTAGCAGCTGGTGCCTTTCCCATCCTCGGCTTATACTCGGGTCAATCTATTTTCCTAGGTTTTCAGGTCAAAATTAGGTACCTCGGCTTATATTTGGATCGGCTTATACTCAAGTATATACGGTAGCTTCAGTCTCAGCTTTTCATTTCTCGCAGGGACCCAGCAAGATGCCTGTCCATGCCGCACACACCATGTGCTAGACCACAGTGGCAAACTGCTGAAAAGATACAATGTAAGTCGGAAGGGAACTGTATAAAGTCTGTGGAAGTGAACTTGATCTATGAAAGCTAGCATTAAAATACAGTCAAACCTCGCATAAAGAGCGTCTCGCTTAAAGAGTAACTCACTTAAAGAGAAGAATTTTCTCTGAATGTTTGCTTTGCTTAACAAATAAAACCAACCCAAAACTTGCCTAGCAAATAAATCGGCATTCGCAATCCCCCCCACCAGAAGTCACAATTGGTCACTTACAATGGTGTTTCACTTAAAGAGCAAACTCGCTTAAAGAGCAGTCCTGTGGAACGCATTATGCTCTTTAAGCGAGGTACAACTGTACTGTATAGCAATTACGCTTTAAGGTGTCACCACAACATTTTTGTCTTTTTGATTGTTTCTTGTTGGGATAAGAACAGACTTGACTTTTGCTTTGGAATATGGGTGGTTCATTCTGTTCCAGTGCTGCCATCCAGGGATACAGAAAAGTTCTCTTTCCATCACATAGTCCCATAATGGCAAACCTTGGCAATGGCGTACATAGAGTTAACCCATTTGTGTGGATTCACAGAGACTTGGGCTTCTGGGAATTGAAGTCCAAGAACACCTGTAGTGTGAAGTTTTGCCATGACTTCTCTCTCCCTCTTAAAGTTTATGGCAAAGCTGAGAAATGTATGGTTCTGCAGAGACTGAGGGCTGACATAAACTGTAGTATAAACTTGCTATAAAAAGGACTGTGGTGGCTTACTGGTTAAGGCACTGAACTGGACTGAAAGGTCGGCAGGTCAGCAGTTTGAGACCGAATAGTGAACGACCGAGTGAGCTCCTGTCTCTGTCCCAGCTTCTGCCAAACTAGCAGTTCGAAAATAAGAAATTGCAAATAGATAAATAGGCACCACTCCGATGGGAAAGGTAACAGTGATCTGTGCACTCTGGTGTCAAATCATGCCTGCCACATGACCACAGAAATATCTGCAGGCGCAGGCAGTGCTGGCTCTTTGACTATAAACGGAGATGAATACCATACCCTAGAGTCCGATACGACTGGGTTTCAAGCAAGGGCAACCTTCAGTAAAGGTAAAGGTCGCCCTTGCTCAACAGCCACTTGTATCTGACTCTAGGGTGCAGTGCTCATCTCTGTTTATAGCCAAAGAGCCAGTGCTGTCTGTGTCTGCAGATGTTTCCATGGACACGTGGCAGGCACGCCGCAACACCAAAGTGCACGGAACGCTGTTTACCTTCCCACTGAAGTGGTCCCTATTTATCTACTTACAATTTTTTATTTTTGAACTGCTAGATTGGCAGGAGAAGTGTATCTATGAAATGAGTTGCAGGATACCACCACCACCACAATGTAGTACAAGAGACACACACACACACAAATCCCCCCCCCCCCAAAAAAAAAAAAAAACTTCTATCTACTTCCAGTTTTGTCTTTTGCAGCATTTGGTCTGTGCATATCCTTGAAGGGTCTCAGGGAGAGCAATGCTCTGGTTAAACTGCTGTACTGCAGCCAAAACATGAGTTCGATCCTGACCAGGCCTCAAGGTTGACTAAGTCTTCCATCCTTTCGAGGTCGGTAAAACGAGTTTGCAGTATGTTGGGGGCAAAATGGTAATTACTCTGTGACCCACCCAGAGACTCCACTAAGTGCTACAGGGCGGTATATAGGTGTAATTGTTTTGCTTTTGCTTTAACCACATGGGCAAATGTTACCCACCCAAACTAATAGGCTATATATTCTCAATCCCTCCTTCCTGCTTTGATGTTGAGTATTGCTGACATATACCTTTCGTTTAGCCAACCAGCTCTTTTTTTCCCATCTCCAGAGTTCCTCTTTCAAACTGTTCCTACCCAAAAGCAATGTAGTCCTCAACTGGTCAGTGGGTGATGAAGTTTTGAGAATACCCATCTCACGGTCTTTTTTTGTCAATTGATTTGATGCCAATAACAACCTCTCTCTCCTCTTCTAGAACACAGAGTACTCACAGCAGTGGTAACAGCGGATACATTGACAGCAGCAAGAAGAGATTCTTCTCTGTAATTTCGAACTGGACAAAATGTTGTCGTCGTCTGTCAAGCACTCAAACAGATTGAACGATGACATGATCATGCCTCTGTGGATGTGAAACCCTCCCTGCCCCGCAATAAAAGTTCTCCAAAACTGCAGAGAGAAAGGATATTTTTTGTGTGTGTGAAAGTGGTCACAATGAAACTAGTATGGCTTTCTCGTCTTCCTCTTCTTTTTCTTCAGCTGCCATATCCATTCAGGATGTCGGCTATTATCATGGTGACAGTCTTCCTGTTCTAAACTCCTTGGAACAGCTTCACAGGTACGGTAAGCAACTTGCCTTTCTTCCTCGCACATACCACACCAGTCTCTCAGATGCTTCAGCCAGGAATTCCATCTACGTCGAGGGCCTCTCTTCCTAGGGATCTTTCCTCGCAGAGCGAGTTGGAGGAGTCTCTATAGCCATCTGTAGATCCACATTTCAAAAGCTTCAATCTCCCTCTTCGGATCCTAGAAACGTTGAGCTTTATACAGCTGTTATATAATTTTTCAGTGGGAAAATGCAATATTTTACATCTGTCTAAGGTCAATAAACTGAGTACCCCACCATGTCGGGGGCAAAATGCTAATTATTTGTGAACAACACAGAGAGAGCTTCAAGCTCAATAGGATAATATAGATTTGCTATTGTTAATATTTCCAGATGGGAACAGATAGGCATCATGATGATATATCGCTAGTAAATTACTTAATCTAAACAAATACCTTTGAATAGGAAGGGTATCAGCAGTAAAATATGGCTACTCCTCCACCCACCCTGCTCTCTTTCAGATGGAATGGGTTAAGGAAAGGATTGAACAGTCATCTGGTGTAGATAGGGTTGCCATACGTCCCAGAAAACTGGGATTGTCCTGGATTCAAGGTCAGAAAAATTGACCTGGCCAGTTCAATAAAAATCATATTAAAGTCCCAGATTTTAAATACCTACTGATTGTGTATTATTACACACCATTAAAATAAATTAGAACGCTCGCCATCAAACGAGCGATTTCTAGCCACATTGGAGTTTTGAGTATACCTGGAGACAAAACTTAACATCCTCGCCTCACACCACCGTTTGAGAAGTGTGACCAGTGTGTTTCTTGGAACTGAGAACATTAAGAGTTGACTGCGATGCGACTGCTCAGAAGTACAACAGGTCATCTTACAGTAAGAATTAACTGTTGTAACTAACTTAATTTATGTATTGATGTATTTAATGAGTGTTTTATAATTGTCATTATGTTTGTTTTAAAAAAGGCTATTTTGTAGATAACCTGCCCAATGTTGTCAAGTATACTTCTGTCCCGGTTTTGTGGGAGATAATTATGGCAACCCTAGGTGTACAGTAATACCTTGGATAACGTTTACCTCGGATAACGCTAAAATCGCATAACGTTAAGTAATCTGGGGAGGAGAATTGGATCGAATAACATTAAGGTCCTATGGGATGTATCGGATAACAACCGCTAAAGCTTGTGCGGTTACAATGTATCTCTATGGAGCTTTAACGTTATCCGATCCATCCCATAGGATTTTAACATGCATCGGATAACACTGAAAATTGGATAACACCAAGACTTGTGGAACCAAGTCTTAGCGTTATCCGAGGTATTACTGTAGTTGCTTTTGATTGAAAACACGTGTCTTTAGTGGTGGGATTCAAAACATTTTTACTACCTACTCTGTGGGTGTGGTATGGTGGGCATGGCCAGGGGGAAAGCCCTGTGTTGCACCCGAATTAAGACAACTTTATTTCAAAACAAAAAAAGCGCCTATAAATCCCTGGAAGATTTCTCTATAATGTGCATTCACAATTAAGTCTAATTAGAAGGACCTTCACAAAAGTAACATCATGTTCCCTCTTTGCAAGGCCTTCCTATTTTATTGTGTCGGGTGAATCAAGATCCGGGGATTAAAGAATTCTCTTAATTCACTCAGTGTCAGTTTCTGTTCCTAGACTGAGAATAGGGAAGAGGCTTAATTACCCATCGTCTATTTTCTTTTTCTATTTTCATAAAGAAGTAATGTCATTTTAAAAAAATATCGGTAACTATCAGCATCCTTATTTTACCAAAGGGCGGGGAGTAACCACCTTCTGCTGCAGGAAGATAGATTTCATGCTAGAATAACCAAGAGGATATTCATCATTACTATCCCAAACTTCATCAAAAGCAATCAATCAAAAGCAATCAATCAAAACATTCAAAAGCTACAAACAGGAGAGTCTGCATTAGAGGCGAGCGGTCCTTGAAAAGGCCTTTACAGTACAGTTGTACCTCACTTAAAGAGCATAATGTGTTCCACAGGATTGCTCTTTAAGCGAGTTTGCTCTTTAAGCGAAACACCATTGCAAGTGACCAATTGGGTGGGGGATTGCGAACCCCGATTTATTTGTTAAGTGAGTTTTTGGTTGGTTTTGTTACGCAAAGCGAAGATTCAGAGAAAATTCTGCTCTTTAGGCGAGTTACTCTTTATGCGAGGTTTGACTGTACAGTATAGCTCTTTGCCACCCTCCCTGGATAGTGCTGCAATTTTAGCTCTTTTTCAGCCATATCTGAATCCAAATATTGGCGATCCTCATGGCGATCAGCCATGAAGACTGTCCCGAGAATATAAACCAGTGGCCTTTCATCTGCTTTACACATTGCAGCATGACACCCATATCACTGATCCAGTTCCGCGAATCACTTTCTGGTCCTGAGCCCTTTTGGCACGCAAAGTCCTCAATCAGCCCCAGGCCATTATTGATGAAGCTGCTGCCTTCCATCAAGATGGATTCAAGTGGGATTTAATCCACTTGGGGACCATCAACCTTCCCTGTGGACTTTGACACCCAAAGCCATTAGTCTGCTGGGTTGTCAGCTTAGTTAACTGCCGCCTGACTATCACCACTGAGTCACTGGCAGTATGGTCTACTCCAGTGGTCAGCAAACTTGGCTCTCCAGCTGTTCTTGGACTTCAGTTCCCAGAAGCCTTGATCAGCAGGAGTGCTGACTTGGGCTTCTGGGAATTGAAGTCCAAGAACACCTGGAGAGCCAGGTTTGCAGACCCCTGGTCTACTCTATTTACCACAGCAGGATAACCTGGTCAGACAGGATTTCAGTTCTACGGCAATAAATAAAATTGCAACAAATCAGATCAGAGAAAGTAACGAAGAGTCAAAATTGCTCAGGAAACTAGAGATTGCAGTGATCTGAAAACATTATTGATTCTTTGTAAGAGACTGACTGAAGAAAGAATGGTAATTTTAGAGAGAAAGGCCTGCTTGGAAGAAAGCTAAGGAAAACCTAGTGACCAGAGGGTTTTCCTTCCTTGTTTACATTTTAATTCTCCCTGCAATAATTCCCATTTACCACCAGGCAGTGCTAAACACATGCTCCCCAGCGTAACAGACCCCAAACTCTTCTCTTTCCCAGTGCATAAGCTAATATGTCCCACGCAAGTAAACAATGCACAAGAATTTTTATTTTGGAGGATTTACCCTGAAAAGAATGGAGAACCACACACATTACATTTGTCTCCTCATGAGAGAGGAGGTTCTTAAAAGCAGTTTTCCAAAGTGCCGGTATCTCTGGCATCTCAAGCTTTTTCAGTGCCGCGAGCAATTCCCTTAATCACATTTTGCAAGAAAAGCTGATCCAGTGACCAACGAGGATGTTGGTGGGTGGAAGATCGGAGTAGAACACAAACACGGCTTACTGTGAAGTCATGATTACCTTGATCAGGTCATCACGGTGCGAAGTCCAATGGTTCCTCCTTGACGTGTGTGTGTGCGTGTTTATGTGAGAAATTTATTCTCATCAAGGGAAAAAGCTTAACAAAGTCAGTCCTAGTCCTCCAAATAAATCCACACTAACAAGGTCCGGTCCCTTAGACTCTAGCAACAGGTGTCCATATCCCTAAGTACATGTAAGCCCAATCACAGACTCTGCAGTTCCCTTGTGGTTTCTTTGTATTGTTCCTTTCACAGTGGAATACATTTATGCTGCTCTCTCTTGACACAACTGTCACCAAAAGCATTGGCCTAACACACCTCCCTGTGACAAAGCTGTCAATACTGTGTGTCAAAGCTGCAAGTCCTCCTATACTCCTGGCTCCTCACGGTCACCCAATACAGGAGGAAAGGGAGGAAATTATACCGCAGCCATTTCACAGATGAGAAGAGAACAAGATGGAGGACAGCAACTGGAGCTCTTCCTGGAGTTCACTGTGCAGCCAAGGAGAATCAAGACGAGCTGGGGATGATGGTGTTACCTCTGCAGTCCACATACTGGTAGATTTCAAATGACAGCTGCTCCGAGTGAGACAGATAGGAACAAGTCAGAGTACCTCTGGAGGAGCAAAAGAAAAGAAAATGTTAGAAAGAGAGAATACATGCAGCTATGACTCCCTTACCTGTCTGGCCAGGTTATCCTGCTGTGGTAGCAGAGTAGACCCTACTGCTAGCGACTCAATGCTGGCGGCTAACTAACTTTGACAACCTTGAGGACTTGGGTGGTGAAGTCCACAGAGAAGAGTGATGGTCCCCAAGAGGATTAAATCCCACTTGAATCTGTCTTGATGAAGGGCAGAAGCTTCATCAATACTGGCCTGGGGCTGAGGAAGACTTTGCGTGCCAAAAGGGCTCAGGATCAGAAAGTGACTCACAGAACTGGATCAGTAGTACGGGCATCATGCTGCGATGCAGAAAGCAGATGAAAGGGCACTGCATTATATTCTCAGGACAGTCTTAGTGGCTGATTGCCAATACAGTAATACCCCGGATAACGCTTGTACCGAATAGCGCTAAAACCGCATAACGTTGCAAGATATTCGGAAAAATCTTGATCAGATAAAGCAATTTTTAGCGTTATCCAGTACAAGCGTGTGCGTGGGGGGAGTTGGATTGGGTAGAATATCTACCCAATCCAACCCCCTCCCCATCGCCCACCTGCCTTTCCCCCTGACGCTACTGCAGTGTTCCCTCTGCTTACCTTCCTTCTCCTTCTCCGACTTCCAGCTGATTGCAAAAGGCTTGGTTTTTTTAAACTGCAGGGAAGGTGGGGAAAGAGAAAGGAGTTTCTTTCCACGCAGTTCTTGTTTTACTTCCTGATTTGAAAAAAAAAATACAGAGATGTGATTGGTTCTCTAGATCAACTGAGCTAGAGAGCCAATCAAACAGGAAAGGGGGAAAATACAGAGATGTGATTGGTTCTCTAGATCAGTTGATCTAGAGAACCAATCACATCTCTATTTTTTCAAATAAGGAAGTAAAGCAAGAAGTGTGGAAATAAACTCCTTTCTCTTTCCTCCCTTCCCTGCAGTTTAAAAAAACCAAGCCTTTTGCAATCAGCTGGGAGTCGGAGAAGGAAGGTAAGCAGAGGGAACCCTGCAGTAGCGTCGGAACTGCACTTTCCCCGACCCTACTGCAGTCGCATGGCGGTGGCTTTTAAAGGTAGGGAGGTCTCTTTCTTTCCCTGCCTGCCTTTAAAGCGGTTTGTCCCTGAAGTCAGGGCTTTATTTTTAGCCTTGTTCGATGCATGTATCGGACAACGCTAAAAACTGGATAACGTCATGACTTGTAGAACCAAGTCATAATGTTATCCGGGTATTACTGTATTTGGATTCAGATACAGCAGAACAAAAATTATCTCCCTTCTTAACTGTAGCCCTCATTTCTTTCCCAGATTTGATTCTCACTCTGATGCAGTCAACCACATACCCACCAAGTCCTGCTTCTTTTCCCAATCTGCAAGGCTTAACTAAAACCCAGGGTTCAACTACAGGACTTGCTTTTAATAACTGAAATCCAGTAGTAAGCCACAACAAGAGAAGGCTCACAAATCAGTTCGGATGTAGTAAGTTACCACCTATGTAGGTTCCCTTGATTCAATTGATGTACTGGAGTACACAGAAAGAGCCCCCTCAAAGATTGTGGTATTTTTGAACCATATTCGAGTATACTCCAGGCAGCAACTTTGTGCCGGCTAATCTTTCTCACATTAGGTCAGGTGAAAGGAACTACAAAATGAACTTGCCAAAAGGTGGCTTCATTTTGGAAGTTTCACGTATGGCCTAGACACAGAAGAAGAAATGGATCTATTCTAGCTACTTTTTACTATTAGATGTCAGCCACTGTCAAAGCTCATCTATAAAATGAAGAACTTTCTGAGCATGTGTAGATTGGGAGGCTTAACTCTGAAATCTATGAAGTTTCTTTTCTTGACAATGACTACACTTGCCAACATAGGGCACAGGAAAATTATTGGGGGGGGGGACTACCTACTCATACAATGGGACTGCAGTGGCTCAAGTGGTTAAGACACTGACTGGAAGGTGGGAAGTCAGCAGGTCGATACCTGAGTACTACACAACAGAATGAGCTTTCATCTCTCTCCCAACTCCTGCCAACCTAGCAGTTGGAAAGCAAGAAATTGCAAGTACAGTAATACCCTGGATAACGTTATGACTTGGTTCCACAAGTCATGACGTTATCCGATTTTTAGCGTTGTCCGATGCATGCATTGAACAACGCTAAAAAAAAAAGCCCTGACTTCAGGGACAAACTGAGCAGGCAGTGGGGTGCGTTTAAAGCCACCCCCACTGCTGTGACTGCACACCCACCCCACTGGCTGCTCGGGAGAATCCAGCCCAGCCCTGGCCGTTTATCTTCAAGCCACCAGCAAGCTTCTCTTGCTGAGCTGCATGCTCCGACGATCGCTGGAGGCTTGTTTTTTTTCTGTTCCCTTCCCTCCCTGTATTTAAACTAAAGGGAAGGGGGAAAGAGAGAAATGTGATTGGTTCTCTAGAGAACCAATCACCTCTCTCTCTTTCCTCCTCCCTGTATTGTCAATTCAGGAAGTGAAAGAGAAAAACAAGCCTCCAGCGATCGTCGGAGCATGCAGCTCAGCAAGAGAAGCTTGCTGGTGGCTTAAAGGTAAACGGCTAGGGCTGGGCTGGATTCTCCCGAGCAGGCAGTGGGGTGGGTGTGGGGAGTCCCCAAACTGCTGGGGGTGGGAGGGGGGAAGGAGGGAAGTGGCAGGGAGAGGAGCTTTGGCCTCCTTTACTTCTTTAATACGATGGATCGGATAATGCTAAAATGAACGTTCTCCGGTGCAAATCTTCCCCCAAAATTTGTCGTCGTTATGCGGTTTTCGCGTTATCCGGTGCAATCGTTATCCGGGGTATTACTGTAGATAAAAAGGGAACACTTCGATGGGAAGGTAAACAGTGTTTTGTGTACTCCAGTGTCTAGGCATCTAGAAACATCTGCAGACGCAGACAGCACTGGCCCGTTGGCTATAAACAGAGATGAGCACTGAACCCTAGAGTCGGATACGACTGGTTTTCGAACAAAGATGACCTTTACCTTTACTACTCATACAATTCCCCACAGAATTTCCAAATTGGTTTCAATCAACCAACCAACCAATCAATCATGCACACGCACACTTTATTACATTCTATAACCAGCACAGTAAAACGAGAAGTAATTTTTTTAAAAATTAAATGCTTAAATAATAAGTTAAAACTTATTACCATATTTAAAAAACATATCAATTCAAAGTTACAAGAAATAGAATAAAATCAGTTTTTAAAATTAGTGCTACACTGGTTTTTCACAGCTGCAGTGTAAAAAAAAAAGGAAGGTAACTTTTGCCAGTTCTGTCTGTAATTTAAATAAGTTTCCAGGCAGGAGTGAAACCCACTGTATAGTTTGCAAACTAGCACTATTTCTGGGTCCCTGGTCACACTTGAATTAGACAGAAGAGCAGAAGGACATTTTAGGTTCCTGACTGCAAGAGGCTGTTCAAAGATTTCTGGACAGGCAGGAAAAATATATTTTTTTTTGCACTCAAAGGTGAACTGTCAGGCTCTCCCGATTGGGGTGGGGTAACAAATGCAATAATAATAATAATAATAATAATAATAATAATAATAATAATAATAATAATAATAATAATAATAATAATAATAATAATAATAAATATGAAAAGTCAAGTGAGGGCTGCCAAAATGAGACGTGACCTTCACAGGCAAACAAATCTATCCTTTGCAACAGACAGGGGTAGCAGGAAGAAATAGGAATTGAATTGTTTTAGGAGAAGCAGAACAAACAGAACAGCTTTTGCTAGTAGAAGTGCACTTACTGTAGGTGTAGAAGAACATTGTGGACTTTTATACTGGACCAGGTGCAAATTTTGCTGTGGGGGGAAAAAGCCCACAAAGAAAGCAGTTAGAGAGGAAGCTTTCAGTCTGCACATGCAAAAACATAGTTTAGGTATGTTGTAATCCATTCTCAGTGCCATGGTGGCTTAGTGGTTAAGACTCTGAGCTTGAAGACCGGAAGGATCCTGCTCCTGCCAACCTAACAGTTTGAAAGCAAAAAAATAAAAATAAAAATTTGCATGTAGATAAATAGGTACTGCTTTTGCAGGAAAGGTAACAGCGTTCTCTGCTCTCCCACGTCGTTATGCCTGCCACATGACATGGAAATGTCTGCAGATGCAGACTGCGCTGGCTCTTTGGTTGTAAACTGAGATGAACACCACACCCTGGAGTTAAGCTTTTGAACAAGGGAGACCAATACCTTCACTAATCCATTCTCAACACACTGAATTACCTTGAAATGGGTTCCCTTTGCCTTTTGTGAATGGAGCACACGATATAAGCCCCAAACTAGGAATTACAAGCAGGGAGGGTCAACAGGTTGAGCACGTGCGTTACACAGCTTGCTTTTCTGGAGCACAGTTCCTGCTCCGTCCTCAGCATTCTCAGTACCTTGGCAACCCTAAGAAGCTTTTCCAGGTTCTGGTTTTTTCAATGTAGAAGTTCAAACCATCTCTCTGAAGCATCTTAGTCTAGGTAAAGGTTGCCCTTACTCGAAAGCCAGTTGTATCCAACTGTAGGGTTCAGTGCTCATCTCTGTTTATAGCCAAAGAGCCAGCGCTGTCTGCATCTGCAGACATTTCCATGGACATGTGGCAGGCATGCCTCAGCACCGGAATGCATAGAACACTGTTTACCTTCCCACCGAAGCGGTCCCTATTTATCTACGTGCAATTTCTTGGCTTTTGAACTGCTAGGTTGGCAGGAGCTGGGATAGAGATGGGCGCTCACGCCGTCATGCAGTACCTGGGAATCAAACTCTGACCTTCCAGTCAGAGTTCAGTGTCTTAACCACTTGAGCCACCGCAGTCTCAGTCTATAAGGATTTTATCGAGGAGGACTAGAGGGACATCTCTAAAATAGAGGGCAGCTGTTGTCAGTCAGTACAAGACAGCCAAGTATTTCAGCCTCAGGCAAAGGTGGGTGAGAATTATTGTAAACTAATCCATTTGAAATCTGTTCTTATTAGAACTGAGATCATAATGTATAAATTTAACTTTTTTTGGCGGTGGGGCATTACTAGAATCCCTTAGTCCAGGGGTTCCCAACCTAAGGCCTGTGGGCCAAAAGCGGCCCACGGTGCCATTTCATGTGGCCCCTCCACCCCTCCAAGGACATTTGAGAAACAAATTCGCCGCCCCTTTGAAGCTGTTGGAACAAAATGGCCGCTCCAATCGTGCAAACGGGGCAAAATGGCTATCCGGCCCTCAAAGCTGACCGAGAGAGAGCATGACCTGGCCCCCGGCTTGATAAGGTTGGGAACCCCTGATGTAAATCAACCTACCAGTTGGTTAAAAGTTACGCATGGTAATTAAAAAGAAATAAAGCTCCAGGCATTGCCGTAGCATTGCTTTAGAAAGGATCAGCACCTTCCAGATAAGCAGACAGCTCACTGTGTCATACTTACTAAGTGTTGTCATCCTTGATTCTGCTGGAGACACTGTAAAGAATCTATAGATAAATACGAGAGAGAGTTAATGTGTAGCTTGTTCAACTGCAGGTTCTGCGATGCAGGCACGCTTGTGTATTCTCATGTGTCCTCACCTGAGAACCTTGTTTGGGTCTAATGTCCAACTGGGTCGTCATAGTGGTTTTCCCAATCACCAGCGTCTTGTGCAAGACCTCGACAGCAAGCTGAGACACGTGAACCGAGTAAAAGTTGTTGTTTGTCACATTCAGCGTATTCTAGAGAGAAAGAAAAGTCTTACGCTGAGAATGACCAGTGGGATAAACTTGTAAGCTGTGAAAAAACACATCGCTCACGTGTGCCTATTCCTTCAGCTGAGTACTTCCTTGTAACCAGCGTCGCTGTTACTCAGAATGCAAGGCACATGCCAAGCACTGACACGTCCCTGTCCCTACCCAACAGTCTGTATATTAGATGGGCTTTTAAATCTACTGAAGCAGGAAGGCCAGTGGCGAGGGAACCAGAACAATCACAGATTAATTGAGTTGATAGGCGCCTACAAGGACATTGAGTCCATCCCTTGCTCAATGCAGGAATCCAAATCGAAGCAGATCTGACAGATGGCCATCTAATTTTCTCTCCAATGCTCCCAGCGTTGGAGCGCTCACCACTTCCCCAGGTAACTGGTTGCACTGATGTAACAGTTAAGGCATTTTCCCTGCTATTCTGCCTATATCTGGCTTCCTGTAACTTGAGTCCATTATTACATGTCCTCTGGGATGACTGAGAACAGATCCTGACCCACCTTTTTATGACTGTATTTTCCTGATCTCCAGGCAAAGGGCCCAAAGCATTCACAATGGTTGCAGAAATGATCTTAGATACGTTGCAAAAAGATCCTAAACAACCAGCATTAATACAGGGGTGCCCAAATTACAGCCCACGGGCTAGATCCAGCCCCCGACACCAATACAACCGGCCCACAAAGCCCTCATTGCTCCCGTATGGGTTTTACTTCCACTTCTGGGAGCGATGAAGGCTTTGCGGGACGGATGAATTGGCATCAGAGGCAGATCCAGCCCCCAGGCCATAGTGACCACCCCCTTGAATCACATGACCGGTCCACAGCCCAAAAAGTTTGGGCACCCTGAACTAATACAACCACACCATCCCCTCGAGCTCAACAATCCCCAGCACTACTGGAGTGCAAGACTCTATACAGAACATGGAATTGACACGGCTCGTGATCTTTAGCAGGCATGCAGCAGCGGAAGACGTTTTAAATGCTCCCAGGTGACACTACCTTATGCAGCATTAGTAACTATACCAGTGTTTCCCAAACTTTGGTTTTTGGACTTCAATTCCCAGAAGCCTAAGTCAATTCCCCAAAGCACTGATCAGCAGATGTACTGACTTGGGTTTCTGGGACTTGAAGTGGACCCCATGTTAGGAACTAAACAAAGGGGGCTTGGAAAAGTTACTTTTGGGAATTAAAAATGCCAGAATGCTTCAGCCAGTACAGGAAACGTAGTCCCCCAAAACAGATGTTCAAAGCTTGATGGTAGTAATAGGTTGAAAAAGTTGCTGAGTGAATTCTCAGATACAGTAAAAACTCACATAAAGAATGTCTCACTCAGAGACTAACTCACATAAACAGCAGAATTTTCTCTGAATGGTCGCCTCGCTTAACAACTAAAACCAACCAAAAACTCACTTAACAATTAAATTGGGGTTCACAATCCCCCCACTGGAAGTCACTTACAATGGTGTTTCACTTAAAGAGCAAACTTGCTTAAAGAGCAATCCCATGGAACGCATTATGCTCTTTAAGCGAGGTATTAACTCTCTTTACGTTGATAGGGTGATGAAATTGACAAGACTAAATAAGGGAGTTTTCTGATCCAACCAACGTCATGGGTAAACAAAGCCTGGTTACATCTGCTTGCCATGCTCCTCTTTGTTCACATGGTTGCAGATATGGCATATTATTGCCCTTATTTGTGGGTGGTATAATGCTGCATTGCCTGTAATGTGCTGTTGCACATGACCTGTGTTGATGTAGAACATTGCTGGTGGTGTTTACATGTGGCATGCTCCAAAGCTGCTATTTCTCATGCTACTTGATCTGCAGTCTACATGCTGATCTGAATTCCTTCTGACGTCTGTACCACATTCAGTGGCGTAGCGTGTGGGGCCTGCCCTGGGCGGCACTTTCCAGGGGGTGACAAAATGTTCCAGCGGTAGGCGGGGCATGTGGTCCAGCCTGGGCAAGTGGTCCAGCCCGCCAGCAGCCCTGAGTCAAGGGAAACCGCCGGCACATCCCTGCGGAAGGCAGAGGGCCCCCCCCCCATCGCTCACCTCCTGGCAGAACTCTAGGCGAGAAAGACCAGACTGGCGAGGGGGGGGGGAATGTCCCAGGGGCACTTCTGGTTGAATGTGACAAAATGGGGGGCTCCTCGTCCACCCCAGCCCTCCCCTCATGCCTTCCTTGTGTGTGCCCTTCCCCTTTTTCGCCCTCTCCCTCCTTTCAGAGGTTGTTGGGGTAACGGGACTGTTTAGCTTAAGTGTTTCTATAGGAGACTGCTGTAGTTTAACTCCTGCCCACCAGTAGCTGTGGGGAACAAGGGAAGGACTCGAGGTCATTGATTCCGAAGACAAGGGGAGCCCTCAGGGATTCGAGCTGAAGGGGGGGGACACACCTTTAGATGCAATCAACCCCCTTGCCAGCCATCTGCACTTGCCGCTCCTGTGTGTCTCAATCATTGGCAACTCTTCTCGCCCGTACTGAGAGCCTAAGTTAAAGTACGCTCCGCAGAGAAGGGAAATTTGTCCCCGGGGGGGGGGGAGGAAAAAAAGAGGGGGTCACCTGTTTCCTCAAGATCCCCCCCATCCCTTCTATCTTTTTCCTCCTTGCTTGGTTTGATGCCTTGACAAGTGGGTCTTTATCTCCACTTCCGCAGAATCCCAACACATTTATCCAGTGGCGGGCAGCCAAACTTTTACTACCACACTGTGGGTGGAGCGAACATCATGGGCGGAGCCAACATCATGACATCATGGGCAGAGCCAACGTCATGATGTCATGGATGAAGCCAATGATGTGGGTGGAGCCAACGTAAAAAAACCATAAAAGTAAGTACACATAAAAATACAAATTAAATAGACCTAAAAATACACATAAAACACATTAAATACAGATTAAAATAAATACACATTAAATAGACATAAAAACTCACAAAAATACAAATTAAATACACATAAAACACATAAAAATAGACATTGAAAATAAGTACACATTAAATACACATTAAATAGACCAAAAACACATAAAATACACATAAAACACATAAAAATACACATTAAAAATAAATGCACATTAAATTACACACCCACACCCCACACCCAAAGGTGAGTCACTTACCCTGGGGAGCAGGCTATAGGGAGCTTCAGGCTAGCAGCTTCTCTTCCTCCTCCCTGCTTGGGAGGACAGCAAGGAGGCCATGCATGCATGCCAAGCGCTGTAAGCGCGCATGTACACCAAGCTCTTGGCGCACATGCGCAGTGGGGGAACTGGCGAAAAGGTAAGCCCCCGAGGTGGTTTCCCCCAAAAGCCGCTACCAGTTCTCCAGGACGCTGGGAAAAGTTACTACCGGTTCTGACGAACTGGTACGAACCTGTTGCTGCCTATCACTGCATCTATCTATCTATCGATCGATCTATTAAGGTGCTATTTGTTAATTTTTCTATTCCGCCTTTCCTGCAGAGACCTTGGGGCAACTTCCTTTCCCCACCATACTCTCCCCACCCCGGTGTTCTAGCAATAAGTCGGGCTAAGTCGCTAAGAGATTGACTGGTCCACGATCAGCCACTGAACTTTCATGGCTGAGGACGGATTGGTTAGCGTTTGTAGCATTCCAAAGTGCTACCCAGTGGCATAGTGGACTCCAGAGTAAGGTTATGAAATCACACGATTTCGCAGTTTTAAAAGTAAGGTGTTGTGTGCCTATCACATTTTTGAGCTTCCGAACAAACTAACAAAGACAATAAAAACAGAAATAATATGCTGAAAATAAAAATGGCTAACCTTGCAGGGCCGTTGCAAACATTTTTAACAGTGAACAAAACCCTTAGATGAGACGATTGTATAAATAATTTCCTAGACAATCATGTTTAATTTTCCTCACCCACCAAAAGAGGCTGCATTAATTCAGTATATTTTCTTTTAAAAACAAACAAACAAGGAAATTGTTGGATTCAAAATTCCTTGTTTATAAAAAGGTATTAAGCGCCTAATTGAGAGAATGTTTGCATGCATGTCAGAAAATACAGGCTAAGTTCACACAACTTTAGTTCTGTTGTATGTCTAATAAATGTAAACATATTCTACACTCCACTGTGTTGTGTGCTTTCTTGTAACTTTGTGTTTCATGCATCTACCCTCTTCCTTTGATATTTCAGCTTCAGCTCTTTCACTGAAAACCTGAGAACACTGAAGCTGGTGTTGAAATTATGTTAAGCATCAGTCTGAATTTGGGTGAATTAAATGGCAATTTCTGTGCTTTTTGATAACAAACAGAATTCTAGGCACTGACTCTCATCATTGTGACTATATTGTTGCTGTTATGGGCCCTTTTTGTAGGATATGTATTGTGTAATTTTTGTGCATACTGTATTATTACATATTGGATATTGTATCATTATTGTTGTCAAGTGCCTTTTTTTTTCTTTTTCAGATGTGTACTGTGTAATTGTTGTACAGTAATACCCCGGATAACGATTGCACCGGATAACGCTAAAACCGCATAAAGACGACAAATTTGGGGGGAAGATTTGCACCGGATAACGTTCATTTTAGCGTTATCCGATCCATCGTCATAAAGAAGTAAAGGAGGCCAAAGGTCCTCTCCCTGCCACTTCCCTCTCCCCCCCCCAGCAGTTTGGGGACTCCCCACACCCACCCCACTGCCTGCTCGGCCATGAGAGAATCCAGCCTCGCCCTGCTTACCTTGCTGCACGCTCTGACAGCCAGCTGGAGGCTTATTTTTCTCTTTCACTTCCTGTATTGAAACGACAGGGAAGGGGGAAATAGACAGATGTGACTGGTTCTCTAGAGAACCAATCACATCTCTCTATTTCCCCCTTCCCTGTCTACAGGAAGTGAAAGAGAAAAACAGAAGCCTCCAGCTGGCTGTCGGAGCATGCAGCAAGGTAAGCAGGGCGAGGCTGGATTCTCTTGTGGCCGAGCTGCGTGTGGGGGGTGGCTTTAAAGGCAGGGAGGTCTCTTTTCTTCCCCTGCCTGCCTTTAAAGTGGTTTGTCCCTAAAGTCAGGGCTTTTTTTCTTAGCGTTGTTCGATGCATGCATCGGACAACGCTAAAAATCGGATAACGTCATGACTTGTGGAACCAAGTCATAACGTTATCCAGGGTATTACTGTATATAGTGTATTGCTATATATTCTGTAAGCCGCCGAGAGTCGCTTTCGCGAATGAGGCAGCATAGAAATGTAAAAATTAAATTAAAATTAAATCATTTTCCAGAGTTTTTAGGAATTTTAATGGTCTCTATAGTTTAAACGTTGGGGATTTTATGTACGTCGCCCAGTCGCACATCAATTGGGACGGCTATACAAATTGGATAAACAAACAAACCAGGACAGGCTAATGCAGGGGAAAGGGACTACACAATATTTTGAAGACTGGAGTTCAATCGATGGTATATCAGTAGCATCTGGAGCCCTGCATGATGGATATACACATAGTCACTTCCCCACTCAACCTTGGGTTCTCACACCATGCGGCATGCAATCAAAAGGACGAAACGAGACAGTCACACTGAGAATAGGGGTTGGACAAAAAGCAGTCCAAATTCTTCTGGCCTTGTTTATCCATAAGCCACCTGCTCCTCTGTTCCCCAAACCTTATCCTTGGGCCATAATCTGATTTAAATGCCAGTATTCATCCTCAGAGTTATGTACTGTAATTACAAAATGCCTCTGAGTATATGTACAGATCTTTCTCCTGAAACAACAGACCAACTTACATAGCAAGGTGGTAGAAATATGAATCAGAAGAATGGCCAGAGAAGCCAAATACATTTCAAGATCTTTTCTCTCAGAATGGGTTTTCCTCACAATTTCTAAAAATGCCAATTTTAAACACCCAAGTAATGCCTTAAAAATATGAAGAGCACATTTCATTTCCATGTTCATTTTAGTAGCCTAACCTTGGTTCCTCTTTCCTATGGCGATATATACTAGACCAGTGATGGCAAACCTTTTAGAGACCGAGTGCCCAAACTGCAGTCCCAAACCCACTATGTGCTGGGGGGAGGGAGGAAGTGCTCCCATTGGGCTGCTGAGCAGAGTGAACTTTGTGCTGGGGGAAGCGCTCCCTTTAGGACGTTGGGCAGAGGAGTGGGACAAACTTTGTACTGGGGGAGGAAAGAAGTGCTCCCATTGGGCTGCGGGGCAGAAGGGCGGGGCGAACTCTGTGCTGGGGTGACGGTGAGAATGCCCACAGAGAAGGCTCTGAGTGACACCCCACAAACACACACACTATACTAAACTGGTACCTATTTTGACTTCTATGATAATTATTTATTTATTTATTTATTTATTTATTTATTTATTTATTTATTTATTTGTCAAATTTATTCATCACCCTTCTCACAAAGTGGCCCAGGGTGATTCACAATAAAAGCATCAACATCAATTAAAAAATCTAAAAAGTCATTAATCAAAAGTTTAAAACTAGCTAAAACCAATTAAAAAATCTAAAGATTAAAAATTTATTTATTAAATCACAATTAAGGAGAGGGCGCTCAAATAAGCCAACGGGTTGAGGACGTTATACCGTCCGTCCCCCAAACCCATCCTGCCAGCCAGGTTTTCAATCCTTTCCTAAAGGACAGCAACTCTGTCTGCATACGTAATTCAAGTGGTAGGAGGTTCCATAGAGCTGGAGCAATCATAGAGAAGGCCCTCCTTCTAGTACCAGAGAGGTGCGCCTCTCTGGCTGATGGTACCACAAGAGAGCCTCTCCGGTCTGCTCTGGTGGGATGGGCAGATGTCCTTGGGGTGATGCAGTCTCTTAAGTATCCTGGTCCACTACCATGTAGGGCTTTAAAGGTGATAACCAGCACCTTGAATTGTACCCGGAGGCAAACTGGGAACCAATGCAGCTCTCTGAGCAGTGGTGAGGCACGAGCATAACACCCACACGCCATCACCACCCGAGCAGCTGCGTTCTGGACAGCTGCAACCTCTGTATGGTCACCAAGGGCAACCCCATGTAGAGCGCATTACAGTAGTCAAGTCTGGAGGTGACCAGAGCACATGTGATCATGATCAAAGAGTCCCTTTTCCTTTGTATTTAATGGCCTGACATTGTACTAACTGCATGTTCTGCAATGCACATTTGTACAGTAAAACATCGGATAACGATTGGATCGGATAACGCTAAAATCGCATAACGTTAAGTAATCTGGGGAGGAGAATTGGATCAAATAATGTTGAGGTCCTATGGGATGGATCGGATAACAACCGCTAAAGCCTATGCGGTTACAATGTATCTCTATGGAGCTTTAATGTTATCCGATCCATCCCATAGGATTTTAACATGGATCGGATAACACTAAAAATCGGATAACATCAAAACTTGTGGAACCAAGTTTCAGCATTATCCGAAGTTTTACTGTATTTGAGTCGTAATAACCCCATTCTTTAAAATATGTCGGGGGGAAAGAGACGGATGACACACACATGATCTAACCTTTCTTCATCTCTCTCTCTCTGTTGCCCACCCCGCACCCACCCACTAGGGACACTCACAGTCAGATTGAGGATGATGCTGTCAGTGGAATTGTCAAAGGAGATAGTGGAGGCGTTGAGTCCAGAGGGGTGCACCGTGATGGAGCGTGGGAAGAGGAAGTACATCATGAGACATGTCATCAGCAGGCAAATAGCCACGGTGAGAAAGACATACAGTTTCCTGAAAAAGGAGAGGGCAAGCAGATCAATGGGGCAGAACCCAGGTTCCCCCTTCCCTCGCCCACAGGGCATCTGCTCCCAATGATTGGGCATAACTGTACGAATGAGGTGGCAGGAAGGAGAGAAGGGAAATACCCTTGAGAGCAACTTACGTCCGCCTGGGCTTCAGCCGCTGGTCTCCATATGGAATAAGGGCCACCAGCTGCTGTTCTTGTTCTGGGAGAGGGAGGGAGGAAAGAAAGTCAAAGGAGGGTCCAGAAAACCACACACCTTCCACCACCTCCAAATTAGTTCAATGCTGGGAGAAAATGGAACATCAAGTTAATAATAGTCTATCTATGTGCAGAAAGTTGTGTCTCGTTCTGAAGAGCTTTGAAAGTCCCTCTTGTGGACTATTGATCTCAGACTCCCCAATCTGCATGAACATTAGGGGTTCTGTAAGTTGCATTATAGCATTTACATTCTGATAGCTGGGTGAATAGTTCAGTGGTTTAGGTGTCCGGCTGAGGTTGGTAGTTCGCTTCCCCACTGGCCCTTCTGGGAAAAGCCAGCCTGTGCACGCATGGGCAAGTTGCACAATCCTAGGGGGGCCCCAGAAAAAAGGAATGGTGAACCACTTCTCTATACTCTTTACTTAGGTAAAGGTCACCCTTGCTCAAAAGCCTGTGGTACCCGACTCTAGGGTGCAGTGCTCATCTCCACTTACAGCCAAAGAGCCAGCACTGTCTGCGTCTGCAGACATTTCCGTGGACATGTGGCCGGCATGACTAGACAACAGAGTGCACAGAACGCTGTTTACCTTCCTGCCGAAGTGGTACCTATTTATCTACTTGCAATTTCTTGCTTTCAAACTGCTAGGCTGGGAGGAGACAATGAACTGACGTTCAGTCCTTCCAGTCTTCAAGCTTAAGCGGTCGCTGTAATTCAGAATTGATTTTGGTGGCACACCATTATGGCTGGAAGGATAGCTCAGTGGTTTAAATATCTGAGTACAGAGCCAGGGGTTGCGAATTCCATTCCTCACCGGACTTCCAGAGAAATCCCACCTCTTTGGGGAGGAGCGCCCCAGTCCCATAGAGCAAGAAGGGAATGGCAAACCACTTCTGTGTATTCCGTATCTAGAAAATCCTGGAAAGGGTCACTGGGAGTCAGAATTGACTTGACAAGACAATTATATTACACTGGTCAACACAATTTTTCTGGCATGAGGTACTCTAATGATTCTAAGGTAATTTTGAGGTGCTGATTCCAAATCTGGCATCCGTTTTTTTTAGCACATCAGGTTTTTGAGATCTCAAATATTGCAATATAAGTATGAACAGCAAATTTATCATCATACACAGCTATACAAAAATTTTTTTTTCCTGGCATGAGCTTTTGCAGTTGTTTTATACTAATTTCAGGCTGCTGATTACAAATATGATCTCAGATTTGCTCTATAAAGTATTGCACATTGGATGTTATTTTATTAGGTCCGTATGTCTGTTTAGCTCGACGAATATGATGATAAATTTGCTGTTCGTAGGTATATTGCAATATTTGAGATCTCAAAAACCTGATGTGCTAGAAAAAAACGGATGCCAGATTCGGAATCAGCACCTCAAAATTACCTTAGAATTGTTCATGCCAGAAAAATTGTGTTGACCAGTCACTAATTTTATCACTATAATTCTATAACTGACTGGCACCAACATGCAGTCAGGAATGACAATTGGATTGGCCAGTAGCATAAAAATGTGAAGTGACAGAGCAAATCTGAGATCATATTTGTAATCAGCAGCCTGAAGTTAGTATAAAACAACTGCAAAAGCTCATGCCAGGGGGGATTTTTTTTTGTATAGCTGTGTTATTATTATCACCATATACATCCTGATGCTTTAAAGCAAGGGTCCCCAACCACCAGGCTGCAGACCGGTACCTGGCCATGGGCTGTCCCAAACTGGGTTACTGGGATTGGTGGTGCTGGGAGCCCCAATGGCAGCCTTCTGCCTTCAACGTACTCCGCTGGGTCTCCCCAGGGAATGGAGCAAGAGCATAGGCTTCAGACATAGGAGATAGGCAGGTGGCTGGACCTCTCCTCCCCGTTTTTAAGCTACAGCAGGGCTCCTCTCCCCACTTACTGGTCCATGGAAAAATAGTTTAGCATAAAACTGCCCTGTGGTTCAAAAAATGTTGGGGACCCCTGCTTTATAGTGTTCCTCATGAGTTTCTCAACCAGCAGGTTCTGTTTCATGCTAGTGGGAAATCCTCTTGGCCTGCTCCAAGCATGTCTTCCCTTAGGCTGCTGGCAAGAAGGCAGCACAAGCCTTGAGAGTGGCCGGCCTACCTCGTGGGATTCTTCCGGTGCCTTGGCAAGTAGGGCAGGTGACAAAGTCTCGGCTGGCCATACCAGGAAACGGTAAGCAAGACACGTCGGCAGTGTCCTCCTCGTTGATACTGGCATAGCTGGCATCACCTCTGGGGCTTTTCTTCAGAACTGGTTTGTTTTCTTCTGCATCCTTCCCACCGCACAGTCTCTTCAACCACGAGAGGATTGTGTCCATGGCTCACAGAGCCTGTCTCCATGGAGCAAGGGGGGAAAAGAAATGCTAATAAATTGCAATCAAAAAGCCACCCTGACCTCCTCCCCAAATGGTGCTTAATTTCTTAAATGAGCTGATTGGGGGCTCAGGCAGAGAATGGAACAGTTACTATTTTGGACTGCAATTTCCAGAATGGCCTAGCCAACCATCTTTCAAATGGTCTTCTGCTGGCTAAAATGATAACCATTTGTTTTTAATTGTTGGGACAAGACGTGTGACACTAGCAATAGCAATTAGATTTATATACTGTCCCATAGCACTTAGTGCAGTCTCTGGGCGGTTCACAAGTCAACCAGCATTTTGCCCCCAACATGCTGGGGGCTCATTTTACCGATTTCGGAAATATGGAAGGCTGGGTCAACCTTGATCCATGGTCAGGATCGAACTCACAACACTGTGGCTGTAGCACAGCAATTTAACCAATGTGCCACCAGCGTTCTTCGCTAGAATTGGATAACGATGCAAGATTTTTTAGAAAAAACTTGCATCGGCTAACAATTCTAGATAATGATTCTTAGCATTATCCGAGGCAATGGTCTGCCCAATCCAGCCCCCCACCCCCACCCGCAGTGGTCTCTAGAGACCCAATCACGTCTTTCTCTTTCCCCCTCCCTGTAGTTTAAATACAGGGAGGGAAAGAGACACAAGCAGTTTCTGCGACTGCAGTAGGTTCGGGGGGAAAGGCGCGCCTTTCCCTGACCCTACTGCAGTCGCAGAGACCACTGCGGGTGGGGGTGGCTTTAAAGGCAGGGAGGAAAAGAGACCCAATTGGGTCTCTTTCTTTCCCTGTCTGCCTTTAAAGCAGTTTGTCCCTGAAGTCAGGGCTTTTTTTTTAGTGTTGTCCGATGCATGCATCGCTAAAAATCGGATAACATCATGACTTGTGGAACCAAGTCATAATGTTATCCGGGGTATTACTGTACAGTCAAACCTCGCATAAAGAGCGTTTCGCTTAAAGAGTAACTCGCTTAAAGAGCAGAATTTTCTCTGAATGTTCGCTTCGCTTAACAAATAAAACCAACCAAAAACTCGCTTAACAAATAAATCGGGGTTCGCAATCCCCCCCACAATTGGTCATTTACAATGGTGTTTCGCTTAAAGAGCAAACTCGCTTAAAGAGCAATCCCGTGGAACGCATTATGCTCTTTAAGCGAGGCACCACTGTACTTTATTTATTTGTTTTATTCACCTTCTACTAAGGTAAGCCTAGGAGAGTGATGGCGAACGTTGGCACTCCAGCTGTTCTTAGACTTCACTTCCCAAAAGGCCTGATCAGCAGGAGTGCTGACTTGGGCTTTTGGGAATTGAAGTCCAAGAACACCTGGAGTGCCAAGGTTTGCCACCATGGGACTAGGGTAGCTCAACCTCAGTGCCATCTACTTCACTGATGGGAAGGCGACATCCAGATGTCAGACATAGATCTTTTCCCAACCTTACTTGGGCCTGAAGTTGAGCTCATCAAGTTGAACATCAGCACCACAAAAAGCTATTTTTGAAATACAAGTTTTAGAATCTCCCACTTATCAGTGGCCAAGTTGGCTGGAGAATGGTAGAAGATGCCACGCAAAACAACAGTTTTTTCCTATCTAATTCGTTAGTGTCTCCCATATATTCTATCTCATGAGTTTAAAACAAACTTGTTTTTACCAGCAGAAGGCAAAGGAGAATTTTTGCATTTCCAAAAATCTTTAACAGCCATTTGGTCACAGGTCACAGCAGTACAAAAGAAATGTGTGTACACTACTAACTCTTCTAAAAACAACTGGCTTTATCCAGCTTTAAAAATGCTTAAGTAAACATCTGGGGCTGGGCATTTTGTGTACAGCATTTTTACATTCTAGAATTTTAGAAATAAATAGAGTCCGGTAAGATTTCCCCTTTACTGTCACCATTTTTAGATCTGACTTCATATTCAGTGGGGAAAATTCTTTACTGTCCCATCAATCCATAATGACTTTGGCTCTTCATAGAGCCAGCTACTTCTATGGACTTGGGTTTGACATGGAGGTCTGAGTAATGATGGAAGAACGTGAGTATCAAGGGAGGTGGGTAGGAGACTTTCCCCCCTGATAATCTTTGGGGTAGGTTAATAGGTATCTATGGTAAGACAGATGTGCAGTTTTGACTTTCCTGTACTCGGGTTTCCTTCCAGTGCTGCTGGATTTCATCAGTACTATGCACCGTATTAAACATCATTTTTGTGGGGGTTTGAAATTGTCTCTAGATCATTCTGGAAAGCTCTTTGGGACTAAAATTCTATAACATTACAGAATATAAGTACAGTAATGCCTCGGATAACGCTAAGACTTGGTTCCACAAGTCTTGGTGTTATCTGATTTTTAGTGTTATCCGATGCATGTTAAAATCCTATGGGATGGATCGGATAACGTTAAACCTCCATAGAGATACACTGTAACCGCACAGGCTTTAGCGGTTGTTATCCGATCCATCCCATAGGACCTTAACGTTATTCGATCCAATTCTCCTCCCCAGATTACTTAACGTTATGCGATTTTAGCGTTATCTGAGGTAAACTTTATCTGAGGTATTACTGTACAGTCAAACCTTGCATAAAGAGCACCTTGCTTAAAAAGTAATTCGCTTAAAGGGCAGAATTTTCTCTGAATGTTAGCTTAACAAATAAAACCAACCAAAAACTCGCTTAACAAATAAATCGGGGTTCGCAATCCCCCCACCACCACCAGAAGTCACAATTGGTCACTTACAATGGTGTTTTGCTTAAAGAGCAAACTCGCTTAAAGAGCAATCTTGTTGAACACATTATGCTCTTTAAGCGAGGTACAACTGTAATGGAAGAAATGCAGAAAACTCTTGTCAGGATTGTGAAATATTCCACAAAGGAAAAGCAGCATGTGAACAAAGAAATCGTATGTTACATCTCTGATAAGGTAGCAACTATCTGTGAAAATTACACATTGAATATCCCTTACAATCAAAAGCAGATTTACTCTAGAGTTCTTGCTCAAGGTATATCTGAGTCATTGTTACAACAGCATCTCTCTCTCTCATGGATAATCATTTGAAGTCAAGTTTCATGAAAGGTCTCCCTAGGCCCCAAGAACCTGGAAGAGGTAACGCTCTTGGGCAATAATCTCAGAACCCAGCAAGTAATATGAATAGTAGCTGTGCTTCCTGGCGGTTGTGATTGTAGGAGTTGTAAACGAAACAAAAACTTTTCCATGCCCAGCCTATACCAAAGTACAGTAATACCTTGGATAATGTTTACCTCAGAGAACGCTAAAATCGGATAACGTTAAGTAATCTGGGGAGGAGAATTGGATCGAATAACGTTAAGGTCCTATGGAATGGATCGGATAACAACCGCTAAAACCTACGCGGTTACAATGTATCTCTATGGAGCTTTAACATTATCTGATACATCCCATAGGATTTTAACATGCATCGGAGAACACTAAAAATCGGATAACACCAAGACTTGTGGAACCAAGTTTTAGCGTCAGCCAAGGTTTTACTGTACTATTGTATCTTTAGAATGCCACAAAACTAAAAACCTGCTCATATGGGCTTTTTAGGGATGCCTTATGAGACCATTTTTGGGTTTGTTTATAGCAGGGATTCTTAACCTGCAGCCTGTAGGCCAGATGTGGCCCATGGTGCCACTTTATGTGGGGCCTCCAACGCCTCTACCACACCAAGAAGTGCCAAGTGGTAGAGGAAGTGCAAAATGTCTGTGCGGTCCTTGAAGCTGTCTGAGGGAATGTGACCCGGCCCCCAGCTTAAAAACTCCTGATTTACAGGTTTGCCTGTCTTTCACTAATGGCACCCTTTACAGACATTTCCTGTTTCTTTCTCAATTATTTTGCAATTCACCACTTTACAACAAGACCTAATGGAACAAAATATTGCAACACGCACACACACACCCCACCATTTTATTGGTCCTGCCAAGGATCCAGCCCATCATATCCCTCCTCCTCTAGGGCAGTGATGGCGAACCTATGGCATGCATGCCAGAGGTGGCACTCAAGAGTCCTCTCTGTGGGCACCCATGCAGTCACCCCAACACAGAGTTCACCCTGCCCCTCTGCCGAGCAGCCCAATGGGAGCACTTCCTCCCTCCCCCCAGCACAGAGTTCACCTCAGCCCAGCAGCCCAATGGGAGTGTTTCCTTCCTCCCTTATGTTGGCACTTAGTGATAAATAAGTGAGTTTTGGGTTGCAGCTTGGGCACTCGGTCTCTAAAAGGTTCACCATCACTGCTCTAGGGTAATATAAGCTTCAGAAGTTCTAGTAAGGCAAGGTGGTCCCAATTCTTACCTGTAAAGCAAGGAAGATGAAAGCCAATAAGGATCACTTCCAAAGGTTCCCACTCCAGAAACTGAAGGCAACAACAGAATTCCCACCAAAACAGGGCCCAGCAAGTTGTTCACTTTTCTTTATCGAGTTCTCTTAAATGCCATATATCATATCTAGGAGAGAGCCAAATTTAGACATAAAAATAAGGGAAAAGCAGATAGGCAGGTGGAAAACATTGAGAGACGTAATAGCAATCTTATATGTACCAACACTGGTTATCTATGGAAGGGAGCTTCACATCCTAATATGACTGTCCTCTGCCCCTAATTTGACTGGTAAAGTCATTTCCCCCACTTCTGGCATCTGAGGCAAGTCCCCATGACTTGCCTCATCTTTCTGTTTTGCTTCCATTGCTTTGTTGATAAAGCTTCTTTCTCTGACCTTCAACCAAGCAATAGACACTGGAGGTTTCTTCCATTTGCTGGCAACTCATCTTTTTTCTGACTGTAACTACAAATGACAACTGTAAATATTTCTTTTTCTACTTTAAATGCTTCTAGAGTGATTTTATCATACAAAGTGCCATGGTACAATTTTCGCTATGCGAGTCAGACTTTCCCTACAGAAAACCCGCATAACGAGCGTTTCTGTGGGGGAAAACTCGCATAATGAAAAAAAAATTCGCTATGCGAGTTTTTCCCCTAAAAAAGCTCGTCATGCGAGTTTTTCCATAGGAATTTTCGCTATGCGAGTCCGACTCACACAGCGAAAAACTCGCATAGCGAACAGCCCCGCAGAACGAATTAAATTTGTTATGCAAGGTATTACTGTACATCTATTGAAATATGGTTTAAAGAAATATAAATGTTTATGTCTCAACCTAGCTAGAAGCTGGGTCTGGGACTTCTCTTGGTGTTCACAACCAACAACATATAGCTGAGATTTTTGTAGGACAAATTCTTCCTTCAGTCCTATGACTTTTGAAAAAGTGACCACAGAGAAAGAGCAATAGTCCAGTTCCTTTTCAAATATGCAAATTCCATTCAGACTCAGAATGAACTTTCCCCACTGCACTATCTTATGATGAGTCATGCAGCTCCGTTTTCCCTGGTTCTCTGGTTTTCACAGCTGTATTACTGTTTTCCACAGCAAGGAGTGACTGGTGAACCCACTGCCTGGGCAGAAGACAGAGCAGTCCACCCTAGGCAAAGCAAGGAATGGCTGTCACAGCAAGGGTCAAAAGTGAGCATTCATGCACATATACAGGCATAGAAGCAGACACAGACAGACATAAACACAGAGAGACAACGAAGCACTGACATCATACATAACACAGAAAAGAGGAAGAGGGAGGAGGGTTGGATTGAGATAGCCTAAGCTTGTGGGTCGGCCAGCACCCCATTGATTTTAAAGGGGTAGCCACTTCTGTCTGCAACCCCAATTGCTTAACGAGCTCTTTAAAAACAATACTTTTACTATTATTTTGACCAGAGAACCGCAAGAACACTAATTAAACAAAGCTTAATGTGTAAGTACCTCTACACATCTACCTCTCCCCTAGTATCCTTAATCACAGCATGCTTCAATAATGAAAAATGTTATTCAAAATTAAAAGCAAAGGTGGTCAAGTCCAGACTTTGCTTAGCAGGGCTTGATTAGTATAGATAGCCGATTCTTTATTAGTTGATTAGTCTGCTGACCATATCAATTACAATATAAGTGGGAATGCAGAAAATAAATTGGACTGCATAAAATACAGTTGTGTAAAATGGCATAATAATAGATTAAATATGAGGTGGAATATCAATAAAACAAGATGCATAAAAAGATAATACAATAATCAAAAATTTAAAAATATTCAATTTAATTCGTCTCCTCAGGGACAATAAAAAGTCTTCTCAACTGAGTGGCCCAGACTATAAATTTAGCACTTCTGGTAATCACATATTAGTTTGTGCCTTGAAGTAAGTACAGAATTTTAATTGATATGGTCAGCAGACTAATCATCTAATACAGGGATGCCCAAACTTTTTGGGCCGTAGGCCAATCATGAGGTTCAAGGAGCCGGGGGCCGGACACAACCCCCGATGCCAATTCATCTGGGTGTGTTTTACTTCCGCTTCCAGGATCGATGAGGGCTTTGTGGGGCGGATGACTTGGTATCAAGGGCCGCATCCGGCCCCTGGCCCTTAGTTTGGGCATCCCTGATCTAATACATAGTTGTACTTATAAATACCTATTAAAGCACTCACCACTCCCTAGGAGTACATATCACACCTACCTGATAAGATGGCAGCTGAAGCAGCTGTATTCTCTTTGAGAGCAGCTGCTGCCAACCTCTCAACCAGCCTTTAACAAAACAAATTTTAGAGACAACTATTAGCAGGTGAAAATCTTGCTCTTGCTTTTCTTTTTCTGTGTCTAAGACAGACGTAAAACTTCCAAAATGAACATCAGAGAAGAAACAAAACCAAAAACGCTGCAGCACTTTAAAGAAAGCGATATAGCAGGTTTTGGTTTGTTTATTCTCCCATGCCAAAATGAAGGCACCTTTTGGTGAGTTCATTCTGCAGTTCATTTGGCCTAACCTAGTGTGATATGAATTGCCAGGTTTCCTCTCCTAGGTTCTGTTAGTCAGTTGAGAACAGTGTACAGGACAGCAAAAGTAAAATCGGAGCAGAAAAACAACAGGTTAGTTAAGAGTCACGTTGCAAAAGTTGTTTTGAGAGTACAGTAAAATCCCGACTTACATATAACTCAAACCTCGCATAAAGAGCGTTTCGCTTAAAGAGCAGAATTTTATCTGAATGGTCGCTTAGCTTAACAAATAAAACCAATCAAAAACTCGCTTAACAAATAAATCGGAGTTCGTAATCCCCCCCCCCCCCACAATTGGGCACTTACAATGGTGTTTCGCTTAAAGAGCAAACTCGCTTAAAGAGCAATCCTATGGAACGCATTATGTTCTTTAAGCGAGGTACAACTGTATGTCTGGAGTTACACAAAATTCGTCTTACATAATGATTTTGTGCTAAAATCAAGCCCCAACTTAAACGATTTCCTATGGGTAAACATCCCCTTCCCTATGGGTTTGCTTCAATGTACAGTAATACCTCGGATAACATTAGTACCGGATAACACTAAAATCGCATAACATTAAGCAATCGGGGGGGGGGGGGGAATTGCAAAAGCCTGTGTGGTTACAATGTATCTCTATGGATCCCATAGGATTTTAACACTAAAAATCGGATAACACCAAGACTTGTGGAACCAGGTTTTAACGTTATCCGAGGTTTTACTGTACATAAAATGTTCTTTTTTTCCCTCTGAGTTTGCTTCGAGCTATGTAAAAAAATATTTTTTCCTATGGGTTTGCTTTGAGTTACATAAAAAAAAACAATTTAAGCAAAAGCCTACGGAACGGGATTTTACTCTACTCTGCGCTGGGGACAGAGGAAGTGTATTAATTTTGGCAGTGTATCAATTTTCTACAAAATTAATCAGCTTGTATTTAAAAAAAAGGTTACTGTTTGCTTGCTAATTTTGGCAATGTATCAATTTCCTACAAAACTAATCAGCTTGTATTTAAAAAAAGGTTACTGATTGCATACTAATTTTGGCAATGTATCAATTTCCTACAAAATTAATCAGCTTGTATTTTAAAAAAAGGTTACTGTTTGCTTGCTAATTTTGGCAATGTATCGATTTCCTACAAAACTAATCAGCTTGTATTTTAAAAAAAGGTTACTGTTTGCTTTTTGGCAATGTATCAATTTCCTACAAAACTAATCAGCTTGTATTTAAAAAAAAGGTTACTGTTTGCATACTAATTTTGGCAATGTATCAATTTCCTACAAAATTGATCAGCTTGTATTTAAAAAAAGGTTACTGGTTGCTTACTAATTTTGGCAATGTATCAATTTCCTACAAAATTAATTAACGTGGTTTTTTTTTTTAAAGTTTCCATACCTCTGCCTAACTTTCACCTTCTCCCAAACAAACACAGGATAAAAAGAAACACTTTTAACACTTATTGAAAGGTAGGTCACAACACACAAGTACTGATACAGAAAAACAAAAGAATGGGAAGGGGGGGGGAGAACCACACACACCATTCAGAAAAATAGAAGGAAGTCTGAAATATAAATTAAAGAGGGAACTGAAAAACAGGATGAAGTTAGAAAGAGGACTTTTAAGAAGCTGATGCAAAATGGAGGCAAGGCAGAGATTCGGTTCCCACGGAGCGGCTTAGAAAGCGAAGTGAGCAGGGCGATTATTGGGGGATCCTTAAAAGGTATGGGAGGTATGGATTAAAAAAGAGCACCTGTCGCCTCCATCTCACCCGAAAGTAATGTGCTCGGGGAACTTCCTCCGATCCACCCCGGTGCGGCACATGAGATGTGGAACCGAAAATGAAAGCCCTGCTTCCCACCGCGTCTGGCCAGAGGTGGAAACGGAACGGTCCCCACCCCCTTTAGAGCCACTTCCCTTTCTCCAAGCAGGAGAAAAGCAAACCTCTGGGGGCAGATGATGATGATGATGATGATGATGAGCATTCCTGGCTAAGGGGCCGCTGCTTCCGAAAGTCTGAGGAAGGGGCTTGTCATGTGCAAAAAACCAACCCCTGGAACAGATCTGTTGATTTAGCATCGCCCCTGCTGCTGCGCGATTTTATTATACAAGTTTAGGTTCGAAAGCAAGAAATTGCAAGTAGATAAATAGGGACCACTTCGGTGGGAAGGTAACAGCGTTCCACGCGCTCCGGTGTCTAGTCATGCCTGCCACATGACCACGGGAACGTCTGCAGAAGCAGACAGCCCTGGCTCTTCGGCTTAGAAACAGAGATGAGCACTGCACCCCTAGAGTCGGATACGACTGGCTTTCGAGCAAGGGAAACCTTTACCTTTAGGCAGATTTAGGACGGCTGACTCTGGGAATTCCGTCTTTCCTTAATGCTGTGTTTTGGTGTCTTTCGTTAGCAAGGCACGCCTACCCAATGATGGTGCAATAATCGGTGTTTGCTTTCACGCTTGCCCTCTTAAGGTTTATTTACTAGAAAAAGAAGGGGGAAAGGCACCACCCAAGTGCATGTAAAGGTGCTTTGACCTGAACTGCAGTTCTACAAACACCGTATTTTCCATGTCAATGATTCACCTGTTGGGAAATTCTTCGCTGTCAGGAAACCTTTAACTTCACACTAACAAATCAATATTAAAGGATTGCTCAGAATCATCTTTCCTTGGTTAAAAACTTGCTTTGCATTGCACCTTCGTCAATATTTTGCAAATAAATAAATAAAATATGCAGAAGCGTAGCGTGCCTTGGCGGGGCCCCGTATAAAAATTTGTTTGGGGGCCCTTAGGAAGGGTAAAGATTTCTCACAAAAGAAAAAAAATTGCATAAAATTAAAAGAAACATTTATTCATCATAATTATCTATCTGTCACTTTTTCCAAAATGACTTAAACGGGGAAATTCCCGCAGCCCGCGATAGCCGATGTAGGGTGTTGCCAACTTTTGAACGCACGCTTTACGCGGGAAAAAAAGAAATTGCTTTTTTTTTGACTTTTGTCATTTGTTTTGCTTACGCACACTGGGGGCCCCCGTGGCCCCCCCCCCCCGTATAATTGATAATGGCAGATACGGCGGTACCTACCCCCCTGAAAATATGACATCAGGAAGATCTGCATACGGTCCGTTTTGACGGTTTTGATGTTTACTTACTTGTTTTTCTGATTTATATTGCCACCCAACTCCGAAGACTCTGGGGGGCTCACAAAAAACCAATCACATTTTAATCCCTGAAGGCCAACGGAAGAGTTCTGCGTCTAGGGCAGACGTGAAACTGCCAAAATGGGAGCCACCTTTTGGGAATTCATGATGGAAATTATGATGGATGTTGTCGTTCATTTTGAAAACTATGAAGTGAAATCTTAAAACAGCAGAATTGCACCCAATACTGTTAGTTTCAGTGGGTCTGCTTTTAGTACCTCGCTTAAAGACATTGACCACAACCACTTAAGATGCCTAACTACAGTCAAACCTCGCATAAAGAGCACCTCGCTTAATGAGTAACTCGCTTAAAGAGCAGAATTTTCTCTAAATCTTCACTTAACAAATAAAACCAACCAAAAACTCGCTTAACAAATAAATCGGGCTTCACAATCCCCCCCACAATTGGTCATTTACAATGGTGTTTCGCTTAAAGAGCAAACTCGCTTAAAGAGCAATCCTTTGGAACGCATTATGCTCTTTAAGCGAGGTACAACTGTATTTTACTGCTTTAGTAGTTAGAAGTGCAAGAGCTATTCAAATAAAGTAACTTGTTATGTGCCATCAAGTTGAAACCAATTTCTAGTTATCCTAATAGGGCTTTCAAGGGAACTTGATGAAATGACAATTAACAAACAAAACAAAAAGAAGACAGAACCATTGTGGCACCTTAGTGGTAAACTGCTATGTTTTAATGTGAGTTTTTGCAAAACAAGGCTACTTTCTCAGATAAGGAGTCTTACCAGCTCCACACTCCCAGTGAGTTTCCACAGCTGAACAGGGATTTGAAGCTAGGCCTTCCTAATCCTAGTCTGTCACTCAGTCCACAACACAACACAGGAAACTGTGGCTAGGGCACCAGCCCTACATTTATTTATTCCAGGGGTGCCCAAACTATGGCCCAGGTGCCAGATCCGGCCCCTGAGACCAATTTATCCGGCCAGTGGTGGGATGTAAAAATTTTTACTACCCCACTGTGATGTCATCACAGTGTGGGCGGAGCTGACTTCTTGATGTCATGACATCGTGGGCAGAGCCAAGATCATGATGTCATGACATTGTGGGTGGGGCCAAAGAAAAATAAATAAATAAATAAATAAATAAAACACATACCCCTCAACCCACCCACCCATCCACAACACAAACCCGTAAATAAAATAAATAAATAAATAAAATTAAAATACATCCACCCACTCCAAACACAAATCAACCAGAGCTTTTAAAGCAGAGCTTAAAGCTTATTCTTGCTAATCTTTCTCACACTAGGTCGGATGGAAGGAACTACAGAATGAAATCACCACAAGATGGCTTCATTTTGGCACTTTTCAACTTTTCAACAGTTAAAGAAGTTAGGTAATAAGTCCTTGCCTAACCAGTTCTCTAGGATAATATGCCGTAATGTAAATGTAAAACAGCTGTACCTCCTTAAGGGTTCTCCAATTGGAACAGCACAGGTGTAGCATATTGATGGGGTAACTCCAAGACTTTGCTTAAAAAACCCCAAGCCGGGCAGCCAGGACTGCCGCCCACAAGGCCTTTTTAGAAACTGTGGTAGTACGTCAATATAGGTAAAGGTATTAAATACACATTAAAATACACACAGACACATCACATCCAAAGGTGAGTCACTTACCCTAGGGAGCAGGCTATAGGGAGCTTCAGGCTAGCAGCTTCTCTTCCTCCTTCCTGCTTGGGAGGACAGCAAGGAGGCCATGCATACGTGCCAAGCACTGTAGGCATGCATGCATACCAAGTGCTTGGTGTGCATGCGCAGTGGGGGAACCAGTGAAAAGGTATGCCCCGAAGGTGGTTCCCCCCAAAAGCTGCTACCAGTTCTCCGTGACACTGGGAAAAGTTACTACCAGTTCTGGCGAACTGGTGATAACCTGTTACATCCCATCACTGCATCTGGCCCACGCCACCCTTGTCACTCCCAGAAGTGAAAGTAAAACGTGCCTGTATGGGCGCATTTTACTTCCGTTTCTGGGAGCAAGGAGAGTGGCATGGGCTGATGAATTGGCGTCGGGGGCCAGATCCGAGCCCTGGGCCATAGTTTGGGCACCCCTGAACTATGTGACCGGCCCACGGCCTGAAAAGTTTGGGCACTCCGATTTATTCCATGTGCTCAGTTACACTCATACTGCTTGCCCAAACATATAAAAACCAAAATACTCATTTTTTTTTATTTGCATAACAGAGTAAAGAAACCACAGGTAAAAGTATATAAAAACCATTGTTGTTCTGACTTGTTCAGCTATATGTGACTTAAAGTAACCCTAAATAAGAGTTTTCAAGATAAGTGAGGTATTTAAGGAGTGGTTTTACCCTCAGTGATTTTCCATAACAGCCAGGGAATCAAATCCAGGTCTCCTAAACCCTAGTCTATTTAACTACTATGCCAGATCCAGAAATTGGATGGCTGTTTTTCAAAGGTCCAAGGGACTACGGTGGCTTAGTTGTTAAGGCGCTGAACTTCATGACCGGAAGGTTGGCAGTTCAAGACCCGGGTACTGCATGATGGAGTGAGCTCCCATCTCTGTCCCGGCTCCTGCCAACCTAGCAGTTCAAAAGCAAGAAATTGCAAGTAGATAAATAGGGATCACTTCGGTGGGAAGGTAAACAGTGTTCTGTGCACTCTGGTGTCTATGCCTGCCACATTTCCGCGGAAACCTTTGCAGATGTAGACAGTGCTGACTCTTTGTCTATAAACAGAGATGAGCACTGAACCTTAGAGTCAGATACGACTGGGTTTTGAGCAAGGGTGACCTTTACCTTTAAATTTTCAAAGGTGTTTTGCTGCCTCTTTCAAATTTAGCTAGAAGCAAATTTCTGAGGAGGCCTAGAGTGTTATCACTTTGAAACTTCACATTAATCTATTAAAAGAGGATTGGGGAATCTATGGGCCTCCAGGAGACAATGGGCTATATACCATGATGGCAAATCTTGGCACTCCAGATGTTCTTGGACTTTAATTCCCAGAAGCCCAAGCCCCCGTGAATCCACATGGATAGGTTTACTGTGATTGATCTGGCCCACGCCGCCCTTGTCGCTCCCGGAAATGGAAGTAAAATTTGTGTGGATTCACGGGGGCTTGGACTTCTGGGAATTGAAGTCCAAGAACATCTGGAGTACCAAGGTTTGCCATCATGGGGCTATAATACCTATTCATCTTTGCCACTTGCTCTGCTACATACCTGGGTATAATAGGAAATGTAGTCCAATTTATGTTCCCCACCCTCCCAAAAGGGACTTTGAGCAGAATCAGCTCTTTGATATGAATGTATGCAGGAGGTGGTACTTAACTTTGAAAATGTCCAACGATCCAGATCACTCGGTATTTTTAAAAGATCAAAAATGAACTGAGTCCAAATATCTCAAGAGCTTTTTATGGGGTAGATGGAGCAAGCTTGTTTTCGGTTCTGGAAGGAAGACTGCAAACAATAGACTCAATTTACAAGCAATAGAGTTTAAACTAAATACCAGGAAAGAATTCTGATAAGAGCTACTCAAGAATAGAATGGAGAATCTTGAAAGATAGTGAATTCTCCTTTGTTAGTTTACTAGAGTAGATTGTCATCTTTCAGTGATGGAGGATCTCCTTTTTTGGGGGGGGCGCAGATCACAATGCAAATGCACTTCACCTTACATAAAAGTTTGTGATGTATTTGTCGGTTGTTTATTTTGATCTGCTGTGTGTTGTTATTTGTTATCTGTTTGTTCACCGCCCAGAGTGGAATACCTGGGCAGTATAGGAATACAATAAACATTATACTGAATATTAATATTCTTTAGCTACAGTCACCACCTATGCTTTCTGTAGGGAAAGCTCCTTTCCACAGCAAGTTAAACATCTGATCCAAGGGCAACCTTATTGTTAATCAATAACTTTATCTTAATGGAATTCTAGATTGTTTTTTGAAGCTGTATGCTACTGAGTAACTGGTAGTGGGTTCAAATGAGATGGTTGGGATTTTTGGACTCCAGTACTCAGAATTCTTGGAAATGAAGCCCCAAAATAAACATTTACAGACCAGCTTTCCTTAATATCATGGGTAGCTCATTCCACATGTAACACAACACCACGCTTTAGAGCTGCTGGATTCAGAGTTAGAGTAACCACAGTAATGTTCAAGCTCCTGTTAAAGAGGAAGGAGAAGAAAAATTACAGTGCTGGTGTGGGACTTCAGAGAACCAAGTTAAAAACCTCACTGGACCATGATACTCACTGTATGACCTGAGGCTAGTTATTATCTGACAGCATGTCACACCTCTCAGGGTTGTTAAAGGGACCACAGAAAGAGCCTCCTCAATGATTGTGGTATTTTTGAACCACAATTGGGCGTACCCTGGTAATGGCAACTTTGTCAGCTACCATATATACTAGAGTATAAATCGAGTTTTTTAGCTCCCAAAATGAAGTCCAAAATTGGACTTGACTTATACTCAGGTCAACGTAAACACTCAAAAACATACCCACACAAATGTCTGAATTAATTAATCTTACCATATTTTAATGTACAGTAAAACACCAGATAACACTAAAACTTGGTTCCACAAGTCTTGGTGTTATCCGATTTTTAGTGTTATCCGATGCATGTTAAAATCCTATGGGATGGATCGGATAACGTTAAAGCTCCATAGAGATACATTGTAACCGCACAGGCTTTAGCGGTTGTTATCCAATCCATCCCATTAATAGGACCTTGACGTTATTCGACCCAATTCTCCTCCCCAGATTACTTAACGTTATGCGATTTTAGCGTTATCCGATCAAATCGTTATCTGTTGTTTTACTGTACTTTGATTATTGAAACTCAATAGCAGCTGCTGCATTTTCCGCCCTCAACTTATACTTGGGTCAATCTATTTTCCGAGTTTTAGAGGCCCAAATTAGGTTCCTTGACTTATATTCGGGATGACTTATAGTTGAGTATACAGTGGTACCTCGGATAACAACTGCCTCAGATAACACTAACATTGGGTAACATTGGGGAATTTGAAGCAAACATGCAAATGTTTGCCTCGAATTCCCCAACATTGATCTCTGCCCCAAAGCCTTCAGGGCTGGAGACCAGCCCTGTGGGCTTTGGGGCAGAGATCAACTGAGGCTCAGACCTTTGTAGCAGCGTCGTGGTTGGGAAGCTGACTACCGGCTCCCCATTCGGCTTCACAGCCATGCCGCCACAGCATTCGGTTGCTGGCTGGCTTTGGGAAAGAACCGGGGTGTGCGCCCCATTCTTTCCCCAACCCAGCTGGCGAGCGCAGTTTTACTTCTGCTTCCGGGAGTGACGAGGGCAGCGTGGGCCGGATGAATTGCAGCAAACCCATCCGTGTGGATTCACAGGGTGCTGGGGCTTCTGGGAATTGAAGTCCAAGAACATTTGAAGCAGTAGTGGGCATCAGCAGGTTCGCACCAGTTCGCTAGAACTGGTAGCAGAAATTCCGGCTGCCCCCACCCATCCAAGTTTTGAAATAAAGTAGTCCTAATTCGAGTGCAACACAGGGATTTCCCCTGGCCACGGCCACCATGCCACACCTACAGTGTGGTAGTAATTTTGTTTGAGCCCATCACTGATTTGGAGTGCCAAGGTTCGCCATCCCAGGCTTAGACTCTGTGACCTCTTCCGAGACTGGTGGACCAAAGACAGCAGAAGCGCCATCTCCTTTACTACCTTTGAGAAGGGAGTCCGTGCCCACACCAGGCATGGCTCTGCAGATATAAACTACCACACCCATGTTGGCTGGAGACCATACAGACCGCTTTGATCTAAATACAAATGATCTTGGGCTGTGGTAGGTCTGTCCTCTTCCACGTGATCTCTTTGCTGCTACTGCTGCTGTTCAGGCTAGCCTTCCAAATCTTAGGCCATAGTCTTCAGATTTACTTTTTCCTTCCAGACTGTTTCCAAGTTTCCAAAGCTTACTGTCAGAGGTGGGCAGCAAAAATTTTTGCTACCACACTGTGGGTGAAGCCTATGTTGTGGGCGGAGCCTATGCCATGGGTGGAGCCTACGTTGTGGGCAGAACCTATATCCTGGGCAATCTTGTCATGCCTGCCATGTGGCCATGTATACATCTGCAAACACAGGCAGCACTGACTCTTTGGCTGTAAATGGAGACGACCACTGCACCCTAGAGTCAGATATGACTGGCTTTGGAGCAAGGGAGACCTTGAACCAATTGCAGGGACAACACCTGACATAAAATTTGAATACCAATCGAGGATCTTCTATTAGGTAAAGGTTGCCCTTGCTTGAAAGTCAGTCGTTACCAACTCTAGGGTTCAGTGCTCATCTCTGTTTATAGCCAGAGAGCCAGTGGACTTGCTCCACAAAAGCTCACTTTAAAATACAGCAGAAGGTGAGACACCGTTTTTGTCTGTTTTGTTTACTCTCTAATATGCTTGCACAGAGTAACACTTTTAAAGTGGTAGCTGTGTTAGTCTGGGCAGGGCAGGGAGGTGGGCGTGGCCACCCAAATTCACTACCACCCCTGCCCGGAGGCCACCCAATTTTGCTACCCCCCCCCCCCCCGCTGGGGGGGGGGGTTTGCGAAGCTATTATTGCCCACCAGTGATGGGATGTAACAAGTTCGCACCAGTTCGCCAGAACCAGTAGTAACTTTTCCCAGTGTCCCAGAGAACTGGTAGCAGCTTTTGGGGGGAACCACCTTCGGGACTTACCTTTTCACTGGTTCCCCCACTGCGCATGCGGGCCAAGCAATTGGTGTGCATGCCTGCCTACAGTGCTTGGAGCATATGCATGGCCTCCTTGCTGTCCTCCCAAGTGGGGAGGAGGAAGAGAAGCTGCTAGCCTGAAACTCTCTATAGCCTGCTCCCCAGGGTAAGTAGCTCACCTTTGGATGTGGTGTGTCTGTGTGTATTTTAATATATATTTAATACCTTTACCTATATTGACATACTACCACAGTTCCTAAAAAGGCCTGGCGGCCAGCTGGCCAAGCAGCCTGGCTTGGGGTTTTTAAGCAAAGTCTTGGAGTTACCTCATCAATAGGCTACACCTGTGCTGTTCCAATTGCTGTTCCAATTGGAGAACCCTTAAGGAGGTACAGCTGATTTACATTTACATTAAGGCATATTATCCTAGAGAACCAGTACGATGACCATATCCATCTTGCAACATGGTGCTGCCCAGGCACTTATACTAACAGGTAAGTGAGGGGTTTGTGTTTTGGGTGGGTGGGTTGATTTATGTTTGGGGTGGGTGCGTGGGTGGGTGTATTTTAATGTAATTTTTATTGTATTTATTTATTTAATGTATTTATGGGTTTGTGTTGTGGGTGGGTGGGGGTGGGGGGTTGAGGTGTGTAAGTGTGTGTGTGTGCTTATTTTTATTTTATTTTATTTTATTTCTTTGGCCCCGCCCATGACATCATGACATCATGACATCACGGTGGGGTAGTAAAATGTTTGACATCCCACCACTGCTGCCCACCACTGGTTACTGTAATCCTGTTTCTTGCCACACCAGCTGTGTTTCCATCAACCTAACAGCCAGACCGCATCATGAGAACCCTGAACCTTCAGAACAGACTCCCTCTCTTCCTTCCCTACTGCCACAAAGGTTTGTACCTTAGTCTCCCACACAAGACTCAAATGGGCCAGCCCAAATTCGCCTCAATGGAAGGGAGAATTTTTGGCTAAGGAGAATTTTGGTCACAAGCCCCTCGTTTTCAATACCAATTGGATGCCTTTTTGATTAGCTTATTGATTTCCCCTCGCTTCCACTCACGCACCCGCTAAACTGCATCCCGCTCTAGGCGGTAGGGGTGGGGAGGACAGGGAGGTCTCTCCCTCTAAGTCCCTAACCCCCCCTTCCTCTGGCGCATGCAAGACTGCTATGGCTCCTATTTTTCCAAAGCTCTCTGGAGCCTTGAGCACCACCGTTGCGGGAGAGCCTGAGAAAAATAGGTGATCAAATTTTGCTGAGCCTCTTCATTTCCCTGTTTGGTGGCCAACTGTAGCTCTCCAGATGTTCTTGGACTTCAATTCCCAGAAGCTCTGATCAGCAAGAGTGCTGACTTCGGCTTCTGGGAATTGAAGTCCAAGAACACCTGGAGATCTACAGTTGGCCACCCCAAAATATTGAAAGGAAATTGGGTGATTTTCTCTGCTCTCTTGTGCTGTAGCGGGGCTAGGAAGACCACAACAGGAAAGAACACTGAGGAAGCAATGTGATGACCCCTAATCTTTTTGGACTGTTTTGTGACGGATCGCACAGCACTGGATGAAGGTGTTTCCTGCTCTAAGGGTAAAATAATAGAAGGAAATTTAAATCAGAAGAGAAAGATGCCTGTCCTAGCCAGGAGTTGCTGAGAGTATAGCAGAGTTTAAAAAATGCTTATTTTTGGTTGGTTGTGACAATCTGCTTCCTTATCATTTTCAAGATGAGATCAGATACACGAAATCTCCCTATCATTCAGTGTGAATGAGGACTATGAGAAATGTAGGACAGGACCTAAAGCAGGGGTTCTTAACCTATGGCCCTGGGCTTGGATGTGGCCCACGACACGATTTCATGTGCCCCCTACCTCCGCCACACCTGGAAGGGCCATGTTTGGCAGGCAGGGTAAAATGGCCATCTGGCCCCCGAAGCTGTCTGACGGAGCGTGACCCGGCCCTCGGCTTGAACAGGTTGAGAACTCCTGACCTAAATCTTTGATAAATGTTCCACTCTGAGAAACAACCTAGAAATTGTTTTTAAGAAACCGAATACAGTGGAACCTCATACAACAATCGGCCCGTATGGCAACGAAATTGCATAACAATTAAGTTTTGGGGGAAATGGCATCCTGGATAACAATTTTTTGGAATAGTAGCCGTGTTAGTCTGTGGTTCAGGCATATCAGAAAACAAAACAAAACAAAATAAAAAACACTGTAGCACTTTAAAGACTAACTGCTATATTTTTATTGTTAGCTTTCGTGGATCAAGTCTGATGAAGTGGACTTGATCCACGAAAGCTAATAATAAAAATATAGCAGTTAGTCTTTAAAGTGCTACAGTGTTTTTTATTTTATTTTGTTTATTTTGTTTTATTTTGTTTTCTGATATGCCTGCATAACAAATTTCCCTATGGAAAAAAAACCATACAACATTTTTTCAATGGGAAAAACCACATAGCAATAAATAAATAAATAAATTGTATGATGCATCCCATAGGGAAAATCGCTATATGATGCATGCATCATATAGCAATTGTTTCGTACAACACTGAGCCCCATGGAATGGATTAAAATCATTGTACAAGGTACCACTGTATCTGAATTCTTTCAGGTTGTCAATTGACTTTTTGGTTCAACACTGAGAACAGTCTACTCTTCTTGCGGAGATAACTCAGAGGTAGGGTTGTTGTGCAAGGACATAGAGGAGGTAAGATCTCAAAGGACTTTAGAAATGTATGTAGATTAAAACAATCAGAGTGATGTAAAGTGGATAAAATTGTTGTTGACTTTGAAATAAAAGGGGGGGAATCAGTTCTAGAAAGAACTGTGCTCAAATGAGGAGCACTTGATTTCTAAAACCCACAGACTGCTCTTGGGATAAGATACAGACGAAGAAAAGATTAAAGATTGAATGGTTAAACAACAAGCAAAGGATTTTGGCTATACAGTACTATCCAATAATGGGAAGGCATGTGGAAATTTAGTATGAAGTTTACTAGAAGTTATAATCTTAAAGAAAATTTCTACAAAATGATGCATAGATGGTACCTGGAAAAAAGTACATCTAACAATGCAGAAAATGGTGAAATTTCACTTGCAAATGTCACCCAAACTGTATCTGTCAAGCGGTAGCTGGGAGGGGGACCCTCTTGAGCTAACAGCTCCCCCAACCCACTCTGTGGTGCCAATGTTATATATGTGAGTGCGACATTCTTGCCCCTCCTGAAATTGTTTTGCTCCTCTTGAAAAAGTTTTCACACACACACACACACACACACACACACACACACACACACACACACACACACACACACACACACACACACACACACACACACACACACACACACACACACACACACACACATTCATTTAGAATCCTGGCCACAGCCCTGCTGTCAAGCCTAAGGTAAAGGTTTCCCTTGCTTGAAAGCCAGTCGTATGCAACTCTAGGGTTCAGTGCTCATATCTGTTTCAAAGCCAAAGAGCCAGCATTAAAGGACATTTCAAATAGAACAGAATAAGGGGTGTTGTGGTCAGGTATGTGACAATAGCAGCCAGACTCTCATAGTATATGCTCCAAACTGGAAATTCACCAAAGGGTCAACAGTTGAAGAGCGGCTGATGAAGGCATCAGAAGTTGTTGAAATGACAACAGTGACTGGCCAAAGAACAGAGAGAAAGATTGTTAACAAATTTCGAAACAATCTGGAAGTCGATATTGGACTTTCTGGTAGACCACAGAAAAGGGAGGGCTGTTACGATATGACTTTGAAGTCCAGGATGTGGGGTAGGATGTAGGCTTAAAACAGGAGTTAACCTACAGCCCGGGGACTGGATGCAGCCCACGACACCATGTGGCCCTCAACAACTTCTGACACACTCGGAAGTGCCGTGTGTGGCAGGCAGGACAAAATGGTCATCCGGCCCCAGAAGCTGTCTGAAGGAGCGTGACCCGGCCCGGCTCTCGGCTTGAAAAAGTTGGGAACCCCTAGCTTAAAGAGTCTTGTCTGTTTGAACTTAAATGCATATTAACTTGATGGAAATTTATGTGTTGTATTTATGCAAAGCTGTAAAATCTACAGTATTTTATTTTTGACATCTTCCACCCCACTTTCCTTCTGTATCCCCTAACAATATACCGTACAGTAAAACCTCGCATTTAGAATGCCTCGCTTAGAGTAACTTGCTTAAAGAGTAGAATTTTATCTGAATGGTCGCTTCGCTTAACAAATAAAACCAACCAAAAACTCGCTTAACAAATAAATCGGGGTTCGCAATCCCCCCCCCCCCGAAGTCACAATTGGTCACTTACAATGGTGTTTCGCTTAAAGAGTGAAGTTGCTTAAAGAGCAATCCTGTGGAACACATTATGCTCTTTAAGCGAGGTACAACTGTATATACTTGAGTATAAGCTGAGTTTTTTATCCCTCAAAATAAGCCCCAACAATGGAACACGGCTTATACTCGGGTCAATGACCACAAGGGTCCCAAGACTGTGCCGGATTGAGATGTGCCAACAATTTAATTAATTTTACCTTATTTTCATGTATTTTGATTATTGAAACTCACTAGCAGCTGCTGCATTTGCCACCCTTGGCTTATACTCGGGTCAATCTATTTTCCTGGGTTTTCAGGTCAAAATTAGATACCTTGGTTTATATTCGGGTGGGCTTATACTCAAGTATACAGGTAAACATAAAAAACGAATGGGGGGAAAAGAAATGTATGTAGTTGAGAGTCTTTTCCTGGAAGTAGCAATTATTAACCACAATGACTAAAGTGTGCTGCAGGGAAATCCCCAAAACTTAACTCATGAAGCAAAGGAAAAAATGTTAGTGACACAGCAGAAGGAATTATTGATGGAAAACAGCCCTAGAGTATTGTTTGCCACAATAAAAGGAGGTCTTGAGAAAAAGCTGAACATTGTACCTAATTGAGCTGACTTTTCTGGGAAGCTTCATGAATCTGCAGATAGAGATACAGTAATACCTCGGATAACGCTAAAACTTGGTTCCACAAGTCTTGGTGTTATCCGATTTTTAGTGTTATCCCATCCATGTTAAAATCCTATGGGATGGATCGGATAACGTTAAAGCTCCATAAAGATACATTGTAACCCCACAGGCTTTAGCGGTTGTTCTCCGATCCATCCCATAGGACCTTAACGTTATTCGATCCAATTCTCCTCCCCACATTACTTAGCGTTAAACGATTTTAGCGTTATCCGAGGTAAACGTTATCCGAGGTATTACTGTAGCTTTAATCATAGAGGGTGGACACCCTACAGCAGGGGTTCCCAACCTATGGCCCGTGGGCCAGATCTGACCCATGACACCATTTCATGTGGCCCCCCTCAAAGGGTATTTGAGGAAAAAAATCGGTGCCTCTTTGAAGTTATTGAGGCAAAATGGCCACCTCCATTGCACAGGCAGGGCAAAATGAGTATCCGGCCATCAAAGCTAGCTGAGAGAGCGTGACCTGGCCCCTGGCTTGAAAAGGTTGGAAACCCCTGCCCTACAGATTCAAGCTGGGTAGAGCACCACCGCTATTCCACAGGCTTCATTTGGGCTTGGCCCCCTTTATGAGTCAAGAGATTGCCTTCAAGCGAGTTTCTTCTAATTAGTGACAAGCTTTAAGGCGGGAGAAATGGAAGTTGGGCTGCAGCATACTGGTTTCAAACTAGATAAAGAACCAACAAAGTAGCGTCTATTCAAGAGGAGAATGGAAGGAGTATTACTGATGGAAAATGTACAGGCACAAAGGGGAAATGAAGACGAGGACGGAGGTAGGACAACCCAGCTCATGAACCAAGAATGCCTTTGCCGAGTGTGTGGGATCTTTGCCAAGGATGCCCCACAATCTTTCAAGGTCAACACAGCCCAGGAAAGGATGGAAGGAGCTCCTTTTTGGCTTTTGCACTGCGGAGATCTTTCCCCTTTGTGCACAAGAGGCACAAATGCACGTATTCTGCACTGGATCTTTCTCCTCCAAGTTCTACACCAGAAGAGCTGAAAGTGTTCCTTCCCTCCCTCATTCCTCCTCCTCCATCTTGTGGGCTTCTGGCTGCAGCAATGGTAATGACAAGGAGGAAGGGAGGGTCTCCTGTCTTTTGCTCTCTTTCCCCCAGTCTGACCCTCTTCCTTTCTGTCACAGGTACTGTGGAAATTGACTTGATTCTCTAGTGAGGTGCAAAGATATTCCCTCTGGTCTCGGGTCTTCATCTCTCGTCAGTCCTTCTCTCCTGCACCTGCTCTTCTTCCGTACCCTTCCTCCTTGGCCGTAGCAGCGTTCCAGGCACCAGGGAAAAGAAAGATCTGCCGCCACTCCTAATCCCGATTTGGGAAGAAGGATGTGGTGTGCCGATGCCATGCACCTAGATTGCCGTCCGAGCCGGAGGACAGTTGGAAAGGCAACCCGTTGCTCCTCCCTCCCTGACTTTGCGTGCGCTGTGCAGATGGAGGTGCCGTGGCAGCCAAACTTTGCCATTGCTTGGCTCCCACCACAAAGATGGTGCATCGTATGGCTCTCCTCAAAGAGAATGGAACCATTACGACCGCCCAGGAGTTCTGGCCTGGTGAGGATATTGATCCAAACCAGAGGAGAACTCCCTTCCCTGATCTTCTCCATGAGTCTCCAACACTCCTGCCCTTGACAGCTCACTACGGATACCACCATTTCCCTGAGAGTCCCCAAGCCGTCTCCCTCCAATCCACCAACCCCAATGGTACCAAATAACAAATTTCATTTCATAAATGTGAGATCATTTAAATGTATATTTTATTTATTGTCTGCCACAAAAACTTTTCTCAAAGTGCTCACTCTAAACAATATACAAAGATCTGAATGTCTGCACTGTTTAAATTATCATCCATGCATCCTTTCATTAAATATACTAAAGACAGTGGAAGAAAATGTCGCTTTTAGGAAATCTAAAAGAAGCTTTTCTACCAATGCTAATAAGAAGCTTGCTGAAGGAATTGGTACCAATAAAACTAATTCAAAAGAAAAGATTATCTATTTTGGAATATCAAGATCTCTCTTCCCCATCATCCTGAGAGAAATGTTTTCCAAATCTAAAGATCTCTCCCCACAAAAAATTTAACTTTCCATGCCATATGTTTAAAGCACTGCAAAATAGACTTTCCCTACATTTCTTCATTTACACTCTTTCTTTTGCAAAAGTAAATCTTTTCTTACTTCCCCCATATGTAATTATGTCCAATACACCATTACTTACCATTTCCCCCATGGAAATATAGAAAAGCCACGCTTGGGGTCAATCCATAATCACATTTTGTAAGAGACAGTATTAATTCAAAGAAGTTAAAGGAACATCCGAGACTAAAGTAAAAGAACACAGCTAATAGGAATGACGTAAATCATGTATATATTTCAGTAAGAGTTGTGCAAAAACCCTGTTTTTAGACTGAAGGGGGCTGGGGGGGGGATTGCCTTCTTTAATGCCGTCTCCCAATATTTCCCTCCAATGTCCTTTTGTCCTCTATGCCAAAGAAGAACATTTTAGAGCTGTTTTTCATAAATTCAGATTGCATCAAAAATAGTTTAAAAGTATACATTTTCCAAACTTCAAATTGGTCCACATTGTACACAGATGATCAGGAATGCTGTACTTGGATCTAACAAATTCACTGAGTGAGAAAAAGGTTTACAAAAATAGCTCTTTTTTAAAATACTCGTCCGTCTTGACCGTCTGCCCCTTAATGTTTTAAGCAACAACTACCAGTAATACTTCTATACATTTACATAGTAGGAGCAAATGTTCTTTGTTTTGGTATTTTTATAACAAACCATCCACACCACCCAGATACCAACTTTACCCTCTCATTCCCACTAGGTTAGGCAGCAAACAATGGCATCTAATGGTTTGATAGGTCCTGCTAGGAAAAACAGAACTGGACTACGATAGCTGCTTAATTGTTTGCAAGACACGCAACATGAAACTGTTGCTGTATTATTGCTTCAACAAGAAGAAAAGAGGTAAAGCAAACTAGAGGACTAATGTCTCAATTGTCCGATTGATGGGAGAAGAGAATGTGGAGGAAGGTCTTTAGGAAGAAGGGGGTTTAACTCCACCACTCGTAGCCTCCAAGCTGAAGATGTCCAGATGAGCAGGATGTTCTTCCAGAGCCTCGGACCACAGATTTGTTAGAATACTGCTTACTTCTAATCCTTATGCACATTTACCTCTTTTTTTTTTTTACTACAAAGAATCAGCCATTATTATATCAGCCTATGCCCGTGATGGCGAACCTTGGCATTCCAGGAGTTCTTGGGACTTCAATGCCCAGAAACCCAAGTCTCCGTGAATTGAAGTCAAAGAAGATCTGCAAACGCCCGGTAAACCCATTCGTGTGGATTCACAGAGACTTGGGCTTCTGGGAATTGAAGTCCAAGAACACCCAGAGTGCCAAGGTTTGCCACCACTGGTCTATGCAATCTAGTGTTTTAAAAGATGTATACTTTAGTGTTTTGAATCAAGGGGAACTGATGGCATCGAGGAACTGCGAGGACAAACAGAAGCCAGTCGTCTCTGGTTGTTGGAACAGAAGGGATCTGAAAGCTGCTGGTGCCATTTGCTGTTTCAGTTTTTAATGCGCAAAACGAACACAGTTCAGTACTGACTCCCATACCAGTCCGTTTGACTCATTTGTAGCAGTTCTGTGACAACCTGGGCCATATCACAGTTGTACTTTTGGAGCAGTCGGATGTTCAGGTGCCGGTCACAGAAGCCCATCTCACTCAGGTTGGCCAAGAAGGCGGCCATATGATCTTCAGTGGCCACAGGTAGAGTCTTGGAGGGCAAAAGATAGAGCACAAATCAAGGAAGGAAACATGCATATACACTCAACATGTATACATACAAGCAAGCAGACAGACATATACTTTAATCTAGTTGGGGGTGCCCAAAGTCGTTGGGCCATGGGCCGATCGTGTGGTTCAGGGAGCTGGCCACTAGGGCCTGGGGGCCGGATGCGGCCCTCAATGCCAATACATCCGGCCCACAAAGCCCTTGCCACTCCTGGAAGCGGAAGTAAAACGTGCCCATACGGGCACGTTTTACTTCCGCTTCCAGGAGTGACGAGGGCTTTGTGGGCCAGATGAAGTGACATCAAGAACCACATCCGGGCCCCGGGCCATAGTTTGGGCACCCCTGATCTAGTCCATCAATTTCCATCATCCTCGGACAACTGAGCTTGCTGGACTCCCCGCATTTTGTCCACGGCTGTCGTAAATGTGTTTATGATAGCCGTGGGCACATTTACGGCCGTCGTAAACGCCACTAGCCTTTCATTTTGACAAATGGCAGAGTTTAATCATTGTTTCTCAGGTTCCCCAGCTGTTCATGTGGAACCCATCAATTGTTACTTTAGGCCTGGAAGGGGAGGGGGACTTTCCATCTGCAATACAGCACCTATGTTCTACGTACAACCATTAAGTTCAAGCTCTCATACTGCAAATTCTCAGTCATCTAAGAGATTGATAAAGCCAAACAGATTGATAAGCGAGCAGTACCCAAAGGATAAATGGCAAGTGTCAGAACTTTAGCTTGTAGCTTCTCTAGATTTATAAATAAAGTGGCATGTTCAGGGTGATAGGCTGCTATAATTCTCTGGACTGGGTTCCATTCAAGGGTTCTGCAGCATTTCCTGCTTTTTTGTAATAACAAAAAATGTCAGCATAAGAAGTCAATGCAGAGGATTTAAAGCCAGCCAAGGCATATGTTGCAGTAGAAAACCAATCTGAATAGAGGGGCAAAATTTGGAGCAACTGCAAAGTAAGATTGTCAGCTAAACTCTAGGCCCGTGATGGCGAACCTTTTAGAGACCGGGTGCCCAAACTGCAACCCAAAACTCACTTAGTTATCACCAAGTGCCAACATGGCAGGGTGAACTCTGTGTTGGGGGAGGAGGAAGCGTTCCCATTGGGTTGCTGGGCAGAGGGGCGGGCTGAACTCTGTGCTGGGGCGATGGCTCGCGTGTCCAAAGAGAGGGCTCTGAGTACCCCCTCTGGCACGTGTGCCATAGGTTTGCCACCAGTGCTCTAGGCCAATATGAACTAAATTTAAATGGGAACTCTCTCTAGAAAGCCCCAGGGTATTAGTATCTGCCTAATGGCTAGATGGTATTGTAGACACAATGGGCACAGAGCTGAGCGAGTTGAGGATGGTGGAGGACAGAAGTGCCTGGCGGACAGTGGTCCATGGGGTCGCAGAGGGTCGGAATCGACTGTGCGACTGAACAACAACAACGGTAGCAATTTCTGCGGTGACATTAAACAACTAAAAGTCTGGTAGCACTCTAATGACTACCGTATATTCTCAAATATAAGCTGAATTTTTGAGCCCCAAAAAGGGGACTCGGCTTATATGCGGGTCAGTGACCACAAGGGTCCCAAGACTGCGCCAGATTGAGATGTGCTAACAATTTAGTTAATTTTACCATATTTTCATGTATTTTGATTATTGAAACTCACTAGCAGCTGCTGCATTTCCCACTCTCAGCTTATACTCAGGTCAATCTTTTTTCCTGGGCTTTCAGGTCAAAATTAGGTACCTCGGCTTATATACCGGTCAGCTTATACTCGAGTATATTTTTGTTGTTGTTCAGTCGCACAGTCAATTCCGACCCTTTGCGACCCCATGGACCACCGTCCGCCAGGCACTTCTGTCGTCCACCATCCTCTTCAACTCACTCAGCTCTGTGCCCATTGTGTCCACAATACCATCTAGCCATCTCATTTCTGGCCGCCCCCTTCTTTTGCCCTTGACCTTTCCAAGCATCAAGGCTTTCTCAAGTGAGACTTCTCTTCTCATTTGATGTCCAAAGTACTTTAACTTCATCTTTACTATTTGCCCTTCTAAGGAGCAGTCAGGGTTGATTTCTTCTAAGATTGACCTATTTGTTCTCCTTGCAGTCCAGGGGACTCTCAAAACTCTCCTCCAACACCACATCTCAAGATTCAGCCCACTTTTTCAGATGTGTTTAAATAAATGGACTAAAATCTATGAAAGTGTATGCCAAGTAAATTTATTAATCTTAAATTCTTAAAATCTTAAATATTGACTGATACGGCTATCCCTAAAATGAATTCAGCGTTAGTTTTCAGGCCCCAAAGTTGATTTTAGGACCATACTGAGCTAATCCAAAATTTGCTAGCCCTTTTATGGTAAGGTAACAGAAACACAGATGACAAGACATCCCTCTTCTATACCCCTCCCTGTCCACATCCTTGTTCTTGTATGAGCTACTTACCTGTTCCAAGGAAGGTGGCCCAGCAAACAGTGCCTTGTAGGCCGAGGCAGCCACTGAGAGGGCCCCTTTCATCAGACCCCCGGCCAGGCTATTGCCATGGGAGTGTCTGCAAAGAAGGTTGAAATTAAAAAGACACCAAGAATAGAAAAAGACCAAGCAGTTCTCCCCTAACAAAACACACATTGCACTTTAGTTTAGGTTGCCCTTGTTCCAAAGCTAGTCATATCCAACTCTAGGGTTCGGTGCTCATTTCCATTAATAGCCAGATGTATGCGTGGTCAAGTGGCAGGCATGACTAAACAACAGCGTGCACAGAACGCTGTTTACCTTCCTACCGAATTAGTACCTATTCATCTACTTGCAATTTCTTGCTTTCGAACTGCTAGGTGAACAGGAGTTGGGACACAGACAGGCACTCACTCCATCATGCAGCAGTTGGGTCTCAAACTGCTGACCTGCCAACCTTCCAGTCATCAAGGTCAGCATCTTAACCACTAATCCACCGAAGCACTTTAGTTTACAATCCTATTAACGGAAAAGAAAAAAGTGAGTTGGGAGCAGACCTTGGAAAAGTTACGCTTTGGGATCAGAACTCCCAGTAGCCACGTTGGCTGGAGAATTCTGGGAACTGTGGTCTCAAATGAATGAACAAACAAACTTGTCAAGCTCTGCCAGAGAGGATGTGCTCCTTTGATTACCGTATATACTGGAGTATAAGCCGACCTGAATATAAGCCGAAGTACCCAATTTTGACCTGAAAACCCAGGAAAATAAATTGACCCGAGTATAAGCCGAGGGTGGGAAATGCAGCAGCTGCTAGTAAGTTTCAATACTCAAAATACATGGAAAATATAGTAAAATTAGTTAAAATGTTGGCACGTCTCAATCTGGCACGGTCTTGGGACCCTCGTGGTCATTGACCCGAGTATAAGCAATGTCCCCTTTTAGGGGCTAAAAAACTCGGCTTAGACTGGAGTATATATGGCAATTTTTTTGGGAAATGGATTACTAGGAACCTAGCACGTTCTCCCCTGCCTGTGTATTTCCTGTGTTTAAAAACAAGCACATCCTACATGGAGACAGGTAGGATTTTTTAACCTGAACAATGCTGGAATGTGTGATACTTCACACAGAGTAAGAATAAGTCTGCCTGCCCTGTCTACTACAATTGGTAGCAGCTCTGAAGTTTGCTACTTCAGAGGCCAGGAATTAGAATGTAGAAATCGTACACATACCCCATGGTTGTTGATTTTTTAAGGGGAGGGGGGGGGGAGAGAATAAAAATGAGTTATTTCTTCTTCGGTATTTCAACTGTCCTTTTGCTCTTTTATTTTTCTCTTTCAAGCTCTTTGGAAGCTTGTTTAGACCTTTTAGGCTTCCTCCACATGAATAGGAGTTCACATTTGGAATAATAAAAATTATATGTCACGGTGTGTGTGTTAGGATTTTAGAGATGCTCAGGTGGGGCATGCCCAAAAAAGTTTGGGAACCAATGTTATACATACAAATAATGTGATCTGCTTTAAGGCTCTGACACCCCCCCATCCCACGTCCGCATAAATTGTGAAAATAGAAGACATCTACATGCATTGTCTTCTCTTACTAATTTATCTGTTGTTACATTGCCACAGAGAGGGGAAGGAACATTCTTCTTTGCTGCGGAAAATTCTGTGGTTTTAAGCACTGTCTGAAGGCACAGAATATACTAGTCTTGCCAAAGTGGAAAAAAAAAGGCTGATTCTCATCAGTGCCTGAAGTCCCAACCACCGGGCAATCTTATTATGTCACCATGATGCAGGACAGGGGTCCCCCAACCTTTTTATGCTGCGGGCCTGACCACGCCCCATGGACAGCTGATTGGGCTGGACCACACCCCCCCGGGAAGTGGTTGCAGTTACAGCTGTCGTAAATGCGGCCACTTCCACGTTTACGACAGTCGCAGGCGTGTTCATGCATGTGTGGGTGCATTTTACAGCTGATGTAAATGTGCCCACTTCCACCTGTGGTGGGCCAGATGGAATGGCACCGCAGGCCAGGGCCGGCCCATGGGCCGTAGGTTGAGAACCCCTGATGTAGGATGTACATGAAATAAAGCAATAGGCCAGTCAACTGGATTTGAAAATTTAATAGAACACTCTATACACACATTCAACTCTTTGTTTTTCCAATCTCAGTGATTAAATGCTTGCTTTAACAGTGAACTACCGTATATGCCGGTGCACAAGGCGACTGGGTAGATAAGACGACCCCCCAACATTTCCACTCAAAATATAGAGTTTGTTATATACTCGCTATATAAGACCACCCCCTCTTCCGCACACCTTCCACACATGCAAAAGAGCAAATACAAGAGTTACCGTAGTCTTTAAGGTGCCACAAGTTTTTTGATGTTGTTTTGTTTAGTCTCTGATATGCTTTGCTCAGAAAATATTACGATATATTTTCGCGCAGGAAGACCTGTCCTTTCCCCTGATTGGGTGAAGGGGAGCTTGGGGCGGGATCTTCCCGAAGAGACGGAGGAGCCAATCAGGTTGCCGCGGGCGCGAGTTTAATGCGGGCGAGTTTGAATGCGAGTGAGTTTGAATGTGAGTGAGTTTGAACGTGGGCGAGTTTGAATGCCGGCGAGTTTCAATGTGGTCGTGCGGATGGTTGCCGCGGGCACGAGAAGCAGCCCCAGCCGTGTGGGCGGTTGCTCCGCCGCTGCACAAGAACCGCGATAGGGGAAAGGACAGGAACCGCGCAGGAAGACCTGTCCTTTCCCCTGATTGGGCGAAGGGGAGCTTAGGGCGGGATCTTCCAAGAAGGTGGCGGAGAAGGATTCAACGGTCTCCCCGGAGCTGCTGCCCAAGCCCCGGTAAGTATTTGGGAACCCAAATGACATGCACCCGATAGACAAGACGACCCCCCACTTGGAGGCATTTTTTTGGGGGTGAAAAAGTCGCCCTGTATGCCGGCATATACGGTATACTGAATCCCTGCTTTGCACCAAACACCGTATTTGTATGCTGTAGTTTTTAATGTGGGAAATACACAAACCAGCCTAAATTAATTTGCACATGTAAATCGGGAGGTGGTGTTAGCACAAAATCATTATGTAAGCTGAATTTTACGTAAATCGAGACGTATGTTAGTCGGGGTTTTTCCAATCTCAGTGATTAAATGTTTGTTTTAACAGTGTGCTATACTGAATCCCTGCTATGCACCAAACTCCGTATTTGTATGGTGTAGTTTTTAATGTAGAAAATACACAAGCCAACCTACATTAATTTGACTGAAAAGGCTGGAAGGGATCTGAGTTTACTGTAAAGGAAACTAACCCACTTTTCTCAGTAGAATGCATTTCTATTAGCCTGATCAAAGTAAAATACCACCCTGATCTGGTTTTTGTTACCTGGATAATTCTGGACAGGTGTGGGTTCTGTTTACACTTCCTGAAGGTAGAAGTTCAGGACCATCTTCTTGTTCTAGGAAAGGAAAAAAATTGGCAGTGTAAGACCAGGGACAGGAGGAAATGAACCAAGTTACGGCCATGATAAAAGTCCCATAAGCAATACCAAGGTCTTTATTGGTTGAAACATTGCTTCTACAATAGTAAATTGCACTAGAATATGCCCAATGAATCAGTAAGAATTTGATATGTCAATTCCTCTGAAAGTTTCACTGATCCTAATGGGCCTACTCTAGTTGCAACTTACACTAGCATAGTAGGTCGCAATTAGAGCACGCCCATTAGACTCAATGGAATTACGGAGGACTTGATTCAACAAATCCATTGACTCAGTGAGTTTATTCTAGTGCAGCTTGCAATACTAAGCAACAAGATTTTAGCAACTGAGTTTCTGCATTTCTGCAGTCTTATGTAATGATGAATTTGTGTATGCATATATTATGCACAGAGTCCTGGTGATGCAGTGGTTAAACTGCCGTAATGCAGCCAGAACGTTGTGAGTCTGTTCTGACTGCAGTACGGCATTGCAAGCTGCAGACTCAGGCTTCTAAGGTCAGTAAAATGACTACCCAGCATTCTGGGGCAAAATGTTAATTATTTTGTGAACTGCCCAAAGAGTATACTAAGCGCTATAGGTCAGTATATAAGTGTAATTGTTATTGCTATATTATATTGCCATTATCCAGCCTGCACAAAAGTGCAAGTTATAAAATGAATGTCTTGAGTTTGGAGCAACTGCTAATCATCCCCCCCCCCCACACACACACACAGAATTACACTACAGTACCTTCTCTAATCTGTTCAGACATCAAAAGAGTTTCTCCTCTACTGGGAACATTAGTTGCATGGGAAGTGTTCTCTGAAAGGGGGAGACATCTATTAAGAAAGAAGAGAAACATTTGTAAAGAGCCAGTGTAGTAAGACATCTATCTATCTATCTATCTATCTATCTATCTATCTATCTATCTATCTAATCTAATCTAATCTAATCTAATCTAATCTAATCTAATCTAATCTTATCTATCTATCTATCTATCACACTTGTTTATCACCCCTCTCACCAAAGTGACTCAGGGGGATTTACAAAAAGTCATCAATAACAATTAAAATCAGATCAAAATTAAAACTGATTAAAATATTAAAAGATTAAAACTAAGAGTTACAGCTACAAGGCAAGGGGGTCAAATTATCCAACTGGCTGGGGTTACTGTTCCATCCAGACCCGGACCGCCAGCCAGGTTTTCACCCCTTTTCTAAAGGACAGCAACTCTGTCTGCATGCATAGCTCCGTTGGCAGGAGGTTCCATAGGGCCGGGGCGGACACAGAGAAGGCCCTCCTTCTAGTGCCAGAGAGGTGGGCCTCTCTGGCTGATAGCACAACCAGAGAGCCTCTCCGGTCTGCTCTGGTGGGCTGGACAGATGTCCTCAGGGCGATGTGGTCTCTTAAGTATCCTGGCCCACTAACATGTAGGGCTTTAAAGGTTCATAGAACGAACGGTCCAATGGAATGCATTAATTTCATTCTATGGGGTACTACTGTATGGGTAAGTATCTACCTACCTACCTACCTACCTACCTATCATCCCAATAAAGAAACAAGAAACAAAGCCAGATGGCATGAAAAAATATTTAAACTGTAGCAGTATTCAAATTAAAACACTATCCTCATTTAACTATGTCTAGATGCCCCTGGGCTTAGTCTGCTCTACTTTACAGGACTGTTGTGTGTGGATACAGTGGGGAGAGGAGAAGCTGTGTAAGGCGGCTTGACCTCTTTGGAGAAAACGCAGTGCATACATGTAATAAAGAAACCAAATCACCTCGCTGGCTGCGGCTCCACAATCTGAGGGGTCATGGGCACCTCGTCCAGAGTCTGCGAGGTGGTCAGGATGTCACCAATACTCCGGGCCGGAAGTGGGCTCTTTCCTTCAGGACTCGCCGGAGCCTCTGCCACTTTCTCCAAGCTTGTTTGCGAGAGAGCCGAGCTGTACATAGAGTCGCCCAGAGGGCGGCTCGTGTCAAAGCACTCTGGTAGTATGATAATGTAATCCTCGGAGGAGGTAGACGATACCTGGCTGCAGACCTCATCCTTGCCATCATCTTCAGCCTCAACATCCTGCACTGAGAGTTGCTCTAAACAGAAAGTACAGAATGTTGCTTCATTACATTAATTCAATGTCCGCCTTTCCCTTGGCCTATTATTACTCTCTCCTATGATTATCTGAGAAAACCACCATTGTTACAAGGCAGGAATCCTCCTGTATGAAGAGTCCTGGTGGCACAGTGGTGAAACTGCTATACTGCAATCAAAAGGTTGTGAGTTCAATCCTGACTAGGACTTGCGGTTGACTCAGCCTCCCATCCTTCCACGGATGGTAGAACGTTTACCCTGCATGTTGGGGACAAAATGCTTATTCACTTGTGAACTGCCAGGAGAGCGCACTAAACGTAATGGGACGGTGTATAAGTGTGTTTGCTATGTTTGGAAAGAACCTAAAAGAAATCATATCTCACCCTTCATTGCATTATTGCTTGTGCCCAAACTTCAATCTGCCTAATGCAGAACAGTATGTAAAAAAATAAAACGTGAGAAATACAGTGAAAGATCTCTTAACTTCTGCTCCTAAACTGGTTGTACAAGACCTCATTATTACCTTCTTTGCTCTTGCTTCGATTGCAATGTATCCTTACTAAGCATATGGATCGACTACCACCCCTCCCATGGGGCAGTGTGTCTATACCAGGGCTTGCAGGAAACTGAATCCTGAGATTCAGCTTCCCCCCCAACAAGCATGACACACGCCCCCACAAGCATGGCAGGCTGGGGCTTTTGGGAGTTGTAGTAAAAAGGATAAAACTCTTCCAGATTTTGGGGTTTATCCTCTTCAGTTCTGCCTGTCTGCAAAGAGACGTACAGTACTGTAGAATTAGGTAAAGGTGGCTCAAGCGGTTAAGACGCTGAACTTGAAGACTGGAAGGTCGGAGTTCGATGCCTGAGTACTGCAGGATGGAGTGAGCTCACCGTCTCTGTCCCAGCTCCTGCCAACCTAGCAGTTCGAAAACAAGAAACTGCAAGTAGATAAATAGGTACCACTTCGGTGGGAAGGTAAACAACATGCTGTGCACTCATCTAGGCATGCCTGCCACATGTCCACGGAAACGCCTGCAGAAGCAGACAGCGCTGGCTCTTTGGCTTTGAAACAGAGATGAGCACTGAACCCTAGAGTCAGGTACGACTGGCTTTCAAGCAAAGGCGACTTTCACCTTTACCTAAAGGTCTCCTTACCCGAAACCCAGTTGTGTTACAACTCTAAAGTGCAGTGCTCATCTCCGTTTATAGCCAGAGCCAATGCTGTCTGCATCTGCAGACATTTATGTGGTCATGTGGCAGGCATGACTAGATGCCGGAGCATATGGAACACTGCTACCTTTCCTGCTGAAGTGGTACCTATTTACCTACTTGCAATTTCTTGCTTTTGAACTTCTAGGTTGGCAGGAGCTGGGACACATACAGGAGCTCACTTTGTCATTCAGCACATGGGTCTCAAACTGCTGATCTTCCGGTCATCAAGTTCAGTGTCTTAACCACTAAGCCACTGCCATCCCTCGCTGTACAATTAGACCTTACCAAACTCTGGTTCCTTTGTCGTCTCTGTGTCTTGTTTCCTGATCTCGGGTTCCTGTGTTGTAGAAGCAGCACTAATGAGGTCCTTGTTCTTTGAGCTGTAGTTGAGAGTGTCCTGTAGGGCTTGGACAGAACCTGGATCGATCACAGCAGAGGGACAGGTCAAAAACCCAGGGACTTCTTCTGTACTTTGAACACTTATTTCTTTCTTTATTAATCATACTTATCAACTGCCCTTCTCACCGAGGTGACCCAGCAGGACAATTTTAAACACTTACCCTGTCCAAGCAGGACAATTTTAAACACTTACCCTGTAAAGATTTCTTTCGCTGTGGGGGCTTGTGGTCAGGGGCTGCATCTAAGGTGAGAGAACGGATGACTGTCTCACACACAAACTGCCTCCCGCTCATGTCTTCCTCTCCTTCCTCTTGGCTTGTTGGATTTTCAGTTTTTCTTGTCCCCGCCTGAGCATCTGTGCAGGGAAATGGGATCAGCATTTTGCCACCAGTTTTAATGATGAACATGATATTCATACAAGCCGAGGACCTGGAAAAATGTGTCCCCGACTCCTCAGAGATGGATTTGATTCTTGTTTTCTGTCCGCTACAGCAATACAGAGACCTATGTTTATTATTTTCTAAGGAGCAGCCATGTTAGCATGTCATAGCAAAGCCAACAAAAAGTCTCGTGATACCCTGAAGTCAAGCAAGTTGTATCTGAGGTTAAATTTTCAAGGTTTGTAAGTCCACCTGAAGAGTTACAGTTCACAAAAGTCTCCCTTACTCGAAAGCCAGTTATAACCGATTCTCAGGTTTGGGGCTCGTCTCCATTTATAGCCAAAGAGCCAGCACTCTCTACTAGGTTGGCAGGAGCTGGGACAGAGATGGAAGCTCGCTCTGTCGTGCAGCACTCGGGTCTCAAAATGCTGACCTTCCAGTCATCATGTTCAGGGTCTTAACCACTAAGCCACTGCAATCCCCACAGTTCATAAAAGCTTGTGTCAGACTTGTTAACATTTATTCTTCCATGCCCTTTAAGCATCGCAACCTTTGCTCCTTCCCCCAGCGCAAGATAAGATTGGTCGGCTGTATCCTGACAGATCTGAATGGAGTGGGAGGGTTGGAATTTAGGATGCTGATACCACAAAGACACCAAATGTCTCCATAAAGCAGGAGGTTGTCTTTCCTTAATCTACAACTGTGGTTCCTAACATGGGGAATGAGTTATTAACAGTTAATGGAGTTATAGGCTTCCTCCTCATGAACAAGAACTCACTTTTTGAATACAGTAAAACCTCGAGTAACATACGGCTCGATTTACGTAAAATTCATCTTAAGCTGACAGGTCTGATCTGGGGAGTGGATGGTTCAATTTCCCCAGCCAGTTGGATGGTTTGACCCCCAGTACGTCCAAGTTATAATGCCTAGCTTTTAATTAAGTTTTTAAGCTTTTTAAAGTTTTTAATTTTTTAAAGTGTTTTTAAAATTGTTGGAAATCACCCTGGGTCCCTTCGATGAGGAGGGCGATAAACAAATATAAATAAATAAATAAAATAAGTAATGATTTTGTGCTAAAACCATGTCCCGATTTACGTAACTGTCTCGATTTACGTAATGCAACTTCTTATGGGTTTGCTTCGATTTACATACAAATTCATTTCCCTGTGGCTTGGCTTTATGTAAAAAATTCATTTTTCCCCCCTATGGGTTTGCTTCGAGTTATGCAAAAACCGATTTGCATAAAGCCTATGGAATGGATTTTTTATGTAAGTTGGGAGTTTTACTGTAATAAAAATTATGTATCATGGGGGGGGGGGGATCAGGATTTTAGAGATGCTTAGGTGGGGCGTGACCAAAACCAGGTTGGGAACCACTGATCTACAAGGACAGCATGCAGATTATCAAAATGCACCTTCAAATATTCCCCTCTCAATTGTCAATAAAATCTATTCCCTTGAAGTAGCACAAAGGAAGGGGTGGAAAGCATAACAGGAATTTTATGCTGCCAGATACAGCCGCATGTTTATATACCATCATTCATAATAACAAACAGCTAAGATCCCTCAAATACTAGAGTTGGTTATTGTCTTGTAAAGTTCCCTGGTTTAAAAAGATAGTCAACCAGGCCTGTTCCCAGTAAGAAAGCTAAGGTAGTCAATCATTCATATACAGAAGAATACTGGCTTTCAGCCAATGGTCAAGCCCAAAGGGATGGGGAACCCATTGGGACCATCTCTATACACATTTTTCTGCTTACCAGGCAGTGGTTGACATGCATTTCCTTCTTTCTCTTCCTGTTTCTGGTCCACATTGTCCTTATCTAGCAGGAGATTGTCCTGGGGCAAGGCGGACACATCTGGAGTCATGTCTGGGGGTTGGCAAGACAAGGAATGAAGCCAACCCAAGAAGACCTCTCTCTTGCAATTCTCAAAACCACATGTTTTAATAGCCTCTCTCTAGTGATTCATTGGTGTAAATAGGTAAATTAAAAACACCCAACTGAATAGACCAGGGTGCCAAAACTTTTAAGGCTGCGGGCTGGTCACGTGGTTGAGCGGGCCGCCCAGTCAGGTGGTTCCTCCCACCGGAAAGTGGAAGTAAAACATGCTGAATGCACCCATGCATGCACAGAACACTGCTGTAAATGACCTGTGGCTGTGGTAAATGCATTTATGACAGCCACTGGTCCGTTTACGGCAGTGTTCTGCACATGCACAGGTGCGTTCAGCACCCACGCACAGATGTTTTACTTCTGCTTTCATTAGCAACGTATACTCAATAATCCAAACGAAAATTTGAACTGCCAACCTGCCGGTCGTCAAGCTCAGCGTCTTAATCACTAAGCTACCATAGCCCTGGTACTCAAGATAGGTCAGTGCTGATACCAGGTAGTGTTGGTAAGTTACTACAGTATTGTTGCTGCCTATCTTGTGATCTCCTGTTCTGGGTTCAGCTGGCACGGCCACTTGCAGAATGGACATAGAATCGCTGAGTGGAAGCAGTCTTTTAGGCCAAGGGCTCCCAACCTAGGTCCCATGGGCTGGATCTGGCCTCCAGTGCCATTTCATGTGACACCCCCCACCTCCAAGGGCATTTGAGAAACAAAATGGCCTCGCCTTTGAAGCTGTTGGGACAAAATGGCCACTCCATCGTGCAGACGGTGCAAAATAGTGGTCTGGCCCTCAAAGCTGGCTTTGAGAGCATGACCTGGCCTCTATCTGGAAAAGGTTGGGAACCATTGATTCTAACCCCCTGCCTCAATGCATGAATCTGTAGCAAAGCAGATCACACTTTGCCACTGTTCTTTCTCACTGCTTCTTTAAAGTACACTGTACTTCGCTTAAAGAGCATAATGCGTTCCACAGGATTGCTCTTTAAGTGAGTTTGCTCTTTAAGCGAAACACCATTGTAAGTGACCGATTGTGGGGGGGATTGCGAACCCTGATTTATTTGTTAAGCGAGTTTTTGTTTGGTTTTATTTGTTAAGCGAAGCAAACATTCAGAGAAAATTCTGCTCTTTAAGCGAATTACTCTTTAAGCGAGGCACTCTTTATGCGAAGTTTAACTGTACTTTATGTTCTACATAAAGCATAATTGCTATTACTACTGTAGCAATAGGACCAAAGGTTCGAGACAATGGTAACAGGTTTCCTTTTGGAAATATGGAGCTTCGCTGGCGTCCAACAACGTCCAGGCTTTGCCTAGGCCAGTGGTGCCCAAACTAAGGCCTGGGTGCTGGGTGCGGCCACCAACAGCAAGTCATCCGGCCCACAAAGCCCTCATCGCTTCTGGAAGAGGAAGTAAAGCACGCCTGTACGGGCGTGTTTTACTTCCGCTTCCAGTAGTGACGAGGGCTTCGCGGGCCAGATGAATTGGCGTCAGGGGCCGCACCCGGCCCCAGGGCCTTAGTGACCGGCTCCCTGAACCACATAATCGGCCCACGGCCCAAAATGTTTGGGTACCCCTGGCCTGGGCTGAGGTACCTGAAGTACACCTCTTATGCAGGTAGTCTAAAAACACACACACTGGAACTCTCATTCTAATGTACAAGGATGCTTACCGACAGGAGTATTCCGAGGGACCTGCTCCAGTTCTTGCACTATGTTAATGTCCAGCAGTTCAAAGGAAAGCAAATCCTAATGGAAGGAAACAACATAAATGAATGGTCTTTTTTTTTTTTTAAAGGAACAGACGTCCAATCATGGCTTGCTCTAAATGAGGGGTGCCCAAACTACGGCCTGCACACCTAATTAGCCCCCTGCATATAATTAATGCAGCCCACGGTGAACACCCGGGTTCACGTGGACCTCCCCCTGCCCCCACCCACCCTCACCCCCTGACGTCAGTAGTGATGGCGGCAGAAGCAGTGACCTCACTTTTTCCAGGCTGTTCCAAACAGCCTCTTGCTCCATCCTTTCCCCTCAGCTGCCATTGCTGCTTCGGGAAAATTTTCGGAGCCTTCTGTGAGTCAAAACTCGCAGCGCTAAGAGAGGCCCCTGACGCGCTCAGGATGACGTCAGGATGCTTGGAGCAGCCTGGAAAAAGCATGGGTTGCCGCCTCCGCCGCCACTACTGCTGACGGCAAAACTGTCACAGCCCGCCTCCGGCCCCCGCACCTGAGCTGTGAGGAGGTCGACTGAAGGAATGTAGAACTCTCTAGCGCCGAGGATGCTTTTCATCTTCGGCGAAGAAGCCCCGTTAGCCAAACCCCTCTGCATGACAGTATCGACAGCCTGCAGAGCATCCGTCTTGAACTTTGAGTGTCGTTCCTAAAAAGAACAAGACCAAAACTGACAGCTGCACAGAGAGACCCATTGAGACAACTCGGCATATTAAAGTTTGACATGGGGCAGTTGATAGTACAGTAATACCTCGGATAACGTTTACCTCGGATAACGCTAAAATCGCATAACGTTAAGTAATCTGGGGAGGAGAATTGGGTCGAATAAAGTCAAGGTCCTGTGGGATGGATCGGATAACCACCACTAAAGCCTGTGCGGTTACAATGTATCTCTATGGAGCTTTAACGTTATCCGATCCATCCCATAGGATTTTAACATGCATCGGATAACACTAAAAATCGGATAACACCAAGACTTGTGGAACCAAGTCTTAGCGTTATCCAAGGTACTACTGTACTGTAAAACCCCGGGTTATGAAATTAATCCGTTCTGAGGGGTTTCCCTTATCGCGACTTTTTGGGGAAGTGAAACATGGTTTCCCATAGGAATGCATTGAAAACAAAAAAAGGCCCAGAGGTTGGAAAAGAGCCAAAAAAGCAAAACCAAACCAAACCACCACCCATAATTTTCCTGTTGAAAATTCTTTCTAAAGTGGCGAAAACATCGTGAAAAATTTGAAAGTGGCCTTTAGAAAGAGTTTGGAACAGAAAAACTTTTTTTTTGGCATTTTAGTGAGTTGATATTTTTTATTTTCAATGCATAGTCATTTTCAACAGCACCATCTAGTGGCCAGCCCTGGTAATTGCAGGAAAAATGCCACCAAACAGCTGATGAGGGGAATTTCCGCACGTCCTGGTTGCGTTGAGAGAGAGCCAAAATGTGATGAAAAAGTCAAAAACCAGAGCAGAAATGTTCCAAACACCCTTCCACCACTGTGTGAAGTGTTGGAACACCCCAAAAAACTGCCCATAACGTTGCTAGGTTGGCAGGACTTGGGACAGATGAGGGAAGCTCACTTCGTCATCCAGCATTTGGGTCTTGAACTGCTGGCCTTCCGGTTGTCGAGCTCATCGTCTTAACCACTAAGCCACTCTGGCCGTTAATGGTATATTGTACCACATAACAAATACAGAAAAATTCTTTCATCAGCAACTTATGCTCAATAATCCAAACAGAAAAAGGGGAAAAACCGAAGAACAGCCAGGTACTTGAACATGTGATATTCAAGAACCAATACAACTTCTTCTTTCATGCTTAGGCCAGACGTGAAACTGCCAAAATGAAAGCACCTTTCGGTGAGTTCATTCTGCAGTTCCTTTTGCCTGACCTAATGTGAGAAAGATTAGCCAGCACAACAAGGTGGCCGTTGTGCGGGGTACACCTGATCGTGGTTACAAAATACCACAAACCAACACAACTGAAGAAGAAAAGCATATTAGCAACTTGGAAGACAGGATGGGTGAACAGAACAAACCTTAGGGCAGGAGTGTCCAAACTATGGCCCATGGACCAGATCCGGCCCAATGCCAGTTCATCTGGCCCACACCGTCCTCGTCATATGGGTGTGGTTTACTTCCGCTTCCAGGAGCAACAAGGGTGATGTGGGCCGGGTGAACCATGTCAGGGACTGGTTCTGGCCCACAGGCCATAACTTGGGACACCCCTGGTTTAAGCAGAGAAAACGGCAGCTCAAAATCTATCTCATCCTGTTGCAAATTAGATTGCAAGGTGTGTTTTTACTTCCGCTTCTGGTGGTACGTGACTGGCCCATTGAGCCGCATGACCGGCCTGCAGCCTGAAAGAAGTATGGGTACCCCCGTCTTAGGGAAAGAGATATAAAAAGAAAGCAGAAGAGGCGGCTAGTGGGGGAATAAAACAAGACTTACATAGGCTCAGGATAGGAGGGCCTCACCTCTTCCTTACTAAGGGTTCTGCCCTTCTGGCAGAAAGCAGACACCAGTTTGCCATTCTCTGGGCAGTCAGTGATGACGGAAGAGGAATCGACCACAATGCTGCACCAGATCCTGGGGCCAAACTGCTCCCCTTTGTGTGACAGCCGCCAGTGAGATGTGTAGGTTCCTTCCATTGGGGGAGCTACGAACTCAACAGAGACAACCCCCACTTGCCCAGGAAGCAGGGCAGGTGCGACCACGTCCTTCTTCTCCGAGGAGCGCAGAGTTAAGTTCCCCCACATAAATTTTAGCTGGTGGAAACAGATGTTAAAACAAAATAAATGATCATTATTTATTCTCCATTCCATCCAAAGGCTTTCAGAAACTGCTTGTCCGCTGCACCTACAGTTTAGCAATGGAAGAGTCTAAAATAGGGATGGCCAACCTTGGTGCTACAGATGTTCCTGGACTTCAATTCCCAGAAGCCTCAATCAACAGGTGTGCTGGCTTTGGCTTCTGGGAATTGAAGTCCAAGAATCCCTGGGGCACCAAGATTGGCCATTCCTGGCCCAAAACCTACTTCACTCAGAAGCAAGCTGTTGGGGTACTTCAGGTTGACAATAGGCTTTGTTTCGTTTCATCCACAGAGATTCTGGAACCTGATCACCAAGAATCTGGATTCACTCCCAACTCACCCCATCCCCAGATCTTGACATAAAGTCCTTGAGGCTACAGTAATACCTCGGATAACGTTTACCTCGGATAATGCTAAAATCGCTTAACGTTAAGTAATCAGGGGAGGAGAATTGGATCGAATAACGTTAAGGTCCTATAGGATGGATCAGATAACAACCGCTAAAGCCTGTGCGGTTACAATGTATCTCTATGGAGCTTTAACGTTATCCGATCCATCCCATAGGATTTTAACATGCATCGGATAACACTAAAAATCGGATAACACCAAGACTTGTGGAACCAAGTCTTAGCGTTATCCGAGGTATTACTGTATTTGGAAGGAAAAATCTGGATGGCCTTGGAAGAAAGGAACTAAGGGGCAGTGATTCTAGTCAGCAAAACGGTTAGTGTTTCACATTTGAATCAACTCAAAAAGTTTTGGTTGCATCCACCTTTAAAACAGCCAGAAGGATTTTGTAAAAAATCTATGGTGGTCTATTCCAGGGATTCTCAACCTGTGGCCCGTGAGCTGGATGCGGTCTGCGGTACCATTTCACATGGCCCCCTGCCGCCTCCACCATACCAGGAAGTGCCATGTGGTAGAGGAAGGGCAAAATGGCTGTCCGGCCCCTGCAGCTTTCTGAGGGAGCGTGACTCGGCCCCCAGCTTTAAAAGGTTGAGAACTCCAGGTCTATTCCCTCACCAAAACATTTTTAGTTCAATCCTGATGGGTTGACTTAACCTTCTAAGGATGGTAAGATGAGAACCCAGCGTGTTGGGGGCAAAATGCTAATTACAGTAAAACACCGGATAACGCTAAAACTTGGTTCCACAAGTCTTGGTGTTATCCGATTTTTAGTGTTATCCGATCCATGTTAAAATCCTATGGGATGGATCGGATAACGTTAAAGCTCCATAGAGATACATTGTAACTGCACAGGCTTTAGCAGTTGTTATCCGATGCATCCCATAGGACCTTAACGTTATTCGATCCAATTCTCCTCCCCAGATTACTTAACGTTATGTGATTTTAGCGTTATCCGATCCAATCATTATCCGGTGTTTTACTGCACCTGTAAACTGCCCAGAGAGAGCATGAAGCACCATGGGGCGGTATACAAGCGTAATTGCTATTGCTATTTCCTTCTGCCATTTTAAAGTGATCAGAGATATAAGGATATTTTGAAATTATTAAAAGATTTTAAATCCCCTGCATGGGGACAACTGTGGCTTTTGCAAACCAGAATGTTGTTGCATTTGGGCTTATCTCTGACACATGGACTGAGATTTGAGTGCTTATTAGGAAAACATCCAACTCTATTGCCATCTATTGTCTTCAGCCCTACTCAAGAACCTCGCCTAACTGGAATTGAGCAATATACAACAGATAATTTTGGAACAGATCCACAAGCAATATCTGTATGCTTAGGGCTAGGGTTACAAAGCAGAATGGCCCGCCGGCGTTTTAATACCGCTCTCTGAAATTAATCCTCCATCTTCCCACTTGCTCTGGAGCAAGAGAAAGCCATGACGTATTTCTGCTTTTAACAGCTGGCCTAGAGCCCAGAATAGTTGTGGCTGGCTGAGAATCAAAACTACATCCTCGTCCAAATAAGCAAATTCACATTAATGGACTCTTCCATTTGAAGTTAATGTAGGAATAGAAGCAGCACCAGGATTAAGTCCTAGTACACAGGAAGCAGTGAAAACAAGAGTACTGTTGAACTTGTTTATACTGCTTCCCTGTACCACTGAGAAACCCAAGGTGACCATATGACTAGGCTAAAAGTGGGAGGATGCTAAGGCGGCAGGGCCTGCAGGCAGCTATGAGCAATAAGCTCTGGAAAATACCTTCGTATCACAGCTCCACTCCATGTTGCCAGTGTTCCTCATGCGCCAATGCTTGATGAAGGTTGTTCTGGGATGGAGGCGTGTTCCATCTGGCAGATTCTCATCCACAAAGGCAGCACTCAGTGTGGGGACAATGACAGGACAGCCTTGGAGGGGACTGCAAAGGAAAAGGGACAAGTCCAGATGTTACTCAAGTCGACCTCAGGGTAAGTAAGTTCGTCCTCTCCCCCGTCAGTGAGTCAACCCACAGCAGTCTGTATTTAAAAGCAAAGCAATCACATATATAACCCCCAGTAGTGGGATGTCAAAAATTTTACTACCCCACCATGATGTCATCACAGTGTGGGCGGAGCTAACATGTCATGATGTCGTTGGCCGGGCCAAATTAAAAAAAAAATACAAAATAATACAAAATAATAAACTAAAAATAAGTGCACGCACACCCCTCAACCCACCCACAAAACAAACCAGTAAATAAATTATATAAATAAAATAAAAAAATACATTAAAATACTCTTCCTTTGCTGCTTGGCATGCATGCGCAGTGGGAAAACCAGTGAAAAGGTAAGCCCCGAAGGTGGTTCCCCCTAAAAGTTGCTACCGGTTCTCTGGGACACTGGGGGAAGTTGCTACCGGTTCTGGAGAACTGGTGATAACCTGTTACATCCCATCACTGATAACCCCCCCCCCCCAGCACTCTGTGGGCGGTTCACAAGTTAATTAGCATTTTGCGCCCAATATGATGGGTCCTAATTTTATTGACCTTGAATGGAAGGCTGAGTCAAACTTAAGTCCTAGGCAGGATCGAAATCACAACCTTTTGGTTGCAGTACAGCAGTTTAACCACTGTGCCACCAGTGCACCAGCAAATTTACCCTTCAGACTCTCATTATGTCCCCAACCAACTCAAGCAAGGGTTCCCAAACTTTTCAAGCCAGGGGCTGGGTCACGCTCTCTGTTAGCTTTGAGGGCTGGACGGCCATTTTGCCCTGCCTGCACGATGGGAGCGGCCATTTTGTCCCAACACCTTCAAAAGATTGCCATTTGGTTTCTTGAATTCATTTGGGGGGGTGGGATGGGCACATGAAATGGTGCTGCAGGGCTTAGGTTGGGAACCACTGAACTAGAGTCTAAGAAAAAAAAATCAACATCTCAAACGTTCAGCAACTTTTCAGAATGATCTTTCCTAGAGCTTGCAGGAAGGAAGCCAATGATGCAACAGCTCACGGGAGGAAGGCAAAAAGTTGTCTAGAGGAGGGATGTCCAAACTATGGCCCACGGACTGGATCCGGCCCCTGACACAAATTCATCCATCCTGCACCACCCTTGTTGCTCCATGTGTGGGCCGGATGAATTGGTATCAGGGGCCAGATCTGGCCCATGGGCTGTAGTTAGGGCACCCTTGGTTGAAGCAGAGAAAATGGAAGCTTAAAATCTATCTCATCCTGTTGCAAAACAGATTGCAAGGCACGTTTTACTTCCGCTTCCAGTGGGAGAAACCATGTGATCGGCCCACTGGACGGTATGACTGGCCAAGGCCCAAAATGTTTGGGCACCCCTGGTCTAGAACCTCGTAACTGGGCTAGGCACGGCATCCCCTGGAAGGATTCAGAGTCCACCAAACTCTAGATCACTGCCTCCTCTGGGCATTCCAGTCCCCGAATGACTTACAGAAGAGTGCCGGACTGCAGGTTCTCAGTTTTGGATGCTGCAAAGCCAGCCGTGTCCAGAGCGTGGACCGAATTCCACAGGTGGATCTTCCGGTGCAACTTCAGCTGTTTCTTGAGTTCCCGCACCTCCGCTTTACGCTGTTTCTTCTCTGCTCTCAAACGCTGCTTCTCTGCCTTCAGGAGACGCTTGTCCATCTGCTTCTGGAGCCTAAATGTGTTGGAAGAAGAGATCAATTCTGCTGAAAGGGAGGTCCTGCCTACCCAAAGCTGAACCTGGACTACTATCGACACCAACTGTTGGGCTTCTATTGAGGATCAGAAGAATTGTGGTGTTGGGGTCATTTGTGAACCTTTTTTATTCCCTTGTTCACAAAGATGCCAAAGTATCTAAACCAGTGTTTTCCGACGTTTGGTTTTGGACTTCAATCCCCAGTCAGTACAATGGCTGATCTATGCTTTGGGAGATTGACTTAGGCTTCTGGGAACTGAAGTACAAAGGGGTTTCTGCTCAGCACCAATGCTGATGGTCCTACAGACACCCCATACCAAGCTCATAGAAGGGCCTAACCCAGCCCACCAGGGGTTCCCTGTGCTGCTTCCTACTTGAAGCCATCCCCTCCATCCTAATATTGGGAAAACTAGTTCGTTCATACACAAGTAATCTATTTACTGAGGTCTCCAATCTCTGACTGGAGAGAGCAGGGGTTCTGGTTGAGAAGGCCTGCTTCATTCTTTGTGAACCTTGGCACTCCAGCTGTTCTTGGACTTCAATTCCCAGAAGCTCAAGTCTCTGTGAATCCACATGAATGAGTTTACTGTGAGTACTCCAGGCGTTCTTGGACTTCCAATTCCCAAAGCCCAAATCCCTGTGAATCCACACGCATGGGTTTACTGCCAAGGTAACGCCTGGAGTGCTAAAAACACCTGGAGTGCCATCGTTTGCCATGAATGCTATATGACAGTGGTGGTGAACCTTTTAGAGACCGAGTGCCCAAACTGCAACCCAAAACCCACTTATTTATCGCAAAGTACCAACATAGCAACAGGGGAGGAAGTAAATGTTCATGTTGGGCTGTTGGGCAGAGGGGCGGGGCAAACTCTGTGCTGGGGAAGGGAGGCAGCACTCCCATTGGACTGTTGGGCAGAGGGGCGGGGCAAACTCTGTGCTGGGGAGGGAGGCAGCGCTCCCATTGGACTGTTGGGCAGAGGGGTGTGTGAATTCTGTGCTGGGGGAGAGAGGAAGCGCTCCCATTGGGCTGCTGGGGAGAGCAAACTCTGTGCTGGGGTCAGTGGTGGGTTCCAAAAAATGTTATTACCACACTGTGGGCGTGGTAAGGTGGGCGTGGCCAGGGGGAAAGCCCTGCGTTGCACCTGAATTAGGACTTTATTTCAAAACTTGGATGGGCGGGGCCAGCCAGAATTTCTGCTACCGGTTTTGAAATACTGGTGAGAACCTGCTGATGCCCACCACTGGCAGGTGTGATCGCATGGGTGCCCACAGAGAGGGCTCCGAGTGCAACCTCTGGCACGCGTACCATAGGTTCGCCATCACTGCTATATGAGAACACGTACAGTGGGGGGGGGGGCTCTTTAGCTTAACTCCTCCCCCCCAAAAAAAGGAAAGAAGAAAAAAAGAAAAGGTAAAGGGGTACATAATAGAAGCATGTAAAATTAAATATGATGTAAAAAAGGGGGAAAACCCACAATACTTCTTATGACACTAGAACCAGCAGCCACACAGTGAAGTAGAGAGGTACAATTTAAGACCAACAGAAGGATTTTCCACAGCACACCATTAAACTATAAAAATCTGCAGCCTCAAGATGTAGAGATGACTTTTGGTTTGGACAAGCTTTGAAACAGAATTAGACAAATTACTGGAGGAAAATCCCTCGATGCTCAATGGGGTAAAAGAGGAAGAAAAGAAGATGACTAGAGGAAAAAAATGCTACCAAGAGCATCCTGTCTATTACTTCCAGTATCAGAGGCAGCACGTTTCAGAACACCAGTTGGTGGGGAACATGAGTATGAAGTACTGAATGCTTATACCAGGGGTTCATAAAGTTTTTAAGCCACGGGCCAGACCTGCCCCCAATACACAGCTGTGTGGGTCCGGAGGCATGGTTCCCCTGCCGCTTCCAGTTTCCACAGTAGTAATCGCAGCATTTTTTTGGGCTGCTTTTGCAGCCTCCACCACTTCCCATGGCAGTGGGAGCATTTTCACCGCATTTTTTAAAAAAACTGCGGTGTTTTCACACTTCCGGTGGCAGCGGGGAACTTCCGGCAGTGCCTAGGTCCCCACTGTGGGCCATATTAATTGGCACCATGGGCCCAGTGGTGGGGTGTCAAATTTTTTTTTACTACCACACCGTGGGTGGAGCCTAATTTATGGGCAAAGCCTAATTTGTGGGCGGAGCCAACGTAAAAACCTCTTAAAAATAAATACTGTACACATAAAAATACATATTACATAGACATAAAATACATAAAAATACATGTAAAACACATATAATACACATTAAAATAAATACACATTAAATAGACATAAAAACAGATAAAAACACAAATTAAATACACACAAAACATAAAAATACACATTAAAAATAAATACACATTAAATAGACATAAAAACACATAAAAATGCAAATTAAATACACATAAAAATACACATTAAAAATAAATACACATTAAAATACACAGCAACACCCCACGGTGAGTCACTTACCCTGGGGAGAAGGCTATAGGAGCTTCAGGCTAGCAGCTTCTCTTCCTCCTCCCCGCTTGGGAAGACAGCAAGGAGGCCGCGCATGCACACCAAGTACTGTGGGCGCGCATGCACAACAAGCGCTTGGCGTGTATGCGCAGTGGGGGAACCTGCAAAAAGGTAAGCCCCCAAGGTGGTTCCCTCCAAAAGCCACTACCAGTTCGCCAGGACACTGGGAAAAGTTACTACCGGTTCTGGCGAACTGATGCAAACCTGTAACATCCCATCACTGCATGGGCTGTATTAGACCGTAGGTTGCGAATGCCTGGCTTATACCTTATTTGTGAGCCTCCTATGGGCATCATTCTGGGAAGAGAAAGCTAGATTTCCAGTCTGACCTAGCAAAGCTGTTCTAATAACTTATGCTAACTTGCCCAGATCCATGACTACAAGACTCCGCATAGGTTTCATATAGTTTTCCTCAATGGGAACCTGTTCAACACTACACGTAAATATACAGACAGACACGCATATGAGCTCATACTAGCAACAGAGCAGACGAGGAAGTTGTTTGCTGACCTGACTTGCTCCAGAGTCACAAGGCGAGGTGACAGCTGCCCATAGCTATATGTTTCTGAGATACATGTGACAGGTCTTCGCAGCTTCAGAAGCACATGGTTGGGGTCATGGGCATAGATACCTGCTTCACACAATTCACAGATGCTATAAGATGGGCACATACTGTGAAGAGAAGACAAAGTGGCTTGTTAGTTGGTCTTTTACTGCCACCTGTTAAATTAAATCAATTAGGATTAAGATTCAATGATATAGATATTATTAGCAAGTAGGCTAAGGGTTGACAATTATGACAGGTTCAAGGAAAGGGAAAATTCTGTTCCCCAATTCTGTGGGCAGAATTCCCTGACACAAAATAATAATAATATTTTTTTACGGAGCAAGCTGGACCACCTGAAGGTATCCCACAGCTTGGCTTCCAGATCCACTCCACATTCTATACTTGGTTCTTCGTCTTCAAGTGCTGTATCCATTTTGATATATTGGCTATCATTCTGGTGATCAGCCATGAAGATTGCCCTAAGAATATAACGTAGTGGCCTTCAATTTGCCTTGCGCATCACACCGTGACAGCCGTACCACTAATCCAGTCCTGAAAGTCACTTTTTCTGGTCCTGAGCCCTTTTGACACACAAAGTCCTCATCAGCCCCAGGCCAGTATTAATGAAGCTGGTGCCCTCCATCAAGATGGATTCAAGTGGGATTTAATCACCCATCCCTGCAGACTTTGCCACCCAAGACCTTTAGTCCTCAGGGTTGTCAGGTTAGTTAACCGCCGCCTGACAATTGGCGTTGAGTCGCTGGCAGTAGGGTCTACTCCAGGGATTCCCAATCTTTTCAAGCTGGGGGCCGAGTCATGCTCTCAGTCAGCTTTGAGGGCTGGATGGTCATTTTGCCCTGCCTGCACGATGGGGTGGCCATTTTGTTCCAACAGTTTCAAAGGGGGTGGCCATTTTGTTTCTTGAATGCCCTTAGAGGGGTGGTGGGCCATATGAAATGGTGCCGTGGGTTGGATCCGGACTACAGCCCTTAGGTCAGGAACCCCTGGTCTATTCTATTACCATAGCAGAATAACCTGGCCAGACTCCGTTTCTTGGTTATATCAGCTAGAAACCTGCCCTTTTACGTGTTGCCTGCCCAGAACCACAAACTTGTCAAGGTGACAAATTTCAACACAAAGAACAGGTCTAGCCACCTAGGTTTGCCAACTCACCCTCCTGCCCATGGCCTACCTGCACTGGTAGCGGACTCCCACAATGGAGGCCTGGCAGTTACTACACAAGAGGAGCCAGTCAAAGGGGTTGCCTTGCACCGAAGGGCCCGCAGAGGTTTGGTGCGTAGAGCTGCTCAGTGAGTTGGAGAGCTGGCTGGAAAGGAGAAGCTTCTCACTCAACTTCCGTTCGAGCATTTCCACTGTCTCTTGAACCACTTGACCCCGGAACTGGAAAACAAGAGGACAGAAAGAGGTGGATCCTGGTGCAAGGTCGCCTCACTCTTCTCCAAAAAACACTTTCTTCCAACTACGTTCTCCAACCCCTTGAACTTGTACATATGCCCAGACACTACAACCATGATGGAGAACCTTGGCACTCCAGGTGTTCTTGAACTTCAATTCCCAGAAGCCCAAGTCAGCACTCTTGCTGATCAGGGCTTCTGGGAATTGAGGTTCAAGAACAGCTGGAGTGCCAAGGTTCGCCATCACTGCACTAGAACTTCTTCTTCCATGTATAGGCCAGATGTGAAACTGCCAAAATGAAGCCACCTTTTGGCGAGTTCATTCTGCAGTTCCTTTTGCCTGACCAAATGTGAGAAAGATTAGCCGGCAACATAAGGTTGCCAATTACCAGGGTACACCCCACAATCATCGAGGAGGCTCTTTCTGTGTACTCCAACACTAGAACTGATGGGTGATAAGTATGCTTACAGCAACAATGTGAGAGTGTATTGTGTACAACACATTGGTTGTTGCAGAATCTTGGCCACAATGGTATCCACATTTATACAGTATAGAGCCCGAGTGGCGCAGTGGTTAAACTGCTGTACTGCAGCGAAAATATTGTGAGTTCTACTCTGACCGGGGATCAAGGGCGACTCAACCTTCCATGGTCTGTAAAATGAGGACCCAGCACGTTGGGGGCAAAATGCTAATTCACTTATGAAATGCCCAGAGAGTGCACTAAATGATATGGGATGGTATATAAGTGTAATTGCTATTGCTAGTACAGTAAAACCCCAAGTTATGAAAAAAAAACTGGTTCCATGGCCTTTTTCATAACTCAATTTTTTCGTAACTCATGGCATCCCCATAGAGATGCGTAGAATTTTCTTAAAAAAGAATTTAAAGGGAGAGATCTCCCTACCTTCCTTTTGGCTGCTGCTGCTGCTTCCTTCCTCCTGCTGCTCTGGAGAGTGGGAACTGCTGCTGCTGCCCCCATGGGGGGCGGGGGCAGCATATCCTTGTGCCTGGCCTCTCCGAAGCCCAGAGACTTTGCTGTGACCGAAAAAGGGAGGACTTTGCGGTCACAGCGAAGTCTCTGGGCTTCAGAGAATGGCAGGGACCAAGGGGATCCCTTTTCCAGACCCTTCCGGAGCCTGTGGATGGGCCAGTGACAGAAACAGCCACAGGGACTTCATAAAAATATCCCTGTGGATGTTTCTGCCCCTGTCGCTGTCCCATCTGCCAGGTCTGCAGGCTCCGCAAGGATTGGGAGGAAATATTCCTTAAGTCCCTGACATTCTGCAAAGCCCAAAGCCTTTGCTGCGATCAAAAAAGTCCCCCCTACTTTTTCGATTGGAGCAAAGGCACTGGGCTACGCTGAATGGCGGGGACCGAGGGGATCCCTTTCCCAGAGCCGTCCGGAGGTGGACACACCAGACGCAGTGGCACAAACGCCCATGAGGATATCATAAAAAACATCCTTGGGGCCGTTTGTGCAGCTGTGTCCGGCGTCTCTGCCACCTCCTCCACCTCCGGAAGAGTCTGGGAAAGGGATTCCCTCGGTCCTCGCCATTCTCCAAAGCTGCGATCGTCTCCTCCTCCTCTGCTACCAAGGTAAGGTTTTTTAAAAAGATTTTTGGCGGGGTGGTGGTGGGTGGATTTTTAGAGCTCAAAATGGTGGCGCCACCCTTTTGAGCACTAAAAGTTTGATTATTAGAGACCAAAATGGCGGCACCATTCTGATCTGTAAAAATCTACATAAATCCCATTCGTAAATTGGGTTATTTGTGTAAATTGGGACATCGATTTATGCAAATAACCCTTTCGTAACTCGAGGCATTCGTAAATCGGGATTTTACTGTATATGTTTCTAGTTTTTGCATAACAACAGTGGGAAACTGATCTGCCAGTAGTCCCAGGACCCCTTGACACTACTACAATGTCCAAGATGGATAAAGCGCTGTCTTGACAGTACCAGCTATGCATCATATGTGTTTGAACAGTTTGACACCTGCTATGGTTTTGTATTGAATTTCAACACTTAGGCTAAACTCCATTTAATTTGAGGAAACACAAGGGTTTTCAAGATCTGTTTAGGATACTGTACTTTTAATGCTCCTTTAATCAAAGCCTCTTTCAGACAAGGGCTGAAAGAACTCGCCCTAGAAGAGGAAGTACTGTACTCACCTTTTCCAAATAGCTTGTGAACCATTCAGGAGGGGCCTCGCTGACCTGCTGTCCACTCTACAAAAATAGTGGGAAAAACACACACTTGTGTAACTGAATGTATAACTTCCTTGTACTTACTCTTATTCAACTTGATGTACTAAGTAAACAGAGAAATGCGCTCATAAATCTTGGCCACACTGATTTATTTTTAAAATATATAGAATAGACCAGGGGTGCCCAAACTTTTCAGGCCGAGGGCCGATCATGTGGTTCAGGGAGCCAGTCACTAAGGCCCGGGGGCCGGATGCAACGTCGATGCCAATTCATCTGGGCGTGTTTTACTTCTGCTTCCAGGAGCAATGAGAGCTTTGTGGGCTGGATGAATTGGTGTCGGGGGCCGCATCCGGCCCTTAGTTTGGGCACCCCTGGAGTAGACCATACTGCCAGTGACTCAACAGTGAGTGTCAGGCGGCGGTTAACTAACCTGACAACTCTGAGGATCAGTGGTGGTCTCCAAAAAAATTTACTACCACACTGTGGGTGTGGTATGGTGGGCATGGCCAGGGGAAGTCCTGTGTTGCATCTGAATTAGGAGTACTTTACTTCAAAACTTGGATGGGCAGCACCAGCCACAATTTCTGCTACTGGTTCTGGTGAACTGGTGTGAACCTGCTGATGCCCACGACTGCTGGAGACAGACAGCCTTGGGTGGCAAAGTCCACAGGGAAGGGCGATGGTCCCTAAGTGGATTAAATCCCACTTGAATCCATCTTGATGGAAGGCAGCAGCTTCAGCAATCCTGGCCTGGGGCTGATGGGCACTTTGTGTGCCAAAAGGGCTCAGGACCAAAAAGAGACTTGTGGAACTGGATCAGTGCCATGGATGTCACACTGCAATGGCGGAAGGCAGGTGAAAGGCCACTGTATTATATTTTCAGGACAGTCATCATGGCTGATCGCCATGATGATTGCCAATATTCAGATTTGGATATGGCAGAAGAAGAAGAAAAAATTGAACTGACTTCTGCTACAAAATGGTGTTTGACTCTTCTGGAAGAGCAGAAATAAGTTAAAGGTAAAGGCTACCCTTGCTCGAAAGCCAATCGTATCTGACTCTAGAGTTCAGTGCTCATCTCCATATACAGCCAAAGAGCCAGCGATGTCTGCATCTGCAGATATTTCAGTGGACATGTGGCAGGCATTACTAGATACCAGAGTGCACGGAACGCTGTTACCTTCCCACCAAAGTGGCACCTATTTATCTACTGCAAATTCTTGCTTTCAAACTGTTGGGTTGGCAGGAGCTGAGACAGAGGTGGGAGCTCACTCTGTCGTGCAGCACTCCGGACTCAAACTGCTGACCAGCTCGTCATCAAGTTCAGCATCTTAACCACTAAGCCACCACAGTCCTTAGAAATAAGTTACATTTCTATATTTGTGGAGGGGAGATAACTGCATATCTATCATATGTACTTAATAAATACAAAGACCATCACATTTTATCTGGCATATGCATGTTTGTCAGGCACACCTGATGGGGTTATTTGCAGTCACAAAATTTATCCCAATAAAATTAATCTGTTTGCTGGCACAGACTAATGGGTAACCTGGCTGAAAACTGCCACTTGTATCCAGTTACCTTAGTCTTATCCGCAAATAACATCTGCAGTTGTTATGTGCTATCAAGCCGGAACCTACTTATAACAACCTTAATAGGGCTTCCAATGTAAGCAAGGAACTTGAGGAGTGGTTTTACTAGTTCCACACCCCAGTGAGTTTCCACAGCTGAGCAAAGATCCAAGCCAAAAGCTTCAAAATCTAACTCCATCACTCTCTCCAGTACCCTAAACTGGATATACAAAGAATGCATCGGCCTCTATTTCTCAGTAGGTGAGAATACTGGTTAAAATTAAAATAAATGGAGCACCTTTTGCCTCTACTGTTAAGAGGCTAATACGATTAGCAGCTGTTCCTGCCAAGGCATTATTAGCTAAACAGGCTCAATCAACTTTCAGGACTGTGTTAACAGACTGCCACCTGGATACAGTAGAACCCCGATTTAATGAAAGCTTGTTTTACAACCCTCTTCTTTTACAACCACTCCAGTGTCACCCAAAGCAATCTTGAAAATTGATTGCTGCAATGCCCTACACATGGAGCTGCCCTTGAAGATGGCACAAAGGTTACAGCAGATTCAAAATGCAGTTGCTCAGCAGGTATCTGGCTGCATGGAAATGCAGCCACATCTCACCGGTTATAGCCCACCTGCACTGGCTTCCTATAGACTTCCATTCCAAATTCACAGTACTGGTAATGACCTATAAAGCCCTACACAGTGTGATCTCAATACCTGTCACAGCATCTCTCGTGGAGGAATGCTACCTGAGCCACCTGGTCTTCTCAGGTCATGCGGTTTTGGGTTTACATAAGGAAGTTTTGGAAAACTGCAACTATGAACCAGACCTTCTCAGTGGCGTGTCTTATGGAACGCCTTATCCTCAGTTGTTCATCAGGTCCCTTCCATCCAAACCTTTCACAAACTGGTCAAGGCATAACTATTCAGAGGCTTTTAGTAATCATTTGCCCCTAGAGTAGTAGTTTCTTCCCCTTTCTTGCCATTATTAGTTTTATATTTGCTGCGGGTGTTGTAATTAAATAGACATGAGACTTTGTGTAGGGTAGAAGCAAAAAGGCAAAAAGCCCAGAACCCTCATAGGGCTCCTAATTTATTCCTGCATTCGGGGACTGGCATGACGTGTCTCTCTAAGACAATCAATCTATGTCATACATGCTAATTGCGAGAAGACTGCGATTAACTAAGGTATATAATTGCCAACTGTCAGAGTGCCAAAACATGACTAACCATGAGCTCATGTAAAAACAAGGTTTGAACCTGGCAGATCTTTTTTGCCTTTATCTATATTTCCTTTGAAACCAAGCTGTTTGATGTTCAGTAGGGCCGTTAATTGGCTAATCAATCATTCCTCACTATAGGCTGTCCAGCAGCTGTCGCCTCTCCGAATCCACCTATCGTGGGGAAGAATCTCTTAACCCTTACTCACCAATTTAGGTCCAAAAACTTACCACAGTGGGTTATTTGTATTATTTTGGGTTTTTTTGGGGGGTGGGGGTGCCTTGGCCTTGTTCAGAGGAAACAGTACTCTACACTATAGATTGCCTCACCTTCTATTATTGATAAAAGCACCTAATTCAGGGGTGGCCAACCTATGGCCCGTGGGCTGGACTTGGCCCACGGCATCATTTCTTGTGGCCTGCTGACGCCCTCACCGCTACTAGAAGCAGATGCATTTACGACAGCCATAAAATGTGTCCGTGCCTGCGTAACCTTGTCCCGTCTGCTGTAAACACTGTCACAAATGCACCTGTTTACAACAGCCATTACAACAGTCATTACAACAGTTTTACGGCAGCGTTTGTTTACAACCGGATGAACCACATGACCGGCCCGCTCAGCTGTCAATTGGGGCATGGTACAGCCCATGGCACAAAAAGGTTGGGAACCTCTGACCTAATGCATGTTAGGTAGTAGATAAAGACACAATGTCTGAGATGTCTACACAACTTCTCTAAGGAGTCGCCATGGTCGGTAGATCTGACTAATAACCTTTAGTATGTTGGTCCAGAAAAACCCCTGAAACTGATATGTGCAATATCTAAGACTTACATTATAAGACCTGACAGTGTGAGGCAATTCAAACTCATACAATTCTAACTCTATTTTTAAGGCACGATCCCATTTATAAAATTTACCACCATCTGACATTTATGGAAGTTCAGATAAATCAAATTCTGTTAGACATCTCCTGGAAGCACATATTCTGGAAACAAAGGATGGGGCAAAGCAGGAAGCATCCGACAAACAAGACTTCTTGTGATTTTACCTGTTGTTTCACATTCTCTCTCTCAGTGTCCGTATCCCATGCCATGGTCCGTTCAACCATGGAATAGTGAGAGAGGGGTTGGTTTCCATCTTTGGGCACCAAAGGAGCCTCAGATTTCTCAGGGTCTCGCTGTGAAGATATTCCTGGAGGGCTGTTTACCTCATAAACATACATCTGTAGCCGATTGCCTTGTTTCACTGCAATCTAAAAAAAATTAAGAAGCTTGGCTTTTGGAAATATGCAGACAGAATGGAGTAAGAAAGAGATGGTTGTTGTCTATGCTACAGATTTGAGATTAAATATTGTTTAAAAATGGAAAGTAGATTGTGAATTTGATTTGGATGACTGGTATAAAAAGATATGGAACAGTGCTATAAATGATAAATTAACATGTGAGTTGACACAAACTATTTTTGGGGTGGAATCCAAGAGATTTTTTGTAAAACTAGAAACCTCTTGTTCACTTCCAGTTTTACTGGGATAGGTTGGATTTAGAATTATTGTTAAATATAAACAGCTTTTTTACTTGCTGGAGAAACTGTGACAATGCCAAAGTAGCATTAACAGGGCCACAGTTATCCATACTTATCATTTATATTACTGCAATGTATTGTACCTGAGGTAAAAGTCACTGTTGCCCAAAAGCCACTCGTATCCAACTCTAGGGTTCAGTGCTCATCTCTGTTTCATAGCCAAAGAGCCAGCACTATTGGTTTCGGCAGACGTTTCCGTGGTCACGTGGCAGGCATGACTAGACACTGGAGTGCACGGAGCGCTGTTTACCTTCCCACCAAAGTGGTCCCTATTTATCTACTTGCAATTTCTTGCTTTCAAAAGACTAGGTTGGCAGGAGCTGGGACAAAGATGGGAGCTCATTCTGTCCTGCAGTTCTATATCCGCATATTGAAGTGCTGACCTGAACTTCTGAAGCACTCCATTAAAAACAATTTGAAAAGAGTACCTAGCTCAAAACAAAACCCTAAAACTAATATTTCAATCATGCTATGCCAGTACTTTACATGTTTTATTGGCTCCCATCGGCGTCCAAACTCAGTTTAAAGTGGTGGTTGTAATATAGAAAGAACAAACTAGTTTGGGGTCATGTAAGATTACCTTTTCTTGAACATATGTTCCAAACCACAATGTAGATTCTCTTTGGTGACTTTATTCTTTGTGCCCCAGCAATACATGCAGATGGTTCAAAATATCCCCCCCACCCCCCTGGTGACACTCTAGTCACAAAAGAGCATCTCCAGAGAGACTTGCGATCTTAATGCTCTTAGTGCCAGATGCAGGCTGTCTGCGGTTACCTAGGCCTTTTAACATAATCCTTGCTGTCTGTGATTAGTATGGTTCTTAATGTGAATTGATATTTTTCCCATACATTCTTTACTGGAAGGAAACTTTCCTGCTGTATTTTTATAAATAGCTGCATTTTTCAATTATGATATGGCATCTTCTTTTAACATTTCATTTTGTTGCCTGTTCAGGGAACATTTATTGATGGCCCATAGCAAAGCAATTACACTTACAGACCATCCCATAGCGCTTACTGCACTCTCTGGGCAGTTCACAAGTCAATTAGCATTTTATTATTAATTTATTTATTTTATTTAATCAAACTTTTATGCCGCCCTCCTCACAAAGACCCAGGGTGGCTAACAAACTTTAAAAACACTTAAAACACAGTAAAAACACTGTATAAAAACAGTATTAAACAGGATTTAAAAAGTTACAAAAATTAAAAGAGATTAAACAAGTCATACAGAGAGGGAGGGGTTAGATGAGCCAACAAACTGAGGCATGTTGGGTACTCATTTTACCAACCTTGGAAGGATGGAAGGTTGAGTCAACCTTGATCCCTGGTCAGGATTGAACCCACAACCTTTTGGTTGCAGTACAGCAATTTAACCGCTGTGCCACCAGGGCTCCTTACAAATTTAACCAGGACCTATCCCACATCCACCTTGTCTGAGGCTCTGAGCGGGCTCGAGGCGCAAAAGTTGTAGATGCCTAGAGACTGAGAACAGAATATTGTATTGATTTTGTAACTGAAGTCAGCACTCACTTTAATATTATTTATTATTTAATATTATAATATTTAATATTATTATTTAATATTCTGATTTGTTGATCAGGTTATGACAGTTGCTACTATGTTATTTAAATTTAGCATATACTTACAAGTATTAGAGGCTTAAACTATCATATAATTGTTTAAATCTTGGATTTTCTGTCACTGAAATACTTGGAAACATCATTTTAAAGTGATTTATTGTATAGCTGTTACCATAAGCCACTTTGGGTGAGGTTTTATTACAGAAAGATAGCTGAACAGTTGAAGAAGTTCAGCAAATGAATCGGAGGCTATGGAACCATGGTTGTTTTGACAGGTAGCAAGGCCATCCCAGATAAATGAATACCTGGAATGGAATCAGGAACTGAAGAATATTGACCAAAACAAAGTTCAACTAGAAGAGAACAGAAAAACCAGACAATGTCCTCTGAAACCACAAGACAAATCACTTCACTGTGTTTTTGACAATGAGTCACAGTCCACTGATACGTAGCTGTGAGCAAATCACTTTCTCAAAGACTTAGTTACACAAATCTTTAAAACTATAGTGGTTATAAGGATCATTCACAAGGCATGGTTGGAAAAGCAAACAAGTACACATAGAAAGAAGCAGACTTGATTTAACATCTGTAACTGCTCTAGGGAAGTGTTTAACTAGACCAGTGATGGCGAACCTTGGCACTCCAGATGTTCCTGGACTTCAATTACCAGAAGCCCAAGTCAGCACTCCTGCTGATCAGGGCTTCTGGGAATTGAAGTCCAAACACAGCTGGAGTGCCAAGGTTCGCCATCACTGGAATAGACCAGTGTTTCTCAACCTTTGGTTTTTGGACTTCAATTCCCAGAAGCTAAAGTCAATCCCCCACTGATCAGCCAATGTACTGACTTAGGCTTCTGAGAATTGGAAGTCCCCCTGTGGGGCGTGTGCCCCACATTCTTAAATCTGCTACAAAACATGATCTGAAAGTAGTGTAAGAGTGTGAAGAAATGTGATTGTGAGAAAGTAAACTTAGCAATTGAAAAGCTCCTTTTCTCAAAGAGAGATGGAAGATAAGGCAGAAGAGATGTTCTGATAGTCCTGGCAAGGGGTATCATGCAGATGAGCAGAATAAAGTATTAAATCACATCAAGGTTACACTATCTTGAAATGTATCCATGTGTTTTAGATTAGTTGGTTTTACTTACACTGAAGTGTAGTTAACAAGGTGCCTCAAGGGTCATCTTGTCAAGAATGCTTCACGTTACAAGAGCGGTGCTTAAGATGGCAGACCTGAGCAAGCTACCTTCGTCTAGAAATACTTCTGGCAAACTATTTCCCAAAAGACTTTAAATGGAAACTTCCTTCCCAGACTTTTTTAAGCTAGGAAAAGATTCTCTTTTTTTAATAATCTGGAAGTAACTGAAAAAGGACCTTTTCTGGCCTACAACAAGGATGTGCATTTTGTTATTTTCTGGTCCAAACAGTATTTTTCTTGCTTGTTTGGGGTTTGAGACCTCCGAAGGATGACCAAAAATGGTGCTATGCCCTGAGATGTTGTCCATCCTGATCTAAAAAGTGTGGGTGTATGTGACAAGAGCTCTCCCTTTCATGTGTATTATGGATGTCATGCAATTCTGTGAAAGACAGCTTGTCAGAATGTCATTAAATTCTGACTAGAAGAAGCTGTCCATTATTTCTCTAGGATACAGCAACAGTTTGACACGGGACAACCTGCCATTCCAAATTTGATTTTCTGTTTTGTTTCAGTTCTAAAAATTAATGCAAAATCAATTATCCTGGCAGCCTTTCTAAATAAATGCCAACACCACCTACACAAGTCTTCAGGCACAGATGTCAAGAAAACGTCAATAATAAATTTAACAGATTCTTCTAATACCACGCCAAGAAACTTCCAATGTTTTTTGGTAAACATTTGCAAGCTAAATTAGCCAAGAAAATTGGTCGTGTCTTACCTTCAGAGCTTCTTCATATTCCTCTGAAAGGAGGGGGGGAATGAAAGAAATCAGTCAGTACCACCACATCTAGCACTGAACATCAGAACAGTGCATTTTTTAATTTGCATTAACTGCCAGGCAGATTAACTCTATATTCAAATAACTGTTGCTACATATTAGAATGAGATCCCACTTCTCCTTATCCACGGATTGAGCACAACAAGGCAAAATTCGTTTACGCATTCTGCCCTTGCACAATTTGACCGACATTATGACGACAATTCATGTCCTCTTATAGATTTCTTGAAAATACCAAACCAAATATTAACTAATCAAACTATGATGCTAGGACATGATGAAATATTCATTTACAGTCCAGCAACAGAAAATGAATGTGAACACTTTTGGTGGAGGGAACAAAGTGCTTCGCTGGCATACAGCTGCAAACAGAAAAACTACTTCTTACCTAGAAAGGAGAACAATGAGATAACTTGCTGGAATAGCTATGTAACATCATTAAATAAAATAGTCATGGAGTAAAATATGGCCATGTTACATAATAACGTATGCGACAAAAACACGCAAGACATTTTTCTATGAATTCCCTGTAGAGAGGAATGCCTAAAGCTGTGGCTCTTATTTTTATACTAATCCAATCAAGATTTGTCAACATTGTAATGAGCAAGCCAAAAGCAAATTACCTGCAGTATTGACAGATACCTGTGAAAAGAAACCAAGAATCAATGAAATGTACTTTTCTCTGCTGGTGGTAATATCTAATAGGTAACAGTCACCCTTGCTCGAAAGCCAGTCGTACCCGACTCTAGGGTTCAGTGTTCATCTCTGTTTCAAAGCCGGCGCTGTCTGCTTCTGCAAACGTTTCCATGGTCATGTTGCAGGCATGACTAGACATGGAACACTGTTTACCTTCCCACCGAAGTGGTCTCTATTATTCTACTTGCAATTTCTTGCTTTGAGATGCACTTTTCTCTGCTGGTGGCCATGTCTAATACTTTAAAATTAAAAAGCTGTATCTTATCTAACATTTCAGAGTTGCTGTCCAGCTTATTTCCATTTATTCTTCCCAAACCACCACTAATCCCATTAGATTGTCTCAGTTTCAGTAACTGGGCTTCTCCCTTTTTCCTTACAAAAATGACACTTCAAATGCAGCCTAGCCTAACCTCTCTACTCAGTATACCAGGCTTTCAGAAGACTGCACTAACAAGCAATTAGAAAAACACATTAGTCAAGCTTCATCCAGCTCCCCCAATCTGGACAGGCCCAAGTTCTTTGGTGTGGAGACTACCACCAATGGCAATCCAACTGACCAACTAGCAACTGAAAAGTTACACAATAACTTGTTTGCCCCCTACTAGTAGGATTTTTATTTTGATTTCTTGTGTGGTAGTTTTCAGTAATGGACAAAAATCCCTCTTTTAGTATACAGCCATTATACATAGAGAGAAATAAGCCTGAAGATCTCCATACATTGTTAGATTCCAACTCCCAGGAACACCAACCAGAATGGTCAATGGTCAGGAATGACAGGAGATGGTGTGTAAAAAGTGTAGAGATTACAGATCTCCCACTCCTGTAAGTGTTCAGATGTTACTGCAATGTAACCCATATGATCCTTTACTGCTGCCCTTGATGGCTAGGTTTGATCATATGCCTATGGGGCATAATTAAGAAATCGAAGATGGATTTATTTATTCATATTTATATGCCTCCTTACTCACCGAAGTGACTCAGGGCAGCTTAACATGGCATACTGAGAAATATGAGAAACCTGGGGAGCATAGTGAAAAGTAGAGACATCAAATTGCAAACAAAAATTCGTATAGTCAAAGCAATGGTATTCCCTGTGGCAATGTATGGCTGTGATAGTTGGACCATGCGGAAAGCTGAGCGCAGAAGAATAGACGCCTTTGAAATGTGGTGTTGGAGGAGTGTTTTGAGAGTCCCCTGGACAGCAAGGAGAACAAATAGGTCAATCTTAGAAGAAATCAACCTTGACTGCTCCTTAGAAGGGCAAATAGTAAAGCTGAAGCTAAAGTACTTTAGACATCAAATGAGAAGAGAGGACTCACTTGAGAAAGCCTTGATGCTTGGAAAGGTCGAGGGCAAAAGAAGGGGGCGGCCAGATATGAGATGGCTAGATGGTATTGTGGACACAATCGGCACAGAGCTGAGCAAGTTGAGGGGGATGGTGGAGGACAGGAGTGCCTGGCGGACAGTGGTCCATGGGGTCGCAAAGGGTCGGAATCGACTGTGCGACTGAACAAAACTGAGAAATATGAGACGGAGGATATAATTGCACTCAAATTCTGGTGGAAGGCCTCACATTAGCAGCTGCCAGTCATTGTGGGAACAGAAAATGGCACTAGACCTGGGGTGCCCAAACTATGGCTCGTGGGCCAGATCTGGCTGATGATGCCAATTCATCCAACCTGTGCTGCTTTGCTGCTTCTGGAAGCGGAAGTAAAACAGGCCCATATGAGGACGGCATGGGCCAGAAGAATTAGCGTTGGGAGCCACATTTGGCCCTGTGGGCCGTAGTTTAGGCGGCCCTGGTTTAAGGAGAGAAAGTGGCAGTTTAAAATCGATCTCGTCCATGTTTTACTCCTGTTTCAGGTGGGAGGACCCACATGACAGGCCCACTAAACCACGCGACCGGCTGGCTGAACCACACAACTGGCCCGTGGCCCAAAAAGTTTGGGCACTGCTGCACTAGACAGATAGAAGCATCAGCCCAACACCCCTGGAGAACTAAAATTATCCTATCCATCCTACATGTCAGTCAAAATATTAGAACAGACTTCCTCAAACTTGGCCCTCCAGCTGTTCTTGGACTTCAATTTCCAGAAGCTCAAGTCAGCATTCCTGCTGATCAGGGCTTCTGGGAATTGAAGTTCAAGAAGAGCTGGAGGCCAAGGTTGAGGAAGCCTGTATTAGAGTAAAAAAAGGAACAAAAAGTTGTGTCACCTTAAAGACTAACTCCTATATTTAAATGTGAGCTTTCGTGGACCAAGTCCACCTCATCGGTCATAACAGTGAGACCTCATGTCTCTTATGTCTAAGGAAGTGGACTTGTTCCACAAAAGCTCACATTTAAATACAGGCATTAGTCTGTAAAGTGCCACAACTTTAAAAAATTTTTTTTGCTGTTTTGTTTACTCTCTGATACGCTTGCACAGACTAACAGGGGAAGATGAAGACAGGGCAGGTTGAGGACCTTGCCGGCTCTCCTCCTGTGCCCACACCAACTTATAATATTGTAATGTAATGTACTGTTTGCAAGCCGCCCTGAGTCGCCACGGCGAGTGGGCGGCAATATAAATTTGAACTAATAAATAATAAATAAATAAACATGACTACCACTTCAAAATTTTCAGTTTAAATATTACCACCCTTCTTCCAATTTGACACCAACCAGCTATTCAACACAACAGTATTTAACTGCCCATTACTGTATAATGTTTTGTAATGCGATGCATGCAGAATTTTACAAGTCTTTATTGTGCCAAAGCAATGCCTCAATTCGATGTCCGTTATCTCTTCCCAGTGAGAGGATGGCATACTTTTGCTTTGCCAGAGAGAGAACTCAAGACAGACTCATCTTTGACACATGAATCCAGATAAATGTAATACCTCTGGAACTGTTGAAAATTTCACAGCAGTGGCGAGGAAATGACTGATGCACCGCAAGGGGTCTGAAATTGGGGGGAGGTACCAAATGTTCTTTAAAAATAAAAAGCTCTGATCATTGGTTCTAATGGCCTGTCTGGCCACTGCTTCTGGGTGTTGTCATCCAAGAACATCTGGTGCTGCACATTTGTGAATCACTACAGGAAGTATGTCTACGTTTTCATCCTGAAAAATGAAACTCAAGGGCCTTTTTATATGGTTGGGTAGGAATACTCAGCAACTTCCTTGCTTCCTCATCTTGGGGAGATGGGAGTTTAGTGGTGGAAGGGATTTGAAAGAAACACCTTATAAAACCCCAAACCTCTACTACCGTGGAACCTTGGTTAACAAACGGCTCAGTTAACATAAAAATTACATAACAAAAGGAAATCCATAGAAAATTGTGGCTTGGTTTACAGATTTTTTTTTCAGAACAGATTAATTGGTTTTCAATGCATTCCTATGGGAAACTGTAGTTCAGTTAATGTATTGTTGTTGTTAATGCATTCCTATGGGAAATTTGGTTAAAGTACTTTATGCTGTAAGAAATGTCCCAGAGAACACGTTAATTGCATTAACCAAGGTATTAGATAAAGTTCACAACATATGACCCGCGAGTGAGTCAGTGTAACAGTAGATGGTACCAGGCTGAGATAAGACATCAATTCTTATTAACTTGCTGGAATAACATCCCTGTTTCAAAAAGGCTTTAAGTGTCACAGCAAACAAATGTAACTCCAAAACCACACACCACCCAATTCAGGCCAGTGTCTACTGACAATGAATGGAATCTTTTCATAAGGAGATGAGAGTTACTCTACAGAGCATCTACAATGTTCTGAGGGGCTTTATTTCAAAAACTCAAATGCACACTCCTCCCAAATGTTGCACTCATAACATAAACTTTTCAAGGGAACGTGGAAGCATCATACCTCATCATGATCCTCATCTAGGTATTTAATCTGGATATCATTCAGTTCAAATGAGACTTTCACCTGAAAGAAAAATGAAGTGATGAGAATGGCATTGAACCTGCCATACTCTCCATTATGTCCAGGAATGCAAGAGAAGCTTATATGTAATGAAGATTCCAAAAATACCTTCCATACAAAGCAACACATCAATCATACCCAGTCTTAAGAAAGCTTGTGAGAGCAAAGGCAAAGCAAACACATGTGTTCAAAGGGCAAAAAGCTCATGATAAAGCCCAGCCAAATAATCCTTCAGCAGAAAACAAGTCAATGCCACTTTTTATGTTTTGTAACCACACGACACCATTGGATGCAAAATTCAGGCAAGGTTTGTTTTCAGGAATATGATTATCTTCTCACACTAGAAATGTATCTGACACTGACTAGGTAAAAAGGCTCATATTGTTTTGTTCCACAGGGGCTGTAATTAATTCCCCATCTACTTCCTGATACAGTAATACCTTGCATAACGAGCATCTCGTTAACAAGAAGCTTCGCATTGGTGGGGCATTTGGCAACGAGGCCGGGAACTCCCTGTCCTCGTTCCCAAACACCCTGCCAATATGCAGTGCGTCCTCGTTCCTAAATGCCCAGTTGACGTGCAGCGTGTGTCAGCGGGGCGTTTGGCAACGAGATGGGGGACTCCCCCATCCTCATTCCAAAATGCCCTAGGGTGTTTGGCAATGAGGCGGGGGATCCCCATTCTCGTTCCAAAACACCCTAGGGATCTTGCCAAGATCTTGCCATTCCATCCTCATTCAATTTACTCTGTGCCTCCACCCAAAGGAATAACCTGCTGCTCAAACCTTAAAGGTGGCTGGCTTGGCCATTTTGAAGCTCTCTTAGTATATACCAGTGCTGCCAAAACTTTAGAGACCAAGTGCCCAAATTGCAACCCAAAACCCACTTATTTATCATCAAGTGCCTACACAGCAATAAGGGAGGAAGTAAACGTTCCCATTGGGCTGCTGGACAGAGGGGTGGGGTGAACTCTGTACTGAGGTAATTGGATGGGTGCCCACACAGAGGGCTCTGAGTGCTATCTCTGGGAAGAGTGCCATAGGTCCGCCACCACTGCTATATACGTTCCTCTTTGCTATCAATCTTTCAAGTTCTATTTCAATTTGGTACTTCAGTACTGATCAGTGAATCTCAACCAGCAAAGATGTAACTCACCATGGCTTCCACATCAGCCCATGTGGTGTTAGATGAATCTGACACAAGGAAGCTCTGAGTGTCACCTTGGTAGGTAACAATGAGATGTACCTGTGGATCCATGCTGAAGGACTATGGAAATAAAATAAAAGTGCCACATTAAAATCAAACATTGGTACTTTGATACCTACGGTACTCTCTCTGTGTTGAAAAGAAAACATTACATAACTGCTCATCATCTGACTTAATTTTTTTGTTTATTATTATGATAAAGTTCCAAGCGTGAACTTTGCACTGAAAACAGGAATATGGGCTAATGGTAAATACAGTAAAACACCGGATAATGCTAAGACTTGTTTCCACAAGTCTTGGTGTTATCCGATTTTTAGTGTTATCGGATCCATGTTAAAATCCTATGGGATGCATCGGATAACGTTAAAGCTCCATAGAGATACATTGTAACCGCACAGGCTTTACCGGTTGTTATCCGATCCATCCCATAGGACCTTAACGTTATCCGATCCAATTCTCCTCCCCAGATTACTTAACGTTATGCGATTTTAGCGTTATCCGATCCAATCGTTATCCGGTGTTTTACTGTAGATTTTACAAAGCAATGCCTAAGCATCATTAGTCTTTAAAATGACAATGTTCTAGTTTGTACCAATCACAACTCCAAACAGTAAAAATTGTTATATAGCAATAATGCAGCCAAAGATTCACCTTCTGTCACCCATTTGGTTATGTTTCCACTACCCCCATATGAGTGTCTCAGAATCTCACTGGTAAAGAGTTGCCAGGGGTGGGAAAGACTAGAAAGAGAAATAGCTGAGGTGGATTGTCCTGGCAATTTCCAGAGGATTATCTCAGGCTTAGTTAAGGACCAGGGAGTCTTGGCTCATTATGTATACTGATAGGTACTTTGACTTGTAGTCCTGTATTTGAACACAGAGGGGGGTACGGTGGCTTAGTGGTTAAGACGCTAGACTTGACGACTGGAAGGTCGGTAGGTCAGCAGTTTGAGATTCGAGTGCTGCATGACAGAACGAATCCCCGTCTCTGTCCCAGCTCTTGCCCAACAAGCAGTTCGAAATCAAGAAACTGCACGTAGATAAATAGGTACTGTACCACTTTGACAGGAAAGGTAACAGCATTCTGTGTGCTCCCGTGTCTAGTCATGCCTGCCACATGACCACAGAAATGTCTGCAAATGCAGACAGCGTTGGCTCTTTGGCTGTAAATCAGGGGTTCTCAACATTTTCCAGCCGTGGGCCAGACTATGCCCCCTCAGACAGCTGCACAGGCTGGACACGTGGTTCCCCCACAAACACTGCCATAAACTGTGTCTGTGGCTGTCGTAAGCACATTTATGACAGCCGAAGGTGCATTTACAGTGTGTTTTCGGCTGTTTTCGCCACTTACGGCAGTAGCAGGAACTAGGGCAGTGGGCTAGACGAAATGGTGATGTGGGCCAAGTCTGGCCTGGAGGTTGCGAACCCCTGCTGTAAATGTTTACGAGCCCCATCTTCTACAGTCAGATACAACTGGCTTTCAAGCAAGGGACACTTTGACCTATTTGAACAAAGAAGTGACTGGGCAAATGAGTGATTGAGGTATCTGGCTGCCTAGTCAGAGGTTGGAAGTTCAATTCCCCAATGTGTCTCTCAGTGGAACAGCCAACCTGTTCAGCCTTGGGCAAGCTGTGAAGTCTCAGAGATCCACAAGAAGAAAGGAATAGTAAACTACTTCTGAATACTCTGCCTAAAAAACTCTGGTAAAACTGCCCTTATGTCAAGCCAATCTTGATGTTGTTGTACTATAGACAAAGCTACCAATTCTGTCTTTGGAGTCAGAAAAATATAAAACAGGAAATAAAATAAATAAATACCTATACTGTAAAGACAAAAACATTGTGGGACCTTAAAAACCAAGTGCTATATTTTAATGTTAACTTTTGTGGATCAAGTCTACTTCTTCAGACATCAGAGTGAAATTTCATGGCGATGATTTATACATGGCCCCATGACCAAGTGGGGATTCAGAAGTATATAATGGTTGGTTAGTATAATACAAATCATTGTGGGGGTTTGTACCCTTTTTGATGCAAATCCACTCAGTGAAGAGACCATTAAAGCCGGACAGCAGGTAGTGTCAGCTATCTCAGAGTACAAAAGTGAAAAAAAATGGATTAAGCTCGTAGAAGAAATTGACACAAGTCGCAGCAGTCCAAAAAATATGGAGACTACTTAATCGTCTTAATAATGATGTAACCAAATGACCAGTACATGCTAATGTCTCAGCTGACCAAATTTCCCACCAGCTAATACTTAATGGGAAACCAGATTCCACCCCACGGGGGGGGGGGGGATCCACTGAAAAATAAACAGGGGATAAGAGGGAATAAGGAAGGGAAGACAAGTGATCTGACTACGCCCTTTGCCATAGGAGAGCTGGAAGAGGCAATAGGCAGGTGTAAGAACGTTAAAGCAGCTGGCATGGATGAGATTTGGGTTGAGCAGATCAAACATTTTGACCAATAATGAAAAAAATTGTTATTTAGCCTGTATAATAACTGCTTAAATGTAGTCCAGAGACCAACGATATAGAGAAAGGTTTAGGTGATAGCTATACTTAAACCAGGCAAGCCACCAGAAGACCCAAAAAGCTATAGGTCCATATCTCTTCTTAGTCACCTATATAAGATATATGAATGCTTAGAAGATCAATAGCAGAACCCCGGCTTATACCAAAGTGGTTTCAGACCTTTCAAAAATTGTACAGCACAAATTCTTAACTTAACACAGTACATAGAAGATGGTTTTGAACTGAAGGAAATCAGTGTTTATAGTGTATATAGTGCTTATAGATTTCACTGCAGCTTATGACATAGTCAACCATGCAGCCTTGCTGAAGAAAGTCTCCCACGTCACAAAGGATTTTAAATTAACAAAAACCATAGGCTGTTTATTGGAAAACTGTAGATTTTTTGTTGATTTCCAAGGACAATGCAGCTGATGGAGAATTCAAAGAAATGGCCTCCCATAGGGCAGTGTTCTAGCCCCCCAACTGTTTAACACAGGGGAAGCATTGGACATATCCAAATGGAACGAAATTGTTCAAAAAAGCCTCCTGCCACCATGGGCAGCAGCGGAGGCTGTCCAAAACCCTGGAAAAACCTTGTGATTCCTGCTGCCACCATGGTAAGGGACACATCATGACTTCCAATGGTGGTGGGTGGGTCTAAAGGTGCCTTGGTTCTCAATAATGGGCCCAATTAGGCCTGTAGGCTGCGAATGCCTGGTTTAACATATATACTAATGATCAACCACTGCCAAAAGCCACTAGGAGCGTTCTTTACACAGATGACCTGGCAATTCCCGCACAGTGCACAACCTTTGAGGCTGTTGAGAAAAAAAAACTGACTGAGGCTTTGAATTTAATGGCTGTATGTTATAGGGATAACCAACTGAAGCCAAACTGCCTGAAAACTCAAACCTGTGTTTTTCATTTGAAAAACCATGAGGCATCAAGAAGGCTGCGGGTGACTTGGAATGGCACCAGCCTCAAACACTGTGTAACCCCCAAATATCTGGTAGTTACCCTGGATTGAACTCTCACTTTCAAGACCTGCTGCCTTAATACCAAACAGAAGATTTTTGCCAGAAACAATATTCTGAGGAAAATAACAGGCACACGTTGGGGTGTCCAATCACACACATTAAGAACTTCTGTGCTAGCTTGATGTTATTCAGCAGGAGAGTATGCTAGTCCAGTGTAGTGTAGGTCAAAGCATGCAGAGGAGGTGGATGTGGCCCTAAATGAAACAGTGAGATTGGTCACAGGATGCCTAAAACCAACCCTGACATAAAAAGTGCATTACTTAGCTGGCATCCCTCCATCACAATTCCATCAAGAAAGTGCTGCTCAGAAAGAGTGGGTCAAAGCAAGTTCCTCAGAAACAAACCTGCTACCGTGTTTCCCCGAATATAAGACACTGTCTTATATTTTTTAAAACTGCAAAATATGCACAAGGTCTTATTTTCAGGGGATGTCTTATTTTTCCATGACGAAGAATACAGTACACATTTATTGCTGATACAGTGGATCACCAGGGCAAGATTTAGGTGAGTGCCTTATTTTCAGGGAGGCCCTTATATTTCCTAAGTGGGGGAAAATAGGGGGGTGCCTTACTATACGAGGAGGTCCTATATTCGGGGAAACAGGGTATTTGATCACCAACCACCAAAGCAGAAACTGAAATCAAGGCAGCTCCTCACAACTTTTGTCCCTCCAAACAACCTTCCACATAGATTGCATTGGAACTATGGAAGGTGAGCAAGGAGCTACCAGATAACTGGGCAGAACCACATTACTTTCTACCGCCTGGCCAAGAACAACCATGGCCTGTGTGGAAAGCTTTAAATAGACTGCGTGCAGGGGTAGGAAGATCAAGGGCTAATCTGAGAAAGCGGGGTTTCCCTTTAGCCTCTGTGAATGTGAAAAAGTAAAAACTATCTCACATATGATACAATGCACACAATGCCCCTCAACATGCACTGAGGAGGACCTTATGTTGATAAGAGGAAATGCTGTTGATGTGGCCAGATATAGGGAAGATGTCATTTAACCCTTTTAAATTCTATTTTTAGATGTGTTAATTTTAGCTTTGTATGTTATTATATGCTGGTAGTGCATCTGACACGAATAAAGAAAGATTGTGGCTTCTTACACCTGGTAATGATTGAAGATCCCCGACTGATATTCAGATTTATTTCTGTGAAGATTTGTTTTGTAAAGTGTTAAACAGTTATTAGCGTTTCCCAACCTTTGGTTTTTGGACTTCAATTCCCAGAAACCTAAGTCAATTCTCCAAATCACTGATAGGCCAATGTACTGACTTAGGTTTCTGGGAATTGAAGTTGTCCTGATGAGAGTGACCCCCATGGTGGGAACCACTGGGTCTGATGCAAAATAATAATTGTGGCATGACACAATTGGTGAGTTTGCCTTTCAAACCTTGCATTTAGCATTTACAGACTACTTTATGTAAAATGGGGTGAATTGACTTAAGACTACAGGTAACTTCTACTGTTCTGTGAGCTTGCCTCAGGCTATGCATAACAAGTGGTAAATAAGCCACTCATTTTCTGGTTCACGATGTCCAGATTTTGAAGATAATGTATATCAGATATCTACTCTAGCCACACCTAGATGTTTTCATGCCTTACACTCTTAAGGCTCATTAATGGTAATGATAATCACTTCAAAATCCATTTTCTGTTGCTGTATCTACCTTGGGTTAGTCACCAACCCTAGAACATGCACATGTTTATAAATCTAGTTAAGTGTTTTATGCAACATCTCTGGGGAAGCAGACTGTTGTCTACAAAAGCTCACACTCAAATAAACCTGTCAGCCTTAAGATGTCACACAATGTTTTGGTATTTTAATACATGCTGAAATGAATGAACACTGCTCTGTCTCTGAATGTCTTTTTTATATGCTACATCCAGAAGCCTCTGGCCAGTTTAAAATTATCTCTGCTTCAAAGCTGTTTGCATGGTGATTTAGTGTTTCTGGTCTCTTGACTCGAATTTTCCAAATGGTCATAAAAGAACCAGGACATACATTTTCCCATACCTCTTAACACATTTTCCCCTAGACATCCAAACCTTCTTCTACTACAGAAATCTACATCATGGTTTAAAATAAATTCAATTATTATTTAAATCAATATTGTGTATTAAGGAGTCCCAACAGCAGTTTTGATCAGCAAATAACACAATTATAGCTGGAATTCACGTAAATTATGCCACATATCTTTGATGTCATCAGTCATGGCTATGCTATGGCCATTTACCAGGTTCTGAGGATTCATCCTAAGAAGACATCAGATGATACAGATTGGTGTAGGGCAGGGTTTCTCAAACTTGGGCTCCAGGTGTTCTTGGATTTCAATTACCAGAAGCTACTGAGAATTTAAGTCCAAGAACATCTGGAGAGCCAAGGTTAGGAAACTGTGGTGTAGTGGATGATTTCCAGCTGGAAAATTGCCATGGCTGGACTCCCTAAGAATCTCTGGAACAGGGAATGGTGTGTGTATGTTAATGAGGACTTTAATTTCCTTGTAATAGCCATGGTCAATGATGCCTTAGAGATTTGCAGTATTACTGCACCAATAGGATTTGGGTCTTTGTAAAGTAAAAATGAGCTTCATGGACATTTTTCATTGTTTCTTGGCCCATGATCAATTTTTGTTCTATTTATAACTTTCTTGCATGTCTAGTTTCAATAGACTTAACCACATCCTGATTTTCCTCTTAGATATATGCATCCCCCTTCCATTCTCATTTCCATTTAGGCATAGCCCAATTATATGAAAATTTTAATATTTGTGTCTGTTTGTATCTGTTGAGTGTCATGCTGTTAGTTGCCCTGCATAAGAAAGTTTTTCCAAGAGGTGCAGGATATAAGTTTAATAAATAAATAAATAACAACCCAAGAACTTTTATGAGCAATGCTCATCTCCATGGTTCTCGGAGAAGTTGAGAGAGCTCAAGCATGCAAAGAGACGCCTAGAGAGCCATTGGGCGAAGACCCGGAGTGATTCTGATCGAACACTTGCTAGAGCCGCTATTAGGGCCTACCTTGTGGCAACAGAGGTGGTGAAATGTCAATACAGTAATACCTTGGATAACCATTACATCGGATAACACTAAAATCGGGTAACGATGCAAAATGTTGGCCAAAAAGTTGGATCGGATAATATGTTAGTGTTATCCCAGGTAATTGTAGCGGCAGCGTGGATGGGAAGCTGAACGGGGCTTCTCGTTCGGCTTCCTAGCCACACTGCTGTTGCAGGCGCCACGTGGCTGGGAATCCAACCGGGGACTCCCCATTTGGCTTCACAGCCACCCAGCCCCTGCACTACCATCGGTGCTTGAGTTGGGGGCAGTAACAGGTGCGTGCGCTGGTTCTCTCCCAACCCAAGCACCCGCACGATCAGCACTTGGGTTGAGGAAGTGGACAGGTCCTTTGAATCTGTTCATGCCTCTGCCTGCTTATTGGATCCCTGTCCCACCTGGTTGGTTAAAGCAACCAAGGTGGTGGCAGGTGTTTGGGTCGAAGGAATAATTAATTCTTCACTGCGTGATGGGGTATTTCCTGCATCATTAAAATATGCATTGGTGCTCCCCCTCCTGAAAAAAACATTGCTCGATCCAACTATAATAGCCAATTTTAGACCTGTATCCAACCTCCCCTTCTTAGGGAAGATGTTGGAGAAGGCAGTGGCGTGGCAGCTACAGGGGGTCCTGGATGAAGCGGATTATCTGGACCCTTTTCAGTCAGGATTCAGACCTGGTACCGAGACTGCATTGGTCGTGCTTTTACATGATCTCTGACAGGAGCGGGACAGAGGTAATCTGTCCATCCTGGCTCTTCGTGACCTCTCAGCGGCTTTCGATACCATCGACCATGGTATTATTCTGGAACGGCTCTATGGACTGGGGATCCAGGACACTGTGTGGTCCTGGTTTTCCCCATTTCTGACAGGTCGGACCCAGTTGGTGTGGATCGAGGATGAGGGGTCCAGCCCTAGGCCTCTCCAATACGGGGTGCCTTAGGGCTCGGTCTTCTTGCCTCTCCTATTTAATATCTACATTAAGCCTCTGGGAGAGATCATCCGTTCCCACGTGGTAAAGTATCATCAGTATGCTTATGATACTCAACTGTACATCTCAGCCTGTGTTGATCCAAGTGATGCAGTCAAAGTCCTGTCCAGGTGTCTGGAGGCTGTTAAGGTCTGGATGGGGGGCAACGGGCTACAACTGAATCCCATCAAGACTCAGTGACTATGGATCACGGCCCCTTTGTTATCTCTGGAGCTACCATCTTTGGTTTTGGATGGGGCTGTTTTGCCCCAGACAGACCTGGCGCGTAACTTGGGGGGGGGGTCCTCTTGGACTTGTGACTACTGCTCGAAGAGCAGGTGGCAGTTGTGGTCAGGAGGGCTTTTGCACAACTTTGTGTGATCTGCCAGTTACGCCTGCACCTGGACTGGGACTCCTTGCTCATGGTCACACACGCTCTGGTCACCTCTAGACTAGCCTACTGTAATGTGCTCTACATGGGCCCACCCTTGATGACATTCGGAGGCTGCAATTGGTCCAGAATGCAGTTGCCCAGATGATGATGGGGTGCGGGCGTTATGACCGTGCCTTGCCACTGCGCTGGGAGCTGCACTGGTTATCGGTGTGCCTCCGGGTGCAATTCAAGGTGCTGGTTATGACCTTTAAAGCCCTACATGGTAGTGGGCCAGGATACCTAAGAGACCACGTCATGCCAAGAACATCTGTCCATCCCACCAGAGCGGACTGGAGAGGCTCTCTGAAGATACCATCAGTTAGAGACCCTCAACTCTCTAGCACTAGGAGGAGGGCCTTTTCCGTGTCTGTTCCAGCCCTATGGAACCTCTTATCAACTGAGTTGCGCCTCCAGGCAGAGCTGTTGCCCTTCAGGAAAAAACTAACAACCTGGCTGGCAGAGAAGGTGTGGGACACTGGTGATGTGGTGACCCCACTCTGTTCTTTTAATCATTCTTTTAACCATAATTTTTAAATAACTGATGGGAATGAGTAGGTAATCTTCAAGGTCTATTAAGGGTTTTTAATGTTTTATGATTGTAATGCTTTCACTGTTGTTATGCCGTCCAGAGTTGTTCGTTCGATTGGGGCGCCAAAAGATATAAAACTGAATAAAATAAAATAAATAAACACTTTCTAGTCTGAAAGCATTTCACTCATTTCCCCTGGAGTGGAAATTGTACACCTACATTCCTAACTTGAGTGTGGAGCCCACATTTCAAAATTTTGGCATACACATTATGATTTTGTGTTTGCTCTGAAACCCAGTGTGGTGTAGACTGATGCACTAGTGCTCAGGAGGACTGGTTTTAAATCCCCCGTGTCCCCCATGGAAATTCACTGGGGTGTGTGGAACTGATAAAACAACTCCTTAGATCTCTCACTTACTATGGTCTCAGTTCCAACTTCATGCCACTTAACATATGTCTTCTTGGCATCACCCACAGCACTGTGGTGCTGAGCTGCATGAGGATGAAACTTCTGTCTATGATTTTTTTAAATGGTCTAGTACAGTAAAACCTCACATAAAGAGCACCTCACTTTATTTATTTACTTTCCAATATTTCTGACTGTTTCTTGCCCTTGTGCTTGCTCCGAGACTAAGCTTTTTAAGCCGTTTAACAGTGTGACTATGGGACTAAATTATGAAAAGGTAGAAAGTTCTGTACATCCAGCCATAGTCTGCCACTGATCCTCCTCAAACAGGTGTGCCCAAACCTTGTGGGCCGCTCATGTGGTTCAGGGAGCAGGTCGCTATGGCCTGGGGGGCCAGATACAGCCCCTGAGGCCAATTCATCCGGCCCACGAAGCCCTCATCACTCCTGGAAGCGGAAGTAAAACACGCCCGGGCCTCAGGGGCCGCATCCGGCCTCCAAGCCGTAGTTTGGGCACCCCGTCCTGAGACATTCCTTTGACACACACAAACATTCCTCTGGGGCACCATCTTGCCAATTCCTGAGCCCAGAAAATGGCATTTTTGCAGTGTCCATACCGGAAATTCCCTACCCTATCCTGACCTACTTGCAACGCTGGTCAAGAGCTGCTCGTCCTCCAGGCCCGCCGCGATATTAAAGCACCCAAAGCCACTCGTGGAAGGGGGGGGGGAAGAGGAATTCAATTAATAATAAAACTATGCGCCTGGAGGGGATCAGCCTGCACAAATCCCCCCGCCACTGAATTTGTTTATTTATTACATTTATATCCATCTGGGATACTCTCCCACTCAGATCGGAGCACAAGATATATATACTGTGTGTGTGTGTGTGTGTGTGTGTGTGTGTGTGTGTGTGTGTGTTTACAATACCAACACTCAGATCGGAGCACAAGATATATATATATATATATATATATATATATATATATATATATTTACAATACCAACACAAAATGAAACGTAAACAAGAAACCCCAACCAGATAAAATTATAAATAACGACAAAAACAACAGCACATAAACAGAGTATTTTCGAGCACTCCTTCCCTAATATAAGGTAAAGGCAAAGGTTTCCCTTGCTCGAAAGCCAGTCGTATCTGACTCTAGGGGTCAGTGCTCACGTCTGTTTCTAAGCCGAAGAGCCAGCGTTGTCTGCTTCTGCAGACGTTTCCGTGGCCATGTGGCAGGCATGACTAGAGACACCGGAGCGCACGGAACGCTGTTACCTTCCCACCGAAGTGGTCCCTATTTATCTACTTGCAATTTTCTTGCTTTCGAACTGCTAGGTTGGCAGGACTTCCCTAATATAAATTCGAACTAATCAATAATAATAATTTTTTTTCTGAGCTTTTAAAATTTGCAAGCATAAATACTTTAGAAACTAGGGTAATTAGGAAAATATCTCAAAGGGTTTCTTTATATTTTAAAAAAACACGCTTTCCCCTCCCCAAAAAGCCTCTGATTCCGATCGCGGAAGGAACGGGAAAGGAATTCGTTCCATCACAAAACGTTCCCAAGGCCAATAGAGGTGAAAGTAGGAATGGGGGGGCGCGGCTACCCGAGAAAATACGACCTTTTACCTTCAAACCCCCCCCTCCCCATGGCTGATAGAGATGCAGTGGCTATGCTCACCGGTGTTGGAGCTCCGGGTAAGCGGAGGTTCCCCCCCGCTGGTGCGACGGGAACGAGAGACTCCGGCCACCTCCGTCTTGGTCTCCCCCCCCCCCCCAGCGCTGTGACGTCCGAACGTGGCAGATTCCCCCGGCCAGCCTCGCAACAGCGGCTGCTAGCACGTGATTGGGTTCCTCCCTCTGCCACTCATCTTCTCTCTTCTCCCCATTGGATAGGGCGGAAGGCAGTGGGCGGCCTTTCGAGGGGTGGGGTGGTGGGGGAAGGTCCCGGGAAACACAGCACAAACAAGAAAGTGATAGAGATGCAACTCGTTTATCTGGATAAGGCATTTCCGGGTTCAAAGCGAAGAGGCCATATGTCTACAATTGGACTGGAAGTGAAAGCGTCCGATTAATAATAGTGTAATAATAATAATAATGTATTGATGGGGTTGGGCATCTAATTGTATCTGCTCCAAAAACAGTTGGACCAGCAATTCCTGTTTTCCTTAAGCAAGTTTTATTGTCTGTAGATAATGATTGGAATCGTTTTATTACCAGTTGTAAAAAGCCACACTGATTTGCAAACTCATGTTATACTACCCAACCATTGTGTACCTGATGTGGATAAATTGATGCCATGAAGTCTTACTCTTTATGAAGTGGACCTGATCCACAAAAGTTCACATTAAAATACAGTAGTCTTTAAGGTGACACAACTTGTCTTATTGATTTTGTTTACTCTCTGATATGCTTGCACAGACTAGCACTGCTACTTCAAAAATATTGAACTCTTGTTGCTTATGGTAGTAAGCAGCACCTAACTGAATCAGTGGGGATTTTTTTAATTCAAAAATTTAATACAAACTTTAAGTCTAGAGAAATCCTCCAGGAATTCCATGGATTCAGTGGGCTTTCTCCCATTGCTGCTTACTATGTTAAGCAACATGATTTGAGTCATCCCATGTCATAACCATCCTATGACTGTGAGAGCAGTGCGACAGTGGAACCAGCTGCCTCAGAAGTGGCGAGTGCTCCAACACTGGAAATATTCAGGAGAGAATTGCACAACCATCTGTCAGGTCCATTTTCATTCCTGCATTGAGCAGGGGATTGATCCCTATGACCTAAAAGGCCCTTTTCCAACTCAGTTACTCTACGATTCTATACACCCAATAAATTGAACAAGTTAAATTTGGGGGTAAGCTCAATGCCTTAGGCCAGGGATCTGCAAACTTAAATATTATTATTTTTATTGGATTGGTCTGTGTTTTTAGCTACGCTGTAAGCCGCCCAGAGTCGGGTTTACCCGATTGGGGCGGGATAGCAAACGTGAATAAATAAATAAATAAATAAACTTGGCTCTCCAGGTGTTCTTGGACTTCAATTACCAAAAGCCCAAGTCAGTATGCCTGCTGATCAGGACTTCTGGGAATTGAAGTCCAAGAACATCTGGAGAGCCAAGTTTGCTGATCCCTGCCTTAGGCAGCTGTCTGCAAAACTAGAGCGACGAGGGCTTCATGGGCCAGATGAATTGACCTCGGGGGCCGGATCCGGCCCCTGGGCCATAGTTTGGGCTCCCCTGGATTACATCATCCAGAATGCTTGTCCCCAATTCGGGTGGTTCTGAATTTGGGTTTAAACTGGGACGGGTCCCAGTTTACTCCCCTCTTTGCCTTCCTCCCCCATTAAGAGCAACGAGTAGGAGGAGCTACACAGAGAGTCCATCGCGCCTTCCTTGTTTACTAACGTTGGCGGTTGTGTAAGCGTGACGTACAAGGAAGCGGCGCAGCGATTGGCTGCCTGGCGGTTGCCGGGGAAACCGCTCTCAGGAAGGCGCGAAAAAAGAAGCGGAGAAAGACGGTTTTTTTTTTTGTGAATGGTGGAAAGTGAGTCGAGGGGCCTTTGGGGCGGGACGGTGTGTGTGTGTGTGTGGGGATAGTACTTGGAGGCCGCCACCAAGCAGGCCTGATTAAAAGTGCCTCAGGCGGCTTATTAGTAAAGGAAGGCCTGAGGCTGGGGGTGAGGAGGAAGAGGTGAGAGGTCAGGCTTCCTTTTATATCAGATTTTCTTCAGCCTCGTTTCTTTTAATAAGTCAAAAAATGAGGGCATTTTTTGTCCTTCAGGGAATGGATCAGTTAAACAATATATTGCCCAAATCCTTAGAAATCAAGAGTAAGAATGGCATTGTGAATGGATTTTTGGAAATAAGAGAGGAAAAATATAAATCTGAAGTAATAAATAAATAATAAAAATCCAAGAAAGATTTGATTATTATAATGGCAACAGCTATGAGATTGTTAATTCTTAAAAATGGGAAATATTTTGTGAATTCCTGGTACAGAGAATTATGGAATGGAGCAATAAGTAAGAATAGCATTGTGAATGGATTTTTGGAAATAAAAGAGGAAAAATATAAATTTGAACTAATAAATAAATAATAAAAATCCAAGAAAGATTTGATTATTATAATGGCAACAGCTGTGCGATTGTTAATTGTTAAAAATGGGTAATATTTTGTGAATTCGTGGTACAGAGAATTATGGAATGGAGCAATAAGTAAGAATAGCATTGTTAATGGATTTTTGGAAATAAGGCAGGGGGGAACCCCAAGAAAGATTTTATTATAATAGCAACAGCTATGAAATTGTTAAAAATTGGTAATATTTTGTGAATTCGTGGCACAGAGAATTATGGAATGGAGCAATAAGTAAGAATAGCATTGTTAATGGATTTTTGGAAATAAGACAGGGGGGAACCCCAAGAAAGATTTTATTATTATAATAGCAACAGCTATGAAATTGTTAAAAATTGGTAATATTTTGTGATTTCGTGGTACAGAGAATTATGGAATGGAGCAATAAGTAAGAATAGCATTGTTAATGGATTTTTGGAAATAAGACAGGGGGGAACCCCAAGAAAGATTTTATTATTATAATCGCAACAGCTATGAAATTGTTAAAAATGGGTAATATTTTTTGAATTCGTGGTACAGAGAATTATGGAATTTAGAAATAAATGATAGACTGATATGTGAATTAAAATTAAAGAAAGGAAAAACTATTAAAAAGATTTTAAAGAGATTTTGGGAAAGATGGTTGAGTATGTATTAGTTAAATTGAAAAGAGTGGGACTGGGACAAGAATATGCAGCTTTTTAGAAATGGGACAATGAGATACAGTACAATATATATAGATATACTGTATCATAGTTAAATATATTTTGTCCCATAGGTGGTGGGTGCTCTTGTTATTTATGTAATTTTGTTAGCATATTAAGTTATTTATATTATAATGTATTTGTTGTTAATGTTAGATGTATGAATAATAAGTTTGTTATATTTTGTAGTTTTAGTAATTAAAAAAAAAGAAATAAAGAGCAGGTTTTTTCCTCAGAATTAAATGGTCTGTGCTGCAGATTTATGTTCACAATTGGGCGGGTGGGGGAAACTGCACTAAACTGAATTAGACTTACTGCCAAGATAGCCTTAGCATTTAGAATACAGTAAAACCTTGTATAAAGAGTGCCTCGCTTAAAGAGCAGAATTTTCTCTGAATGTTCGCTTCGCTTAACAAATAAAACCAACCAAAAACTCGCTTAACAAATAAATCAGGGTTTACGATCCCCCTTGCCAGAAGTCACAATTGGCCACTTACAATGGTGTTTCGCTTAAAGAGCAAACTCACTTAAAGAGCAATCCTGTGGAATGCATTATGCTCTTTAAGCAAGCTACCACTGTACTTTGGCTTGAAGCATGATTCAATTCCAGAATGTCAGACTAAATTGACTGAAACATTTGTTCAAAGGTAAAGAAGCTATGGATCCCTCCATGCCCAGCATCTCTGAGGTTCGTGGAATGCTGTTGGCCCTGCAGAAGAACCTGGAATGCCCAATATGGTATGAAAAACAAGAACTGAAAAATCAGCTTCTGATTCAAAGCACAGGGTTTAAAATACTGTACAGTCAAACCTCACATAAAGAGCATTTCGCTTAAAGAGTAACGCGCTTAAAGAGCAGAATTTTATCTGAATGTTCGCTTTGCTTAACAAATAATACCAACCAAAAACTCGTTTAACAAATAAATTGGGGTTTGCAGTACCCCCCACAATTGGTCATTTACAATGGTGTTTCGCTTAAAGAGCAAACTTGCTTAAAGAGCAATCCTGTGGAACGCATTATGCTCTTTAAGCGAGGTACCACTGTACTGTCCTTTAGCTTACCGAATATACTCGACTATAAGTCGTCCCGAATATAAATCAAGGTACCTAATATGGACCTCTAAAACTAGGAAAATTGATTGACCTGAGTATAAGTCTGGTGGAAAATGCAGCAGCTGCTAGTGAGTTTCATTAATTTAAATACATGAAAATGAAATGAATTAATTCAGAAATTTGTGTGTGTATGTTTTTGAGTTTTTACAGTAGTGTTAGTGCTTTTTTAAAAATGTGTGTTTGAATTTGCACCACCATAGTTTTGGGATCCTCAGGGTTGTTGACCCGAGTATAAGTTGAGTCCCTTTTTTGGACCTCATTTTGGGGGCTTAAAAACTAGACTTATACTCAAGTATATACAGTAGTAACATTTGAAAATTTTATAAAAAATCCTTTTTTTTAAATAGTAAAATGTATCCTCAATTTTGTGTTATATCCTGCTCTTAATAGGACTTTCAAGTGAGATACAGTAATACCTCATATAACATTAGTATCGAATAACACTAAAATCGCATAACATTAAGGAATCTGGGGGGAAGAATTGCATCAGATAACATTAAGATCCTATGGGATGCTTCTGATAACAACCGCTAAAGCCTGTGTGGTTACAATGTATCTCTATGGATCCCATAGGATTTTAACATGCATCAGATAACACTAAAAATCATATAACACCAAGACTTGTGGAACCAGGTTTTAGTGTTATATGAGGTTTTACTGTACTGTATTTAAGAGTGGTTTTATGAGCACCCCTTTCCCAATGAGTTTCTATGGTTGAGAGTATTTCAGATGGAAATCTCCTGAGTCCTGTTCTCTCTAGCAACTCCACCAAGTTGGATTTTAAAAGACCACATCAAAGAAATTGTAATACATAGCAGGGGCTTAGAAAATTCTGTGTCAGTTTGGCATGGAGTTTGCAATTTTTGCCAGACAGCTTATTTGTATGGCCATGATCTTACCACCATTTCTGGCAGATTTCATATGTTTTGTCTCAACCTGCAGCTTAGTGATATGATAGAGTTTGTAAAGGGAATGCTGTTACTCTTTCTGGCCAAAAAGAAGGAAACACTTAAAAATTCTGAAAAACCTCAGAAGCTGTGAGTTGTTTAAGGTATAGTTGATGTTTACAAGTCAGAATTTGGCTTAAATGTTTGTAACTAGTAAGAAGTAATTTTCATACAAGGTTTTCCCCTTGTGTCATAATGTATTTCACAGAACATACAGCATTAGCAGTACGGAAAACATACAGGCAGAAAAGTGAATCCAGATTACGTGAGACATAAAGTCAGCATACCATGCACAGTTTTAAGTATGATTCAAGGAATACATATAAGTTATATAGTAACATAAGAATATAATGATTATATCAACAGACTAAAGTGCAATATACAAAATTACTGATTTTGTTGATTGCATATCATATGCACATTCTTTGGCACTTACTCTTCTGTGTCTAGGCTAGACATAAAACTGCCAAAATGAAGCCATCTTTTATTGAGTTTGTTCTGCAGTTCCTTTCACCTGACCTAGTGTGAGAAAGATTGCCATTACCTGGGTATGCTGATTGTAGTTCAAAAATACCACAATCTTCGTCATGCATGATACCAATTTTATACTCCATGTAATACATTTTCACTTACCTGTTTGAATGTTTTGAATTTTAATTTGAGGAAGCATTTTTTTTTATTGTTGCTCAGCTCTTGTGTTGCTGGATTTTTTTTTAGTTAACCTGGTCTTTTGTATGATGTACTTTGTTTGAAACACATCAGCTATATTCTGGTGACACCTTGACTTAATAACACGCATAGCTATTGGCTACCTGCATGCCGTACTTTGGTTTTCCACTGACTGGGAAAATGTTATTGATTTTCCAATAAACCAAGATTCAGAATCAACTTGAAATCATAGTTCCATATCCTGCAAACTCAATAGAAAGTTATGTTTTATCTGTGCCTTGTTTCTCTGCTGGTATGAATGGAAGACGGAAATGAGAACAAATGGGTTGTGTGCAGGTGCACAAAGACTATGATTTTCTTGCTTTATTAATCCAGGACTTAATCATCTGACTGGACAGTTCAGGAGTTTGACTTTTAGTCTGCTGTAGATTCTCATTTACATTTCATTGTCACATATCTGTGTTATCAATTTGGATCAGTTGAGTTTTATGGTTTGCCCTAAGCAGTTTGAAAGCAAGAAACTGCAAGTAGATAAATAGGGACCAGTTCGGTGGGAAGATAAACAGCATTCCATGCACTCCAGTGTTGAGGCCTGCCTGCCACATGTCCATGGAATCATCTGCAGACGCAGACAGTGGCTATCAACAGAGATGAGCACAGAACCCTAGAGTCAGATATGACTGGCTTTCAAGCAAGGACGATCTTTAGCTAAAGTAAATATTCATGAAAATGCTGGGAATTTTTCATTGGAGATTTTTTGTCTTCTTGTGCCATATCCAATTCCGAATGTTGGTGATCACCATGACGATCAGCCATGAAGATTGTCCTAAGAATATAATGCAGTGGCCTTTCATATGATCGAGCATTGCAAGTCATTTTCTGGTCCTGAGAACTTTTGGCATCATCTTCCCTGTAGACTTTTCCAGCCAAGGCCATTAGTCCTTAGGGTTGTCCGGTTAGTTAACCGCCACCTGACGATTGGCGTAGGGTCTACTCTGTTATCATAGCAAGATAACGTAGCCAGACTAGCTTGAGATCTTTAGCTGTTTCATTGCTATAGCAGTTACCATAACTTAGAATTATAACAGTTAATCCAACTGGAAAACTGTTTAAATTTATACTATAGATATCCCTTTGGCCTTGAGCAGATAGAGTATGAAACAATGGTAAAATATTACTAAAAGCATGCTTGCCCTTTCCTAATTATGTTTGTAACTGTAAAACCTGGGTTTTGCCATGTTTGAATCACAGAATGCTGATAGAGTAAGGTCACCCTTGATCAAAAGCCAGTTGTATCCGACTCTATTGTTCAGTGCTCATCTGTTTATAGCCAAAGAGCTAGCGCTGTCTGCAACTGCAGATGTTTCCGTGGACATGTGGCAAGCATGCCTTAACACGGGACGCCGTTTACATTCCCACCAATTTCTTGCTTTCGAACTTCTCGGTTGGCAGGAGCTGGGACAGAGACGGAAGCCCCATCACACAGTACCCGGGAATTAAACTCTGATCTTTGAGGCAGCGAGTTCAGCGTCTTAGCCACTTGAGCCACCACAGTCCCTTTGCTGCTGGGGTAATCTGTGATAAATCCTTCTCTTCCCCCTCCTAGGGTTTGTGCAGTACAGTACTGTACTGCTAGGTATTTATTGTCATGGCAGCAAACACTTGGTGGCGCCAAAATCAAGATATACAATTTACACTGCTGACAATTTTTCAAGTGGTTGTAACTTTTCAGTCTTTTAAAAATCCCAATACAGTAAAACCTCATATAACACTAAAACCTGGTTCCACAAGTCTTCGTGTTATATGATTTTTCGTGTTATCTGATCCTCTATGGGATCCATAGAGATACATTGTAACCACACAGGCTTTCGCGGTTGTTATCTGAAGCATCCCATAGGATCTTAATGTTATCTGATGCAATTCTTCCCCCCAGATTCCTTGATGTTATGCGATTTTAGTGTTATTCGATACTAATGTTATATGAGGTATTACTGTACAGTAAAACACCGGATAACGATTGGATCGGATAATGCTAAAATCGCATAACGTTAAGTAATCTGGGGGGGGGGGGGAGAATTGGATCGAATAACGTTAAGGTCCTATGGGATGGATCGGATAACAACCGCTAAAGCCTGTGCAGTTACAATGTATCTCTATGGAGCTTTAACGTTATCCGATCCATCCCATAGGATTTTAACATGCATCAGATAACACTAAAAATCGGATAACACCAAGACTTGTGGAAGCAAGTCTTAGCTTTATCCGGTGTTTTACTGTACATGCACAGAGACTGCAGTTAAATTTTTTAAAATGCCAAGGCATAAAATCAGTGACCCTTTTTATTTTAAAATTACCTTCTCATTTTGCTTTAACTTACGCTAGCAAAAGATACAGATAAGTTCATGTTATAAAGATGTAAAATTTCTGGAAATTTTGAACACGTGGATAAAATATCAGATTGTAGAAAAGATATGCGAAAGCAAATGCAATACAGTGTACTCCTCAACCCAAAACTTATTTTATGCTTTATTTATCAACATAAATGGCCTTAGACAAATTTGCACAAACATTGTACATTTATTATATTTGATTTTTTTATGAATCAGACAGACTTTTATGCACATTAACTGCAAAGCATGAGTTGTTTAATGAAGCTTATTTTCAAGTAAGAACATAAAGTATATTTGAGAGAATAATCAGAAAAGTCTACCAATGAAGAGACATGGTCAAATCCTATCAGATCCTTTTAATCTCTGCTTCTTGACATATTACCTGATGTGACTCAGTTCCTACTGCATATTTGTCACAAAATTAATAATTTTACCCTACTGTGCCAACATTTTTGCTATGAGTGATTAAAATTGTAGAGGAAAATCTGACTGCATAGCGGAGAGACTTAGTGACAATCAGCAGCCAATTTTCAGCCTCCTATAGTGTTTTCTAGGGACTGCGGTGCCTCAAGTGGTTAAGATGCTGAACTTGATGACTGGAAGGTCAGCAGTTCAAGACCCAAGTTCTGCACGACGGAATGAGCTCCTGTCTCTATCCCAGCTCCTGCCAACGTAGCAGTTCAAAAGCAAGAAATTGCAAGGAGATAAATAGGGACCACTTTGGTGGGAAGGTAAAGAGCATTCCATGCACTTGGGTGTTGAGGCATGTCTGCCACATGTCTACGGAAATGTCTGCAGATGCAGCCAACACTGGCTCTTTGGCTATAAACAGATGAGCACTGAACCCTAGAGTCGGATACGGCTGGCTTACGAGCAAGGGCAACCTTTACATATAGTGTTTACTTATAATCATGGTTTAGACTTGGCCCGCATGCTGTAGACTTGGGTCCTCTGGCTATTTGCTTTTCTACTTCATGCATCATAGTAACCATAGATTGCTATGATGGGTGATTGAGTCAGTGCAGGGGTTCTCAACCTTTTCAAGTTGGGGGCCGAGTCATGGTCCCTCACACAGTTCACAGTTGGTGGGCTGGACTGGTGCTCCAGTCGGCGCTGGAACTGGCCGCGGACTCATTTATGGCTGCTGTAAATGCGTTTACAACAGCTGTAAATGAATCCGCAGCTGTCAAATGCATTTATGTTGGCCGTAAATGAGTCCATGGCTGATTCCAGTGGTGGGGGCTGGATCCGGCCTGTGGACCATATGTTGAGAACCCGTGAGTTAGTGGTCCATCATTTACTGTGGTGGTTCCAAGTTGGAATCAAATATTATGGTGGGTAAAAATCAATTGCTGAAAATAAATTTCAACTGATAACAATCAATTGTTTAACTCAGTATTTTGCATCTAGAGTAAGCAAATTAAACCACAAGGGATTGGGTAAATCAACTCCTCTATATATTCCATTGATTCAATAGGCCTTTTATAGTTGCAACTTATTATGCTAAGCAACAGGATTTCAGCCAATGACTTAAATAAGAAAAAAAGATTTTTATATAAATCAGATTTTTCATTTAAAATAGTTACTTTTATCTTTATTATTAAAATGTTTTTTGTTTTAAAAAGACCTTTAGGATAATAATTTTAATTTTAAATATGTTATATAACAGTATACTCTGTGTGTGTGTGTGTGTGTGTGTGTGTGTGTGTGTGTATATATATATATATATATATATATATATATATATATATATATATATATATATATATATATATATATATATATATATATATATATGTGTGTGTGTGTGTGTGTGTGTGTATATACACACACACACACACACACACACACACACACACACACACACACACACTGTATATATGCTTCTTCTTTCTGAGAGTAATTCCAAGAGTAATTTAAGTCAGAAATAGAAAACAGGGCCATTTCAATGTTATTTTTCATATATATATATGAAAAATAACATTGAAATGGCCCTGTTTTCTATTTCTGACTTAAATTACTCTTGGAACTTTTTTTTCCTTTCAGCATAATGCAATGCTGGAGGTTTTTTGATATCTTATCAAAATCATTGGGATTGCTTTCAGTAATTTCTTTGGCTGATGCTGACTTCTTTATTGTATTGATTCCAGTTATGGTCCCTCTAAAAGGTTATTGAAATGTTATATAAAAACTATATTTTTTTTGATAGTGAGTATATTCAGAGACTGGAAATGTGATGAATAGGTGACATCTGGAGGTGGAGTCAGTATTGATAAGAATATCATGGGAAGGCATATTAATGCTATAACGGGTACACAGAAAGAGCCTCCTCGAAAATTGTGGTATTCTTGAATCACAATCGGGCATACCCTGGTAACAGCAACCTTGTGTTGCCTGCTAATTTTTCTTATACTAGGTCAGGCAAAAGGAACTGTAGAATTAACTCGCCAAAAGGTGCTTTCATTGTGGCAGTTTCACATCTGGGTTAGACATGGAAGAAGAAGAATGCTGTAACAAGCACGATAGTCTTTTCTAGGAGAAGAAAATTCCATAATTAAATTGTGTGTTCCTAAGTAGTCATTTACATTGGGATTTAAGTTGTGGATCAAATTAATTTGGAAAAAATCAAATCTACCCCATCAAAAACTGATATGATGTGGTTATGTCAAAGTCCACTTACTGAAAACTATGCCATAGCAAATGGTGGTTACCACAAACCACAAATTGAAATCAAGGCTCAGAAAGAAGAAGCATTTATGTTTATATAACTTTCCTGTTGACCAGCCATACTTTAGCTGTCTGAATGGAGCTACAGACTGCTTATTATTTCTGAAGCGACAAAGGCTTTGAACCAAACTGAAAAGATAATCATATTTAGCAGCATTGCAAACAAGGTGCACAGAAAAAAGGGTGTGTCCCCCCCAACATTTTCAAATAAATTATAATGGATCTATGTAGAAACTTCATATAAAGCACTTTGCTAAAGAAGCAGGAAGCTCCTAAAGTGGCTTTTTCATCTCTTTCAGAGCATTTCAGAAAGAAAAGTTCATTCTGGGAAGAATTTCCAAGATCTGTTGTAAGAGGGAGTGGCATTAGTTAATTCACAGCCATCTATAGCTACAAGTTATCCTAGCCCAGTGATGGCGAACCTTGGCACTCTAGGGTTTCTTGGACTTCAATTCCCAGAAGCACAAGTCAGTGCTCCTGCCAATCAGGGCTTTTGGGAATTGAAGTTCCAAAATACCTGGAGTGCCAAGGTTCGCCATCACTGTCCTATCCTCTCTCAATATATTTTACAGACCTCATTTAAAAAAGCCAATATGATATAATACAGTATATAAATTGATGGACTAGGATCAGGAGAATTTTGTTCAAATCCCTGCTCAGGCATGGAAAGTCCTGAGGCAGGGGTTTGGCATTGGTAAAACCACTCCTTAAATATCTCACATGCCTTGAAAACCCTACTAGGATCACATCTTGATTGCACATATGACTACATTTGCAATGTAGGACTGCGTGTCAGTGAAAACTAATAGTAACGTAACATTACCTGTACAGCTAGTGCCTCTGGTGTTTTCAAATACAGTAAAACCTCATATAACACTAAAACATGGTTCCACAAGTCTTGGTGTTATATGATTTTTAGTGTTATCTGATGCATGTTAAAATCCTATGGGATCCATAGAGATACATTGTAACCACACAGGCTTTAGCGGTTGTTATATGAAGCATCCCATAGGATCTTAATGTTATCTGATGCAATTCTTCCCCCCAGATTCCTTAATGTTATGCGATTTTAGTGTTATTCGATACTAATGTTATATGAGGTATTACTGTACTGTAATTGAATATTTGGTGATATAACCCTAAACAGAAGAAGGGGAAGTAATATGATGTTCCTTCTTCCCTAACCACAAAGCTATTTGTCTGATGGCTTTCTTAATAGTTTCTCAAATGTCCTAATGGTTTCTGAAAGTTGCCATTTTTAATGTTAAATTTTCATCCCCAGATTGTTTTGCATAGAAAATGACCTGAATATCTTGTGTTGATAGCATTAGTGGATTAAATGGTATATCATTCATTAACAAATATGCAAGTGAATGAACTTGTGGCGGTACAGTACATTGTTTATATTGGATCTGTTACTCAAATGCTTGGTCTTGTTACATTTCCTCTTCTTTAGGTTTACTCATCTATTAAATGCCCTTTGTTTGTATCCCAGGCATTTGTAACCTACGGCCCATGGGCCAGCCCCAGCCCCTGACACCAGTTCATCCATCCCCCCATGCCCTTGCCACTCCTGGAAGCGGAAGTAAAATGTGTTCTGTGTATGCACAGAACATTCTGCACATGTGTGACATGCATTTTACTTTCAGTTTCAGGTGGGAGGAACCACATGACCTGGCCGATCAGTTGCCCAGGAGGTGTGGTCAGACCCGTGGCCTGAAAACATCTGCGCACTTACCAGACTAGTGTTAGGGTTTTATTTGGTACCCCAATTTTAGTTAGGTTTGATATTTCTATTTTATTAGGTGATTTAATTACGTGTTTTTAATGTGTTGTTGTTAGCAACCCAGAGTGGGGGTAACCCCAGATGGGTGGGATAAAAATGGGAGATGATGATAACAATAACAACAACAACAATCGCTGGTCTATCCCTTTATAAGACTTGTTTCTAATTCTTTAGGAGTGAACTGACTATGTGTGCTATATATCACCTGATGGCACAGTTCAGTCTGATGAGGTAGTCTTTTATCCATAAGACTTAGGCTGCTAACAACCTTTTAGATTTTAAGATCCTGTAAGTTTATGTTTCTAGGATTTTAATTTTTGGGAGCAATATACTAACATTGCTGCTTTGACAATGGCTCCCACCATTACTTTCAGAGTACCATGTTTGAAATGGCTCATTTTGATGTTTAATTTATTATAGCCTGGAAGTCATGAAGGAACCAGTCTCAACAAACTGTGCCCACATCTTTTGCAGGTAAGCCTCCTTTTAAAATGGTCAGATTCTGGTTATGTATTTTTATTGTGTGATTTTAAGATGGTTTTAATATGTTGTTGTTAGCCGCCCAGAGTGGGGCGTATAGATGGTTGGGGTATAAGTGGAATAAAATAAAATAAAATACTTGGTGTGACACTTTTTATCTCTTAAGTGAATGAGGATATTCTCGTTCAGCAACTTCCCTTCCGCAAATTATTTTGGAATGACCTTCAGGATTTTACAAGCTTCACTTCAATTAGACAACTGAAAATTCACTGTTGTTACTTGTGTAGGTTCTTGTTTGCTAATATTTTTATTTGATCTCTGATTTTTTAAATTATATTTATGCTATGCTTCAACTTTTAAGTTGTTGCCTACAAGCTCATAATTTGATAAATATATACACCCATATACTTCCTGAAGGAGGAATTTCAGAGAAGCAAAAGATAAATGATTACATTGTTGCAGCACCAGTAAGAAAAAAGATTTGAAGATTCACTTTCTTGGGGTCCAATTCAAAGTCAAAGCAGAGGAGCATATGACTTTGCATGTGTTTTGCATGCATTTTGGACTATGCTATCCTACAACCAGCCTCGTTTGCCCAATCTACAACTGCTTCAGATGAAAGCAATATTTCATTCCAAGTATTTCACAGCTAAACTTTTTGTTTCTTCACTTCCCTAGGTTTTGCACATTGAAGCTTCTTAAGCAAAAGAAAGGCGTAGCACAGTGTCCACTTTGCAATGCCAAAGTCACCAAAAGGTACATTCATCAAGGCCAAATTTAATAGTAGCAGGGAGGGGATTAATGGGAGTGTAGCCTGGTCCCAGGAAAGCAGTGGTACTTATGTTTGGAAGCCTGGAGTTTCCCTGCAAATGGTGACAGTATGGTGAATAACAATTCATAATTGTGCTTGTCTTGGTAGGGTGGGAATTATAACCGCAATGCAACTAGATGTGCTCAATCAAACCCTGGACTGCCAAATGAAGCTACAGTAATACCCCGGATAACGATTGCACCGGATAACGCTAAAACCGCATAACGACGACAAATTTGGGGGGAAGATTTGCACCGGAGAACGTTCTTTTTAGCGTTATCCGATACAGTTGTTCTTAGCAGCAGGGTGGCTGGAAAGCTGAACGGGGTTCTCCCTTCAGCTTCCCAGCCACCCTGCAGCTACGGAGGCAGGGGTGGGGTGGCTGGAAAACTGACGGGGTGCTCCCCCGTCGGCTTCCCCAGCCACCCTGCAGCTGTAGATCGGGTCCTCTGATCTCTCTGGAGCAGGCAGGGGACCCGATCTACAGCTGTTACTGGGCTTCCCCGATGTCCCCAGCCGGTGGAGCAAGCCAAAATGTCAGGGTTCGAACCCTGATGTTTTGGCTTGCTGCACTTGCTGAGGACGTCAGGGAAGCCCGGAAACAGCTTGGATTGGGTCTTCCCACCTCCCTGGATGTTTTTTTAAAGAAAACGTTTTTTTTTTTTACCAATTTTGGGCTCCCTGACCCCCCTGCCGGGTCCAGGGAGGTGGGAAGACCCGATCCAAGCTGTTTCCAAAGTTCCTCCACCCTCCTGGAGGCTGTTTGTTGCAGCCTCCAGGAGTGTGGGGGAACTTCAAAATTAGCGCGCATCGGGTCTCCCGACCTCCCTAGAGCCGATGCACGCTATTTTAAATGTCCGTGTTTTTTTTACCAATTTTGGGGTCCCTGATCCCCCTGCCGGGTCCATGGAGGTGGGAAGATCCAATCCAAGCTGTTTCTGGGCTTCCCCGATGTCCTCAGCAAGTGCAGTAAGCCAAAACGTCAGGATTCAAATCCCGACGTTCTGGCTTGCTGCAGCCTCCAGGGAAACAGGGCTTTTTTTAACGTTGTGCGATCAATGCATCGCATAACGTTTAAAAACCGGATAACGACGAGACTTGTGGAACCAAGTCTCATCGTTATCCGAGGTACCAGTGTACTTTCTTAACTTTGTCGTTGGCCAAACTTAAGTCCTACTCACTGGTGCATGTTTCTGGCAGTAACTGGCAGACCAGTAAATGAACCAGATTCTGTACCCCTCACATTTACACAGCATGTTGTTGTCTGCCAGCAGCCCCCACTTGAGTCTCTTGGTCTTACATTTAGGCACTCAAACCTTCAGTCTATTCAGAGTCCTCCAAGTGATGTAAGGGGGAAGGGTTTTGAGTTCCTCAGCTATATCTTACTTTAATGTTATTCCTTGTCCAGTGAACGTCTTTCTCCATCTTCTAATTTGGTTTTGCTCTTGTGTACCCTCAAGAATGTTTGTTCTTGCCATAAAGCTCTTTCTGGATCCGAGCCGGCGGACCTGAGGCTCCTATCGAGGCAGAGGATGTCAAAGGTCATTTTCTTGCTTAGTTCTTTGCTTTGAGAAATGAGCATCCTGCAACAAAATTTCCAAGAAAGCTGATGTTTTAAACATCAGCTGCTGTTCTAACAATAAAGCCCCCTCAGTGCAATTGGTTGTCAAACAGCAAGTGGAATATTTGCCTGCTGTCTCATGGGTTGTTCTAAAGTACATAATTCTACTCCTTAATAACTTTTCTTGTTATTGTCTTCATTATTCTGATTCCCTAAACATCCCCTCCTGAGCTTAGTTGCTTGAAGAACTGTTGAGAAAAATTATACGGTTCATCCTTTTGACTACACATCTATTGTTGGTTGTCTGTTTATTTCAGAAGTCTAAGAGAAGATGTTCGATTTAAGCAAGTAATCAAAGTGGTGCTGGAAACAGTCCATGCTTTCGAGCGTGATACAGGTCTCAAATGTAGGTACAGTAATACCTCGGATAACGCTAAAATCGCATAACGTTAAGTAATCTGGGGAGGAGAATTGGATTGAATAACGTTAAGGTCCTATGGGATGGATCGGATAACAACCACTAAAGCCTGTGCGGTTACAATGTATCTCTATGGAGCTTTAACGTTATCCATCCCATAGGATTTTAACATGTATCGGATAACACTAAAAATTGGATAACACCAAGACTTGTGGAACCAAGTTTTAGTGTTATCCAGTGTTTTACTGTATTATACTTTCACGCAGTCTCCATCAAGGTTTGCTTGGATAGAGCAAGCTGGCTGAGTTAGAATTACTTTCTTAATCTTCTTATAATACAGAACTTCACAACTGATTTTCTATCTTCTGCGCCTGATTAGCAGATTCTGATACTGCTCTGTGCTCATAAGGCGGCTGCCTTGAACTCATTGGCAAAAAGGAATCATAATTGTAAATATGATTACAGTGGCGCTGGTGGTAATCATGATGATGATGATGATGATAATAATAATAGCAGTAGAATTAATGGACTGATAACTAGCCATACCAGTCTGGCTTTACTTCACATCTTGTATCTACCTTCAAGATGCCCAGGAATATCTTTTGAAGTTGTTTTTCCATAAATCTGGTTCAAAAATCAAAATTGAGTAGAAAGAGGGCTATATGTAATGTACACCTCTGGGGGGTCCTTACTTTTGAGTCTGAGGCTAGGGTCTTTGAGAGGCAGTGTAAGACAATAATTGGTCAACTATTTGATCATTAGGATTAAGTACTGATGAGTGCACTGATTTTGCAGAGTTTTAGAAAGGAGTTTTTTAGAGTGTCTGTGGTAAATGAAGCATGCACTGAATGTGTGGTGTTTCAACAACATGGAAATAATGAATTAGGGTTTCACATGTTGTTATTAATCTGTGGAAATCACTGTTGATGACTGCAACAAAATTATCTGTTGTTGCTAAATTAATGAAGGCTGGCGTTGTGAAAAATAGACATGTTAACAAGTTTGCTCATTAAGATGCTTCTGTTTACTGAATGGACTCCCCTTGGTGGTAACGCTCTAGCGTTCCATGCACTCTGGTATCTAGGCATGCATGCCACATGTCCATGGAAATGTCTGCAGACACTAATAAACAGATGAGCACCAAACCCTACAGTTGGATACAACTGGCTTTTGAGCAAGGGCGACCTTTACCTTTACTAATTAATGTTTAGTATTAATATCAAAACTTTTATTTAAAAGGCACAGGCTAGATGGGTAAGATATAAATGTAATAAATAAATATTAACTCCTGTGTGGGTGTATGTTATAAATAGGAGTTGTGGTCTGCATATGTTCAAGGAATCAATGTGAACTCTTTTAACAATTGCCATCATTATACTGCAGAATAAAATGAAGATCTGCTACTTGCTTGCATATTTCCCCCCTTAGTTTCAGAGGACCAATGTTTCTCCAAGCAAGCCATAGAAACTACTTCTTCTACAGTCCCAGAGAGTGAACAGCTGGTTGTTGACAGCAAAGGTTACAGAGACAGACTGAAAAGGATGAAGGCAGGAAAAAAGGGAATTACTAACTTGGTAAGAGGTTTTTCTCTCATTCCGTTTCTAAACTATTATTTAGTAAGTATTATTTAACATTTATATGCTACTCTACACCTGGAAAGACTATAGCAGACCCACTTACATATTTAGATTTTTAAAATACCAGAACAAGCCTTGTCATTAGGCTTGCATTTGAAAAAGATGCATTGTACAATTGAAAGCGTGGGGAGGGATCACACATTCCCAATAGATTTCCTTTGATTTTAATTGTGAAAATCAGCACTTGAGTTGGGTTCCTAGGCTGTAGAAAAATACTAATACAGTGGTACCTCACTTAAAGAGCATAATGTGTTCCACGGGATTGCTCTTTAAGCGAGTTTGCTCTTTAAGCAAAGCACCATTGTAAGTGATCAACTGTGACCGGGGTGTGTGTGTGCGAACCCTGATTTATTTGTTAAGTGAGTTTTTGTTTGGTTTTAGTTGTTAAGTGAAGCGACCATTCAGAGAAAATTCTGTTCTTTAAGCGAATTAGTCTCTAAGTTAGGTACTCTTTATGTGAGGTTTTACTGTACAGTTGTACCTCACTTAAAGAGCATAATGCGTTCCACAGGATTGCTCTTTAAGCGAGTTTGCTCTTTAAGCGAAACACCATTGTAAATGACCAATTGTGGGGGGGATTGCGAACCTTGATTTATTTGTTAAGCGAGTTTTTGGTTGGTTTTATTTGTTAAGCAAAGTGAACGTTCAGAGAAAATTCTGCTCTTTAAGCGAGTTACTCTTTAAGCAAAGCACTCTTTATGCGAGGTTTGACTGTATGTAGTACAGTAAAACCTCATATAACACTAAAACCTGGTTCCACAAGTCTTCGTGTTATATGATTTTTCGTGTTATCTGATCCTCTATGGGATCCATAGAGATACATTGTAACCACACAGGCTTTCGCGGTTGTTATCTGAAGCATCCCATAGGATCTTAATGTTATCTGATGCAATTCTTCCCCCCAGATTCCTTGATGTTATGCGATTTTCGTGTTATTCGATACTAATGTTATATGAGGTATTACTGTATTTCCCTTTGTAGGGTACTCAGTATCTTTGTCTTAACAAAGAATGGCGGGATAGTATGAATGGTGTTGTGGCTGTCAGAGTGTCAGAATCAGTTAGGAAGGCAGACATTCTTCACAATCTATCATTTTTAGATTACTCATTCATCCGCTCACTCACATTCTGCCAATTATTCTTCATTCCTGGTTGCTTTGTCTAATCAGAGTGTCTAGAGATTCATAAAAGCTTCTCCCCCTCATCCTGCCAGTGAGAGTTATCTTCTGCAGTAATAAATAGTAAAAATATTTCCCTGTCTAGAGCAGTGGTTCCCAACAAGGGGTACACAGCCCACTAGTGGACTTCAATTCCCAGAAGCCTAAGTCAGTACATTGGCTGATCAGTGCTTTGGGGAAATGACTTAGGCTTCTGGGAATTGAAGTCCAAAAACCAGCATTTGGGAAACAGTGGTAGAGGATCAACTTTGTAAACACAGAGGTCTAAAGCAGGGGATCTCAACATATTGGCCGAACCCGCTCCACGGCACCATTTCATGTGGCCCACGTTGCTGCCACCACCGGAAGTGGATGCATTTATGACAGTGTTCACGGTGGGGGAATCATCAATCCGGCCTGCTCAGCTATCTGAGGGGGCATGGTCTGGCCTGCAGCTTTAAAAGGTTGAGAGCTCCTGGCCTAAAGGCTTTCTCTCTCTTTTAACTAAATGTTTTTAGGCTTGTATTTTAATTTTACAATTTGTTTGATGATGTTTAGTTAGTGTTAGAAGTTTGTTTTCTCCCTGTTTTTATCTGTACTGTAGTTTTAATATTATATAAAAGTTCATTCAATGCTAGCTAAAGGGGAAGGGCAGTGCATACAGTATATCAAATTAGTAAATAAACACAGCTTTTAGATTGCAAACTGACATTCGGCTTCTGAATTCACCTGTCTTTCCCTTAGCAGAATGAGAAAGCCAGCATGCCAATATGTGATGGAACTGTCACAAGATACTCTCTGAGAAAGAAAAACATTTCCAGTAAAACTGTTGTGCTTGAAGTTGGTAAGTGTCGTCGTAATCAATTCTTTTTAAACAGCATTGCTAATTACACATTAATGCTTCTACTGTGTATATCACCCGTATGTGTGTGCATGCGTCCATCCATGTGTGTGTCCGTGTCCGTCCCAGAAACTTAATTTTTAGCCTCAGGTTCTGATGAGTACAGGTTGCCCCCACCATCTGTGAGTTCAATATCCACAGTTTCAGTTATCTGCAGGTCTAAAATATTTTTTTAAAACCTGAAATAAATAATACATATGTATGAATTTCTAGTGTACATTACCAGAGCTGGCTACTGCTACAATGTAAAATATAGGTCTCACTGTTCTCTGTGGTTTCAGGTATCCATGGTTAGTCTCAGAACTCATCCCCCATGAATAAAGGGGGGGGGGGGAGAGACAACCAGTAATGGCAAATCTTGGTTGTAATAGCTGCCCAAATGTACACTAAGGCTATTTAGTGGGGCAGGGATTTTAACTGCAGTGTTTTCCTGATTTGGTTTTCATAGTACAGGTCTTGCCTACCCCTTGCCTTGCCTTAGCCCTGCCCTTGGTGCACTGTTTGCAATCTAGAGTCCTCCTTTGGTATATTGTCATCGGCAGCCACTTGTGTCTGATCATACATTTCCCCCCAAAAGTCATTATTTTCTCCGTTGATGGATGTGTCTCTGGTGACTCAATAAGCCGATCCTAGCATGAAACATGTGACCACACACATTACACTGAACAGATGGTGGAGGGCGTGGTTGAGTGTGACGCTGCTTCTGTGCTTGTCGCTTACTTAGCATCTTCATGTCGGCAGCATTCCCCTTCAAAGTGATCGATAGCAGCAGAGATGGTTTGGTGCCAAAGTGGACAATCTTCGGTTGCTGCCTCCCAAGTTTGTGGGTTTATACCTAACACCTTCATGGTTTGCTTCAGCACTTCAAAGGAGCTTCGTGAGGTCTTGTACCGGAGCTAAATTCCCCATAAAGAATTTGGCGAGGAAGCCTGGAACCATCCATACGGCGGACATGCCCTATCTATCTAAAATAGTATATATTGATATACAGTATACCTACAATTTAAATGTTGCATTTAGCACTGTTATCTGTCCATCCTGGATTTGTTGTGATTTTTTGGGGGGATAGATCTCAAATGAAAGAATTATTATTTTGCTAATAGGATCCCCCAGAGGTTTACATCACATATAGCCCTCTCGCTACTCAATTTTGACCTATAATCAATAGTGCTGGTTGTAAATCCTCTTCCTGTCAAAGAAGCTTACTACAAACCTTGCTTTTTTAAGGGTCAGATTCATCTGAAGATACCTTTAAGAAGACAGATACAGACAGGAAGTAAGTGAAACCACAACATCATATTTGCAAGATTTATCCTTTCTTAGCTATATCTTCAGGGACATCAGAAAACAATCACATTATAGAAATGTTGCTGTAATACTAGTGATGATGGTCCTGTAGATCAGTGAAGTGCAGATGTGTGCATTTGGTGTAGGGATTATGGCAATAAAAATCTAGTTTCAGTTTAACATCGTATGAGAAGAAATGTCTGGGGATAAGTAATGGTTTGTAGAATGCAAGTTTTTTTTAAAAAAATGCAGGGTTCAAAAAAGGCAAAACATTGTGGCACCTTAAAGGCTAACTACTACAGTATATTTTAATGTTAACCCGGCTAAGTGGACTTGATCCACAAAAGCTAACATTAAAATATAGTAGTCAGTCTTTACCAGTCTGGCCAGGTTATCCTGCTATAGTAATAGAGTAGACCAGGGATTTCCAACCTAAGACTCCCACGGTGCCATTTCATGTGGTCCCCCACCCCTCTAAAGGCATTTGAGAAATAAAATGGCCACCCCCTTTGAAGCTGTTGGGACAAAATGGCCACCCCCTTTGAAGCTGTTGGGACAAAATGGCCACCTCCATTGTGCAGGCATGACAAAATGGCAATTCAACTCTCGAAGCTGACTGAGAGAGCATGACCCGGCCCCAGCCTTGAAAAGGTTGGGAACCCGTGGACTAGACCATACTGCCAGCGACTCAATGCCGAGTGTCAGGTGGCTGTCAATTACCCTGACATCCCTTGGGGACTAACGGCCTTGGGTGCCAAAGTCCACAAGGAAGGGTGATGGTCCCCAAGTGGATTAAATCCCACTTGGATCCATCTTGAGGGAGGGCAGCAGCTTTATCAATCCTGGCCTGGGGCTGATGAGGACACTGCGTGCCCAAAGGGCTGAGGACCAGAAAGTGACTAATGGAACTGGATCAGTGGTACGGGAGGTCATGCTGTAATGTGGAAGGCAGATGGAAGCCCACTGCATTCTATTCTCAGGACAATCTTCATTGCTGATCACCATGAGGATCGCCAATATTTAGATTCAGATACGGCACAAAAAGAAGTAGAAGAAAAAGTTAGTCTTTAAGGTGCCACAACGTGTTTTGTCTTTTTTGTTTTATTTATTCTCTGATATGCTCCCACAGACTAACATAGCTGCTACAGTACAGTACTTCAAAAAAATTCAGTGTTTACGTTTTCCTTCCCTGTTCATGAAAACATAAAAAGGTGGAAAGAGGAGGCAGAACTGACTGACAGGGTGTGGGTGGTATCATTTGGGACGTTTGATTTAGTCCCGGTATCTCTGTACAGCACAACCCTAGATTCACTGAAGTGGATAATTAATGAATGTATTGGTTTTCATACGCACTTCTGTTTGAGGCTTAGAGAAAAATAAGTGTTTAAATTATAAATGGCAAAAATAAAATGGCAGGTGTTTCTGCTCCTTAATCCTGAATACTTGTTAAAAAAGAATTTACCTCTGCTGAACCTTCCAGTGCAATGGAACTTAGTTTAAAAATGGAACCAATTGTAGCAATAGCAATTGCACTTATATACCGTGCCATAGCACTTGGTGCACACAGAGTACAGTAATACCCCGTATAACGTGAGTATCATATAGCGCTAAAACCGTATAACGTGACAAGATTTTTGGAAAAATCATGTTTCAAATAACGCGATTTTACGTTATACGATACAGTAGTTCTTAGCAGCAGGGTGGGTGGAAAGCTGAACGGGGTTCTCCGTTCAGCTTCCCAGCCACCCGCAGCTACGGAGGCAGGGGTGGGGAGGCTGGAAAGCTGATGGGGGGCTCCCCCATCAGCTTCCCCAGCCACCCCACAGCTGCGGAGGCATGGGCGGGTGGCTAGGGAAGCCGACAGGGAGTCCCCGTCAGCTTCCCCAGCCACCCTGCAGCTGTAGATCGGGTCCTCTGATCTCTCTGGAGCAGGCAGGGGACCCGATCCAAGGTGTTTCTGGGCTTCCCCGACATCCTCAGCCAGTGCAGCAAGCCAGAATGTCAGGGTTCGAATCCCGACATTCTGGCTTGCTGCTCTGGCTGAGGACGTCGGGGAAGCCCAGAAACACCTTGGATCGGGTCTCCCTACCTCCCTGGCCCTGGCCCGGGGGGGGGGGTCAGAGACCCCAAAATTGGTAAAAAAAAAAACGTCCGTTTTTTTTTTACCAATTTTGGGGTTTCTGACCCCCCCGCAGGGTCCAGGGAGGTGGGCAGACACGATCCAAGCTTTTTCTGGGCTTCTCCGACGTCCTGAGCCAGTGTAGCAAGCCAGAATGTCAGAGTTCGAATCCCGACATTCTGGCTTGCTGCACTGGCTCAGGACGTCGGGGAAGCCCAGAAACAGCTTGGATCAGGTCCCCACACCTCCCTGGACCCGGCGGGGGGGGGGGGGGGTCAGAAACCCCAAAATTGGTAAAAAAAAATGGATGTTTTTTTTTACCAATTTTGGGGTCTCTGACCCCCCCCCGCCGGGTCCAGGGAGGTGTGGGGACCCGCTCCAAGCTGTTTCCAAAGTTCTCCCACCTCCCTGGAGGCTGCAGCAAGGCAAAATGTCAGGATTCGAATCCCGACATTCTGGCTTGCTGCAGCATAAAAGAGGGTGGGGGAAGTTCAAAATTAGCGCGCATCGGGTCTCCCGACCCCCCCGCTGGGTCCAGGGAGGTGTGGGGACCCGATCCAAGGTGTTTCTGGGCTTCCCCGACGTCCTGAGCCAGTGCAGCAAGCCAGAATGTCGGGATTCGAACTCTGACATTCTGGCTTGCTGCACTGGCTCAGGACGTCGGGGAAGCCCAGAAACACCTTGGATCAGGTCTGCCCACCTCCCTGGACCCGGCGGGGGGGTCAGAAACCCCAAAATTGGTAAAAAAAAGGACGTGTTTTTTTTACCAATTTTGGGGTCTCTGACCCCCCCGCCGGGTCCAGGGAGGTGGGGAGACCCGATCCAAGCTGTTTCCAAAGTTCCCCCACCTCCCTGGAGGCAGCAGCAAGCCAGAATGTCAGAATTCAAATCCCGACATTCTGGCTTCCTGCAGCCTCCAGGAAAACAGGGCTTTTTTTAACATTGTGTGTTCAATGTATCGCACAACGTTAAAAACCGGATAACGACGGGACTTGTGGAACCAAGTCATAACGTTATTCGGGGTACTAGTGTAATTGGCTTTTTGCCCCCAACATGATGGGTACTCATTTTACTGATCTCGGAAGAATAGAAGGCTTAGTCAACCTTGATCCCCATCAGGATCAAACTCAATGTTTTGGTTGCAGTACAGCAGTTTAGCACTGCATTTGTTGGGATTCCTTTGTAACACCAGCTATAGCAGGAAAACATTTTTTCTTTTTATCTCTTTGAATCATGATCTTCTGCATGAGGGGAGAGCTTTAAAGCTTCTGTTCCTGGTTAGGAACAAACCATAGTTTATTGTGTCTCAATTTGGTGTAATGTGAACTTTTTTTTTTGCTACCGAAAGAAACTGACAATAAAGTCTACCTGTGAATTTCCTTACTTCATAGTAGAATATGTGTGGTATTTATGAAAGGGTGGTGGTGGCAAATACAGTTTTAAAAAAGGAGTTCATATCTTTCTGTCCTTCTTCTTGTTTTTTGAACTGATGAGGCTGAAGGTAGAAATACAACCACAAAGTGATTGATCAGTAGGGCTATTTTTCTTTTTATCTTTTAGCCCACCAGGTCCCAAAAAAAATCCCCAACCTCCAGTTCTCTTCTCTCCCTCTGCCACTCCACATGAAGTCAGTGAAAGCTCTAAGCTCTGCATCATTCAGGCATTCATGTAGGAAAAAGGCTAAAAGACACACCTTTTGTGGGTAGAGTTGTGTTCTCTATTCACTGATGAATCTTCTGTGGGCCCAGTCTTGTCTGTACAAGACTGCCAGTCTGAGCGAACCACTCCTAAAAACCCTTCAAACAGACTGCAACAGCCTACCAGAGTTTGGTTTCCCTCTGCCAAAGGTGATAAGATTTGTGGCTAAGATTCAAAACAGACTGGGGGAAGTTCATTGCTCTTATCTTCAAGGCCACTGACACTGGAGGAATCCAACTTTAAAATCTCAAAACTACAAAAGACCAACTTTAAAACTGCAAGCCTTTTTAAAACTGTAAAACTATAAGAAGGGAAACGAAATAAAATAAAGATAAGGATAAAAGTGAAGTTGCTCTGCACCCTGCCGGAAGCGGAAGTCCAAGCTCTGCAACCAAGTCCCTGTGTCTGCTCAGACTTCAGTTTTCTGAGTTGGGTTCTGAACTGAGCCTGATTTTAAAAAGGCTGTTAAACAATTGCTTCCTTGATCACTGGGGCATTCATATTTCCTTCTATTTCACAGGATGGGTTCTGGAAAGAGCTCTCTGTCGCAAAGTAGAGGAGGGAATCCCAAGAACCAAAGCACAGGCCCTTGTCTTGTGAACCCGCCTAAGCCAAGTACTGAGGATGGGACACCATTAAACATCCCAGGTATGGGGTTTCTGTTCAGTTGGGGCACTTCAAGAGTTCAATGTCTAAGTGGTTTAACAACTCCAGGTATTTAGCCTGTGAAAAGCTAGCAGGCTTTTCTTGTTTTGAACTTGGCTATAATGCTAACAGCATTTTGGTCTTGGTCAGGAAATATGAAGGAGGGACTGCGGTGGCTTAGTGGTTAAGATGCTGAATTTGACGATTGGAAGGTCGGCAGGTCAGCAGCTCTAGACCTGAGCGCTGCACAACGGAGTGAGCTCCCGTCTCTGCCCCAACTCCTGCCAATCTAGCAGTTCAAAAGCAAGAAATTGCAAGTACCATAGATAAATAGGAGATGAGCACTGAACCCTAGAGTCGGATATGACTGGCTTTCAAGCAAGGGCAACCTAGTAAATACGAATTCATTCTTGATATTGCAAGTACAGTAAAACACTGGATAATGCTAAAACTTGGTTCCACAAGTCTTGGTGTTATCTGATTTTTAGTGTTATCCGATGCATGTTAAAATCCTATGGGATGGATCGGATAACATTAAAGCTCCATAGAGATACATTGTAACCACACAGGCTTTAGCGGTTGTTATTCGATCCATCCCATAGGACCTTAACGTTATTCGATCCAATTATCCCCAGATTACTTAACATTATGCGATTTTAGCGTTATCTGATCCAATCGTTATCCAGTGTTTTACTGTAAACTATAAACTTGTTCCCTTCCTAATATACATTTCTTGAAGAAAGTAAGGAAAGGACATAAAGCTATTACATTTATAATCTCTTCTGCTTTCAGGTACAAGGTGTTTCTTAGGAGATGGCTCACAAAGCATAGAAGGAGCTCAAAACAGCCCTGAACATTTGAAAATTATCGAGGAGAATGTGGCCATGGAGAAGAGTCAAGATTTGCCTTTCCCACATCCTGGCATGGAACAACTTGGCAAGAAACCTGAATGCGGTTCCTTAGAGGAGCATGGTTCTGATTCTATGCTCACTATGCCACAGTTGTGTGATGATGTTGCAGAGCCCACTACAGAAAAGGAGGCAAGAGATGGTGCAGATGGGGCTAATTCAATGCAGCCTGTTGGAAGTGCACACATTTTATGTGAACATAAGGGACAGGTTCTCCCATCCCAGACTTCACCTGACAATCCTCTTAGTCCAGTTACTGGGAAAAGACTGATGCGGAGCATCCAGAAGGTCAGTGAGTGGCTTTCTAAAAGCCAGGAAGTACTTTCTCCCAGCTCCCTGCGGGAAGTTCAAACTGTGGAGGTGGAGCAAGATCTGAACCTGGTCCATTTGTCAGATGCAGTCCCTAGTAGTGTAACTTCGGAGATGGAACCTATGGAGGAGCAGGAGGAGTTCATAGGGTGGCGTGAAGGTGACAGATCTTTACTCAAACCAACTGTCTCCAAAATTGAGGACAAAATCTTTGGGAGGACATATAGGAGGGAACGTAAATCAGCCCCATTTGGGAATGAAAGGGAAAGGACCCACGTCCAAATAGGGGAAGGCACTGTGGCAAGCACCAAATCCTGTGAGATACTCGTGAGAAAAAACAAAACACGAAAGAGGAAGGCCACCTCAGAGCTGACACCGGAGGACTTCATCAGAAGGCAAAGCATGGAGGAAAGTAGTAAGAGGCTTGTTGGAGATGGCAATCCCTCTTTGGAAGTGCCTGACCAAGATCTCACTCTTGTTGATGACAGATCTCCAGCAGAGCAAAATGAAGCTGGGTTGCCGTCAGAATTGTCTGTCAAGGAAGGGCTGTCCATTGTGGATACGGACGTAAGCGAAGAACTTCAGGGCATCTGCCACAGATGGCCAAAATCAGACCTGAAAAATCTGAAATTGAAGACAAGGAACTCATTGGGCAGGAGAGGTAAAGCACTAAGCAGGTCATTTGGTCCATTGGAACTGATTGTGGATGGAAACCCTACGTTGCCTGAGACCTCCAAGATCCAGGTAGATGTTGAGGAGCCAACTGAAGTGGACACTGGCCAGAAGAAAGTCAGGCGGAGCAGAAGGCTTCAGTTGCTCACAGAAGACTGGTGTGGGGACAGGGAACCTCAGCCGCTGTCAGAAGGCACTAGGAGAAGAAGTGAGCCGGCAAAGAGAGAAAGAAAGCAAGTGAGCAAGAAAGTAAAGAAAGAAAGGCGATCTGAAGCAGGAGTTGTGCCATCTCTCTCTGTTACAGAAGATGGACCTCCAGTGCTGCAGAGTCCTTGTTCTGATATCAACCTGAGGGACATGAAAGGCCAGGCAGGCAAGACAAGTACTGAACTTCCAACTTCTCCTTGTGTTGCAGGAACCTCAAAATATACGAGTGTGGAACAAACTCCAGAGGGCCATAGTCCTTGTTGCAGTGTTCACCATGCACACATCCAAAGCAGCTGCTCACCTCTACAGTCTCTGCCTACGGTGATGAAGCAAACCATGTCTGAGGTCAAAGAGTTGAAAACACATCATCCTGCAGAAGATGCTCAGGGATTAGAGGGGAATGGATCTTCCGCAGAGGATATGACAGGAAGCTCCAAGCCTTCTGCAACAGCTGATAAAATTGCAGCACCTTTGGAGCCGAATCCAGAAACAGATGACAGTGAACTAGACACAGGGTTCGTGCAAAAGATATTTAGCTGCTGCAAGCGCCAGTCATTCTTGCTCTCTACAAGTCCAGTGAAGGAATCTGCAGTCGAATTTCAAAGGAAGTTGAGCACTGACCAAGTGGAGGGTAACAAGATTCACCATGTAAATAAATCCACTCAAAATGAGGAAAGAAAAACTGTTTCATCTGAGGGAAACAGAGGCTTCTCTGTCCAAAGACTGGCATCCTCTGCCTCTGGTTTTCCAGAGCATGAGAGCAAAACTGAGCACCTGCAACTTGCCTCACAAACTCCATTCCAAGATGGTCTATCTGTGCCCCTACTGTCAGTTGCCAAGAGCATAAAGGGCAGAAATCACAGTCCAAACCAAAAGCTAACCACTGACAAAATAGCATCCCCAGACATTGAAACTGCAGGTCCAAATGGCAGCAGCAACAATAGAAGCCCCAAAATCTGGAGAAACGGTAGCAGCTTAAGCTGTGTTAATGAGTCAAGTTCCAACATAGAACACTTCCTGGACGCGGGCTCCGGAGATGCTGAAAGCTCTCAACCAGAACTGATTCAGCCACGTCCTGTAATTTGTGAGCCACCACTCTCTCAGTTCAGCTGTGCTCTTCCTGAAAAGCATGGAAGCAGCATGGAACAAAAGCAGCTGAGTAGCAACCTAGTGGAAGCAACTGATATTTCCAGCCTAGGCGTCCCTAAGTGCTTTGCACTCAAGGAGAATCTGGAACAGGGCTCTCAAGAGGATTCCCGTGGCTTCGAACTCTCAGTAGAGACACCAGATGGGTTGTTGGGCTCTGCCAATGACAAAGAGGGTTCATCTGAACGTTGGGCTATTGATAGGTCAGACGTCTTAGCTCTGTCCACTAAAACAGACAAGCAACTCCCTTTTGGCAGAGACCTGAAGAACAGTGTCCAATGCAGCTCCAAGTTGAAGAATCAATGCCTCAGTATGACACAGCGAAGGCAGGTGAGGAAGCTGCCATCAGAAGAGGAAGATTCCAGTGAAGATGAAGAGCTCCCGTGCTTCCAGGTGTTATTTGGCACGGCATCTCAGTCCCTACAAGAGAAAGAAACAGCAGCAGAGATGCCAGCACCGAAGAGCACCAGTCAAAATAACCGCTTGGAGAATGATGAAGATATCTGTCCAAGCCAGGAATCAGAAGGCTCAGTCAATTTGTTTTCCTCCCAGTCACTTGCATCTGGGGACTCTGACAATAACCCATGTGTCCCAAAACAGTTGACTCCAATCCCAAGTTCCAGCGGAGTGTTGGCAAGTCTCGGTGGGAACAAGGAAGCCATGACACCCAACAGTAAAGCCTCCAAAGATACTGAACAACTGAAGGACGGACAGCAAGAAGGTGTGAATAGAGAATCCAATTTAGGTACAAAATTATGATTACTTATACTTTAATTTTTAACATTTTATGCATCTAAATGTCCACTTCTGGCTTGGGCCATCTCTCTTTTTCCTCTGTCACTAGTTTAGATGTGATCATGTTTCTGTGACACATGTTTTACCAGTTAGCCTATGTTTGCAGAGATATAGAAACATCTCAGGAGCAGATGGTGGTAGTGCTTTTTTCAGATGTTCAGAAAGATTTCTATCTTACTGGAAAGGATTTTTCCTGTGTTTGAAAGACAAACTGATTCTTGTTTCTCCTTCCTTTTTAGTGCAGATACATATCCTCATAGCCCTTTGTTTCCTAAACCCCAAGCCTTTTAATTCCTGTTCAGTTGTGTTTAAAATATATTGGATCCAAGGAAGGGGAACAAAGTCTCAGCCATTGCTTGCAAATGTTAGCTCAGAATATCCGCGTCTGATGCAATAAACGTGTAAGAATGTACCACAATAGAAGCATGTTGACCACATGAGGAGCCAAACTGGGCTAAACTTGCTCTTTCCATTATCGCATTCTTTGCTCTTTTGTATCGTCTCCCCCTCGTATACATTTTTCCTGGAAATCATGTTCACAGAATGACAAACAGGAAACGTGCCACTGGTGTGAATTTGTTTAAGATGGATCCCAGCTTGCCATGAAGTAACCCACACACTATGATTATAAAGCCATCTCTTGTGGCGCATATGAAAAGAGACATGCAGGATTTAACACCAGGACTTCAATGGACTGCTGCAGCCTTGAGGATATTAGCAAGGTGTGCCTTCACAGCCAGCCCATCTGGCATGGCCTCTTCCGCCTCCATGACCATTGGCAATCTGAATAAACCACTCATTTTGCCGTTGGGCCCAATAATGATGGTTTCCAGTGGCATTTCCTCCACTGAGGGGGCCATCACCCCACTTAAAGGGCTCATCCACCCATAGCCGTTGGCCCCTTTAGGGGTCAGGTTGAGTTGCTGGCTATACGGTCTACTCCATTACCGTAGCAGGATATTCGGCCAGACAATTTTTACCCTCTATCCATGGAGGATATTAGGCATGAAACAGAAGGGTTCTTCTGTCTGTGGGGGCTTTTCAGTTGAGTTTTCATCCTAGAGAAACGGTTCCAACTCACACAGAAGGAAAGCAGAAGTCCTCAACTCCAGGTTGCTATCCTCTAGATCAGGGGTGGCCAACCGGTCGATCGCGATCGACCGGTTGATCGCGACTATTAGTCCAGTCGATCGTGGCAAGGCAAAAGAACAAACTCGCTCCCCCCCAGCTCGCTGCTGCCACCGCTGCCACCGCCAACCCCCCCCTCCACAGGACCCAGGCAGAAGGTGGCCCTTTTGCTGATGAGCGCCCCGCGCACGCGCTGCTCACCTCCTCCCGCCCAGCCACCCACCCACCCAGCTAGCCATCAGACGGCTAGCTGGGTGGGCGGGCAGAGGTGAGGAGCGCGTGCGCATGCGCGGTGCTTGTCAGGGGTAGGTGGCGGAGAGCCCCTGACGGCTAGCTGGGTGGGTGGGCGGGGCGCTCGTCAGCAAAAGGGCCGCTTTCTGCCTGGGTCCTATGGGGGGGTGGGGGCGGTGACAGCGGTGAGCTGGGGGGGGAGCGAGTTTGTTCTTTTGCCTTGCCAGTAGATCTTGGGTCTAATTAAGTTGGCCACCCCTGCTCTAGATGTAGATCAGCATTTCCCAAACTATGTTCTTCGGAACACTGGTGGACTTCAGTTCCTCAAAGCCTAAGTCAGTACGTTGGCTTTGGGGAGTTGACTTAGGCTCCTGGGAACGGAAGTCCAAAAGCTAAAGATTGGGAAACACTGATAGATGATGGTGGAGCAGGCACAGAAGAAAAAGTGGACTTCACCTTTCCCTTCCTTGCATAGAAGACAGTGGATTTGATGTATAGATAAAGCACCAAGTAGAAAAGCTCCTTTACCTCTATGGCTGGGACCTAGTGGCATGGGCTAGTGGTGAGACCATCCTCCTGATATCATCCTGTGCCAACTTCTCTGCAGTTCCCCATGTTCACCTCTAGAAAAAGTATAGTACAGTAATACCTTGGATGACGCTAAGACTTGGTTCCACAAGTCTTGGTGTTATCCGATTTTCAGTGTTATCCGATGCATGTTAAAATCCTATGGGATGGATCGGATAACGTTAAAGCTCCATAGAGATACATTGTAACTGCACAGGCTTTTGTGGTTGTTATCCGATCCATCCCATAGGACCTTAACATTATTCGATCCAATTCTCCTCCCCAGATTACTTAACGTTATGCGATTTCAGCGTTATCTGAGGTAAACGTTATCCGAGGTATTACTGTATATATTGCCATCAACCACTAGTGGTTTTAAAATTATCTGAACTGAACAATCTGTCATAGTTTGTCATCCTATACACAAAAAGGTAGAAACAAGTATTGTATATACTCGACTCTTAAGTCGTCCCGAACATAAGTCGAGGTACCTAATTTAGACCTCTAAGACTAAGAAAATAGATTCACCTGAGTATAAGTCGGGGTGGAAAATCCAGTAGCTGCTAGTGAGTTTTAATAATTAAAATACATAAAAATATGGTAAAATTAATTAATCTAGACATTTGTGTGGATATGTTTTTGAGTTTTTATAGTTGTGCTAGTGGGGTTTTTTTTACTGTATGTTTGAATTTGAACCACCGCAGTTTTGGGACCCTCGGGGTCGTTGATCCACGTATAAGTCAAGTCTACTTTTTGGACCTCATTTTGGGGGCTAAAAAACTAGACTTATACTTGAGTATATACAGTATGCAATATGAAAAAAAATAGTTGTGTGGCTACCTGTCCTTTACAAAGCATAAATTAGTTTTTCAAGTGAAAAAGGTTTGGTAATCTGCTTTAAGTTTTGAACAGCCCATATGTAAAGATAGGTATAATTCTCTGCTGAAAAGAAGATTTAATAAAATATGCAAATGAAGTAGTGTTGCTTCATTTTTCTCCCTGCTCACAGAGGGAGCACTGAAGAGGCATTCCTCTTTACAAGTTCTGCTCCGTCACCTACCTTCTGAGATTCTTCTATTCTTGCATATTATGTTTATTGACATTTTCCGGCACCAAACTTTTTCAGTACTTTACATTTATCCCTGCTGCCTAGGAACTGGAGATATTTCTGTAACCTTGTTACTGCTTATCCCTTCTGTGCCTAAGTTCTGATGCTCTAACAAAGCTGGTTCCTTGCTTTTTCCTGTCTCCATCTCTTCTTCCTGTTCCTTGATGCAAAAGCTTTTTAGATCCCTTAAAGGAGGAGGGGTAATGTTCAGCCACCTTGTTTGCACCAGTAAAAATAAGGGCCTGCTTGGTAAGTATTGTCGTTTGCTTCTGTGCTCTCTAACTTTTGTACTTTTCTATTTTATTTCTGGTCTTTCAAAGATGAAGAGACTCTAGGCTATGACAGTGAAGCTAGCCACTTAGGAGATTCCTCCGGCCTGTCCTCCCAGAGCGAAATCTTCACCACACAGGTATGAGATGGTTTTGGACATGGCTGAAGATATACTGTGGCAAGGAAATATCGGCTCAAAGGAAGGGCAACTTTCCTGAAAGCTAGTAGTGGTTGCAGAGTATGTTTTTATAAAGGCATTGCTGTATTGCCAGTTTTCTTTTCCAATCACTTTCCTAATTACCCAAATACAGAATCTGACAGCAGTTGCCATTATAGGATCATAAAATCACTGAGTTAAAAGGGCCCTTTTAGACCGAGTCCAACCCCCTGCTCAATGCAGGACTCCGAATCAAAGTAGATATCACTAATGGTTGGCCAAGTCTCTCTTAAATGCTTCCAATGCTAGAGCGCTCACCACCGCTCTGAGCAATTGATCCCACTGTCGTGCTGATCACAGACTTGCTTCGTCAGTAAAGTTCTCATTTTAAAAAATTGGTGTGGAAATGGGAGAAATTCTTGTGACATTCAACTGGTTTCAGCATTCCTGGGTTTTGGATACAATAAACCAGGGGCTCCCAGTCTTATCCTGCCAGGGGCCTGACCACTCCCACTCAGTCAGCTGAAGGCCGGCCACGTGGATTCTGGGCATTTCCCCCACTTCTGCTGCTTCCCTTGTAGGAGGGAGCAAGGGAGGAACATTTTCAAGCCATTTTTTATGTTTTATTTTTTGCTGCATTTTCGCATCGTTTCAGTGCAAAAACACGGCAATTTAGGCACTTCCAGTGATGTTAGGGTACTTCCAGCATTGGCAGGAATTCGGCCCGGGCCCCAGATCTGACCCGGGGGCCATAGGTTGGGAACCCCTGCAATAAACCCTCCTTTGAATGGACACCTATCCCTTTTCATATACAGTCAAACCTCGCATAAAGAGCACCTTGCTTAAAGAGTAATTCACTTAACGAGCAGAATTTTCTCTGAATGATCGCTTCACTTAACAAATAAAACCATCCAAAAACTCACTTAACAACTAAATCAGGGTCACAATCCCCCCCCCCCTGAAGTCACAAATGTTCACTTACAATGGTGTTTCACTTAAAGAGCAAACTCGCTTAAAGAGCAATCCTGTGGAACACATTATGCTATTTAAGCGAGGTACAACTGTAAAAATCATTGAAACAGGAAGCAGTATGGGCACATTTTACTTCTGCTTCCGGGAGCGACGAGGGCAGCATGGGCCGGGTGAATCGTAGTAAACCCATTCGTGTGGATTCACATGAGCTTGGGCTTCTGGGAATTGAATTCTAAGAATATCTGTAATGCCAAGATTCTCCATCATGGGGGCCGTAGGCTATGAGGCAGGGATTGTCAGTTTTTAAATTAGCACATAGAAAGCATTCTATCACTCACATATACAAAAACATCTCAAATGTATTCACCTAGTGATACAGAAGAAATCAACAAATGTGGGAGTGCTAGCTTTTCTGTACAGCCGCTTAAGAGACTTGCTTTTAATTTCCCACTTGAGTTCTGCACTAGATACTGCGGCAGAAATGTTTCTTTCAGCCCCACATTACTTTCCTACTCTTCCTTAGAATATCTTGTTTTGTGTTGCTGTTACTTCAGTGAAAACAGTTTCAGAGGTGGGAACATTTTTTATCAGAGGGGAATTTTGCCTCATCCATCTAAATAGAAAGATTGCGGATTCTTGGTCTTCCTTAAAACTAATACAGTACTTCCTTTGATGAAGACAAGCAGTGATTCTGCCATATTCTGACTCCTCCCTAGATGTTTGAAAGGAGACCTGCAACATTTAAGTTACATGCTGGACCCTTACCATTTCTCTCTGGTGCCCAAAGCATTTTTGTCTGACATTTTTTATCTTCCTTCCATCTGACACCTTATGGGGAAACATTTTAAAGCCAGAGTTTGGCTCTCTAGAATTCTTCTTCTTTTAGTGCCATATCTGAATCTGAATATAGGCGATCATCATGGTGATCAGCCATAAAGACTGTCCTGAGAATATAATGCAGTGGCCTTTCATCTGTCTCCACATCGCAGCATGACCCCATACCACTGATCCAGTTCCGTAAGTCACTTTCTGGTGCTGAGCCCTTTTGGCATGCAAAGTCTTCATCTATCCCAGGCCAGTATTGCTGAAGCTGCCGCCCTCCATCAAGATGGATTCAAGTGGGATTTAATCCACTTGGGGACCATCATCCTTCCCTGTGGACTTTGGCACCCAAGTCCTCAGGGTAGTCAGGTTAATTAACCGCCGCCTGACACTCGGTGTTGAGTCACTGGCAGTATGGTCTACGCTATTACCATAGCAGCTACTGTATATACTTGACTATAAGTCGTCTCGAATATAAGTCGAGGTACCTAATTTGGACCTTTAAAATTAGGATAATAGATTGACTTGAGTATAACTCAGGGTGGAAAATGCAGCAGCTGCTAGTGAATTTCAATAATTAAAATACATGAAAATACAGTAAAATTAATTTAGACATTTGTGTGGGTATGTTTTTGAGCTTTTACAGTAGTGTTACTGCTTTTTTTAACTGTTTGTTTGAGTTTGCACCACCACAGTTTTGGGATCCTCAGGGTCATCGACCCCAGTATAAGTCGAGCCCCCTTTTTGGACCTCATTTGGGGGGGCTAAAAAACTAGACATACTGTACTTGCGTATATACAGTAATTGTGCTTCATAGACAATGTAGCTCTGTACACCACTAGCTGATATAGATGGATGATGTTCCATATTCAATTTTGACCACTGTTACAAGCTGAACATCTTTCTCTCTGTGGATGTACTTAGCAAAAAGACAGGTACAGTACTTTACCATTCATGGGTGAAGTGGCTCCTGGTCATCGTTATCTTCCATTTGAAAGAGAAAAGATAATTGAATTTATTATTGCATTACATCTCTTTACTAGCTAGAGGTTATCCTCTCACTGCTTCTAATAGGCTGGAAAAGCCCTCCCAAGGACTCTTGAGAATTGTTTCTTATTCTTCCCGTCTTCCTTCCCTGTGCTGTCGTTTATAGTTCTATACTGCCAGGCACAGTTAACGTTTAGGAGTAGAGTTGCTGTTTTATTGTCTTCTGACCTTCTCAGTCATGTGAAGTCTTGAAACCCCAGGGGCTCTTCTGCTTGAGGAAATCAAGAGCAAGCTTAATTTGACTAGCTATGCCTACTGAAGCAAGTATCAGAAAATAGTAACTTCTATAGGTCATGGACTGCTTTGACTTCCGAAAGGTTTCTACAGCATGCACACTTCTGCTGCCAGATTTGCTACTACAGTGATGAGGAGAAGCCATCCTTTCTTCCTTTAAGGTGTTTACCTCCCATGTGTCTTGCTTACAAGTGGAATGTGTATCTAGGGAACTTCTGGAACAGGATTCCTTTTGCAAACCAAATGGGCATGCATTATCTTCAATGAAAAGGTTGAGATGTCTTGCTAGCAATAGAGACCTCTGGACCGTGTATAACCCAGGTAACAAGTGCTGCCCACATAGGCACCTGTACTGACTGATCCATTTTTATATCTATACCAAATCCCTTTCAGTTAAAATTCTTGTATGGTTTACAATAATGAGTAAAGCCCAGTGAAAGACAACATGGGGGCCAAGCATGTCTGCCTGAACAGAAGCAGCACACCTGAAAATTTCCTCCTTCATGATCACCTCCCTCTCTTCAGATGGCATGTAGTGGTATTATTCATTCACTGAAAAGAGAGGCGTTATCACAGGTGAGTTTTGTATTCCATTCTTTTCCATTTACAGCAAAGAAATGCCATGCAAAGCAACTTAAAGAAACTGCAGCAGGAGATGGTTGATATTGAAGAAGCTCTCCGACAGGGAACCCAGCATGATGCCCCGAAAGAATGGCCACTACCTGATGAGGAAGATGATTACACCAAAGAACCGACAAGCTCAGGAAAGGGTAAGTAGAGCAATGTCTTCAGTCCCCCTACCAAACAGACACCCCAAGAAGGTACACTGAGAATTGACTATCAATTTTCCATGCATAGACAAATGTCTTTAAGAATTCTGCTGTCTGCTTTCTTTTAAAAAGTTCCAGCTTTGCATGAGTTAGAAACTCTTCAATCCCTGTTCATGTAGTTCAGGGGTGCCCAAACTTTTTGGGCCACAGTCCAGTCACATGGTTCAGCGGGCTGGTCACGTGGTTTAATGGGCCAGTCACACGGTTCCTCCCACCGGAAGCGGAAATAGAACATGCCTGGCAATCTGCTTTACAACAAGATGAGATAGATTTTAGGCTGCCATTTTCTTTGCTTAAGCCAGGGATGCCAAACTATGGTCTGTGCGCCGGATCCGGCCCCCAATGACAATTTATCCAGGCCATGCCGTCCATATTGCTCCCAGATGCAGAAGTAAAACACAAAGGGGTGTTTTACTTCTGCTTCCGGGAGCAGTGAGGGTGGCACCGGCCGGATGAATTGGTGTCGGGAGCCGGATCCAGCCCACGGGCCATAGTTTGGACACCCCTGATGTAGTTGTTACTTGTGTCAAGGTGCCTCCATCTTATGGCAACCTTATGAATGAGTGATCTCCAGCATGTCTTGCCCACAGCAACCTTGCTCAGCTCTTGTAAATTCAAGCCTGTGGTTTCCTTTAAGGCAGGGGTGCCCAAACTATGGCCCAGGGGCCAGATCAGGCACGTTTTACTTCTGCTTCCAGGAGTGATGAGGGCTTCGAGGGCTGGATGAATTGGTATTGGGGCCCAGATTTGGCGCCTGGGCCATAGTGAATGGCTCCCTGAAGCATGTGACCGACCCACAGTCCAAAACGTTTGGGCACCCCTGCTTTAGGGAGTCACCCCATCTTGTGTTTTGTCATCCTCTTTCTCTGCTGCCCTCATACTTTCCCAGAATTCTTGGCTTTTCCAGATAATCTCGCCTTCTCCTGATCAGCCCAATGTAGGACAGCCTCAGTTTCATCATTTTTGCCTCCAGAAATAGTTTGCTCAAGGAGCCCTTTTTTCATGGCAGATCAGGGTATTTACAAAGCTCTACTCCAGCACTGTATTTTGAACAAATCAGTTTTCCCCTGTCAGTTTTCTTTATTATCTAACATTCGCATATGCACGTGAGGATTAGAAATATACAAGAATGTGGATGAACTTGGTCTTGGCCTCCAGTGAGACATTCTGACACTTGATTACCTTTTCTTATTCCTTCATTTCTGCCCTTCCAAATCTCCGTTTTCTTCTAATTTATTGACTGTTTGGATCGCTGACTATACGAATCTTTCATTGTTGAAAGGGTTGACTGATAAATAAGTGTTTAAAGGGGTCTGTTGTGGAGCTGTGGTGGAGACAGACACAATAGGGTCTACTACAGATTACAATAGGGTCTACTAGTGTGATATTCATTATAAAGTTAATAAGGTACTGAAATGTAGAGAGATTTTGAGGCATCTATGTTGAAGCATGGAAAGCTGTTTGTTACCTAGTAAGCAATTAGTTTTGATACCAAGTTGTCTTTAAGGAAGACGATTTGATGGGCTGGCAAATGCATGAAAAGTGCACATGAGGGGCCAGGTTCCAGCTGTTTCTACACTCACCTGCACATCTGTGGCCTCTTAAGGCTACCTCTCAGCAGATATAGATGGATGGCTATCCAGTCCCATCCCAGTTCACCTTAAAGCTTCCTTACTATATAGCCGTGATGGTGAACCTTTTAGAAACCGAGTGCTCAAACTGTAACCCAAAACCCACTTATTTATCGCAAAGTGCCAACACAGCAACATGGGAGGGAGGAAACGCTCCCATTGGGCTGCTGGTCAGAGGGGCGGGGCAAACTCTGTGCTGGGGAGGGAGGAAGTGCTCCCATTGGGCTGCTGGACAGAGGGAAGGAGCGAACTCTGTGCTGGGGCAACCACACGGGTGCCCACAGAGATGGCTCCACATGCCACATCTAGCACATGTGCCATAGGTTCACCACCACTGCTATATAGGCTAGAGAAGGGGTGCCAAACCTACGGCCCAGGGCTGGATCCAGCCCCCGGGCCATAGTGACTGGCGCCCTGAACCACATAACTGGCCCACGGCCCAAAAAGTTTGAGCTTCCCTGGGTTAGAGAAAGCATGTTTGGTTTTGATTTCTGAGTAACTGAGATAGGCTAGTTTGAGTTTTTGAATTGACCGTCTCTTCTGTTCTTCCTTTACTTCTTCCTTCTCTCTTTATAATACATTTTTACAGTGTCTGTCTTATAGCAGTTTTTGACACTTTTGACCAGGGGTTCCCAATCCTTTTATGCTGTGGTCCTGACCATGCCCTCCGGACAGCTGAGGAAGCTGGACCACGCCCCCCGGAAGTGGAAGTAAATGCGCCTGCTGCCACGTTTATGACAGCCACAGGAACATTTACGGTCGACGTAACTGTTTACGCATGTTCAAGTGCATTTTACAGCTGCTGTAAATGCATCCGCTTCCAGATGTGGCAGCAGCAGCCCAGATGGAATGGTGCCACAGGCCAGGTCTGGCCCCAGGCCGTAGGTTGGGAACCCCTACTTTTGACTGTATGATGTTTAAAACTTGGGAGATTATTTCTTACTGGGAGGGGCAACATTTTAAAGATTCTCTTAGACATAGATCTGGAGCAAGTGAGAGTAGAACCAAACCAAGGTATGTTCATCCACTGATGACAAGAAACCCTCTCAGTTAAGACCAGTCTTTGTTTTGCCTTTCTGTTGCGTTTTTTAGCATTTTGTTTTGTGCAATATATTAAGCTTGCGTCTGCTGCCACTGCCTCTGAGTTACTGAGTTAATTTTGCATTGTTACAGTTGGGCTTATACATATTTAGTTTGAGCTCTGTTGCCATGGCAGTGGCTTTGAAATGCATGTCTGCATCCACATTGTTGTTGCAGTGTGTTAAGTTAGCTTGTTTTCTTCCACTGGATAAGGATAGGAAGCCCTTGCTAGGGATGCTATTTTTTATTGTAAACAGGTATGCTTTCAGATGCTACGAAGTGGACCTCATCCAGGCTACTTCTTTGCAACTGATTCAAAGTGTGTCCTGGGCAGGCAGTACAACCCCAGCATGCAGTGGCCTTTCATCTGCTTTCCGCATTGCAGTATGACCTCGTACCACTGATTCAGCTCCACAAGTCACTTTCTGGTCCTGTGAACTTTGGGCATTCAAAGTCCTCCTCAGCCCCAGGCCAGTATTGATGAAGCTGCTGCCCTCCATCAAGATGGATTCAAGTAGGATTTAATCCACTTGGGGACTATCATCATGGTTGTCAGGTTAGATAACCGCTGCCTGATGCTCAGCGTTGAGTCTCCGGCAGTATGGTCTACTCTATTACCATAGCATGATAATCTGACCAAACTTGGGTTAGTAGCCACCACTAAGAGCCTTCTGTAGAAGTTTGGGCAAGAGAAACAGCAAGGCTTATATCCACCGTGTCTTAGGTTTAAAGTTCTCCTAGGAATCAATTAAAAAAAAAACAAAAAATGGGTCAGAAAGTGTAATTCGCCAGCTTGCTGTAGGAAAGAAAGGAACAAAGCCAAGCATTTGATATACCATAGAATATGAGTAGTCAGCCTTGCTTTCTAGTTATAATGATGAAGCAAAAAACAAGACAGTGATAGAAGATGGGTATTCGTGAGAGGTCAGTTTTGTTTGACTTAGAGCAGTGACGGTGAACCTTTTAGAGACCAAGTGCCCAAACTGCAACCCCAAAAACCCACTTATTTATCACAAAGTGCCAACAGCCACAGGGGAGGAAGGAAGCGCTCTCATTGGGCTGCTGGGTAGTACAAACTCTGTGCTATGGGGAGGGAGGAAGTGCTCCCATTGGGCTGCTGGGCAGAGGGTGGGGTGAACTCTGTGCTGGGGTGATTGCACGGGTGCCTGCAGAGGGCTCCAAGTGCCACCTCTGGCACGCGTGCCATAGGTTCGTCACCACTGACATAGTGTATAGGTCTATCTTAACAATCAGTACAAAATTATAAACTCAAGCAGTATACTAAGCTCCCTGTTCTTTCAAAACCCATTTCTATATTATAGAAAGATCCACGAGGAGAGAAGCAATAATAATAATAATTTGGTTCATATTCTAATATAAACTGCCCTAATACATTCTTCCTTAATTATCCTTCAGATTTTTATACATCTGAATTTTAAAATGCAGTTTTCCAATCAAAAATTGCATACATTGGGGAAAATGCTTCCCAAAATGCACAACACAAGGAGAAAAAAACCTTATGAATGTTTGTGTAGACTCAAAAAAGTATAAACTGTTATAGAAGCAGGCTGGGGCATCCTTGTGCTTGCAGTGAGAGAAAAAAACATCTGAAATCAAATCAGATTTGTCTATATTGATGACTAAAGAAAGGCTTACTCTGGTTTTTAAAAATTACACCTACACATTTTTTTGTGAGCTGCCCAGAGTCTTCAGAGTTGGGCAGCAATACAAATCAGAAAAATCAATAGAAATCAGAAAAATAAATAAATAAATAAATAATCTTATTTATTTATTTATTATTCACACTTGTTTATCGCCCTCCTCCCCGAAGTGACTCAGGGCGTTTTACAACATGTCATCAATAACAATCAAACAGTTTAACAATCAAACAGGTTCTTACTAATTGCCTTTCACTTGTGGATCAAGTAGTTAAGATGTTGAACTTGACAACTGAAAGGTCGGCAGTTAGAGACCAGAGTACTGCATGACAGAGTGAGCTCCCGTCTCTGTCCCAGCTCCTGCCAACCTAGCAGTTTGAAAGCAAGGCATTGGAAGTAGATAAATAGGTACCACTTCGGTGGGAAGGCAAACAGCGTTTTGTGCTGTCTGGTGCACTCTGCATTCTGTGCACTTAATGCCTGTCACACGTCCACAGAAACGTCTGCATACACAGACAAGCACTGTCTCTGGCTATAAACAGATGAGCACTGAACCCCAGAGTTGAATATGACTGGCTTTCGAGCAAGGGCAACCTTTAACACAGAAAGCTAAGATTAGCAACTTTGAAAAGGCTTTGCATTTGTGGTCTGCTGTGTGTACACATTGCCCATTTAACCCCTTCCCAGTTCTCTCAGAGAATTTGAGAGCATTGTCTGAAACCAGTCTTTTGGGATTTTAAAGTCCAATGCATTCAGACATAAATATCATTTATTTGCCGTAAGGAAGGGGAAAACATTTCTGATGACATGGCTTCCAGACAATTGCTTTTTGCAGCATTTCCAAATCCAATCAAAACCAATTCCTTAAATAACTATAACTAGCTCAGTTGAATATTAAGTTGCTGGAATGAATTACTGTAATTAGTTTCCTCCAGACCCAGAAAGAGTCTAAAGATAACTTAATTAACACAGCCCTTGTTTGGACTTTCAGGCCAGAATAAAATACTAGACCACCTTAGTAAAGCTTCAACTTGATTACATGTATTGATGGCTTGGTGACAAATTACAGTTTCTCTCTTGGCTATTTTCAAAGGCCTCTTGCCTCTTTCTAATCACTTTCTGGGGAAGAGAGATACTGTACATTAATGTTCTTCCAAAGCATCATAAATAACAAGTGTTAAGAAGTAGGAAAGAGAGTTTTGCCGGAGGCTTGTTCTGCTCTTTTCTTGTTTCTTCTGTTTTATCATTAGTTCCACCAAGTGCATCGGTTGACATGTTGTGTTTTTTAAATGTGATTGAATATTCAAAGTGTAGTTTAAGTATTGTGTGGGTAGTACATTATTATATACAGTACTGTACACTGATGCAGGTTTGTGGGTGTTTTATACACTGTTAAGGATGCAGATACGGTACAAAGTCAGGAGCTAATGTGTTTCTGCTTTTTAGGCTTAATATTTCATAATAAATCAATAAAATACTAAAGGCTGATGGTACTTATGCTTCATATCATTGGCATTCTGCTTCACTCAAAATATGTTTAATAACAGGCTTTCAAAACTGGAAGAAAGTAGGACATCCTCCAGGATTCAGAGTGGACTGGGATATTTTGTTTATGTTGGGAATTGGTCTTAGTTTACTTTCTATGAACTGCTCCCTTCTAAAAGAGCTGCATTATAAAATAATCCTAGCCTCGTGATGGCAAACCTTGGCACTCCAGATGTTCTTGAACTTCAATTCCCAGAAGCCCAAGCACTCTGTGAATCCACACGAATGGGTTTACCGCGATTCATCCAGCCCGTGCCGCTCTCGCCGCTCCAGGAAGCGGAAGTAAAACGCGCCCGTAGAGGGGTGCCCAAAATTTTCAGGCCATGGGCCGGTCACATGGTTCAGCAGGCTGGTCATGTGGTAGCTCCCACCAGAATCGGAAGTAAAACTCACCTTGCAATCTGTTTTGTAACAGGATAAGATAGATTTTAAGCCGCCATTTTCTCTGCTTAAACCAAAGGTGCCCAAACTATGGCCCATGGACCAGATCCAGCCCCAATTCACCCGGCCCACACTGCCCTAATCGCTCCCAGAAGTGTTTTATTCCAAGTCTGCAAAGTTTCACTCTTTGTCTGAAGAAGTGGACTTGATCCACGAAAGCTAACAATAAAAATATAGCAGTTAGTCTTTAAAGTGCTACAGTATTTTTATTTTTATTTTATTTTATTTTGTTTTCTGATATTCCTTATAACAATTACAGTGGTACCTCGCTTAAAGAGCATAATACGTTCCACGGGATTGCTCTTTAAGCGAGTTTGCTCTTTAAGCAAAACAGCATTGTAAGTGACCAATTGTGACTTCGGGGGGGGGGGGAGATTGTGAACCCTGATTTATTTGTTAAGCAAGTTTTTGGTTGGTTTTATTTGTTAAGCGAGGTAACCATTCAGAAAAAAATCTGCTCTTTAAGCAAGTTACTCTCTAGGCGAGGCGCTCTTAATGCGAGGTTTTACTGTAATCTTGTCCTGTGTGCAGTTATTTGGGATCTTAAACAGCCTGCTTTTTCTTGAGCCTTTGAAAATTGAGATTGTCCAGTAATCTTTTTCCATTTTACTGTACTTGCTCTTTGCAGTTTGGGGTTTCTCTTATATCTGCCTCCATGGCAGAGATGGAGATAGTGTAATTCAGAAGGACCAATAGGATTTAAACCATCTGCTTCTATTTAGCCATAGCTTTGGCTGTGTTTCTTAGAAACTAATTTGATAATTAATATAATAATAATTTGCACCATCAAGTGAATTACAACTTACTGTGATTCTTTCCAAGATTTGCCCAAGACTTTTCCAGGGAGGCGCAGTGGGGAATTGAACCCCCAGCCTCTGGCTCCACAGACATTTTTGAAATGGTAGCCATGTTAATCTGTGCACGTATATCAGGTAGTAAATAAAGACCAAACAACAACAACAACAAAACACATTCTGGCACCTTAAAGAAGATTAACTACTACACTAGTACTGTACCTCGGATAACGATGAGATTGGTTCCACAAGTCTCATAGTTATCTGGTTTTTAACCTTGTGTGATGCATTGTTTGCACAATGTTTAAAAAAGCTCTGTTCCCATTCGGAAGAGAAAAGGGAGTAGGGGGACAATCAGCCTGCCTCTTAGGAATGGGCAGTGGGGATTCCATGAGTGGAATCCCCACTGCCCTTTCCAAAGAGGCAGGCAGATCACAGCATGGGATCAGCTGCTTGGGTTTGGGGTTGAACCCGGCGCGTGCCTGTTCAAACCCCCCTCCCCAACCCAAGCACCGATCACACGCTGCGATCACAGTGCCCAGGTAGGTCTGGGGAGGTCGGGAACAGCGCGGATCGGGTCCCCCAACCTCCCCAGAGACAGCAGGGGCTCCAAAGATCCCGAGACGGGCAAAAAAACCCCTTCCATTTCCCCACATTTCAGGCTCCCCCCAACCCTGCGACCTCTAGGGCGCTCTTTCTGAAGTCCCCTGACCTCCCCGGCCAGTGCTGTAAGGCAAAACGCCAGGATTCGAATCCCGGCGTTTTGCCTCACAGCACCAGCCAGGGAGGTCGGGAGACTTCAGAAACAGTGCAGGGTGCCTGGGGAAGCTGACGGGTTTTGGCTGGGGGTGGGGGGTGGACAGGTGTGCCCAATCTTCCCCCAACCAAACCGGCAGGTGTAAGCCTCGGTAGATCTCTGCCCCAAAGGCCGCAGAGCTGGTCTCTAGCCCTGCGGGCTTTGGGGCAGAGATCAGTGTCGGGGAATTTGAGGCAAACAATTGCATCGCACAACGTTATCTTGACATTGTGTGATGCAAATGTTTGCCTCAAATTCCTCGACATCCGATTTTAGTGTTATCTGAGGCAATCGTTATCCAAGGTATTACTGTATATTTAAATATAGTAGTTTATTTATTTATTTATTTATTTATTTATTTATTTATTTATTTATTTATTTTACAGACTTATATGCTGCCCTCCTCAAAGAGACCCAGGGCGGCTAACAAAGGTTTAAAAAGACACATAAAAACAAAATATAAAATCCAGTTAAAATTAATATTAAAATATTAAAACTAAGCAAGTTAAAAAATTAAAAATTCATAATTGAGAGAGGGAGGGGTCAGATGAGCCAACAAGCTGACGCACCTGTCTGACTCAAACCCCATACCTGTCCTGCCAGCCAGGTCTTAATCCCCTTCCTAAAGGGCAGAAACTCTGACTGGAGATGTAGCTCAATTGGCAGGAGGTTCTATAGGGCCGGGGCGGACACAGAGAAGGCCCTCCTCCTAGTGCCAGAGAGTACCTCTCTAGTCAATGGTACAATCAGAGAGCTCAGGTGGGACGGACAGATGTTCTTAGGGCGGTAGTTGTTAAGGTGCCACATATTTTTTTGTCTTTTATTTTGTTTTATTTACTATCTAATGATAGAGTTAGTCTACTCACTTCCATCTCTTTACTGTAGTAATATTTTCCCTTTTTATTTCAGGAAATAAAGTAAATTTAACACCTGAAAGCAAACGTGGCTTCCTGGTTGATTTCTCCATCACTGTCAAGAGCTCCCATTGCACCCCAGACAATAATTCCACTTCATCCTCAAAGTCAAAAAAACAAATTTCCAGTGGTTTAACCACAAAGGCAGCAAGAGGATCTCCTGGTGCTACTCCAGGTACAGATAGAAGATCAGGTCATTCAAGACATGAGATAGAAGGAAGGCTGGTTTCTCCCTTCACAGCTGCAGCGTGCCATAATGCCAAGAAAAGAAGCCCAAAGACTCTACTCCTCACCAGCAAGAGAAATATATCTTTGGTGGCGTCAGGTCTAAACCAAGACGAGTTGGTAAGCAGCACCTAATATGCTTCTATAACCCTTTTTGTAGCTTGGATACCTTGGAGTCATTATTCAGCAAGGAGTCCACACGTTGTGTGTTGAAAATGTGCTGTGCATGCTCGCCGCACAGCAGCACTGCACAGAGAGTCCTGGCAGTAGTTTATTCAAGGAGAATCCAAAGAGCAAACTCCAAAGAGCAAGCCAAAGTCTGGTTACCAGTAGTTCCAGTGAGCATCTAGTCCAAAGGATGTCCAGGGGCATTGTCAAGGTTGTCATAGAAGTCAGGATCACAGCAGGCAGGTCAGGGTCTAGGCAGGCAATCTCAAGAGGTATCCAAAGTCAACCAGGGTATCAATCTTTGCACAGAAGAATTGTACTTGAATGCTGGAACAAGCTTGCTTAAGAGCTTCTCAGCTAATGGGTATCAGCTGGGAGCCTTCTCTTTTAATGAGTTCTGGCTTGCTTGCGTCTTAGCTGTAGCTCCTTTCTGCATCTTTTCCTGGCTAAGGGCTGATCACTGTCAGAGTCAGACCTATGGTCTGACAGGTCATCTGCATGGGGAGACTGCGTTGGGCCAGAAGCAGGCTGAAGTTCCTGGTTCAAGACATTCTCAGGTTCAGGTGCAGGCAGAACTGGGCCTGGGCATAGGAAGTGCCTCCTGATCCAGATCATCTTCAGAGACTGACAAGGGCTGGATCACAGCACATTGGGAGACATCCCCACGATGACATGCCACCCACACATGCAAATAGACCTGGGAAATCAAGTCCATCTGTGTGTGGTTTTTTTAGCCATTAGGATATCATGTCGCCCGCCGGCTAAGCAGACCATGATGTGTGCCCTCCAATTTCACCTTACCCAAGGGATCCGATGGAGGACACTTTGTTGAGTTTTAGTCCCGGCCTAACATCATTGACAAGAGATGGGCAATGTTGCCTAGTTAGACCGCTCAAGCCCTCTTGCCCTGACACATGCTCTGATCACCTCCAGACTTGGTTACTGCAATGCGCTCTACATGAGGCTGCCCTTGATGACCATTCGGAGGCTACAGCTGGTCCAGAATGCGGCAGCTCGGGTAGTGATGGGGTGCGGGCGTTACGCTCGTGCCTCACCACTGCTTTGGCAGCTGCACTGGTTACCAGTATGTCTCTGGGTGCAATTCAAGGTGCTGGTTATTACCTTTAAAGCCCTATATGGTAGTGGGCCAGGATACCTAAGAGACCACGTCACCCCAAGAAAATCAGTCCATCCCACCAGGGCGGATCGGAGAGGCTCTCTTATTCCATCGGCATGGCAAGTGTGGGTATCTAGGAACGTAGGGTCCCATGTTGGGTGGCTGATCTAATGGGACAGCCACCCTTCCTGCTTCTCGCTGTTTATGTGTTGTAACTTTAATTTTAAAACCCTTTTAATATTTTATAAATTATAGCTTTTAACTTGAGTTCTAATTTAAATTGTAGTATGTGTAGGGTAGGATGAGATTGGTCAGTCTGTTTACACTGACTTGGGAATTTATTGTTTAAACTATGCCTCTTTTATTCTTGTTGTAAGCCGCCCAGAGTCGGGTTTACCTGATTGGGGCGGGATAATAAATTTGAACAAATAAATAAGGCTCTTACCTAGCGTAGCTTGCATCAATGTAAAAACCAGGTGTTGTCTACAGAGCAAGGGTCAGAATCTGCCATTCAAATTAGGTTCTGTCTATTTCTGCTATATTTAAGCAGCTACGTGGAACTGTCATGTCCATTAATTTGGCCCCATGTCTGCATTCTGAGATGAACTGATGTAAAGTGAATTGATGTGAAGTGTGTGTTTGCTCAGATTTCAGAAACATTGCTGCCAGAAGAGATTCCAGACAGGGTTCCTCACTCTCACAGAAGGCACTGTATATCTACTCTGCCTTTTAATTTTTAACAAGTAGGGGAAAAAAGCGATGGAAAAACAAGGGAGAGTTATGAGTGGAGCATGACGAAAGCCTCCTATAAAATGCATCAAAAGGTGTAGTGCGGTGATGTGATAAAAGCTTTGTCTCAAACCAGTAAAGCTGTCAAACCATTATTTGAAACTTCTAGGACTTGGACTCAAAATGTTATGAGTTATCTCCACCAGTGTTGGAAAGTTACATAAAAATGTTTAAATGCCACTCTAAAGCTATGCAGTTTGAGTTCTTTTATACTTTGGATTTTCCTTCCTTCCTTTTTTTGGAAGAATGAATCATCATTGCTTCTGTCATGCCATGGCAGCCTATTACCTTGGTTAGGACCAAGCGGAACATCACAAATCAGATGTCTGAGTTAACCAGACCTCTTCTTTAGTTAGCCCAAAAAAGAGGCAGGCATAGGATGGAAAAAGATTGTGGAAGGCGTGATGGAAACCCCTCAGTTTTAATGCATAACAATCTTAAGAAGTGATCAAGAAATACCTTGCGGATTTAACAACTGCTCTTGCACATTTCAGGATGCTTTAGGTGCAATTAAGTGCATGAAAGGCAGGTAAAGGTGAAGGTTACCCTTGCTCAAAAGCTAGTCATATCTGACTCTAGGGTTCAGTGCTCATCTCTGCTTATAACCAAAGAGCCAGCGCTGTCTATGTTTGCAGACGTTTCCGTGGACATGTGGCTGCCAAGCCTAGACACTGGAATGCACGGAACACTGTTTACCTTCCCACCCAAGTGGTACCTATTTATCTACTTGCAATTTCTTGCTAAGTTGGCAGGAGCTGGGACAGAGATGGGAACTCACTCCGTGGTGAAGTACTTGGGTATCAAACTTCGACCTTCCAATCTTCCAAGTTCAGCGTCTTAACCACTAAGCCACCACAGTCCCCATTAATTGCAGTAGCCCTTGTTAAAGAAAGAGAACAGCATTTGCCTCCTCTGGGCCCACAACAATGGCCTGAGGAAGAAGATGCCAAGGCCTAGCAGTGGCTGAGAACATTGCCCCCTCCTCTGGGCCCACAACAACGGCTTGAGGAAGAAGATGCCAAGGGCAAGCAGTGGCTGAGAACATCGCCCCCTCCTCTGGGCCCACAACAACGGCCTGAGGAAGAAGATGCCACGGCCTAGCAGTGGCTGAGAACATCGCCCCCTCCTCTGGGCCCACAGCAACGGCCTGCGGAAGAAGATGCCAAGGCCTAGCAGTGGCTGGGGACCTTGCCCAGTCCTCTGGGCCCACAACAACGGCCTGACGGGAGTTAGTTTGTGTTCTGGTTTGGTTGTTTTATGTGGTTGCATTTTATAATTTTTATTGTACGGTTGTTGTGTTGACTGTAAGCCGCCATGAGTCGCCTTGGCGAGTGGGCAGCAATATAAATATAAATAAATAAATAAGAAAAAGCAAGGGTTTGTGAAGTGCCCAAGATCATACAATGAGTCATTATTGAGGTTTGAAGATTGTCGGGATAACCTGCTTGAAAAACAACAACATTTACACTGTGAAAATAGACAAAGTTCTATAGCAGGGGTTCTCAACCTATGGGCCAGACTTGGCCCACAGCACCATTTCATGTGGCCCACATTGCTACCATCTAAAGCAGGCACATTTACGACAGCTGTAAATGTGCCTGTGGCTGTCGTAAACGCATTTATGACAGCTGCAGATGCATTTTACTGAGCAGTCCACCCCACTCGGCTGTCTGAGGTTGCGTGGTCCGGCTCACGGCTTTAAAAAGGTTAAGACCTCCTGTTCTATTGTATACAGATTTGAACTCTTCAGCTGCATAAACTATGCATTTTCTACTTCCAGACTAAAACTCTCCAGTAGGTCAGTTGCATTGGATTGTACCATTGCACAAGCAACCATGCTACTTGTTGTACAAACTGTTGCACAAATCCTCACACAACAAAAATTATAGCGAATGCTACCCTTTCACAAACTGGAAATATGCAAGTGATGCTGTAGTGTGGATGATTCCAAACTATTTCTTTGCCACCACATGTCAAGAAAAAGCCTAGCCATAAGTTCCCAAGCTGAGGGTGCTATTGTGAGATTTTTGTAAGATTTTTTTTTTTTTTTTGCAAATCATATTTATACAGTGAAATTGATTAAAAATAATGTTATACTGGTTCTAATGTTTACATTTAGTTTCAGTTCGTGAAGTACAGTGGAACCTCGCTTAACAAACTGCTCAGTTAACCAAAAAAATTGCATAACAAAAGGAAATCCATAGAAAATAGTGGCTCAGTTAACAGTTTTTGGGGGAATGGATTAATTGGTTTTCAATGCATTCCTATGGGAAATTGCATTCAATGCATTCCTACGGGAAATTTGTTTTACAAATTTTTCATAGTACAAAAGGTCCTGGAAAACACATTAAATTTGTTTAGCGGGGTTCCAACGTAATTCTATTGTTGGGTGATGGTAAAGGAGAGGTCAGGAGGCATGAGACTTTCAAAACAAAAGAAGAACTGCTGAGAAGTTTGAGAAGCACTGGTCTAAGTCATATTCAAAAGCTGCTATTGAACTTGCTATGGGTGAACAAATACAGGCTTTATTCACACAACATAGCTCTTCAGCTGGATCTATGTGTAGGAGTTCAGCCTGTTTTAGAATGGGAAGTATGCCAATTAAGACACCTAGGTTTATAAACTAGAGATCCTTGTGAATTTGACCCTCAACCTGTCTACTCAAGTAACAGTGCATTTGCCCAGTCTACACTCATACAAAAGATGCAGTCGTAGAAAATTCTATTCTATATTCGATTTATATCCCGCCCCAATCGCGAAATGCGACTCTGGGCGGCTTACAAACATATCAATACAATATCATACAATATAAAAACATTCAGTAAATAATAACCATCTATACAATAAAACATCATAAGACATACTAAATACAAAAAAGACACAAATTCCGGTACAGAATCATATGGGGAGAATTATACTTAGTTTAAAAATTAGCTTAAAAATATCGACTACAATCTACCGGATACTAAAAAAAAAATAAGGCTAAAAAATTAAAAGGTTAAAACAACGAGAGGCAAGAGGGTGGCTGTCTAATCAAATCAGCCACCCAACATGGGATCCCCTATCCCTGGATCCCCAAACTTGCCCTGTCAACCAGGTTTTTAGGCCCTTCTGGAAGGGCAGGAGCTCTGTCTGTAAGCGTAGTTCTGTTGGCAGGAGGTTCCAAAGGGCCAGGGCGGACACAGAGAAGGTCCTCCTCCTAGTGCCAGAGAGATGCGCCTCTCTAGCCGATGGTATGATAAGAGAGCCTCTCCGATCCGCCCTGGTGGGACGGACCGATGTTCTTGGGGTGACGCGGTCTCTTAAGTATCCTGGCCCACTACCATATAGGGCTTTAAAGGTGATAACCAGCACCTTGAATTGCACCCGGAGACATACTGGCAGCCAGTGCAGCTGCCGGAGCAGAGGTGAGGCTCAAGCATAATGCCCGCACCCCATCACCACCCGAGCAGCCGCGTTCTGGACCAGCTGCAGTCTCCTGATTTGGTCCTGCTAAGAATGCCTTAGTTCCATCATATTATGAGCTGTTACAATATATTCTACATTTGGCTGCCTTCTGATCTGTTTCCAAACCCCATTCAACAGGTTATAAACTTTCAGACAATTTGTGCTTTGAGCAACTTGTGCTGCCTGTTATTATGATTCTCTGTAGACCAGGGGATCACAATTTTTTTTCCACCGTGGGCCGGACCACGCCCCCTCAGGCAGCTGTGTAGGCCAGAGACGTGGTTCCTCCTGCTGCTTCTGCCTCTTCCGGTGGGGGTGGCAGGTGCATTCCTGGTGCGTTTTTGGATATTTTTGCCACTTCCCATGGTGGTGGAAGCGCAGGCGGCACATTTTTGTCATGTTTTTGCCATTTTTGGTGTATTTTCTGCACTTCTAGCACGGTTTGGGTATGTTTTGGGTATGCTTCCAGCAGCAGCGCTGAGTTTCTCACTGTGGGCTAGATTAATTGGCGTCACAGCCCATGCCTGGCCCCAAAGGCCTTAGGTTATGAATCCCTGCTGTAGACACTCTTCTGTGCATCCTGCCAATATCTGATTTAGTTTTAGCTAGAATAGTAGAATATATTCTTGTATTTCCATGGAAGTTCTCAAAGGAAGGCCTACCTCACTTCTCTATCCTTCTGTCACTTTGAAAACCTGCCTTCTTCCACATATATTTGACCTATAGATACTTTGTTAATTTTTAAAATTGACTGTTTTTATCTAATCTCTCTCTGTGTGGTTATTTTAATTGTTTTACTGTAGTTAACCAGGCAAACGTTTTCAGTCACATTTGTTTATATAGATAACAGGCCTTCTTTAAAAATAAATAAATAAAAGCTCTACTGAGAACCCAGCAATACCAAGTGTGCTGATAAAATCAGTTTTGTCTAATTCAATATTTATTTTTATTTCAGCGTGCAGTACAGAGGTTTGCAAGGAAAACTGAGAGCGCTTGGTCCAATACAATTACTGAAGACACAACCCATGTAGTAATGAAAACCGGTAAGCTGGAAGCACAGAAGACAACTTGGTATCTTGTTGATGAGTGGATGTTTCTTGCAGTACTGTTTAGGGTATTATTTATTGATCGGAGAATCTTGTTTCTTCTGGTAACTTCCACAAAGGTCTGTCAATAAGTACAGTAGAACCCCTCATAATGAAAAAAACTCTGTTCCACCGAGCTCTTCACTATGTGGTTTTTTAAATGTAGTTCCCTATGGGAGATGCCCTGCATAACCAGGGGGGAAGTTAGTTAACCGGGGTTCCCATTAATCGGGTATACTCCAGTTACCAAAAACCCCACATAGCGGGGGGGGGGGGGATCTTGCCGGGTATCGCCATTGCACAATGAACGCTTCGTTGTGCGAATTTTTCACTATACAATGTGCTTGTTATGTGAGGTACCATTGTATTAGCCATAAGAGTTCAGTGGAGATGTCCATGTTCTTTTGTGGGTTTTCTGGTAATCAGACGCTGAATATTGTTCTTGGTTAAAAGTATTCATTGATCATTTCTGTGCCTATTAAGGCCTGTACAGCTAGGCACACTTAAATGTATAGAAATATGTGCCAGTCTAGCCCCTCAAGGTCACAGGGCATATAATAGGACTTCTGCTGAAGTTTTAATATTCCAAGCAGACTCACAGAGGAGGAAGAGAGGGTCTTTCAGACATCCTAGGTAAAGGTAAAGGTCACCCTTGCTTGAAAGACAGTTGTAGCCGACTCTAGGGTTCAGTGCTCATCTCTGTTTATAGTCAAAGAGCCAGCACTGTCTACATCTGCAGATGTTTCCATGGACATGTGGCAGGCATAGACACCAGAGTGCACGGAACGCTGTTTATCTTCCCACCGAAGTGGTACCTGTTTATCTACTTGCAATTTCTTACTTTCAAACTGCTAGGTTGGCAGGAGCTGGGACAGAGACGGGAGCTCACTCTGTCATGCAGTACTCTGGTCTCTAACTGCCGACCTTCCAGTTGTCAAATTCAGCATTTTAACCACTAAGCCACCACAGTCCTTTCAGACACCCTAGGGACTACTATAGTTTACGCAGAATGATATTGCCATCTTTACATTGCTGGTGAATTTCCCGGAGGCATCTATACAGCCACTGTTGAAGAAAAAATGCTAGCCTAGTTGTCCCTTAGTGTGAAAAAACAATGCAATTCTCATGATGTTTTAAGGGGGCTTTGAGAGGCGTGCATTAGATTTCAGATCTGTCCTTTTTTTGTTGTTGTTCCTATTCTCTTTCCATTTAACTCAATGTGATATTTATCCTTGTGATCAAACTGTATAAGTGAACATTTCAGAATCCTGAGGCCCAATTTTTGATTCTTTCAAAAACAAGTTTTTTATTCTTTATGGCTGCAGAAAGAAATTGAAAAAACTAGTAAGATCCAAAAACAGTGAGTGGGAGTGACAAACAGGATTTCCAATCAGGAGTTCCCAACCTTTTCAAGTCAGGGGCCGGGTCATGTTCTCTCAGTCAGCTTCGAGGGCCGGACGGCCATTTTGCCCTGCCTGCATGATGGGGGTGGCCATTTTGTCCAGCTTTAAAAGGGGGTGGCCCTTTTGTTTCTCAAATGCCATTGAAGGGGTGGGGACCACATGAAATGGTATTATAGGCTAGATCCGGCCCACAGGCCTTAGGTTGGGTACCCCTGGTATAGATTGTTTCCCTGTGGCTTCCAAAATCAAAATAGTCAGTGCTTTAAAGGCAAAGATAGGCACTGTTTTACTTGAACAAATTTTAGGGTGTCAATGCCAGATTCCTTGGCCGAGGCATTGGGGTGACGTTATCACTGAGAATATGATATAAACAAGAGTTAATGTTATGGATTTTGCAAGGACATCCTTGCATATAAATCACACAATGAAAGAAACCATTTTAATTTGTGTGGTAAGAATGAGAAATACACTCTGCCCTGAAGATACAATCCATGAATTTGCAAAATATATAGTGACAAGACCCTGGTGGCTCTTTCTAAAGTTGCTTGCTTGATCTCTTGGCTGGAATCCAAATGTGAACCTGGCTGGTTCTTTGTGCTCATGGGGTCTTTTAGACAGAGTCCTCCTGTCACACAATCTATCAACATCTTTTGGAACCTGAGGGTACTTTGGAAAGCATAGGTTGTGGAGATGTGCTGTGAAAGTCAAGCAAGGAAAGAAAACCTCACCAGTTCTTTCCGGTACGTCAAATTGTTCTTTGGCTCGTAGACATTTTCAGAATTAAAATTGTCATCATGTTGATTCCGACTTATAGTGATCCTTTCCAGGGTTTTCTATTTATAGAGTAGTCAGAAGTGGTTTATCAGACTTTTCTTCTGGAAATGTTTTGGGATAGTGTAGCTTGCCCAAGGCCACACTGGAGGCACACTGGCGGATTGAACTCCAACTTCATGGCTTTGCTGCCAGGTGTCAAACTCACTGAGCTATTCAGCTAGACCAGAGGTGCCCAAACCTTTTGGGCTGTGGGCCGATCATGTGGTTCAGGGAACTGGTCACTAAGGCCCGGGGGCCGGGTTCGGCCCCTGACGCCAATTCATCCGGCCCGCGAAGCCCTCGTCACTCCTGGAAGCAGAAGTAAAACGGGCCCGTACGGGTGCATCTTACTTCCACTTCCAGGAGCGATGAGGGTTTCGCGGGCCAGATGAATAGGTGTCAGGGGCCACCCCCGGGCCTTAGTTTGGGCACCACTGAGCTAGACTTTAAGTTTAAGCACTAAACGAAACTGTTCTGCTTAATCTTCAGATGAGGATCTGGTCTGTGAGCGGACACTGAAGTACTTCCTAGGCATCGCTGGACAGAAATGGGTCGTGAGCTATCAGTGTAAGTATGACTACTCGGTGAAGTCTTGCTACCCTTTCCTCTTGTACACTAGGAGGATTTGTGTCATAATGCGTTATTTTTATTTTATGTGCATTTTATTGTATATGTTTTATTCAAACTCATATCTATCTTTCTTCCTCAAGGTGGCCAGCAAAATCAATGCAATCCATCCATCAAAAGCATTTATTAAAATAACACTTTAAACTTTATTGAAAGATATCTCATAGCAAAAGGATTATTAATTAATCAAAATTAAAATCTCATTTAAACAACTTAATCTCCAACAATGAAAGCTGAATTTGTTGTTATTGATGTAACATCAATGCCATCAAGTCACTTCCAAATTATGGTGACACTCTGAATTAGTCACCTCCCTTTATTGAGTCCATCCATCTCGTATTCGGTCTCTCCTGGCCTTCAACTTTTCCCAGCATTATCATTTTTTCATGGTGGCTCTTGGGTTCTTGTGTTATATCCAAAGTACGAATGCCTCAGTTTAATATTCTTTTTTGCTTCTATAAAGTGTTCAGGCTTGATTTTCTCTAACACCCATTTATTTAGCTTTCTGATTACCTATGATAGGTGGTCTAATGTCTTCAATGTTTAGAACACTGAAGGACAATGTTGAATTGGTTAATGTTGTAGACAAAGGGTCTAAATCCGTGGTTCCCACCGGGGGAGGGGGATTTGATTTTTAAGGGGGGCAATTTGAGAATGAGTTATTAACAGTAAATGGCCTTTTAGGCTTACTCCACATGAAGTGGACTTGATCCACAAAAGCTAACATTAAAATATATCAATCAGTCTTCAAAGTGCTACAGCATTTTTGTTTTTGTTTTGTCTATTATCTGATATCCACGTGAATAGGAGTTCACTTTTTGAATAATAAGAATTACAGTGGAACCTCGGGTAACAAACGGCTCAGGTAACATAAAAATCGCATAACAAAAGGAAATCCAGAAAATAGTGGCTCAGTTTACCGAATTTTTTCCGGAACAAATTACAGTGGTACCTCATACAATGATTTTAATCTGTTCCACGGGGCTTGTTGTTGTACGAAACAATTGCTATACAATACATGCATTGTATAGCGATTTTCCCTATGGGATGTATCGTACACTGGTTTTTTTAACTAAGTGGTTTTTCCCATTGAAAAATTATTGTACAATTTTTTTTCATAGGGAAAATTGTTATGCGGGACACCATTTCCCCCCAAAACCTAATTGTTATGCGATTTTGTTGATATATGGGGCAATTGTTGTATGAGGTTCCACTGTAGTTGGTTTTCATTGCATTCCTATGGGAAACCGTGTTTCAGTTAAAGTATTTTGGTTTTCAATGCATTCCTATGGGAAATTGCATTCAATACATTTCTATGGGGAAATCAGTTAAAGTAATTTTTGCTGTAAGAAACGTCCCGGGTAACGCATTAATTATGTTAACCAAGGTTCCACTGTATATGTCACAAAAGGGGTCATCAGGATTTTAGAGATGCTTAAGTGGGGCATGCCCAAAAAGAGGTCAGGAACCACTGGTCTAAATGATACAAGATGCTGGGAGGTATGAGATTTGCCATATTTTTATTAAAAGCAGCCATGCAGAAGCTGGTTGGGATAGGAAAATCCTTCTCTCCATACAGTTTCTGTTTCTTAATCTTGAACGGTGAAGAGAAGAGATATATAACCAGTGATGGGATGTTACCGGTTCGGACCGGTTTGCCTGAACCGGTAGCACCCCATCAGGAGGGGTTGCCGGGGTGGTGGTGGTAAAACCCCGGGCGACCTGTTCGGTCGCCTCTTGCCCCCTCCAAAAATGTATTGGCTGCCCAGAACTGCGCATGCATCAAACCTCCATTTGACACATGCACAGTTCTATTTTTTTAGTGTGCATGTGTCAAATAGAGGTTTGATGCATGCGCACTAAAAAAAACTGCATGCGTCAAATGGAGGTTTGACACACGCACAGACATTTTTAAATTTTTATTATTTTGCTCCGCCCACAACGTCATGACGTCAGCTATGCCCACGACGTCCATGATGTCACAGTGGGATAGCGGTGATTTTGACAACCCACCACTGTATGTAACGGTCGTGTGTGATCTTATGTTCTTCATGGAGCAAATAGTGTGAGCGGGGCAAGTTATGTGCGAAACCAAAGCTGTGATTCCCACCCAGATTTCATGATTTCACACACATTCTCCTTTTTCCTCTTTAAACTTAACCAATAAAAAAAATCGCAGCAGAGCTAATCTTGACTCCCCAACATAATGCCTAGTTTGGTCCTAAACGCATCTGTCTCACCATTTTTAATTCCTTTCTCTGTTTGGTCAGGCTTTGAATCTGAAACTCCACAATTGCACCATCCAAATGTGGGAATCGGCCTCAACCAAAGAATCCCACATTTGAGAATTCGCGGTTTAGCTGGCTAGAAAATACAGAAAGTATCTATATGATTAGGAAGTTAGAATTTCAGTGTTCCAAATAATTTCTTTTAAAGAAGGAAACAGAATTTTGGAATGTGAGCAAATGGAAGCAAATGTCAATGAAATTTGCCTTTTCCTATGATGTTGATTTTCTTTCTGCATAAATCCCTCGTAGAAGGGCCAGCTTTTTAATCAGTTCAAGTTGGCCATAAACTATTTCATGTAATACAGCTTTGTTCTTGGGGAGGGGTGGGGACAGATCTGAAAGGAGTTTAGCATGTATGTGCAATCATACTTCCAGCAAGTACTATAGTAGTTTTTAAAGATGGGCTGACTTCTTTATGGCATATTGATGCAGATTTCTCGTGTATCTCAAGGTAGACATTACAAATTATTTCCTGCTGCTAAGAACGGCTGGTGAGTTTTTAAAATAATGGATCCTATCTGATCTTCCCTAGGGATTGAACATTCACTCAAGGCAGGAAGAGTCCTTAATGAGGTATGTACAATGTCTGCATGTGTTGTGAGCTTATTTTATTCATCTGTGAGTTTCTTTGCAGAGTCCTTAGAGCAGGGATTCTCAACCTGCGGCCCACAGGCCAGATGCGGTCTGCGGCACCATTTCATGTGCCCGCCCCCCCAATGCCTCCACCACACCAGGAAGTGCCATGTGGTGTAGGAAGGGCAAAATAGTCACCCGGTCCCTGAAGCTGTCTGAGGGAGTATGACCCGGCCCCAAGCTTAAAAAGAACTGCCTTAGAGGGAACTGCAGTATCCCTCGCATAACATACTAAAACTGTAATAAAGCACTGGGAGCAAGGGATATACTGAGAAAGCACTGCTGTTTGGTGGTAACCCTATTCTCTGTCGCATTCTTGGGCACTACAGGCAGAACTTCTTCACTGATTTTAAATGTTGGGTAGAATAATTCTGGATGAAAAGGTGCTTTAAATATCTGAGTCTTGAGCCATGTTTGTGGCCTGAGAATCAAAAGAGAGGTTGACGAGATAGCTTGACATTTGGCATCTGCTTGCTAGCTGCGGAGTTAGTGTTCATTCTAGATAGCACCCTCTATCCTCTGTTTTACAACTATAGGGGCATCTAAAGAGACGTCTCCTAAGAAGGGAGATTCAGTGTATCAAGAGATAAGAAAATTCAGGGTTGGTGGTTTTGGTTTTTTTTGGTGCTCTTCTGGAAAATTCAGGAGTTTTGCTTTGGAGTGGGTGCCTGGAACTGGCTAGTTAAGAGAAGAGGGAAGATACCCGTCAGTAACTGGGAAAGTAGAGTGACATCTGGAGTTATCAAAGTGAGAATAGTTTTCAAGGTTCCATGGTACTTTGTAGATGACATAGGCTATGTGGATGAGGGAAGGGGGTATAAATTGATCTCATCTTTGGGAAGGTTCAGGTAGACTCAAACCTTGTCTGGAAAAATATCAGGAAGAGTTCAGAAGCTCAATGCTTCAAAGTAGGGTCAGAAATTATTTTAACTTAGCTTAGTTCCCTCTCAGGAGATGCTGTACTCATTTGTTTTCATACCATAAGGAATGCACTTCACAAATGTTCTGAGAGTATGCTAGAGTATAAGTACTAGGATTGCTTAGTTAGCTTTCTTATTTCCTGTATATTTACTCTGTTTTATTCCTGCTTCAAGCTGGTGTTTGATTATTTGCTCCATTGTATTTTTTTGATATCTTTTGCAATTGCCTGGAGCTGTTTGTGAACCTGTTCCTTTTCTCTTTCGTACCCTCTTTAATAAAATATAAAAAATTATTAATTCAGTTGTTTAGATTTTGAACCAAGAGAATTTGTGGTACTTAAATCAGTCCTTGCCTTGACCAGCTACTGGGAGCCTGTAATTTTGTGGATATATTGGCAGTTCTGCCTTGCACAGTTAGCATGCGAGTCAAAGGCATTTAACCTTATGATTTTTTAAAAACTCTTTGAAAGCACTTCAGACTAAACTTGGTGTTGAGAGTTTGCTGGGACAGGAAGATTTCCCCTGAGCATCAACATGTTTGGCCCTCCTGGATCTACAAGAGGGATCTACAGGGTCGTGTGGCTGAGTAATTCATGTGGGCATCTTTGAACCTAGTAGCATCTTGTCACAATGCTCCTTTGATTCTCAGGTGAAAAACTACATACCTAAAAGTCTGAAGACTCAAAACTTCTGCTAACTTTGTCTAAGTCAGGGGTGCCCAAACTTTTCGGGCTGTGGGGCTGGTCACAGGGTTGAATGTGCTGGACATGGTCCTCCCACCGGAAGCAGAAGTAAAACACATGTGTGGACGCATTATGCGCATGCGCAGATGCAGCCATAAATGACCCACAGCTGTCGTAAATGCGTTTACGACAACCATAGTTCATTTACGGCAGCGTTCCACACATGCGTGGGCATGTTACATGCCCACACATGCACATTTTACTTCCAGGAGCAGTGAGGGCAGCACAGGCCAGACGAATTGGCGTTGGGGCCCGGATCTGGCCAGTGGGCCGTAGTTTGGGCACCCCTGGTCTAAGTAATCTTTATCAAGAACGTTTTTCACAAATGAAGGTGGATTGTATAAAGATTATTTTTGAGCTGCATTTCCCTGTATCCGTGCCGGCTAGACCATTTAAGTATTTGGAGTGGTATTCCAAAAACGGTAACTTCCAAGCCGTAGAACTGAAACGTTGGTTTCTAAATTCCAAGCATTCTTTCAGTGGTTCTGAAGACAGGAATTACCCTACTAGAATTTCACTGCCACTTGATGTTGTCTTCCAGGAGGACTTTGAAGTGAGAGGAGATGTAATCAATGGGAGAAACCACCAAGGGCCTAAGAGAGCACGGGAATCTCCTGCAGGAAAGGTTGGATATTTAAACCATGTTACTGCAAGTGAAGATGAAGCGAAGAGACAGGATGTACCTCTTCCAGTCATACATACATGGGAATGTCCCCAGAGTGTGGCCCTCCCAGAATGCATCTGTCCATCAAAGCATCATTCTCTGCTTAAAGGAAATGATTCTTGTCATAGAAGAGAGTCCTGGGATAGTTTCCTGTGATTTCACTGATGCTTAGCTAAATAGGGACCACTTCGGTGGGAAGGTAACAGCGTTCCGTGCATTCCGGTGTCTAGTCATGCCTGCCACATGACCATGGAAACATCTGCAGAAGCAGACAGCGCTGGCTCTTTGGCTTTGAAACAGAGACAAGCACTGACCCCTAGAGTCAGATACGACTGGCTTTCTAGCAAGGGAAACCTTTACCTATGGGGAAGATATGCCAGGGTCGAATCCTTGGATACAAAGTGTACACAGACACTTTCCTGAATAACAACTGTAGCCATGTCTAATGCTGCCACACCCTCTTTCTTTTTTCCTTTGTATATGTGTAACTGAAACATTCTGCTTTATGTAATTGAAATGCTGTTGCTAAGCGTGCGGTTGTGTGTTTGGATTGCTTTATGAAATAGGTTCTTTTTTAATGTTCAGAGCAGTAGGGGCCTGTGAACTGTTAAAAATGTATGAGGACATGGCTGGCCGCAAACAAAGTGTCATGTTGCCCTGTTTTCTAGCAGGAAAGTAGCAGCTCGTTCTCCAAACTGGGAATCAAAACAAAGAGTTGATGCAAATAATGTTCAAGATGTGGCAGAACTTGGTTTTTCTTTGTGGACTCTGTGATTAATACCAGTGGGTTCCTCCCATGCCTGTGGGGGTATTTTCGACACATTCCAGAGCCTGAACAATCCAGTAGTCTCTAATGCTGTGATGGCGAACCTTGGCACTCCAGATGTTCTTGGACTTCAATTCCCAGAAGCCCAAGCACCCTGTGGATCCACACGAATGGGTCTCCTGCGATTCATTTACTACGTTTTTTGCTTCCGGGAGCGACAAGGGCATTGCGGGCTTGATGAATTGCAGTAAACCTATTCGTGTGGATTCACAGGGGTCTTGGGGTTCTGGGAATTAAAGTCCAAGAACATCTGGAGTGCCAAAGTTCACCATCACGGCTCTAACATTTCCACAGGGCATGCTCTGTCCCTTACTGCTAATCCTTAGTTCCCTTACAGCCATCACTGACTGAGGAATACCTTCAGAGCAAGCCTTTTCTTCATTGTATTTTTCCCCAACCCACCCTAATATGCCCTTGGAGTTATTGGGAAATGGCTTTTAGTCTCAATGTTTCACTTTCACCAAGAAAGATAGTGGTTTGGGACCAGTTCAAACTTGAGAGATGTGAATTCACACACAGGTACCAAGATGTTCAGAATGGTGACACTAGTAATGATATTAAAGCTAAAGGACTCCTTTGCTCGAAAGCCAGTTGTATCCGACTCTAGAGTGCAGTGCTCATCTCCGTTTACGGCCAAAGAGCCAGTTCTGTCTGCATCTGCAGACATTTCCATGGTCGTGTGGGAGGCATGACTAGATGCCAGAGCGAAAATAACTCTGTTACTCCCCCCTGCCCCACCCCAAAGCAATACCTATTCATCTACTAGCAGTTTCTTGCTTTCAAACCACTAGGTTGGCAGGAGTTGGGGACTAGAGACATTTCCTATGTTTTGCTATGAGCACCAAAATATTCAAATTCAAAGTGCTTCCTTCCTTTTGGTCTCTACAGAACTTTGAATCTTCACAATAATATAGCCCCTATTGTGAGACACCACCGAATCCATGATGTGGCAAATTCAAAGGACAAGGCTCAGGAAGGTGTCCCCGTCCACACACACACACACACACACACACACACACACACACACACACACACACACACACACACACACACACACACACACACACACACACACACACACACACACACACACACACACACACACACACACACACACACACACACACACACACACACACACACACACACACACACACACACACACTTCAGCGGCTATTGGATCTCAGTCTTTAGGTAAACCTGGAAAAATCATATCTAAAGCCAAACAGAGTCATTCAGAACATTGGGGCAATTCTAGATTTGAAGTCTGCAGGAGCATACTTACAGTTACTGAGAGAAGCCTATCAGCAATAGTGGCATACCAACCTCCAGGATCACCTGCGTATCAGTTCTTTGCAAACCCAACACTTAAAATGTGTTTGACAAGATTGAGAAATGTCTGTCTTGATGTCAGACCACAATGGTCTCTGACATTACTGTTCAGCCAGCTTATGAAGCCTCCATTTCAGCCAATAGCAAATAACAGATCTCACTATGTGATATTAGCAAGGAGAAAAAGCAAGTAATGTGCCCTTGGACACAACATACCTTTCCTGAAAATCCATAAGGACAAGATGACACTTTCTTCATGTGTCTTTCCTCCCTAAAAAGACTGTTGTTGTTGTTGTTGTTGTTGTTGTTGTTGTTGTTGTTCTTCTTCTTCTTCTTCTTCTTCTTCTTCTTCTTCTTCTTCTTCTTCTTCACTGTTATAATGCCTCAACACCTGCCTAAATGGATAATGAACACAATTACCATGTCTTTACCAATTAGCAAAAGGGCTGCTTCTTCTGTCTTTGAAAAGCTATTTAATCAAAGCAGTTGCTGCATCAGCAACTTTGCTAAAAGAAATCCAAATGCCATATTTATCTGCAAAGCAGCAACTTGGTCCCAGCCATTGGGGTTAGTTAAACATTGCAGATTGAATGTCAGAGCAAAACGTCTTAATGCTGTGTCTGGCAGACCAGTTCTCTGTGTCATAGTGACATCCCACCAACTGGTAACTCAACTTATCGGTCATCCATTGGTGTGAATCACAAAGACTACAAAAAAGGAGGGTGTGTGATTTTTTAACTAAAAGACTACACGTGCTATTGAGGTACAGGGGATGGGGAACCACTGTTTAGTCAACGTCTCAAACTGCACTTCAGCTCAGTGTCAAGATAGTTCTTAGTTTTATGTGCTCAAATCAAATTAGAGGGGCAAAAATCAAACCAAGTCAGAACTTGATTGTTTTGTTTATACCAGGGGTGCCCAAACTTTTCCCACCAAATGCCTCACCACACCCTCTCAGTCAGCTGTGCAGGCTGGTCTTGTGGTTCCTTCCACTGGCGGTGTGTGAAATCGTGCTGTGTTTACAGGGGTTTTCCCCTCCTCCAATACTTCTCTTGGAGGGGGGGGAGCATTTTTGTGCCCTTTTATTTAAAAATTCACCATGTTTCAGTGCAAAAATGCGCCGGTTTTGGCACTTCCGGTGATGTTGGAGCACTTCCGGCATCAGTGGCAACCTGGCCCACAGGCCGTAGTTTGGGCACCCTAGGTTTGCAGATCCAGACTTCCTGCTTTGAGGAGTTCATTTGCACAGCCCTCCTAACACAGTACATTTATTTTCCTTTCTAGCTTTTCCACAGCTTGGAAATATGCTGCTATGGACCATTTACTGACATGCTTCCAGGTAAAAAAAAAATCAGAACAACTGAACTGATTTGAGAAGACCAGGCAAAATGTCAAAGATTCTTGACTCCTCTTTTTTAAATTCAGAGGGGGAAAAAGCATGTAAACAGCATCAAGACTGTGATCTGTGGCTATGCTTACTCATCAAGGAAGTAGTCCTGTTTTGCCGTCTCACCCTGAACTTAGGGGATGTGGTGGATCAGTGGTTAAGAAGCTCGCCTTGTTAGCTGGCAAGTCAGCAGTTTGAGACCCGGGTACTGCATGATGGATTAAGTGCCCGTCTCTGTCCCAGCTCTTGGAGACATGAAAGGAGCCTCATTTGGGTATCCCCTGAGCGGAGTTTCTCCCACAAAAATCCTTTCAACCCAGAATAATTTCTGACATGAAATTATTATTACCCTGAAATTTGTTGACCTCTTAGCGGGCATCCCTTTTGAACGGGAAAGTGACTTGTGTTCTTTTGATATTTTACCTGAGAAAATCAATTCTGTGGCTCCAATAAATTGTACAAATTAGTATTTATTTGTGTGCTTATTTTTGAACAATGTTTTCTGCATTGAGTTGCTGTCGGGTTTAGGCAGATAGGGTGTGTAGAGTGCTGAAATTCCACTGCTGACCTTTGGGACTTCTGCTTTGCTTCCTCTGGCTTTTGAGCTGTCATTGTCCATGACGTTGCAATGTTATCTTAGCAACCATAGGCCTTAATTTGACAACTAGTCCTGACTACGTATCTCGTAGTCCCTAGCCATTAGCCATGTTGGCTGGAGATTCTTGCAACGTCCTTCCTAGAATAAATCCAATTTATTCTAGGCCCTAAATCCAATTGTTACACCCAAAAAGAATAGATTTGCTAAATCATTTACTGACTGGTTGGTCAACACTTGTGCAAAAACCATAGATAGCAATTACAGTTCTATACCTCTCCACAGTACTTGGGTACTTGCTAGGTCCATGATGGCAAACCTTGGCACTCCAGATGTTCTTGGGTTTCAATTCCCAGAAACCCAACTCCCTGTAAATCCACACAAATGGGTTTACTGCAGTATGCTCAGTAAACTGCAGTATACTCAGTGCTGCAGTATGCTCAGTGCCAAGGTTCTGAGCATACTGCAGTATGCTCAGTGCCAAGGTTCACCATCACTGCACTAGGTGGTTTGATGCACTGGGTCTTTTCTAATTGGGGCTGGGAGGTAGGTTGAGGCCCAGGATGCCCATCTCTTCCGGCCCTAGAGACAACTTATAAAGTTAAAAAGGAAATGTGGTGGTGTTTTGCACCAGTGGGCATGGGCTTCAACAGTAAAATGTAACATTGTGTCTCTGTTTGATCCCCTCAGAACAATTGGAGTGGATGATAAATCTGTGCGGTGCCACTCCTGTGAAACAACCTCACTTGTTTTCATGTGGAACAGTAAGTATATTTCTTAAATATTGTAGGTACAGTGGAACCCTGTATAATGAACGCCTTGTATAACGAAAAATTCATACAACAAAGCGGATTTGCGCTAACCGCTGTGCCCTGTATAATGATTTTTTTCGTTATACGAAGCAATTCATCTCTAGGGGGAAAATCATACAACGAAAATCCCTATGGGATGCATCGTACAACAACAACAAAATTGTTGTACATTTTTTTCCATATTTTCTTTGTACAATACATCCCATAGGGATTTTCTCTAAACGAGACATGCTTCGTGTAAGGAAAAAATTCATATAACAAAGTGGCTCACAGAACATACTTTTTTCGTTATGCGGGGTCCTAATGTATAGGCAAATGGGTCAAGTTGGAAGAAGGATACGCACATCCATGATTTCTATTTTACAGCTCTAATTCCTTAGGAAACTAATGAATGTGACTCTCCTTGCTTTTGGTTTAGCCTTAGTCTCATGGCTTGTCCTCAGAAGGAGTGTGAATGGTTAGAATTACATTCAGAGTCACACAAGTGAACCATGTAGCCCAGTGGTGGGCAGCAAACATTTTCGCTACCAGACCATGGGTGGAGCCTACGTCATGGGCAGAGCCTACATCATGGGTGGTCTAGTCATGCCTGCCATATGGCCATGTATGCATCTGCAAACAGGCAGCACTGGCTCTTTGGCTGTAAATGGAGATGCGCACTGCACCCTAGAGTCGGATATGACTAGTTTTTGAGCAAGAGAGACCTTGAACCACTTGCAGGGACAAAACCTGACGGGGCAGGACAGGGAGGTGGGCATGGCCACCCAATTTTGCTACCCCCCTGCCTGAAGGCCAACCAATTTTGCCACCCCCTGCCCAGAGGCCACCCAATTTTGCTAACAACCCCCCCCCCCTCCCAGGTAGTTGCACAAACCTGTTGCTGCCCACCACTGATGTTCCCAACCTTGGCAGCTTTTATATAATTCCTTATTATTTCCCATCAGGAATCATTTTATTTGTTTAGGTGTTAAACAAGCATTTTTCGGTCAGTGTATGAGAAGAGCATTGTTTTATCCTTATCGCTGTGAACACATAAAAGAAACAGATTTAAACAGAGATTTGTCTGTCTGTGAGGACTCTCCGTGGAAGCCAAACTTCATTTTCTTATATTCTGACCTTCATGTATAGAAAGGTCCAATGTCATCAGAGCTGTTGTTTTTGCCTCCTCACATAATGATGATGATAATGATAAATCCATGTCAAACATTTTTCTGGATTGAAAAGATTTTTGCTAGAGGAAGTCCGCTCAAGGGATGCCCAAATGAGGCTCCTTTCATGTACCCAAGATCTTTTCCCACCGAAGTGGTCCTTATTTATTTACTTGCAATTTCTTGCTTTCGAACTGCTAGATTGGCAGGAGCTGAGACAGAGACGGGCGCTCAAACCATCATGCAGTACCTGGGTTGCAAACTGCCAACTTGCCAGCCTTCCAGCTGACAAGGCAAGCTTCTTCACCATTCAACCCCCCACAGCCCCCGCATGTTGATGAAGCATCTGAATACAGTTGTATGGAAAGCACAGCAGCATAATATGACTGTCCTTAGGCTATTCCTGTGCTTCCTTTACCTCCAATCATGTCTTCACCAGCAGTGCCTCCTACTCTTTTCCACTGTTGCTTTGCATTTTGATGCTCACCTAGAGTCAATTCTTCCCTTAACTTCCCAACAGCAAAGGGAGGAGCATTTTGTCCCAGGATTATCTTTGGCTGCAGACAGGCAAGAGAAATTGATGCTGTGTAGCTCCGTTAATCTTACCTTTCTCATTTTTGCATTTTTTAATTGTACAACCCTTTAGAATACGGCTGCTGCTGCTGCGGTGGTGGTGGTTCAGCCTGATGCTTGGGTGGAAGATGCTGCCTGTCCAGGTGAGATTACAGCATTGCCCATGGCTTCCAAGATAAGGTATGCTGCAGAGTCCCCAAGTGTCTGTTGCTTTCAATTAATAAATAGCCGTTGGAAGGGAACAGAGTTATCTCGTCTGTGATGTGGACTCGGTCTACAAACGTTGGCTTGGCTTTACTCACCAGGCACTGTTTGTTGTCATTTGTCACTATCCTTCACTTTCCCTGCATCCTCTGGGCAAGACATGTTCCCCCCCCCTTATTTCCACAAATGGAGAAGGTAAGAAGTGGTAAGGGGTCACCTGGTTCCCCTCTATAGCTCAAAATGGGTGGTTTAAAACATTCTCCAAATCTCAGTGAAAATGAGAAGTAAAGGGAGGAAATCGATTCCTGATCCCAAGAAAAGTGAGGGCCATTTACTCCCAATTAGCTGGCAAGTGGATTTTTGATATCCCGTGGGAGTTAATTACAGAGATTCCTTTTCTGGGCTCCTATTTATGCTCACTAGACCAGGAGTGGCCGACCTTGGTTTCCCAGGTGTTCTTGGACTTCAATTCCCAGAAGCCCAAGTCAGCACACCTACTGATCAGGGCTCCTGGTAATTGAAGTCCAAGAACATCTAGGGCACCAAGGTTAGCCACCCCTGCACTAGACAGCAACTTTTAGTGTCACCTGGTTTTCTGATTGCTGTCTCTTTCCTTCCTGTGTATACTTTCAAGAATGCCTTGGGAGAGGTAGTCAGCTTTGGTTCCTTCTATGGCTCAGAGGTTTCTTGCCTCTCAACTTCAACATGAAGGACACATAATGAGAGAGAACAGCTGATATCCCATTTTCACAGTTTCCTGTGTGCAGCAGTGAGGATGTCATATTCATGGGTAGGTTGCTGCTGATTAGGGAGGTTCCTTTTTGCGAAGTGGTTTGCAACTTTGGGTTCCCCAGATGTTCTCGGACTACTGCTCCCAGAAGCCTTCACCATTGGCTGTGCTGGCTAAGATTTCTGGGAGGTGTAGTCCAAGAACATCTGGGGCCCCAAGGTTGAGAACTAACTTACGTAGAAGTCGCATATATCTCAAAATCAGCAATGATTTGTCACTGATGACAATATCATCACTGTGCATGCAGAGATGTGGAACAGAATTTCAGCCAGTGACTTGTCTGAGGAGTTCATTTTTATATATGCTATGCTATCATTCAGAATTGCTTGTTAACAATGAATTGTCAGCCAGAGATTTCAAAGGAATTTTAGAGCAGTGGGATGTTGTGCAAGCCAGCTGACAGAATCTGCTGCTTGTCTCCTTCTTTGCGTCATGGCATTGTAAAAGGTCAGTTCTTCTTTCATGTCCCGATCAAACCCTGGACTACCATAATGAAGACACTTTCTTGGCTTTGTCATTAGCCAAACTTGAGTCCTCGTCAGTGCATGTTTCTGGTAGTAATCAGCAGACCAGCAAATGAGCTGGAAACTGTATCTCTCTACATTCACCCAGTGTTGTCTTGCCAGCCACTTGAGCGTATTGGTCTTGCATTTAAGGACTTTGACCCTCATCTTATTCAGGGTCCTCCAAGTAATGTACGGGAGGTCGAGTTCCTTAGCTATATCCTCCTCTGATAATGTTCCTTACTCAGTGAGCTCCTTCTTCCATTTTCTGATTTGGTTTTGCTCTTGTGTGCCCTCAAGAATGTTTATTCTTGTCATAAAGGTCTTCCTAGATCTGAGCTGGCAGACTTGAGTCTCGTATCCATTCAGAAGATGTCAAGAGTCATTCTCTTACTTAGTTCTCTCGACATCCACTGCTACTTTTCTCCTTATCTTAGGTGGAGTGATACCAACAAAAGGATATATTTTCTCAACTGATGTAGGTTTGAGGCATCCTGTCACTATACGCGTTGCTTCATCAACAGCGGTGTCAATTTGTTTTGCGTGTGCAGATGCACTCTATACTGGAGCAATATACTCTGCTGCAGAGATGCTCAGGACCAAAGCGGGTGTGGATGGTTGAGTTCCCCATGTATAGTTTGTGAGTTTCCTGATGATGTTGTTCCTTGTATTAACTTTGGCTTTGGTATTCAAAAAGGTCAGTCATGAAAGATGTTCTTAAAGAAAATACACTCACGAGTCTTTTTGGAGGGGTAGGGAAGAAGTCTCACAACTGGTTTTGTGTTGCAGAATTCCCCCTGCATTGCAGTGCGACTGTGGTGTCACGTGACTGGGTGCTCGACAGTGTTGCTTCCTATCAACGACAGCCATTTGATGACTACATTGTGCAGCAGTTGTGATGGGACATCCCTTAGAAGAAAACTTGTGTACTTTTGTGGAGGCCTTTTTTAAAAAACAAAGATTGCAACTTCACTTGCAAGAGAAATATTTCAGTTAGCATACAAATCTCACCAAAGGCAGAGCTAGAACAATAACATTTCTGCCTTCTTGCAGTGAGAATAAGAAATAATCTGCTCCTCTGGGCTGATACAAATGCATTATTTACAGGCTGACTTCTGCCTTGTCTTGGAAATATTTTTCTCTGCACAACATTTCGGAGATGTGATCACTTACAAGAGTTAAAGGGAGCGGAGAGCTTTAGTTAACTCAGCCTGATAGCCATAGTTTATTTGTTTGCTTCACAAGAGGGTGTTCATATATAAAAATGCACTTCTGCTGGATCATTGGTGTAGTATCTTCTTCTTCTCAACCAAAGCACTGCCAGACTGGTGTGCTGTCAGAAAAACCAAAGCATCAAATGCCAAAGAGGCACGTACCAAAATTGAAAAAAAAATGTTTGGTGAGGAATTCTTCAGAAATAGATCTCCTAAATTAGTTTGATGTCTTCCAAGCAAGTTAAAATTTCATAATAAGTGCTTGGCCAGTCCTTTTGGATTAGCAACTCTACATGATGTCCAAAACACTCTTGTTATTGAATAAAATAATCTTTGGAAAAATCTTGCTGGCTCAATAAAGTGCAAGAACAGAAAAGTCAACAGAGCTTTTACTGATGTCTTGTCAAGTAATTTGGCTTCATAAATAATTTTTGCATGGTCACTCTCCAAAAGAAACCCACCTGTGCTTAAGGTAACTTGCTTTCTTTTGTTAAAAAATAAGGTGCCAAAAAGTTAAGTATGCAAGAGTTTGACACTGTATGAAGCAGTTTACTGACTAAGACTACAGTAATACCTCGGATAACGCTAAGACTTGGTTCCACAAGTCTTGGTGTTATCCGATTTTTAGTGTTATCCGATGCATGTTAAAATCCTATCGGATAACGTTAAAGCTCCATAGAGATACACTGTAACCGCACAGGCTTTAGTGGTTGTTATCTGATCCATTCCATAGGAACTTAACGTTATTCGATCCAATTCTCCTCCCCAGATTACTTAACGTTACGCGATTCTAGCATTATCCGAGGTAAACGTTATCTGAGGTATTGCTGTATAGTCAAGGCTGGAACATTTTCACTGTAAGTGAGGGAAGATCTCTTGGTATCCTGTAATTCTGAAAACTAATAGTTCAGAATGGTTTTCTCTGTCTCTGTTTTTAATATTTTGGTTTGAGAGTTTATATTCTCCATTTTAAGTAGCAGATGAGCCGAAAGTGGCTTATGAGATGGGGTTTAACACTGATTTTAAAAATTCCTCATAATCTGTCTAAATGGTATTTTTTAAAATATACTTTAATGTTCATTGTTTTGAGGACCTGAGGGGTAGAAATGTGGTTAATAAGTGGTGTTAATAATATAAAAATAAACAAAGAATATTACAAACTATAAAATTGCAGAGAGTGCCATAAATCCTCAATAAAATATAAATCAATAAAACAAACTGGAGGGAGGAGGGAGAACCTTCAACAGAATGGAGTTCCCTAGTAGCAGAACTGTGTGGATGAACCGATCTTCTGTTTTGTCTCTTTATGGATTTCAATAGTGTCATGCACAACGTTGATTTGAATGGGTTAGAACAGGTCCGCAACCTACAGCCTGTGGGCCATATCCAGCTTGTGGTGCCATTTCATGTGGTCTACCGCTGGAAGCACTGGAAACAGCCGTGTCTGCACGACAGCTACAGATGTTTTACATTACCGTATACGGCGCACGGAACCACCAGTCCGGCCCACTCAGCTGTCTGAGTGGGCCGGACTGGTGGTTCCCGTGCCATATATGGTAATGTAAAACATCCATATATGGCACGGGGAACCACCAGTCTGGCCCACTCAGCTATCTGAGTGGGCCGGACTGGTGGTTCCCCGTGCTGTATATGGTTATGTAAAACATCCATATACAGCATGGGTAACCACCAGTCCGGCCCACTCAGATAGCTGAGTGGGCGTGGTCTGGCCTACGGCTTCAAAAGGTTGAGAACCCCTGAGTTAAAATGATGGTTGTGCTATAGAAGAACTGTAGCAGTCTTAATTTTTCCTGTTCTATGCTATGTAAGAAGAGCTACATTTTTAAAAATCCCTAAGAGGATGAGATTTCTGACACAGTTCTCCCATTCTCAAAAGATGACTGGACAAGCCCAGAAGGAACGAGACAGTATCAAAGTCCCCCTCCAGAGTTTGCCCGCTGCTGTTCTTTTTTTCTTTCTCTCTATCTAAGCATGGGCATTCTTGGAAATATTTCATTCCACAGTATCTAATCATCTGCGAGTAATGCTCCTTGCTTCAGAACAGCACACGAAAATGATAGTGGCACTTCGTTAACAGTTATTAGGAGAATTCTCATTCCAGCCCCTTGGATGCCTCGTTAGCTGTTCTTGCCACAGAGACGCCTTGGATTTGGATCACAAAACCGGAAGATGCAAGAAATCAAACGGACCCTTCTGTTACCACCACGGCTCCTGGGTCAGCCCTCCAGTCCAGAGGCTCTTTGGTGCTAGGTCCCTACTCTGGATAGAACTACTCTTACCCCTAGGGCCCAGGTCCGCAATCTGGGGGTCATTACTTATCCATTGCTCTCATTGAAACAACAGATAGCGGCGGTGTCCAAAGCTGCTTTTTTCCCAACTTCGGCAGGTTGCGCAGTTATGACCTTACTTGGACAGGCGGTCTCTCATAACTAACTCATTCATTGATAATCTCATGTATTGACTACTATAATGCTCTCTACGTGGGGCTCCCCTTGTGTCTGACACGGAGATTACAACAGGTCCAGAATGCAGCAGCCAGGCTGGTGACAGGTTTAAAGAAATTGGATCATATTTCTCCAGCCTTGGCAGGCCTGCATTGTTTCCCTGTTGTCCACCATGTCAGATACAAGGTGTTAATGTTATTGTACAAGGCCCTATATGGTTTGAGACCTTGCTATCTGTCGGAGCATCTCTTCCTCAGAGCAACTCCCCGCATCACCTGGTCATCACAGTCAGCGCAGCTCCAGGTGCCAACACCGAGGATGGCTTAAAAGTCTTTAACCAGAAATAGAGCCTTCTTGGTGGTGGCACCAACACTGTGGAATACACTACCGGTGGAGCTGCGCCAGGCCCTATCACTGGCTACCTTTAAAAAACAATTACAAATGCTCTTCTTCAAGGAGACATTTCAGGGCATTGTTCCATTGTTGATAGATTAGCCAGTTAGGTAGATAGATTAGCCAGTCTCGATGTTCTCTGATGCCAATTAGTTTAGTTTAGTTTAGTTTAGTTTAGTTTAGTTTAGTTTAGTTAATGATGTATTTGTTGGTGGTGGGTTTTGATTTGTTGTGGGTATTGTTATTTATTTTCTGTTTGTTCATCGCCCAGAATGGGATAACACCCAGATGGGTGGTATAGAAATTCAATAAATAAATAAATAGGAAAAATAACATTATACTGTATCCCCAAATTTCTTCTGGAGGCAGAACAGGAACAGCCATTGCTCTTTCACAAATGATAAAATGGCACTTTCAAAGAAGGATTTGTGTGCTGACTCTGTCAAGGTGCATTAAGACACCTGCATAATAAAGGCAGATAACTGCCTAAGTAAGGCTCATTAGCAAGTACCAGACACTAGCCTGATTGCATCAAGATTGTGCCCATCCACTGCCAAGAGTTTATGCGACAGAATTTTTAAACTGCCAATTTGTCCTCATCTCCTGACTGTCATCGTGCTTATCTTCCAAGCCCAGCTTGGCTTCTGTTATCTGCACTCAAGGAGATTATAGTTATCTGGCAAAAAAAAAGTTATCCAGGTAATATAAAGAAACTGCCAACGAGGCCTCCGTAGGCGATGCTGTGAGATTATTGCCCAGTCTGGGAGGTGAACCTTTAGGAAGATGCTACAGCTAAGAATCTGAAGAGGAACAAAAGAACTGAAGATCCTTGCCTGACACTTGGCATGTAGGTTTTGGCTTTCCTGAAGCATAGCCCTGTTGATAAAGGTGTCTACAAAGACAAGAAACTTGTCTGGCCAGGATATCCTGCTATGGTAATAGAGCAGACCCAATTGCCAGCAACTCAACACTGATTGCCAGGTGGTGGTTAACAAATTTGACAACCCTGAGGACTCACGGCCTTGGGTAGCAAAGACCACAGGGAAGGGCGATGGTCCCCAAGTGGATTAAATCCCACTTGAATCCATCTTGATGGAGGGCAGCAGCTTTATCATTACTGGCCTGGGGCCAATGGGGACTTTGTGTGCCAAAAGGGCTCAAGGTCAGAAAGTGACTCACGGACAGTGGTGGGATGTCAATTTTTTACTACCCCACCGTGACATCATGGATGTCGTGGGCGGGGCCAGCATCATGATGTTGTGGGCAGGGCTGATGTCATGATGTGGGCAGAGCCAAATAAAAAATTCAATAGAAATACATTTTAACTTTTAAAAAATCAACCAACCCACCCCAAACACAAATCCACACACCCCAAACACAAACCCATCACCTAGGTAGGCAGGCAGCAGACAGGCAGAAACCGCTGCAGCAGCCTAGCGGCGTGGCAAGGAAAGGCTGCCGGCGACGCTTCAAAAGGCGCTCCTTGCACCCTTCCTTTCTGGGCAGCCAAAATGGCTGCCTGGAACTGCACATGTGTCAAACGTCCATTTGACGCTTGCACGGAAAAACACTTCTGGAGGGGGGCCGGAGAGGCAACTGAACTGGTCACCTGAGGTTTTATCACCACCCCCAGCGCCCCCTTATGATGGGCGCTACCGGTTCAGGCAAACCGGTCCGAACCGGTGACAACCCATCACTGCTCACGGAACTGGATCAGTGGTGTGAGTGCGATGCTATGATACAGAATGCATTATATTGTTCCCAGGACAATCTGATTGCCATGAGGATAGCCATTATTTGAAATCGGATACGGCACTTGAGAAAGGAGAATCTACAACTTCTTCTCCCTTCTCTTTAGGTAAAGATCTCCCTTGCTTGAAAGCCAGTCGTATCCGACTCTAGGGTTCGGTACTCATCTCCATCTATAGCCAAAGATCCAGCGCTGTCTGGGTCTGCAGACATTTCTGTGGTCATGTGGCAGGCATGACTAGACCGGAGTGCACAGAATGCTGTTTACCTTTCCACCAAAGTGGTATCCATTTATCTACTTACAATTTCTTGCTTTTGAAATGCTAGATTGGCGGGATCTGGGACAGAGATGGGTTCTCACTTCATCATGCAGCATTCGGGTCTCGAACTGCTGATCCTGCCGACCTTCCAGTTGTCAAGTTCAGTGTCTTCTCCACTAAGCCAACGCAGTCCCGGGCAGTCCTGGGTGGCTGATATGATGGGACAGCCACCCCTCCCTCACTCTTCCCTCACTCTTTTAAACTTTTAAAATCTTTTAAAACCTTTTAACCTTTTTAAATCTTTTAGATTTTTGTAAATTCATGGTTTAATTCTTTTTTAATTGACTTTTAAGTAATTTATGAACCTTAAGGTTTTATGAATTTCTGTAAGCCGCCTAGAGTCAGGTTTGCCTGATTAGGGCGGGATAATAAATCTAAATAAATAAATAAATAAATAAATAAAATAAAATACAGAATAAAGTACACATGGGACTTTATTGTAACTGGTTGGTAAGCTTTTTTTTTTAAATAGAATCTGCCCAATGTCTCAAGTTCCGAGGCACATTTTGCTCCTTTCCACTATGCTTTTCTCATGATTTTCTTTTTACAGGAGCTCCTAATAGGTAGAGCTTTAAGCCCTTTCTGTTAACAAAATTTTGTTCTACCGGTACATTAAAAAGTATAGTTCTTCTAGCCTTTACCCCCATTGTGAACAGCTCCCGGCCTCCTACTTTATCTTCACCAGTCACGCCTTCCCATCAATCTTAAACCTATTCTTTTTCCAATTTTCTCCTGCACCGAGATGATTACCTCCTGCAAGTAACCCCCCTCCTGCAGCCTTTGCTCAGTGTGTCTAGCAGGATTTGGGGTCTGTTCGTTGTTTCATGCATAGCAATCTAAACCTGTCAGGTTACCTTTTTCAATGGCTTTATAAAGTAGAGCGGGAGGGAGAATTTGTCCTTAACTTCTCTGATTTAACTTTGGCTGTTGATGAAAAAGAGAACAGATCTGCAAGAAAAAGTTTCATCTGAATTGAGGAAGGCATTACCCTGCCATTTTAACCATCATTTGGTCTCCATGCAAAACCTTTGTGGCATTTCTGTGCCAAAACAGCATTGCAACTGGTTTTAATTTGCTGGTTCCCATTCAGGAAAGACATGGGGGGCACATTCTTAAACTTTAGCTGTGAAAATGTCTTCTTGAACTCAATGGAGCTTATCTCTAAGTAGACATTTCTTCTTGTGCCGTATCTGATTTCGAATATTGGCGATCGTTGTGGCGATCAGCCATGAAGATTGTTCTGGAGCAATATAATGCAGTGGCTTTCCATTTGTTTTCCACATCACAGCATAACACCCGTACCACTGGTCCAATTCCATGAGTCACTTTCCGGTCCTGAACCGTTTTGGTACAAAAAGTCTTCATACCCCACAGGCAATTATTGATGAAGCTGCTGCCCTCCATCAAGATAGATTCAAGTGGGATTTAATACTCTTGGACACCATCATCCTTTCCTCTGGACTTCTCCACCCAAGGCCATTAGTTCCCAGGATTGTCAGGATAGTTAACCACTGCCTGACAATCCACATTGAGTTGCTGGCAGTAGGGTCTACTCCAGTACCATAGCAGGATAATCTGGGCAGACTGGGAAGTAGACAACGTTGAAATTGGTTTCTAGGCCCCAGTTTCTTATTTTTGCAAGAGATCCAAACAGTTTTATTAGGAACAAAAGGGTTTGCCTTCAAATAATCTTTGGTCTACTTCTTACCTTAAATCTACACAATGGGAAAATATTGGCCCTCCAAAATCCACAGTCATGACCCCCAAGGCTTCCAATCAAAAGACGTCATTCACGGTGATCCCAGAAGACAATAATAAACTGGGTAGATATAAACTAAGGTTTGAGTCATCCATTTTATTCACTAGAATATCCCAGAATATTTAAGATGGCAGAGAATGGCGTGCATCTCCAAGCTTCATTTGGGCTCAAGATCCTGTCAAGCATGGTAGCTTTGTCCTAATAATGGTTAGAGGATGTGCAAATAAATAAGAAATGTGTGCAATCTATACTTATATTTCAGCTATCATGTGTGCAAGGGAGAATCTTCTGTAAGAATTCATATAATAATGGTTGCCCACATGTTTTTTTCAGAGCACTCTCAACAATCCAGAGATTCCAGTGAGATCGTCTTTAGCATTCCTGAGAAATTAGGGATTGATGGAAGCCAAAAAAAGTGAGGGAGGGGGTTAATCCTGAGGAGTTAGAGCGGGTTAAAGACTCAATATGTAAAATGAGAATCAGTAAAGACTGAGGTAATGTCAATTGGAAGGAAACGGCGTACAGCACTGTACTTTAAATATTGAAATAGAGGGAACAGGTATAACGCAAGTGGCAGAGTTCAAATACCTAGGAACAACGTTGACTGACGATGGCGGAATGGATGGAGAGATTAACATACGGTGCAGTAAGCTAAACCAAATATTGGGACAGTTCGCTCTGCTCTTACAACAAGGCAATACCAACCAGCACAACCTCATAGAAAGCACATCCATCCCTACCTTAAGTTACCAGTGCCAAACACGGAGACTTACAACCAAGCATAAACGGAAGTTGGACATCACGGCGACGAGATGTCTGAGGAAGGCTGCTAGAGTGAGTAGAAGGGATAAAATCAGGAATGAGGTTAGAAGGGAAAGAATTGGTATAGAACCAGTCTTAAACACTGTACAGAGATGACAAATAAAGTGGTTTGCCTATTTGGATAATAATGTCTTGGAATTCCATACCATGCAAGGCATATGTAGGAAAAGGACAGAGACCACAAGGCAGACCCAGAGGAAGGCGAAGAGACAATAGCAAAGAAATATTACAAGAACACCGAATAATGTCGGCGGAGGCTGCTATAAGTACCAGAACAAGAAACCTGTGTCTCCCTCAACACCCAAAGAGGTAAAAGAAGAGTAAGAGAGAGAGAAAATACTCTACAAGACTTACTAAATTATATAGCAGAAATGTAGGCAGGTCTTCTCCAGAATCTGCCCTTTTGTACAGTCTTGATTACTTTGTAATTGGGTCATCCAAAGGCCAGCTAGTAGAGCTTTTCAGGTCAATCAAAATGGGAAAGTGCCAGGCTGATGATAAGCATGAGATCCTGATTTACCTGTGTTGGGTCCAGACTTAAGTCATTCTTATTATTTCTTAATTACATTTCTGTCCCACTTTTCCTCTGTAGAGCTCATTCGGGCATATTTGACTGTCTTCCTTGTCTCTTATTAACTCTCATGACAAAAAACTTGAAAGGCAGGCTGCAAGTAGTATGTTATTATTAGTCCACAGTCACTCTGTGAGTTGGTTGTCTTTGTCAGGATTTGATTGTTGCTCTCTTCAAGTTTTAGGCAAGCACTCATTATTATTATTATTAATTTGATTTATATACCGCCCTACTCGGTACTCTTACTACTTTACCTACTCAAAGAAGCCACTGAAGTGCCTGATTGATTGCAGTGGATCTAATTTGTCTACAACTAATTTGGATTCGTCCCAGAGTCCTGATACATAGGGGGAAATACTCCGTTTTAATGTGGGTCAACACTGTAGAATTCTCTCCAAATGGGTCAACCACCTTATTTGCTGTCTCTGTATATCAGTAAAACACCGGACAACACTAAAACAAGTCTTGGTGTTATCCGATTTTTAGTGTTATCCGATCCATTTTAAAATCCTATGGGATGGATCGGATAACGTTAAAGCTCCATAGAGATACATTGTAACCCCACAGGCTTTAGCGGTTGTTATCCGATCCATCCATAGGACCTTAACGTTATTCGACCCAATTCTCCTCCCCAGATTACTTAACGTTATGCGATTTTAGCGTTATCCGATCCAATCGTTATCTGGTGTTTTTTATTTATTTTAGATTTTATCACTGCCCACTCGCCGTGGCGACTCAGGGTGGTTTACAATCAGGAAAAAAACAACGACACACACACAACACAGACAGCTAAAACCCATTCCTCCTTCCGGCCAGAGGACGTTAGTCTTTTCCTTCCCTGGGCAGATAGGGCCCAGGATTAGGAAGTGTGAGCTTCCATCTAAAAACCTTAAAACTTTTAAAATTTAAAATTAAAATCTGAAAAAGATTAAAAACAGATTAAAAACACACCAGATGCTACAGCTACTAATTTAAAAGTAGAGAAAGAAAAACCCCTACTTACGTAAAAAGTCAGTTCACAGGCTTTTGCTTAAATCAATTTTTTACGTAACTCGAAGCAAATCCATAGGAAAAATGAAATTTTTATGTAAATCGAAGCAAACCCATAGGGACATGATTTTTTATGTAACTCGAAGCAAACCCATAGGAAATCGTGTACATCGGGACATGGTTTTAGCACAAGATCATTATGTAAGTCAAATTTTATGTAGCTTGAGGCATAAGTTACTGTAGTTTAAGGTAGCAATCGTCGTATCTCAATCTCCATCAAAGGAAGTAAGATAGTTAAGTTGTTTTTATATCTCAAATTCCATCTTGAATGAAGGTTTCATCTGAGTCACTCCTGTGGTCCCAAACTTGCCTTTATACCTGGAATCATTTTGGATAGGCTTTCAACAAGGACTATATGCTGGTGCACGGTGCCTTCTCTCTTTTCTTCTGTGTAGTAACTAATCCATTTTTTTCCACATTTGAGAAGTGGGAGCACAGATTTCAGCCCCGAGCAGAATGCCTTCCAGGCAATATGCATGCTTGATTTCTTCCCAATTCTTCTCAAAAATAAAACACTAGGAGGCAACGACTGTCACTACTAATTGACTGAATTGCTTCATGCAGCATGAAGACATATTCTGTAGGGAGATGGGATTCCCGAACTGAAGCCACAAATTTAGGGAGTGAGATGTGATTTTGCTTTGCAAAAACAATGCACGTGTACTGTTACAAGAAGGGCAAAAGTGGAGATGCTTTGAAAGAACAGGTCATCAAGGGAAATGATGTTATCCCAATCTTGGCAAATCCACTATTTAATAAATGATATTTGGAGTCTGTGCTGGTTTACAGGAGGAAGAAATCTAGATTGGCTTACTCACCTAAGAACTGGGTATAATGGGCTTTGGGCAGGGCTTTATTTCTTCCTGGATACCTTTGCTTTTCATTGAATATGTGACAACATCTGAAGCTGTTCCATACCAAATCCCTATAGCCAAGCTGACAATTGAATCTTCACACTTCAAAGGATCTTTCCTAGCCTTGTTTCCTGAGGTCTTTTAATCAGATATGTCTGAGACAAAAATCTAGAAGCTCCTGACTTTAAAAAACAACACAAATACTAAAAGATTTTAGAAGTAGATAGTAAAAGCACTGCTTGTCAGTTGCCTGCTGGTCTCAGTTTAGGATCTTGTTTTTATACCACAACATCCTAAGCAGCTTGTGGTGTTACTGGGGCTGGGGGGCAAGCTGGTTGTCTAAGGACCTTCCTGCTTTGTGGTGGAAGTGTCTAGTTAAGACCTTTGAGAAAGGTCCTCTTGAGCAGGGGTGGCCAAAACTATGGATCCAGCCCACGGCACCATTTCATGTGGCCTGCGATGCCCTCTCAATTCCCAGAAACGGGAGCGGACATGTTTATTACAGCCATAAAAGGCACCCGTGCATACGCACCTGCGCTGGCTGTAAATGCTGCCGTAAACGAATTGCGTTTACTACAGCTGTGGACATGTTTTACGGCGGGAGGAACCATGTGATCGGGCTGCTCAGCTGTCCAGGGGACATAATCAGGCCCACGGCATGAAAAGTTTATGAACCGCGCTCTTGAGGATGCCACACCCTGTGAAGACCTTGCTTGAGAGGCATAACAGAAATGGCTTCCAGAATATGAAAAGCATTTCATTCCAGAGACCTCTCACTTCTCGCCTTCCTTGCTTTTAGAAGACAACTTTTGAAGCAGGACTTTTAAACTAGTTCTGAAGTTTACAGATGATTGTTAAGCTTTCAGTGTTTTTTTTGTTTGATTGATTTATTTCTAGTGATGTTTATTAGCCACCTTGAGAGCAATTTTTCTGGTGGAAAGGAAAGTAATAACTGAGCAAATATTTCTCAGGCAATGTACTTGAGACAGACTCTTTCATGAGCTCCATAGGGACTTCCTCAGATGAAATTCATTACTATTTGAATCCAGGGATGAAAACTGCTCTGGTTAGCAGGTACAGTGGAGAAAGCCAAAGAATCACACTTATATACAGACCCATAGCGCTTGGTGCACACTCTGGGCAGTTCAAAAGTTAATTAGCATTTTGCCTCCAACATTCTGGGTACTCATTTTACCGGCCTTGCAAGGATGGAAGGCTGAGTCAAAAATCGAGCCCTGGTCAGGACTGAACTCGCAACCTTTTGGTTGCAGTGCAGCAGCTTAACCACTGCACCACCAGAGAAGAAGATTGTGATCCTGTTAATTGGCCTAGATCACTCAACAGTTTATAAAAAGCAACTATAATTTCTTGCTGAAGAACCTATCACTCTATTCCATAATGTGGAATGTGCTGTGGTGTGGCAAAGAGATTCTACATTATCTCCTCATGTTCAATATCCCATGAAGCCACTGACTGAACTCACCTAGGGATAGGGAGTGAGGCATCATCAGTCATGCCATCCATCCAATTCTACTCGTTTTCATTAAGTTCACATAAATCTGTATAAACCCAAGATTAATCCTTGGCATCTGTCTTGAACTGGATGAAGCCCAAGGGTTTGAAGCTCCCTCCAGAGAAGACAGTTGGTTGATTGATTGATTGATGGGTGGGTTGTCTGAGCTGCAAGTGATGCTGAGCAATTGCCTCCCAAAAAAATTACCTCCCAAATATCAGTGCCCATGATATTTGGGAGGGCTTATGGGAACTGTAGTCCACAAAAGCTAGCCTTCTATGCTCTGACCCGGGGTGGGCTTGGGTCTAGTTTTTGGCAGGCTGATGTGATACACTCATTGATACACGAGTCGCAGTCCTTGCAACTAATAGTCTAACCTTGTTAAAGAGGCATTTCTGTCTGAATGGCTGACTTTAAAACTACTCAAAATCTATTCCGAATTTTCCATTGACAATGCAGGTGCTAGATTAATAATTGATTTGAAATGTCTGCGGTGGCTGCGAGCCCTTTTCTGAAGGCCACTGCAAGTAGGATTTTATGCCTGAAATGGCTTGGAGTCTGGGACCCTGACGGGCCATTTCAGTGGCGTAGCGTGGGGGGGCGGGGGGGGCGGATGCCCCGGGCAGCGCCTTTCAGGGGGCGGCAAAATGTCCCCTCCCCACCCTTTTGCTGGCGAGCGCCCCACGTGCGCTTCGCCGCTTGCCACACACCTCCGTCCGCTCACACCTCCGTCCGCTCGCCCGCCCGGCTGGCCGTCGGGGGGCTCTCCGCCGCCTGTTGCCCCTGGCAGCGGCTTTCAGGGGGAGGCAAAATGTCCCCTCCCCACCCTTTTGCTGGCGAGGAGGAGAAAAAGGGTTTTTTTTTAGGCGGACAATTCAAGGAGGCTCCTTGAATTGTCCGCCTAAAAAAAACCCCTTTTTCTCCTCCTCGCCAGCAAAAGGGTGGGGAGGGAAGGAGGGGCACGCCCGGTCGCCCGCCCAGCTGGCCGTCTGGGGCTCTCCTGGCGGGCGGCCCGCGTGCGCGCGGACGCTGCTCACCTCCGCCCGCCCAGCCACCCACCCAACTTGCCGTGAGACAGGGCGCTCGTCGGGGGTGGGTGGCGCCGTGGCGGGGAGCCCCTGGGGGCTGGCTGGGCAGGAGGAGGTGGGCAGCGTGCGCGCGCACGCGGGCCACCCGCCAGGAGAGCCCCGACCGACAGCCAGCCCGGCGGACGGGCCCCTCCTTGAATTGTCCGCCTAAAAAAAAAAACACTTTTTCTCCTCCTCGCCAGCAAAAGGGTGGGGAGGGGACATTTTGCCGCCCCCTGAAAGCCGCTGCCAGGGGCAACAGGCGGCGGAGAGCCCCCGACGTCCAGCCGGGCGGGCGACCGGACGTGTGAGCGGACGGAGGTGTGTGGCGCGCGCCGCTAGTGAACAGGGGGCCGGCTTCTACCTGGGTCGGGGGGAGGGGGCGGCGGCAGCGGCGAGCTGGGGGGGGCGGCGAGTTTGTTCTTCGCCCCAGGCGGCTGAAGACTGCGCGACGCCACTGGGCCATTTTCTCTCAGAATAGCCTCACAAATTATCTTTCTGACAGGGAATGGCGCTTTTCAGTTACAACATTCTGGGTTCGGGCTTCCCTCTCCAATTACACCTCAGAATAAATTAAACCCTAAGTCCCTGGGCACACTTAACTTCAAGAGGACTAAAAAGGGGTGGGCAAACTAAAATGTTCACTTCATGTGAACTAAAAGTGTCCTTGGAGAGAGACTGCCAAAAACCGTATCTGGCCAGGTTTATGTATGATATATTTTCCTCTCTGCACCTTCATTAGTCTTTAACATGAGATTTAATTTTTTGTTTGATCTTAACAAACACTAGTGTTTCTTTTTTTATTCAACTTTTGGTTTTCATTTTTAAGAATTTTACTGTAGTTTTGAAACCAAAGGCCTTTTGGTTCCAAGTGAAAAATGTCCCCCAAATTAATAAATAAAAATACTGCTTTCCATCCTACTGCTTTCCATCCTGACACTCTGCGTTGAGTCGCTGGCAGTATGGTCTACCCCAGGGATCTGCAAACTTGGCTCTCCAGGTGTTCTTGGACTTCAATTACCAGAAGCCCAAGTCAGTATGCCTGCTGATCAGGACTTCTGGGAATTGAAGTCCAAGAACATCTGGAGAGCCAAGTTTGCTGATCCCTGGTCTACCCTATTACCATAGCAGGATAACCTGGACAAATATATTCATCATAGGATGCCAGCATCAGGAAAGGCACCACTAACTTTGGGCTCTGCCTTGCTATATTTGCTGCAGGAGATGGCGGAAAAACTCCTGTCCCCTCAGTTCAATAAGTTGGAGTTGCCTTGTGTTAATGATTTTTATTGTTCCCAGTTCCCAGTCGTGTGCTTTGGTCTCTTTCAGCTGCCAGTTGCACTGTTTGAGGTGTACAGTAAAACCTCGAATAACGTTAAAACCTGGTTCCACAAGTCTTGGTGTTATCCGATTTTTAGTGTTATCCGATGCATGTTAAAATCCTATGGGATCCATAGAGATACATTGTAACCACACAGGCTTTAGCGGTTGTTATCCGATGCATCCCATAGGATCTTAATGTTATCCGATGCAATTCTTCCCCCCAGATTGCTTAATGTTATGCGATTTTTGTGTTATTCGATACTAATGTTATCTGAGGTATTACTGTACTAATTCATTATGGTGTACAACCAGGACAGTAAAATGAGAGGTGATTTTTAAAAATATGTATAAATGTTTAGAATGTAGTTAAAATACTGTACATCATTTAAAAAAATATCCAGGTAACTATTTCAGTAGCAGTTACCATAGCACTAATTTTAAAAACCGATTTGATTCTATTTCTTTTAAAATTGAATGGATATGGTTTTTTTTTTAATCATATACAAGTAATACCTTGGATAACGCTAAGACTTGGTTCCACAAGTCTTGGTGTTATCTGATTTTTAGTGTTATCCGATCCATGTTAAAATCCTATGGGATGGATCGGATAACGTTAAAGCTCCATAGAAATACATTGTAACCGCACAGGCTTTAGCGGTTGTTATCCGATCCGTCCCATAGGACCTTAACGTTATTCGATCCAATTCTCCTCCCCAGATTACTTAACGTTATGCGATTTTAGCGTTATCGAGGTAAACGTTATCCGAGGTATTACTGTATTTTAACTACCTTCTAAACCAGGAGTTCTCTTGCAAAGTCCCTTCTGGGGCAGGGAGAGGAAGGGTCTCTCTCGCTGCCCCATAAGGGACTTTCCGATCGTCCATTTGCAAAGTCCCTTCTGGGGCAGGGAGAAGGAAGGTCTCTCTCACTGCTCTAAAAGGGACTTTGCGAATGGACGATCGCAAAGTCCCTTCTGGGGCAGGGAGAGTAAGCCAGGGGCCGGGTAACGCTCCCTCAGACAGCGTCAGGGGCCAGACGGCCATTTTGCCCTTCCTCCACCACATAGCACTTCCGGGTATGGTGGAGGCGGTGGTGGGAGCACATGACATGGTGATGTGGGCCACATCCAGCCCGTGGGCCGCAGATTAGGAATCCCTGTTCTAAGCATTTAATTTTTTTAAAATCACATCTCGTTTTACTTTGCTCGTCATAGACCATAATAAAGTGATTGATTGAATGTGTACCTCTTTGATACTTGACATGGGGAGGGAGGGGATATACATATTTTGTATTCCATTCTCCTTCCCAGAGTATACCAGATATAAATACAGTCAAATCTCGCATAAAGAGCGCCTCGCTTAAAGAGTAACTCGCTTAAAGAGCAGAATTTTCTCTGAATGTTCACTTCGCTTAACAAATAAAACCAACCAAAAACTCGCTTAACAAATAAATCGGGGTTCGCAATTGCCCCCCACAATTGGTTATTTACAATGGTGTTTCGCTTAAAGAGTAAAGTCCCTTAAAGAGCAATCCTGTGGAACGCATTATGCTCTTTAAGCAAGGTACAAGTGTATGTAAAACCACCCTGAAGAAGAGCCATTGAACCTACAGATGGAGCTTTGGGACATCAAGTTGGCCTCTTAAAGTGTGTGTGTATGGAGGGGCGCTGTTGTGGTTGTCACACAAAACACCTTGAGGTAGATTTTTCCCTCAGCCGGCTCTGCTCAAAACTGGCTCGATGTGCTCTTCTGCAGGGCACTATGGAGATACCAGCTTACAGGGAAATAGCTCGGTTTGCCTCAGCAGCTGCCTCCCTGCTGTTCCCTGTGCTTTCTGGCACAGCTGCTAAGAAACCCTAGCGCATGAAATCAATGCGCTCGTGTGCGCCCTCTCCAGAAAAAAAATGTTCAGCTTGCGGCAGGACGGGTTAGGAGAAACGGCGCAGTGCAGGCGGCCGTCACATGCCCGGGCCCGGTTAGCTGCACTTGTTCAACATTACGTCACCTCTCTACTGCAGTAGCAGTAGTAACAGCAACGGCTGGATCTCTGCTTGAATGGCAGCGTGGTCAGCGTGAGTTTGGGCCCCAGCCACTGCAGAGGGAAGAGTTTTAGCCAGCTTAACAAAGCCTGAAAGCACTTTTCTCTTTTTCCCTGTTCCAGACCAGTTGGAACAGAATTAATCTCTCTGCTCCGGCATCATCAATCAGCCACACTTTTACATGCGACGCAGCCTCGAAGGCAATGTGCATCAGGAACTGTCTCAGTTTGATTTTTCCCCCCCTCAGCATGAAGGAAACCTGACAGGAATCCAAAAGGGAATCCAAAGGGGACGAGGCCTAAAGCAGGGGCCGGGTAACGCTCCCTCAGACAGCTTCAGGGGCCAGACGGCCATTTTGCCCTTCCTCCACCACACAGCACTTCTGGTTATAGTGGAGGTGGTTTATGGGCCTCAGGCCTGTAATGTGGTTCAGCGGGCCAGTCACGTGGTTCTTTCCCTCGGAAGTGGAAGTAAACCACGCCTAACAATCTGTTTTGCAAAAGGATTATGCGGTATATATTTTAGGCTGTCATTTTCTGTTCTTAAACCAGCCCATGGGATGGATCCAGCCCCCAACGCCAATTCATCTGGCCCACACTGCCCTCATCACTCCCAGAAGCAGAAGTAAAACGTGCCTATATGGCATGTTTTACTTCCCCGTTTTACTTCTGCTTCTGGGAGCAGTGAGGGCGTGGTCGGATGGATTAATTGGTGTTGGGGGCCGGATCCAGCCCACGGGCCATAGTTTGGCCACCCCTGGCCTAAAGAAAGACACTCATTGTCCAGCTGCGGCCTGTATGGTTGGTAGCTTGTTCTGGGGCTTTGTAGTTGAGAAGAGATGGCAAGAGGAAACTTTCTCTGTCTTAGCTTTAGCTCTTGGGAAAGAAAGGCAGGAGGATTATTGATACTGGAAGTCCTGGTGGTGCAGTAGTTAAACTCCTGTATTCCAGCCAAAATGTTGTGACTTCGATCCTGATGGGACACAAGTTTGACTCAGTCTTCTATCCTTCTGAGCTCAGTAAAATGAGTATCCAGCGTGTCGAGGGCAAAAATACTAATTACTTTGTGAAGAGCCAAGAGAGTGCACTAAGCGCTTTTGTTGTTCAGTCGCACAGTCGATTCCGACCCTCTGCGACCCCATGGAGGACTGTCCGCCAGGCACTTCTGTCCTCCACCATCCTCCTCAACTTGCTCAGCTCGGTGCCAATTGTGTCTACAATACCATCTAGCCACCTCATTTTTGGCCACCCCCTTTTTCTTTTGCCCTCCACCTTTCCCAGCATCAAAGCTTTCTCAAGTGAATCTTCTCTTCTCATTTGATGTCCAAAGTACTTTAGCTTCATCTTTACGATTTTACCTTCTAAGGAGCAGTCAGGGTTGATTTCTTCTAAGATTGACCTATTTATTCTCCTCGCTGTCCAGGGGACTCTCAAAACTCTCCTCCAACACCACTTCTCAAAGGCATCTATTCTTCTGCACTCAGCTTTCCTAATGGTCCAGCTCTCACAACCATACAGTGCCACCGGGAATACCATTGCTTTGACTATACGAATTTTTGTTTGCAACGTGATGTCTCTACTTTTCACTATGCTCCCCAGGTTTCTCATCGCTTGCTTCCCAAGCATCAGTCGCCTTTTTATTTCATGGCTGCAGTCTGCAGTGAGCTTTGATCCTAAGAAAGTAAAATCTGTCACTGCTTCTACTTCTTCCCCATCTATTTTCCAGGGACTGATAGGGCCTGTTGCCATAATCTTGGTTTTCTTTATATTGAGTCTCAAGCCAGCTTTTTCACTCTCTTCTTTCAACCTAATCAGGAGCTTCTTTAGGTCCTCCTCACTTTCTGTCATTAGGGTGGTATCATCTGCATATCTCAAATTGTTAATATTTCTCCCAGCAATTTTGATCCCAAATTGTGATTCCTCCATCCCTGCATTGCGCATTATGTGCTCTGTGTATAAATTGAATAAGCAGGGTGACAAAATGCAGCCTTGTCTTACTCCTTTTCCTATTCCAAACCACTCAGTCATTCCATATTCAGTCCTAACTGTTGCTTCTTGATTCATGTACAGATTTCTCATGAGGCCTATAAGGTGTTCCGGTATTCCCATCTCTTTAATTACTTGCCACATTTTGTTGTGGTCGACACAGTCAAAAGCCTTGGTGTAATCAATGAAACAGAAGTAGACTTGTTTCTGATATCCCTTTGTTTTTTCCATGATCCATCTTATGTTGGCGATGTGGTCTCTAGTCCCCCTGCCTCTTCTGAAACCCGCCTGCAATTCTGGTAATTCTCTCTCCACATGCTGTTGCGGTCTATCCTGTATTATCTTGAGCATCACCTTCCTAGCATGTGGGATGAGTGCAATTGTTTGATAATTTGAACATTCTTTGGCATTTCCCTTTTTGGGGATTGGAACATATACAGATCTTTTCCAATCTTGTGGCCATTGTTGTGTTTTCCAAATCTGCTGGCGTATAGAATGTAATAATTTGATTCCATCATCTTTTAGGGCTTTGAAAAGTTCAACCTGGATACTATCATCTCCGCTGACTTTGTTGTTTGCAGTGCTTTTTAGGGCCTTTCTGACTTCACTCTCTAGGATGTCTGGCTCATGTTCAATGTTCTCATCATTGAAGCGCTATGGGGCGGTATATAAGTGTACAGTAATTGCTATTGCTATTTGTCGACATAGCTAGACTTCAGATGGCTGTTCTGCCATTATAACTGCCTTATACTTGGTCTGGTCTCGACAAATGCAACTGGAAACCTCTTCCAATGGTATTTTTTATACCCCCTAAGGTCCCTCCTCCTCAACCTCTGTAGAGAAAGGGGGGCTCTCTGCCCCCTCCTCTTTAAGAGGCCAACCGAACAGATCTTCTTTCAAGTCCAGGTCAAACTTTAAGCTGCCAAAATGAAGCCACCTTCTTGGCTTTGTCATTGGCCAAACGTAAATCCTCGTCGGTACATGTTTCCGGTAGTAATCCGCAGACCACACAAATGAGCCAGATTCTGTATCTCTCCACATTCACACAACATGTTGTTGTCCGCCAGCAGCCCCCCACTTGAGCATGTTGGTTTTACGTTCAGGGAAACATCCTACTCTGTACAGAAGTGCAGCATTGTTCTGGAACAAGAACCAGATGAATGGGTAGAAGGTTTCAATCCCTCCCCTCTACAGCCCTTGTGGTTTCTGAGGATTGGAAAAGTTAACTTCTGTCAATTTCTACTTTCAGCATTTTATAGCCAACATGACCTCTGGCCCATGTTGACCAGAGATGCTTGAGCGTTGTCACAACACACAGACATGAGAACTGTCATAACATTTTAAAACTTTTGTACTGAACCAGAGTGGGATCCCTTATGTGCCATTTTGCATTGAGTGAAATCCCAATGAAATGTTTTTCCTGGAATTTTCTCCAGGGAGGCCTTCTTTGGTAAAGGTGAAGGTCGTCCTTGCTCGAAAGCCAGTCGTATCTGAATCTAGGGTGCAGTGCTCATATCTGTTTATAGCAAAAGAGCCAGCACTGTCTGTGTCTGCAGACATTTCTGTGGACATGTGGCAAGCATGACTTGACACTGGAGTGCACGGAATGTTGTTTACCGTCCTACTGAAGTGGTACCTATTTATCTACAGTAATACCCCGGATAACGTGAGTACGTATAGCGTGAAAACCGCATAACGTTACAAGATTTTCGGAAACATCTTGTATCGAATAACGCGATTTTTAACGTTATCCGATACAGTCGTTCTTAGCAACAGGGTGGCTGGAAAGCTGAATGGGGTTCTCCGTTCAGCTTCCCAGCCACCCTGCAGCTATGGAGGCAGGGGTGGGGAGGCTGGAAAGCTGACGGGGGGCTCCCCTGTCACCTTCCCCAGCCACCCCACAGCTGCGGAGGCAAGGGCGGGTGGCTAGGGAAGCCGACAGGGAGTCCCCGTCAGCTTCCCCAGCCACCCTGCAGCTGTAGATCGGGTCCTCTGATCTCTCTGGAGCAGGCAGGGGACCCGATCCAAGCTGTTTCTGGGCTTCCCTGACGTCCTCAGCCAGTGCAGCAAGCCAAAACGTCAGGGTTCGAATCCCGACATTCTGGCTTGCTGCAGCCTCAAAGAGGCTTTGAAAAGATTTCAGGTCTAAAAATTAATTGGGAGAAAACAGAAATAATAGCATGCAACCATAGCAAAAGGGAAAAGGAAGAAATAAAGAAAATATATAATCTACAAATTAAGGATAGACTAAAATATTTAGGGATCTACATAGTGGATGATTTTAAACAAATTAAAAAAATAAATTTTGAAAAACTTAAGAATGAGGTTAAATTAATCATAACAAAGCTGAGGAAATTAAACCTATCATGGTTTGGAAGGGTAAACATCAGCAAAATGAAAATTGTACCAAAAATAAATTTTTTATTGGGGAACCTCCCAATTAAGATAAATGAAAAAGAGCTGAAGGAATGGCAAAAAATAATAGACAGGTTTTGTAATGAAGAAAAAAAACCCAGGATAGCGAAATCATTATGGTATCAACATCAGAAAGACGGTGGATTGGGTATCCCAAATATAACTAATTATTATAAGGCCTTTCAATTGAAACGTATAGCAAATTTGTTAACACAGGATTTTGTAAAGACAGTAGAGAGAGACAGGTTAGAATACAATAGATATAAAGGAAGCCTGTTTCTAACAAATCAAGAGAAAAAAGTCAAGATCAATAGTAAAACTTTAAAAGATTTATATTTATTCTGGAAAGGAATGAAAAAAACTATGTCACCAGGGGATTCTCCAGTATTAGAACTTGTAGATTTACCGGATTTTCCATTAACCTTAAACATTGAAAAGAAAACAAAATTAACTCAGGAGAAGGTATTGCTTTTAAGCCAGTGGATTGCATCCTGCGGGGAACAGCAAAGAAGAAAAATGATATATACCAGTTTAAATCTGAATTGGTTTCAGGAAAAACAGATGGAAGAATGGGATAGGAAACAGAGATTAAAAAATTACATAGGGAGAGAAATAACTCCTTTTGAGGAGATTATACACAAACTAAAGAAGGGGTTAACCCCGGAAAAAGGATTAGTTGGCAAAATGTATAGGTTAATTAATAAAAACGAACGACCGCAAAAAATACTAAAAGAATCATGGGAAAAGGACTTAGGTATTGTAATATGTGATAAAGAATGGAAACGGAAATGGAACCAAAGACTAATGAAAGTACTTTCTATAAAAGAGAAAGAACACAACTGTAAAATATTATGGAAATGGTACACCACCCCTATACGCTTATGGCAAATGGGAAAGGCTGAAACAAACCTATGTTGGAGGTGTGGTAAAGAACCTGGAACGTATACTCATATGTGGTGGTCGTGCGAATTCGCAAACAAATTTTGGAAAATGATAGAAAAAGAGCTAGGAAAGATTATGTCTTCTGAGATTAGGTTATCTGCTAAAGCTGTGTTACTGGGGGAAACAGATGAAGTGAAGATAAGTGAGAATAAGAAAGAGTTAATGATCACCTTACTATCTGTGGCGAGACAATTAATTGATGCTGAATGGAAAAATAAGTTTATAATTGAAAAAGGGAAATGGTATAATATGGCATGGCGCTTAGCTCTCAATGACAAATTAACAAATGAAATAAAGATTAGAAGAGGTTTAAACATTAAGAATGTATTTTGGGAAATTTGGGAACCATTTGTTATATTTGGTATGACTAGTAATGAAGGCTTTAAACCAAGCCAAGAAATGTTGAAGTTTTGGCAGAATTGAGATTTCAATATATACAAGATACTCAATTTATCTGGGATTATATGTACAATATGAGCTGGCATGATTTATGTGCTTTGTTTACAAGTTAGTATGGGAATGGGTGGGTGTATTCGCAGTTGTTATTAGATGTATAATTTTGGTTTTTGTTTATTGTTTATTCATTTATTTTATGTTATAATATTGTCCTATATGTTTGTCACAATATACATGTGTTAATAAAAAATATATATTAAAAAAAAAAAAAAAAGAGGGTGGGGGAACTTCAAAATTAGCGCACATCGGGTCTCCCGACCTCCCTAGAGCCGATGCGCACTATTTTTGAAGTTCCCCCACCCTCTTTGAGGCTGCAGCAAGCCAGAACGTCGGGATTCGAACCCTGACGTTTTGGCTTGCTGCACTGGCTGAGGACATCGGGGAAGCCCAGAAACAGCTTGGTTCGGGTCTCCCCATCTCCCTGGACCCAGCAGGGGGGTCAGAGACCCCAAAATTGGTTAAAAAATGGATTATTATTTTTTTGTTTTTTTTACCAATTTTGGGGTCTCTGACCCCCCCCCCCGGGCCGGGTCCAGGGAGGTGGGGAAACCCGATCCAAGCTGTTTCCAAAGTTCTCCCACCTCCCTGGAGGCTGCAGCAAGCCAAAATGTCAGGATTCAAATCCCGACGTTCTGGCTTGCTGCAGCCTCCAGGGAAACGGCTTTTTTTAACATTGTGTGATCAATGAATCGCACAACGTTAAAAACCAGATAACGACGAGACTTGTGGAACCAAGTCATAACGTTATCCGGGGTACTAGTGTATATGCAATTTCTTGTTTTCGAAATGCTAGGTTGGCAGGAACTAGGACAGAGACGGGAGCTCATTCTGTTGTGCAGCTCTCAGGTCTCAAATGGCTGACCTATCAACCTTTCAGTCATCAAGTCCAGCATCTTAACCACTAAACCGCTGCAGTTCACACTCCTGCTTTAAATGGAGATTTCCTGTGATCCAACATAGGTCATGTAAAACAGATGTTTTTCCAATGAGTTATGGAGTGGAGAAGCACACTGGCTCACTGTTGTAGAGCACGGACTTTGTGGGCACAAAAGTTCCAGGTCCAGTGTCTCATACCTCCAGATATAGGCTAGGAAACCAAGGAGAGACACAGCGTGTCTCAGCAGTCCTGGCTTGGATAGGCCAATGTTCTGATGGTGTAAGAAAAGTGAGGAGTGGAAAGATCCTCTTATAAGTGCAGATATTAATCCAGGGGTTCCCAACCTTCTCAAGCTGGAGGCCGGGTCACGTTCTCTCAGTCAGCTTTGAGGGCTGGACAGCCATTTTGCCCTGCCTGCACGATGGTGATGGCCATTTTGTCTCAACAGCTTCAAAGAGGGTGGCCATTTTGTTTCTCAAATGCCCTTGGAGGTATGGTGGGCCACATGAAATGGTGCCACAGGCCAGATCTGGCCCATGGGCCTCAGGTTGGAAACCCCTGTATCAAACGGAAGCCATGCTTGCCAGGGCCGAGCGGGACACCTGATGATTTGGCCCCCCGGATATTTTTACAGCATCACAATTTGAGACCTGGAATAAGTATCTGTAGCTGTGGGTACCATTGTGCCTTAACAAAACCTAACAAAACTGCTGATCAGAAACCAGGCAACAGAAAATAGAGACCAGGGCTTTTGTGAGCATGAAGCTGTGGCTTCCAGCCTGTTCTGTGTTAGAAAACAAAATTAATTAAACCGCTTGTTGTTGCTGTAGACATTCCAAACAGTTTGTACCGCTCTCATGCCAACAGCTGCATGCGCAGGACTCATACACACTCATTAGTGTCAACATTATGGAAAGGGAGACTCTGGGCCCATTTATGGAACTATGGCGTTCTTTGGAGCAGCTCCTTCACTTGGCTTTGGGTCCACATACAGCGCCCACCCCTTCATGTGGGGAATAAGAATGGGTCTCCTTTTTTGTTGTTCAGTCGCACAGTCGATTCCGACCCTCTGCGACCCCATTGACCACTGTCCACCAGGCACTGCTGTCCTCCACCATCCTCCTCAACTCGCTCAGTTCTGTGCCCATTGCATCTACAATACCATCTAGCCATCTCATTTTGAGCTGTCTCCTTCTTTTGCCCTCCACCTTTCCCAGCATCAAGGCTTTCTCAAGTGAATCCTCTCTTCTCATTTGGTGTCCAAAGTACTTTAGCTTCATTTTTACTATTTGACCTTCTAAGGAGCAGTAAGGGATGGATCGGATAACATTAAAGCTCCATAGAGATACATTGTAACCGCACAGGCTTTAGTGGTTGTTATCCGATACATCCCATAGGACCTTAACGTTATTCGATCCAATTCTCCTCCCCAGATTACTTAACGTTATGTGATTTTAGCGTTATCCGAGGTAAACGTTATCCGAGGTATTACTGTACTTTAGTTTCATCTTTACTATTTGACTTTCTAAGGAGCAGTAAGGGTTGATTTCTTCTAAGATTGACCTATTTGTTCTCCTCGCTGTCCAGGAGACTCTCAAAACTCTCCTCCAGCACCACATCTCAAAGGCATCTATTCTTCTGTGCTCAGCTTTCCTAATGGTCCAGCTCTCACAACCTTACATTGCCATCGGGAATGCCATTGCTTTGACTAGACGAATTTTTGTTTGCAAGGTGATGTCTCTACTTTTCACTATGCTCCCCAGGTTTCTCATTGCTTGCCTCCCAAGAATCGGTCACCTTTTTATTTCATGGCTGCAATCACCATCTGCAGTGAGCTTTGATCCCAGGAAAGTAAAATGTGTCACTGCTTCTACTTCTTCCCCATCTATTTTCCAGGGACTGATAGGGCCTGTTGCCATTATCTTGGTTTTCTTGATATTGAGTCTCAAGCCAGTTTAGACCACTTTGTTTAACCACTAAATGTTTCTGGCCAAGTTATCCTGCTATGATAATAGGGTAGACCCTACTGACAGCGCTGATCATCAGGCAGTATTTAACTAACCTCAGAAGCCTGAGGACTAATGGCAAAGTTCACAAGGAAGGGTGATAGCCCCCACGTAGATTAAATCCCATTTGAATCCATTTCTAAGACAGAAAATACAATGTTGCCTTGCAGACTAATTCTATCAAAACAAATCCCCCCCCCCCAATGCAAAAGAATTATCATAGGAATTTCTGATTATGAGATTTTAAAAACCCTGAAATAAATGTTTTAAAATGTACCAGGGCCTGCGAAAGGTCATTTCTATAATATAGTTTGCATAGGGTTAGGGATCCTGTCTGGCCAGGCTATCCTGCAATGGTAAGAGAGATAGACCAGGGGTTCTCAACTTATGGCCCACAAGTCGGGAGCCGGCCCATGCACCATTCCATGTGGTCCACGCCACTACCATCACCACCGGAAGCAGACATGTTTACGACAGCCATGGACATGTTTTACATTAGTGTTTACAGCAGAGGGACCCATCAGTCCAGCCTGCTCAGGTGTCTGAGAAGGCATGATCCGGCCCATGGCTTGAAAAGGTTGAGAACCCCTGGAATAGACCATAATGCCGGCAACTCAACATTGACTGTCAGGCAGTAGTTAACTAACCTGACAAACCTGAGGACTTGAACAACCTGAGGACAACTTTGGGTGGCAAAGTCCACAGAGAAGGGTGATGGTCCCCAAGTGGATTAAATCCCACTTGAATCCATCTTGATGGAGGGCAGCAGCTTCGTCAATACTGGTCTGGGGCAGATGAGGACAAGAAAGTGAGGCAGCCAAAAGGGCTCAGGACCAGAAAGTGACTCACTTAACTGGATCAGTGGTACGGCTGTCATGCTGCGATGCAGAAGGCAAATGAAAGGCCACTGCATTATATTGTTCCCTGGACAATCTTCATGGCTGATCGCCATGATGGTAGCCAATATTCGGCATCAGAGACAACACTTGAAGAAATGTTTCTCAGTAGAGTAGCAATACTTGTTTGGGAAGATTTTCCGGCAAGCAAGTACTTGAACTTTTATCCTCCATTTTGATCCTGGAGAATAAAAGAAGGGCAAAACAGATCTTGCATGAAAATCCTCACAAAGACATTCTCCTGTTTATTGTTGACTTTCTGACATCTCACTGCTAAGACAGCAGCTGTTCTTGATCCAGGAGATGGGGTGGTGGAGGGACACCACATACTTGCAATTTGAATTTTAAGCACTAAGTAGGCAAATTATGGTCTCCTTCCTTCAGCTCTCTCTCTGAATATGCATTAAGTATAAATATGGAAAAGTGACTGTTTAGCCTAAAAATCATTTCTCTCTCTCTCTCTCTCTCTCTCTCTCTCTCTCTCTCTCTCTCCAGGCTTTCCAGAGTGAGGTGTCTTTGCATGACCCAAAGTAAATCTGTTCCCTCCACCTACCCCACAGTAAATATTGCTGGAGAATTAACTGATTGGGCAGGTTCCAGGGCCAGTTTATAAAACATACAGATGGTTTCCACAGCTGAGGGTTTCAGCTGCTGTTCCTCCTTTCCCTTCTGTTTTGAAAGGTGCCAAGAAGGGCTCTTGTTTATAGTATCTGGTTCTGTTATTTTCTTTTCTAAAAGGGCTCCCTGGCACTCGTCCGGGAAGTCCTTTCTTCCTAATGGCATTTTTGTGCAGATGTAATCACTCTAATGGGACATTTAATAGGTGCTTTTAAAGGGGACGCTTGCCTTGATTTTCTTTGCAGCGCACAGGTTTCCCATAGGGAAAGCGTTACCAGGTGGCCATTCAAACTGCTGGCCAAGTGCTCTCTTAGATTTTACCTTCTTCAAGCTAACCTTAAGGTTGCTATCATGTTGACAGATGTCTCTTTGAGCCAGGTCCCCATCCTCTAAGTCGAAAGCAGTGATGGCAAACCTTGCCACTCCAACTGTTCTTGAACTTCAATTCCCAAAAGTACTGCATATGTGCGGTAAACCCATTCGTGTGGAGTCACAGAGACTTGGGCTTCTGGGAATTGAAGTCCAAGAACAGTTGGAGTGCCAAGGTTCGCCATCACGGGTCTAAAGGATAGCAGTGGGGTTGTTATTAGGCTAAAGTGATATTCCAGTAGAACTGGAAACCTCAAGCCCAGGAGTCAAATTTGGCCTTCCTTGGACCCCATCCCCCTAGTGATCCTCTGAGGTGCAATTGTATTTTACAGCATTCAGTGGACAGAAGAAGAGAGGCACGTAGGACTATTCCACAAATGTTTTCCATAACATTTCTTCTCCAAAGGCACAAAGAAAAACCATTGGGGGTGTTGACCACAGAAGGCAGCTCTCTGTTCTGCTTGATGCACCAAAACTACACAATGTGATGTGTTCCCATCTGTGGAGAAAAAGCTCTACAGGAAGTGTGTATCTAGCAATCCTGCCTGGTTGAAGGCCAAGGAAAATACAGCTTTTCTACCCCCCCCCCCCCCCAATTCTCAAAAGCTAACCAAAGCCACAGGGAAAAGAGTGTCTTCTTACCACATATGTTTCTTACAGAAGGTATTTGATCTAGTACTGGGAGAATAGATTTACTTTTCTGCCTTATATCGTAATCCATGTTAGGGAGATGTATGGCAGCTTCTGAGCATGTTCCTTATGATTTCTTAAGCTCCTGGTCAGTTATTTTTTGTTCAAACAATTGTGTTTGTTATTTATGTTGACACCTGTTCTGATGTATTTATTTAAAATGAGGGCTCCTTTGGCTATTTTAGTCTGGCTGAAGAACAGTCACTCATCTTAGAAAGGGCAGGTTTTTACACCAAGCTGTGGAGAGGGAACTGCGGTGGCTTAGTGGTTAAGATGCTGAACTTGATGACTGGAAGGTTGGCTGGTCAGCAGTTCGAGACCCAAGTACTGCATGATTGAATGAGCTCCCCACTCTGCCTCAGCTGTTGCCAGCCTAGCAGTTTGAAAATAAGAAATTGCAAGTAGATAAATGGGTACCACTTCGGTGGGAAGCAGTGATGGGATGTAACAGGTTCTCACCAGATCACCAGAACCGGTAGCAGCGTTTCCCAGTGTCCTGGAGAACCAGTAGCAGCTTTTGGGGGGAACCACCTTCGGGGCTTACCTTTTCACTGGTTCCCCCACTGCGCATGCGTGCCTAGCACTTGATATGCATGCACGCCTACAGTGCTTGGCACGAATACACGGCCTCCTTGCTGTCCTCCCAAGCAGGGAGGAGGAAGAGAAGCTGCTAGCCTGAAGCTTCCTATAGCCTGCTCCCCAGGGTAAGTGACTCACCTTTGGATGTGGTGTGTCTGTGTGTATTTTAATGTGTATTTAATACCTTTACCTATATCGACGTACTACCACAGTTCCTAAAAAGGCCTGAGGTGTGTGGGGTGTGTGTGCTTATTTTTATATTTATTATTATTATTTTTCTTTCACCCTGTCCATATCATGACATCATGTTAGCTCCGCCCACACTGTGATGACATCATGGTGGGATAGTAAAATTTTTGACATCCCACCACTGGGGGGAAGGTAAACAGCACTGGCTTTGTCTATAAACAGAGATGAACACTGAGCCCTAGAGTTGGATACAACAGGCTTCTGAGCACAGGCGAACTTTACTTTTACCTACGAAGTGGAGAAGCACGCTGGTTCAGTGGTGAAGACTGTGTAAACTGGTTCCAGTTTGTGTCTCGTACCTCCAGATATGGCTAGGAAACTGAGGAGAACCACAGTCAGCATTGGCTTTCCTGACTTGGATGGACCAGTGTTCTGATCATGTAAGTAAAGTGAGGATTGGAAAAAGCCTCTTATAAGTGCATAAATTAATTGGACCTTCTCTGCTGCCTTGGTGGAGATACTGTACCAAAGGCCCCAAATTTTGAGATAGAACTAGACAAGACACTAGCTTCATAACTGATAAAACATTTTCCTTCCAATTACGCAAAGCTTCCACATTCGAGCAATCCACATGCAAATAACCCCAGGCTTCTCTTCTCTGCCAATTACTAAACAAAAACAAGCTAATATACAGCTTCCAGAGAATAAAACCCCCAGCATTGATAAAACTAATTTAATTTCTTATGGGAATCCCATCTTTCCTGTTGGGTGTCTTGTTTTCACCCCTGGAAACACAACAAAAATTCATAAGATAATTTTTCCTGGCAGTAGGCTAGTACTAACAGAATTTCCCATGTTGATTAGACCAAACCCATTAGATTTCAGGCTAGATCTTTCTAATTTTGGTTAGTAAAGGTAAAGGTTTCCCTTGCTCGAAAGCCAGTCGTATCCGACTCTAGGGGTCAGTGCTCATCACTGTTTCTAAGCCGAAGAGCCAGCACTGTCTGCTTCTGCAGACGTTTCCATGGTCATTTTTTTTTGAAGGTTTTGTTGACCACATTGATTGTATTATTCTTGTTATATTGTATGTATATTATGTTTTCTATTGCAACATTGTTAGCCGCTCTGGGTTGCTTCGGCAAGAAGAGCGGCATATAAATTTGAATTTAATAATAATAAATAATGTGGCAGGCATGACTAGACACCGGAGCGCTTGGAACGCTGTTACCTTCCCACCAAAGTGGTCCTTATTTATCTACTTGCAATTTCTTGCTTTCGAACTGCTAGGTTGGCAGGAGCTGGGACAGAGACGGGAGCTCATTCCATCCTGCAGTACTTGGGAATCAAACTGCTGACCTCCCGCCTCCCAGTCAGCGTCTTAGTGACTTGAACCACTGCAGGTTACTTTGCTTAAAAAAAGTTAACCTCACAGAAAGAGCGCCTCGCTTAGAAGCTAACTCGCTTAAAGAGCAGAATTTTCTCTGAATGTTCGCCTCACAACTAAAGCCAGCCAAAAACTCGCTTAACAACTAAATCAGGGTTTGCAATCCCCCCCACCACCAGAAGTCACAATTGGTCACTTACAATGATGTTTCGCTTAAAGAGCAAACCCGCTTACAGAGCAATCCCGTGGAACGCATTATGCTCTTTCAGCGAGGTACCACTGTAGTCACAAGCCTGACAACTACGGATGTTTTGTTCAAGAAGCCAGCTAAGATTTCATTGCAGAAGGAAAGATAGAAATCGTACTTGGGAATTATGTGAACTCATTTTAAAAAGCAGTTAATCCCTTTGGGTCTAATAATACAAATTGGGGAATTATCAGCATCTTGTTAGAAGGTTTTTTCCTCTCTCCACATATGAGGTTTGTAAGTGCAGCAAACAGCCATCCTGGTTTCTACCAAAAGATTTGACGGGGCACCATCTCCGCTTCTTCCCAGCATCAGTTCTGTAAGTGTGAATCCAAAGCACTCCTCTGACTTGGATTGCAGAGCAGGGACTGAAGAATGCCAACTTTTTCTGCATTTCTAGGCAATGCCTAGCAACAACAGGCTGATAACTGTGTGAGCAGGATGTAATATATCACTCAATTAACAACACACCCCAAGAAAGGAAAGACTAATAAATAAGATCTGTTATCTCTTCCACTCTGGAACAAGGCTCTCTTTTCAGTGGTAGACCTTGCAATACTATGTGTGTGGGGGAAATACAGTACTGCTAAACCTGTGTAAATTTCCTTCTCTTTGTCAGGTTGCTCGCAGACGTGTATCACAAAAATATTGTGAATTACCTGATTTAATTTAGTGCCAGCCTTCACTTCACATCAGGGATTCTCAGCCTGTGGGCCGAATGCGGCCCACAGCACCATTTCATGTGGCCCTCCACCACACCAGGAAGTGCCATGCGGTGGAGGAAGGGCAAAATGGCCATCCAGCCCCCGAAGCTGTCTGAGGGAGCGTGACCCAGCCCCCGGCTTAAAAAGGCTGAGAAGTCCTGCTTTATATGTGCCAAAATGCCCACCCTGTGTGTGCGCGTGTGTGTGTGTGTGTGTGTACGCGTGCGCTACGACACTCCACACAACTTGCGACTTTCTAGCCATTTAGATCACGTCTCCCACTGGCCAGGCGGGCCATTAAATTTGAAATTTCATTAGCTTGGTATGATGATGGTTAAGGGCTAGTGTTGCCACATCTTCATCCACAGTTCTGAGCAGGCTTCAGTTCTATTGCCTCTTCAGAAAATAAGTACAGTACAGTACATTGATTTCACAAACAGATATAGCAGTTGATTCCCATGCCCCTTCCAGGTTGCTCAATGACCCTCATGGCACAGTGGTCAAACAGCTGTACTGCAGCCAAAACTGCTTACATTGTGAGTTCGATCCTGACACCACCAAGATTGACTCAGCCTTCCATCCTTCTGAGGTCAGAAAAATGAGTACCCAGCATGTTTGTCCTTAAGTAAATAGGGAAGCAAGACTTTCCCTCCCCCCACCCCCCTACCAAAAGGAAACTTTGATTTATTGCCTGGGCTTCAGGTCCCTTTGCCAGTTAATTCTGGAGTTTATGAAGCTTTTAGTTAAGCAGCACAAAGGAATGATATTATTAATGATTAATACAGACATGCTAAAATTTGCCTTAGTGAGGTTCACTAATGGTCAGCACTACAGCATTAAAAACAGGTATATATAATGAAGGCTCTTTTAATGACAAGACATTCATAGCATGAATATTTCACTCTGTCTCACAAGAATCCCATCCTTTTAATGTCTCACAAAATATTTCTCTTTTTATCTCTTTCTTTCTTTCTGTGTGTGTGTCTGCTACCCCTATCAGGGCTTCCCCTTGTATCTGACCATTATAAAATTCTCATAATATAGAAAATAGTATTATTCTCATAATATAGAAAACAGAATTACACTTTTTTTGATGTTCAGTCGCAGTCGATTCCGACCCTTTGCGACCCCATGGACCACTATCCGCCAGGCACTTCTGTCCTCCACCATCCTCCTCAACTCGCTCAGCTCTGTGCCCATTGTGTCTACAATACCATCCAGCCATCTCATTTTTGGCCGCCCCCTTCTTCTTTTGCCCTCGACCTTTCCAAGCATCAAGGCTTTCTCAAGTGAATCTTCTCTTCTCATTTGATGTCCAAAGTACTTTAGCTTCATCTTTACAACTTGACCTTCTAAGGAGCAGTCAAGGTTAATTTCTTCTAAGATTGACCTATTTGTTCTCCTCGCTGTCCAGGGGACTCTCAAAACTCTCCTCCAACACCACATCTCAAAGGCATTATTCTTCTACGCTCAGATTTCCGAATGATCCAGCTCTTACAACCATACATTGCCACAGGGAGTACCATTGAACATATATAAACCAGAGAATATTACATTTTCTCAGTGCAGGAATAGGTAGAGGACGTGATATGTAATAAAATACTGTATGTAAAAATACATATAAAATATAGAATATGTATTTTAATACAGTTGTACCTTGCTTAAAGAGCATGTGTTCCACAGGCTTACTCTTTAAACGAATTTGCTCTTTAAGCGAAATACCATTGTAAGTGACCAATTGTGACGTCTGGTGTGGTGGGGGGGATTGCGACCCTTGATGTATTTGTTAAATGAGTTTTTGGTTGGTTTTATTTGTTAAGCGAAACAAACATTTAGAGAAAATTCTGCTGTTTAAGCGAGTTACTCTTTAAGCGAGGCGCTCTTTATGTGAGGTTTGACTGTAGATTTATAGAATTGTTTTATCTTGTTTGTTCACCAGCCCAGGTGATCTCCGCTCATGAGGTGTGGGGGGAGTGGTGGGCTCCAAAAAAATTACTACCACACTGTGGGCGTGGCATGGTGGGTGTGGCCAGGGGAAAAGCACTGCATTGCACCCGAATTAGGACTACAGGTACTTTATTTCAAAACTTGGAGGGCCGGGCCAGCCAGAAATTCTGCTACCAGTTCTGGCAAACTGGTCAGCTGGCTTATATGACCAAGAGAACCATCACCACCTTAGATTTTGGATTTTAGCCTTACAGATGTTTTGATAATGGTTTTTTAAAACTTGGGTCCTTATTTCTTTAGTGTAACTTTTTTTAATGAGGCAGATTATTTTATTGTGATTGTGGGTTATGAATTGTGAGCTGCCCAGAGTAGCAACAGCGATAGGTGCAGCCATATAAATCAAAATGAATAAATAAGAGTGGTATGGAAATAAAATAAAATCCCTTTGAGATGTGCCTTTTAACCTCAGAAGCACTGACTTATTGATGTGCATTGAAGGCTCACGACTGAACATTGAGGATGCAACCGTCTCATTCATGAGGACTCCCCCCCCCTTTCAAATCAAATATACATTTTTCATATTCAGAGGCACTTTTATACTACTTAAGGAGAAGGGAGGGCAACTATATGCATCTTAAGGCCTAATTTCATGCAGGCTCTGACCTTAGATTCATAACTCTCCATGAGCTATGAATTTAGGAAAGATAGGTCTTGTTTTCTATCTATTGGCAGATTAGGAAGAAAAAAGGGAGAAGAGAGAAAGGAATAAAAGCAGAATGGAAATGGAGAGGCCCCACCCATTGCTGGCATCAGCCTCACCTAGTAGGCACCGATTAATCCTGCTGACACGTTATCTCTGAAAGAATGGAGCTCTCAGCAGAAAAATACCCAATAAACTGCTCCCATTCCATCGTTGCAAAACAAATTTAGCAACTGACACCTAGTTTACCAGACTGCGTGGAAAAATGCAGTCAATAACTGAGAGACACCCAGCCACCCCAGTCTGGCAGACTTACAGTCCTTTCCAAAATAACACCGCCTAGTTTCAGGGTGCCGACTGAATATAAAACAGCCTAAGCAGCTGTTGAGGAGTAATGAGTGGAACATACAATCCTGTGTTAAGAAAGAACATTTCTCTTAATAAGGGCTTTTAAAAAAAATCTCAGTGGGGGAGGTATGTTATGTATTAGGTAAAGGTAAATGTCTCCTTTGCTCGAAGGCCAATTGTCTCCGACTCTAGGGTTTGGTGCTCATCTCTGTTTGCCCCTAAAGAGCCAGGACTGCAGTGATGGGATGTTACCGGTTCGGACCAGTTCATCCGAACCGATAGCACCCATCAGGAGGGGGTCACCGGGGGGGGGGAACCCCCAGGCGACCCAGTTCGGTTGCCTCTCGAGGCCCCCTCCGGAAGCGTACTTCCGGGTAGCCAAAATGGCTGCCCGGAACTGCGCATGCGTCAAACCTCTATTTGACGCATGTGCAGTAAAAAATAGAACTGTGCATGTGTCAAATAGAGGTTTGACGCATGCGCAGTTCCAGGCAGCCATTTTGACTGCCTGGAAAGGAAAGGAAGAAAGTGCCTGTACAAGCGGCGGGGGCGGCAGGGGCCTGTCCGCGCCACCACAGTTCCTGGCTGCCTGCTGCCTGCCTAGCTAGGTAGGTAAGTTAATGATTTTTTTGTTTGGGGTGGGTGGGTTGAGGGGTGTGTGTCTTTATTTTTTATTTGGCTCCGCCCACAACATCATGACATCATGACGTCAGCTCCGCCCATGACATCATGATGTTGGCCCTGCCCACGATGTCCATGACATCACGGTAGGGTAGTAAAATTTTTGACAACCCACCACTGCAGGACTGTCTGCATCTGCAGACGTTTCCATGGACACGTGGCAGGCATGACTAGACACCAGAGTGCACGGAATTCTTACCTGTATATACTCAACTATAAGTCGTCTCGAATATAAGTCGAGGTACCTAATTCGGACCTCTAAAACTAGGGAAATAGATTGACCCGAGTATAAGTCGAGGGTGGAAAATGCAGCTGGTGCTAGTGAGTTTCAATAATTAAAATACATGAAAATATGGTAAAATTAATTAATTTAGACATTTGTGTGGGTATGTTTTTAAGCGTTTGTGGTAGTATTCGTGCTTTTTTTTTTTTACTGTATGTTTGAATTTGCACCACTGCAGTTTTGGGACCCTCAGGAACTTTTACCCGAGTATAAATCGGGTCCCTTTTTTGGATCTCATTTTCAGGGCTGGAAAACTAGACTTATACTCGAGGATATACAGTATCTTCCCTGCCGAAGCAAGACCTGTTTATCTACTTGCAATTTCTTGCTTTCAAATGGCTAGAGTCGCAGAAGCTGGGGCAGAGATGGGAGTTCTCTTAAGTCATGCAGCACCGAGGTCTCGAACTGCTGACCTGCCAACCTTCCAGTCATCAAGTTCAGCATCTTAACCACTGAGCTACTGCAGTCCTTGATTTATGTACAATATTAGAAATGCTCCAAGGCAGGTGGCAAAAGCCCCTGAACTCAGAGGCACTAGCAAGCGAATCATGCCCATGAACGATCTGTTTTGCAAGCTTTTGTAACTGCTAGTATGCCTAACAAATCAGAAAAATCATTGTACAGTACAAGCTCAGGTTATGACCGCTTTGGGCAACGTTTGCTGCTGTTTACGACAGAAAATCCTATAGAAATGCCATCCCAGGTTACGAATTTTAATGGTGTTTTTTTTTGGGGGGGGGGGTTACGATGGTCAATTGGCAACCATTTTTAAAATTCTCAATGCATCTCTATGGATGCTTTGGGTTGCGATTTTTTCACGTTACGATGGAGGCTGTTGGAACGGACCTCCGTCATAACCCGAGCTTTTACTGTACGTTGCAAGAGGTGGGAGACAAGCTCTCCCTATTATTAGTGAAGGGTTTCTGGGACATTATCAAATTTGATACACAGATTGCTATATGATTTTATATTACAACTTTCCTGCCAATTCTCTTTAGTAAAACAGAAAGAAACCAGGGTTACCCCCCCCCCCCAACATGCAGGTCACAAGTTGATCAGATACCGTAGTGGGCTCACTCAGCAACCTTGAGATTGAACGGGAGTCATTTAGAGTTTATCTGAATAATCTATTGTTGCTAATGGCTGGGTGAAACTGCAATCTTGTGCTTGCTTGTCTGTCATCTTGCTTGACCACACCCCTTCTCCCGTCGAGCCCCTGAATTTGGTATGTAAAGAACATGCCTGTAAGTTTCACTCTTTGTCTGATGAAGTGGACTTGATCCACGAAAGCTAACAATAAAAATATAGCAGTTAGTCTTTAAAGTGCTACAGTGTTTTTTTATTTTATTTTGTTTATTTTGTTTTGTTTTCTGAGATCCCTACTCTCAGTTCATTAAAATTATTTTTTTAGAAATCACCAACCAAATCCACTTATTTTTAATTCAAGCCTGAAGAACATGCCTGAGCCTTTCTGACGTTGCTGGGACTCAAATGTCTATCAGTTTTAAGTCTTGAAACGCTCAACCGTTGGAACATAGTCAACCATGGCCTGAGATAACCTGTGTCAAAATCCCAGACTGAGTTCAGGCTTAGAATAAACTGGAATGCCGGAATGCCAGCTGCTGCTTAGCTCTGGCTTATAGGCTAAGACAGCAGAGCCGCTGTGCTCCAACCTGGCGCATGAACAATTGGGCCATTTTCAGGCAGCTCAGGAGAAAAGGCAGCCCTTGCTAAATCTGCATGCGAATAGTTCCCTTACGCCAGGGACAAAAGTGTTGCCAATGCTGCCATCTTGAAATATGGCAAGCCAACTGCAGATTTATTCCAAAAAGAGAGATGTCAGGAGGCATGCAGATGTTGGTGTGTGTGTGTGTGTGTTTGGGCATCTTGGATCATCCAGCGTTTACTCAAGTATCTCTAGGAGAAGTCAGGTTACAGAAGTATGATCTGCAACACAGCCAGTGGTGGGATTCAGCAGGTTCACCCCAGTCTGCCAGAACTGGTAGCAGAAATTCCAGTTGGCTCCATCCATCCAAGTTTTGAAATAAAGTACAGTAAAACACCGGATAACGATTGGATCGGGTAACGCTAAAATCACATAACATTAAGTAATCTGGGGAGGAGAATTGGATCGAATAACGTTAAGGTCCTATGGGATGGATTGGATAACAACCGCTAAAGCCTGTGTGGTTACAATGTATCTCTATGGAGCTTTAACGTTATCCGATCCATCCCATAGGATTTTAACATGGATCGGATAACACTAAAAATCGGATGACACCAAGACTTGTGGAACCAAGTTTTAGCGTTATCCGGTGTTTTACTGTAGTCCTAATTCGAGTGCACCGCAGGGCTTCCCCCCCGGCCACGGCCACAGAGTAGGTAGCAAAAAAACCTTGAATCTCACCACTGAACACAACTATATGCAGATCAGCACATAAGATGGGGTACACAGAAGGATCCTCATCAAAGCTTGTGGTATTTTTGAACCACAATCAGGTGTACCCTGATAACGGCAACCTTGTGTTGCTGGCTAATCTTTCTCATACTATGTCAGGGCAAAGGAACTGCAGAATAAACTCACCAAAAGGTGCCTTCATTTTGGCACATTCACTTCTCGCCTAGACACGTAAGAAGCACGTAAGATGCAACTATGGCATAACTTTCCATTTGTTTAGTCTCAGGGCTTCGGTCTCTAAAAAGAAGTTTGCTCTCTTGGCTTCTTCAAAGGTAAAAGGAGATCTTTCGTCCACAATCTCTTTTTGATGCTAGGCGTAGAAAGAGTTGGAGGTATACAGAATATATTTAGAGTGCATTTCCCATGCCACTGGAAACTCAAAGGTGGCTTAAGATCAAGGATTCTAGTCAAGAAACCACAGCTTCTCTGAAGATTGGTGGCCCCAGAGACACTGCGTCTGAAATGTGTCGCACTGCCCTTCAACAATGGAAAAATCATTGGACAGCACCAAGAGATAACTGAAAATTAGCAATTTTCGAAGTGGTAGCCGTGTTGGTCTGTACAAGCATATCAGAGAGAAAACAAAACAAAAAGAGGGGGGAAAGCTGTAGCTTCCTCAATTAACTCATTAGAATTATAATGTCATGGCTCGTGACTCAATATAAAGAAAACCAAGATAATGCCAACAGGCCCTATCAGTCCCTGGAAAATAGATGGGGAAGAAGTAGAAGCAGTGACAGATTTTACTTTCCTAGGATCAAAGCTCACTGCAGATGGTGATTGCAGCCATGAAATCAAAAGGCGACCGATTCTTGGGAGGCAAGCAATGAGAAACCTGGGGAACATAGTAAAAAGTAGAGACATCACATTGCAAACAAAAATTCGTCTGGTCAAAGCAATGGTATTCCCGGTGGCAATGTATGGTTGTGAGAGGTGGACTATTAGGAAAGCTGAGTGCAGAAGAATAGATGCCTTTGAGATGTGGTGCTGGAGGAGAGTTTTGAGAGTCCCCTGGACAGCGAGGAGAACAAATAGGTCAATCTTAGAAGAAATCAACCCTGACTGCTCCTTAGAAGGTCAAATAGTAAATATGAAGCTAAAGTACTTTGGACATCAAATGAGAAGAGAGGATTCGCTTGAGAAAGCCTTGATGCTGGGAAGGGTGGAGGGCAAAAGAAAAAGGGGGCGGCCAAAAATGAGATGGCTAGATGGCATTGTAGAGACAATGAGCACAGAAGTGAGCGAGTTGAGGAGGATGGTGGAGGTCAGAAGTGCCTGGTGGACAGTGGTCCATGGGGTCGCAAAGGGTCGGAATCGACTGTGCGACTGAACAAAAATGTCAGAATGTTTATTTTACAAACCCAACTCCTCAAACTGACTTCCATCAGAGATTCACCACTGTAAAGCATGTTATTGCAGGTTGTAAAAAATTCATTGATTTGCATATGCATTTCCTGAAGCAACCAACTTTACCCAGCCACTCTGGGTCTCTATACCAGATATTTATAAATGTATACCATGATATCTACTCTTATGTCTGATGAAGTGGACTTGATCTATGAAAGCTAACATTAAAATATGGGAGTTAGTCTTTAAGGTGCCACAGCTTTTTTTGGTCTTGTTTTGTTTATTCTCCGATATGAAATTTAGCAGCTGTTGTGGAAGTTAACCAGTTTCTGTTTCAGCAGGATAAATCAGGGGTGCCCAAACTTTTTGGGTTACATGGGGTGCCCAAATTTTTCAGGTCACGTGGTTCAGCGGGCTGGTCATGTGATTCCTCTCCCCGCCCCCCGGCCCCTGGAAGCAGAAGTAAAACGTGCCTTGAAATCTGTTTTGCAACAGGATGAGATAGATTTTAAGTTGCCATTTTCTCTGCTTAAACCAGGGGTGCCCAAACTATGGCCTGTGGGCCAGATCTGGCCCCCAACACCAATTCATCCACCCTATGCCAGTCTCGTCACTCCCAGAAACGGAAGTAAAACGTGCCCATATGGGTGTGTTTTACTTCCAGGGGCGACGAGGGTGGCATGGGCCAGATGAATTGGTGTCGGGGCCTGGATCTGGCCCACAGGCCGCAATCTGGGCACCCCTGGGATAAATGCTCCTTGCCCATTACAGACCTTTGTTATGGTACACCCACCCACCCGCTGCCGCCAAAACACAACCTTCTCAAGTGCAAAGGAAAATATGACCTGGGATCCATATTCTTCCAGCTAAGGGAGAAGCTGTTTGACATCACTGATTCAATTCACTCTTCTGGCCCGATGCTTATACCCAGCAGTTTGCTGTTTTGTTCTGCTTAGATTTGTCCCCTGGCAGCAATTACTGACTTGACCTCACGATATTCTACCAGAATCCTTAAAATACTCTAATGAGAATGTGTTACTTCCTGAATTCCCACTTTCACACATACTGGTGCAACTTGCCTACCAGGCTCCATTCCTCGAAGTCTTCTCCTCAAGAGGAATGTACCAAGCGGCATTTCCAGCCCTCTTAATGAATGCACCCTGATCCCTGATGCATCAAAGAAGCAGACACATGTATTGGGGGGGGGGGGGGAATACTTCAGAAGCAAACATGTCTGAAGGGAAATAAATCTACCCCCCAGATCTCAGAATGTGTTTTCTTCAATACACATGAAAACAGAGAATGGAGAAAAAAAACACAAAGCATAATTTGCTGCCTGAAGCTGAGCGCAGAAGAATAGATGCCTTTGAGATGTGGTGTTGGAGGAGAGTTTTGAGAGTTCCCTGGACAGCAAGAAGAACAAATAGGTCAATCTTAGAAGAAATCAACCCAGAATGCTCCTTAGAAAGTCAAATTGTAAAGATGAAGCTAAGGTACTTTGGACATCAAATGAGAAGAGAGGATTCGCTTGAGAAGGCCTTGATGCTGGGAAAGGTGGAGGGCAAAAGAAAAAGGTTAGATGGTATTGTGGAGACAATGGGCACAGAGCTCAGCGAGTTGAGGGGGATGGTGGAGAACAGGAGTGCCTGGCGGGCAATGGTCCATGGGGTCACAGAGGGTCGGAATCGACTGTGCGACTGAACAACAACTACTGGAAGAGGAGCTGATCTCAAGAAGAAAACACAACCATCAGTACCTCTGCATGTCTGAGAGCGGTTAAGGTGCAGCAATGGGGACCAGGGGATATTTTTGTTTCAGAGCAGCCCAATGAGGAACATAGAGAGGCCATCTACCAAGACCAGAAGCAATGATGGCCAACCTTGGCCCTCCAGGTGTTCTTGGACTTCAATATCCAGAAGCCCAAGTCAGCACCCCTGCTGATCAGGGCTTCTGGGAACTGATGTTCAAGAACATCTGGAGTGCCAAGGTTGGCCATCACTGACCTAAGGCAACAGATAGGGAGTACTGCTGTGGTAAAGAAGGGAGACAGTCTGGCCAGGTTATCGTGCTATGGTAATAGAGTAGAGGATTTGACTCCGTACGACGCGGAAGGTAAATGGAAGGTCAACACATTATATTGTTCCCAGAATAATCTTCATGGTTGATCGCCATAACGATAGCCAATATCCAGAATTGGATACGGCCAGTGGTGGGTTGTCAAAATTTTGACTACCCCACCATGATGTCATCACAGTGTGGGCGGAGCTAACATCATGATGTCGTGGACCAAAGGAAAAAAAATAACCACACCCACACCACAAACCCGTAAATAAATTAAATAAATACATAAATAAAAATTACATTAAAATACACCCACCCCAAACACAAATCAACCCACCCACGCCAAACACAAACCCGTCACTTACCTGTTAGTATAAGTGCCTGGGCAGCACCATGTTACAAGATGGATATGGTCATCGTACCGGTTCTCTAGGATAATATGCCTTAATGTAAATGTAAAACAGCTGTACCTCCTTAAGGGTTCTCCAATTGGAGCAGCAATTGGAACAGCACAGGTGTAGCTTATTGATGAGGTAACTCCAAGACTTTGCTTAAAAACTCCAAGCCAGGCCGCCAGGCCTTTTTAGGAACTGTGGTAGTACGTCAATATAGGTAAAGGTATTAAATACACATTAAAATACACACACACACCCCACACCCAAAGGTGAGTCACTTACCCTGGGGAGCAGGCTATAGGGAGCTTCAGGCTAGCAGCTTCTCTTCCTCCTCCCCGCTTGGGAGGACAGCAAGGAGGCCGTGCATACGCGCCAAGCACTGTAGGCGTGCATGCACACCAAGTGCTTGGCACGCATGCACAGTGGGGGAACCAGTGAAAAGGTAAGCCCTGAAGGTGGTTCCCCCCAAAAGCTGCTACTGGTTATCCGCGACACTGGGAAAAATTACTACCAGTTCTGGCGAACTGGTGTGAACCTGTTGCATCCCATCACTGGATATGGCCCTCAATGAAGAAGAAAGAAGGGAGAGAGGGATAGCTCTTCCATACATGGCTTCTCCATTGTACAGCTTTCATGACGGGGAGAAAAGTCAGCAAAGCCTAAATCATTTGCAAAAAGAAGTAAAATGCTTTCCATAGCACCCACCTTCCCAGCAGTTTTCCATCTATGTGATGTCTAGAACGGCCCCCCAAACTTTTTGGGCCATGGGCCGGTCACATGGTTCAGGGAGCAGGTCACTATGGCCTGGGGGCCGGATGCAGCCCCTGATGCCAATTCATCCGGCCCGCTAAGCCCTCGTCGCTCCTGGAAGCGGAAGTAAAGCATGCTCGTATGGGCGTGTTTTAATTCCGCTTCCAGGAGCGACGAGGGCTTAGCGGGCTGGATGAACTGGCGCCGGGGGCCATATCGGAGACCCCCGTTGTCTAGAAGGTAGTGAGATGTCCCTGCCTCATCCGCTGCAAGAATGGGGAGGGGCTTTAGCGCATGTCCCTTTAGAGCTCTCTGACAAAAACCCTCCCGTTCTTCCCTACCACCAGACACCATCAACCACACCTGGTCAAATTGGGCACCATTTTGTCATCTCAGCAACTCTTTTATTCTGTGACTGGCCTCAGGCATGAGCACCAGCCCGGCACCTCACCTGTGCATACATTTAACAAACACGCCCGTGCGCATACACCACACATGCGGTGTGCGTGGCCTGGCCACCACACATCATGGCTGCAAAAAAATTATACCAGACACCCTGTTGCTTGGACACAAGCTACACATTAGAAACTAGCTCCAAAATAATGACTCTTCTGGGGATTTGAAGGACCTCTTCTCTTCCGCCCGTGCCTCACACAGGGATGTGCTCCATTCTTTGGAGAATGCAACCTGAGCGTTTCTGTGCAACATGAGCTGTTCCTCAGGCGTTCTCCCTCTACGCATAGCATTTCCAGCATCAGGTGATTCCCTCCCCTGTCCGGCCTACTCGTTGCCAGGGAAGGCTTTGTTAGTTCAGGTCTACATCCTGGGGGTGGAGGATGAGGCCTGCTGTGGAGAGACCCTCCTGAGGACCAGTTACTGTACAGAGCGATAATGAACAAGACAGGCAATGCTATATTTCATCCCCTCAGGGTCTCTCCTCCTCTTCACATCACTGAGCAGCTCTTGGCTCGGTCTTTGCGGATTTCGGAATCAGTCAACAAGTCCGTCCGTCCCGACATCTGGGTGACCCGCTTCAGCCCTCGCTTAGAGTTGCTGCGCTTGAGGTGTTTGTGAGCGCGGTTGACGGAGGCGAGAGTGGTCACGTGGAAAACGTCCCGCACGCTGTTTTCTGACACCTTGGAAGAGCACTCCACATATGCCACGGCACCCAGTTGCCGGGCCAGCATGCTGCCCTGCAAAAGGGGGGGGGGGGGGTAGAGGAAAAGCATCAAGACATTATGTCACAATTCCCCTTTGGGTAGCTGCTGGTTTGAATCCCATTTTTTAAAAAGTAAGGTAAAGGTTACCCGTGCCCAAAAATCAGTCATATCTGACTCTAGGGTTCAGTGCTCATCTGCCTATAGCCAAAGTTTACAGTCTGCAGACACTGTGTCTGCAGACATTTCTGTGGACATGTGGCAGGCATGACTAGCCACCAGAGTGCACGGAACGCTGCTTACCTTCCCACCAAAGTGGTACAGTGCCTATCTATCTACTTGCAATTCCTTGCGTTCAAACTGCTCGGTTGGTAGGAGCTGCATTTGGTCTCGAACTGCTGACCTTCCAGTCATCAAGTTCAGCATCTTAACCACTAAGCCACCAATAATCCCTTTTTTATTTGTCATTTGTTTGTTTGTCATTCCTAACTCTCCTGCCAAAGCATCTCTCTCAGGGTTATCTAAAAATCTTACGATAGTCACAGAAGTTCAGAAAGTTCTTCTACATCTCCTAGAAATTTTCAGCCAGCCTAGCCAAGGGCATCATAACTGGAGGATTCTGGGAGCTGTAGTCCAAGAAATAACCCTGTCAATCTCTCATGCTAGTTTCCTAGCACTTCCCTAATATAAAGGCATCAGCATTCCTCAGCATTTCCCTCAGGGACCTCTACTCTGTGTGTTTCTTTCCTGTCACACCCAGCAGTTAATTTTAGTTCATCCCTTGAAGGTGATGATATAGAAATTTCTCTTCAGCTATTGAGGGAGTGAGGATAGGGTTGCCATACGTCCCGGAAAACCAGGATTGTCCCGGATTCATGGTTTGAAAAATTGTCCCGGCCAGCTCAATAAAAATCATGTTAAAGTCCCGGGTTTTAAAAACTTACTGATCGTATATTATAACACACCATTAAAATAAATAAAAACTCTTGCCATCCAACGAGCTGTTTCCTGCCACATTGGAGTTGGAGTATACCTGGAGACAAATCTTAATGTCCTCACCTCACACCACTGCCCATTAAGTGTGACCAGTGTGTTTCCTGGAACTGAGGACGTTAAAGAGCTGACCGCGATGTGACATCTCAGAAGTACAACAGATCATCTTACAGAAAGAATTAACTGTTGTAAATAAATTCATTCATGTATTGATATATTTAATGTGAAAGGGTTTTATAGATGTCAATATATTATGTTTGTTTTTTAAAAGGCTATTTTGTAGACAACCCACCCATTTTTTGTCAAGTGTACCTCTGTCCCGGTTTTGTGGGAGAGAATTATGGCAACTCTTAAGTGAGAAGGTGCTGGAGTGAGAAATGGAAAAGGACAAGAAGAATAGTAGCATTTGTGAAAGTCACAATGCAAAATAAACAATGTCACAATAGACATTGTGCTTAGCTGGGTTGATGTACTCAAAGCCTGGCAGTTGCAGCCAGACCACAAGAAGCAGATGCAAAGTATGCCCGTAGCAGTGACTCTAAACCAGTGTTCCCCAACCTTTGATTTTCAGAGTTCAATTCCCAGACTGACTGATCAGTGTTTTGGGGAATTGACTTCGGCTTCTGAGAAATGAAGTACAAAAAACCAAAGATTGGGAAACACTGTTTCAAACCAGGGGTGCCCAAACTACAGCCCATGGGCCAGATCTGGCCCCTGGCACTAATTCATCCAGCCCACACCACCCTCACTGCTCCCACAAGTGGAAGTAAAATGTGCCCATACTTCCGCTTCTGGGAGCGACGAGGGTGGTGCAGGCCAGATGAATTGATGCCAGGACCAGATCTGGCCCACGGGCCGTACTTTGGGCACCCCTGTTCTAAACAGTCTGCTGGGCTGGAACTATAAAACCCTCTCCTCTAACCACAGCCTGCTTCTGTCACCCACTCTATACCACCCAAGATCTGTCACTTGAAACGACTGCCCCATTCAGCCTAATGATAGAGCTAGCTCTATATGAAAAATAAATGAATAAACGCACACCAATCTTGTTCTTTGATCAGTGAATCTGATACAGTACAGTAAAACACCGGATAACGATTGGATCGGATAATGCTAAAATCGCATAACGTTAAGTAATCTGGGGAGGAGAATTGGATCGAATAACGTTAAGGTCCTATGGGATGGATTGGATAACAACCGCTAAAGCCTGTGTGGTTACAATGTATCTCTATGGAGCTTTAATGTTATCCGATCCATCCCATAGGATTTTAACATGGATCGGATAACACTAACAATTGGATAACACCAAGACTTGTGGAACCAAGTTTTAGCATTATCCGGTGTTTTACTGTACTTTGAAATACAGTAAAACCTCATATAACACTAAAACCTGGTTCCACAAGTCTTGGTGTTATATGATTTTTAGTGTTATCTGATCCTCTATGGGATCCATAGAGATACATTGTAACCACACAGGCTTTAGCGGTTGTTATCTGAAGCATCCCATAGGATCTTAATGTTATCTGATGCAATTCTTCCCCCCAGATTCCTTAATGTTATGCGATTTTAGTGTTATTCGATACTAATGTTATATGAGGTATTACTGTAGTTGCAATTAAATGCACAGTTTTAGCATGGTTCATCTAAACTTCTGTTCCTCCCCTTTACCATAGGGTGGACAGCCTCACAGTTTAAAGAAAAAGAAACAGAGACATTCTTTAAAAGTAACAAGCATAGCAACAACAAATACATGTAAAACGAAAGCCGTACAGTTATCATGCCGGGATTGGTGATGACTGTTCCTGTTTCAGAATTATTGGTGGTACTGAACATAAGGCAAAGGTCACCCTTGCTCTAAAGCTAGTCATATCAGGCTCTAAGGTTCGGTGCTCATCTCCATTTATAGCCAAAGAGCCAGCGCTGTCTCCATTTGCAGACGTTTCCGTGGACATGCGGCAGGCATGACTAAACAACTGAGCGCATGGAACGCTGTTACCATCATATAGGTAGCCAAATTTCTTTAGTTTGTTTGAAATTTTCTGCCCATCCCACTAGAGCAGACCGGAGAGGCTCTCTGGTTGTACCATCAGCTAGAGAGGCTCATCTCTGTAGCACTAGAAGGAGGGCCTTCTCTGTGTCTGCTCCGGCCCTGTGGAACCTCCTGCCAACTGAGCTGCGCCTCCAGGCAGAGCTGCTGCCCTTCCGGAAGGGTGTAAAAACCTGGCTGGCAGGGCAGGTCTGGGGTACTGGAGGCACAACGACCTCAGCCTCCTGGCTAGTTTGACCTCCTCCCCTGCTCCCTTAAGTTCTTAAGTTTTAAATCTTATAACGTTTTAGTCGTAGTTTTAATTGGTTTTAACTGTGGGTTTTTGAGAACGTTTAAAATTTTAGCCTTTTTATGTGTTTTAGGATGTGTTAAACCGTCCTGAGTCGCCTTCGGTGAGGAGGGTGGTATAGAAATTTAAATAAATAAATAAATATTTTTCTGTCTTGTACTTATTTCTCACCGAAAAGCAGTTTTGTGTGAAGTGTGTGTGTGAGCACACACAACCACACATATGCACCTCGATTATCTACAGATCACACAAATTTTAACTAACATGCTCACGTACTACAGCGTAATATAGTTTATACACAGAGCACACTTATGGTCAACTGTGGCATAGCAGGTACTTGAGGTAAAATTTAGAGTGTGCAAGTTTTCAGGTGCAATGAACTATAAACATGTTCAGACTCGTGAACCCAAACCTGTATCTTTGCTCGTCAGCAGTTACATTTAAAAATTATGTAAACCAGCAACATCAAAATACTATTCCCAAGGCAAACCCAAAAATATACATACAGTATTAGCAAAAACAAAGTACCTGCTCATGTGTGACGGGAATAAGGCGCTGCTTGGAGAGTTCCCGTAAAGTATTCAAGTCAGTGCGCATGTCCAGTTTACAACCCACCAGAACTACCTTGGCACCAGGGCAGAACTCCTGGGTCTCCCCCTGCCACTGGAATGGAAAACGATGTGGTAAAAATAAAGTGGGAACAAACGTTAATGAGATTTGGCAAGGTGGTTGGTTCAAACATTTCCACCTCTGCAGAACTGACACATTACTACAACCACCATCACTTTTAATTTGTGTACTACTTTTCACCTATTGCACTGAAAACAGTTCACAACACAAGAAAAGGCAACATTGCAATGAATACACAAGTACCGCATACACTCGAATATAAGCCGACCCAAATATAAGCAGAGGTACCTAATTTTGACCTGAAAACCCAGGAAAATAGACTGACCTGAGTATAAGCCAAGGGTGGGAAATGCAGCAGCTGCTAGTGAGTTTCAATAATCAATATACATGAAAATATGGCAGCATTAATTAATTTTTAGCACATCTCAATACAATGCAGTCTTGGGACTCTCATGATCACTGACCTGAGTATAAGCTGTTTCCCCTTTTTGGGGCTCATTTTTGGGACTGAGAAACTAGGCTAATACTCGAGTATATACAGTACATAAACTGTGGTGGCTTAGTGGTTAAGACACTGAATTTGATGTCTGGAAGGTCGGCAGATCAGCAGTTCAAGACCGGAATTTTCTTTTCTTTTTTCAATAGAGGATAGGCTTTGGGCAAACAATTAAAAATCTTTGTAGCTATCATTTTGCTCTGCAGCCACATTTGGGTCGGCAGCAGCAGATTAGTTGCCTTCCAGAGCACTTTGACTACAATATCTGTCATTCTGTGACCCTTGGCCAGATGATGGGAGTTTAAGTCCAATAATACCTGGCAGGTCAGAAGTTCTGTGCTTTGCCTTAAGGCTACAAAAGCTTTACAACAGGCATTCTCAAATAAGCCAGGGGCTGTATCATGCTCCCTAAGACAGCTTTGGGAGCCAAACAGCCATTTTGTCCTTCCTACACCACATTGCACTTCCCAGTGTGGTGGGGGTGGGCCACATGCAGTGGGCTGTATCTAGTCCACGAGCTGCAGGTTGAGAATCCCTGCTTTAAAACGTGGGAAGGAACGATGATTTCCAAAGACAGGATAGTGGCCGAACTGAACAGAACTGAACTAGTTGTAGGATGGCTTCAAAACCTTAAATAATTCTTCGCATCTCTTACCCGTGACTAATAGAAACAGAATAAGCAACAGCATGAAATATAACCAAATAGAGGAAAATCCTCCTATTTACATGCTTTATACAGGTTCTGGAATTCAGCATTCTTGGCATTAAATTTGGGTCATCTTGGCAGCTCTAGGAGCCCCAGCTCAGTTATAATCAAGTGTAGATAAAGCTGTTTATTTAGAGTCCCAAGTGACTTCCCCGGCTCCCCTCTGGCCTTACAAGCGGTGTGACTCCAAAGCTCTGTGGAAATCAAAAGTTAGTTCCTATTTTGCATCCAGACAGGCAGCGATTATGAGAATTCCCCACTTCGGATGCATTTGCATCTCACCCTGGGGGGTAAATACAGAGATTGCAAGATTGCCCAAAACTTCTTTCGGTATACAGTAATACCTCGGATAACGCTAAGACTTGGTTCCACAAGTCTTGGTGTTATCCGATTTTTAGTGTTATCCGATCCATGTTAAAATCCTATGGGATGGATCGGATAACGTTAAAGCTCCATAGAGATACATTGTAACCGCACAGGCTTTAGCGGTTGTTATCCGATCCATCCCAAAGGACCTTAACGTTATTCGACCCAATTCTCCTCCCCAGATTACTTAACGTTATGCGATTTTAGCGTTATCCGAGGTAAACGTTATCCGCGGTATTACTGTATATAAAAAAGCACAATTCCGGCGTCCACTCCACAGTGCTTGCCACACAAGCCTGTGAAATGTGCACTAGAAGGAAACAGTCTACTCTGTCTTGAGGGATACCAATTTGTTTTAAGCACTGCTTTAGAAATACAGTAAAACCTCATATAACACTAAAACCTGGTTCCACAAGTCTTGGTGTTATATGATTTTTAGTGTTATCTGATCCTCTATGGGATCCATAGAGATACATTGTAACCACACAGGCTTTAGCGGCTGTTATCTGAAGCATCCCATAGGATCTTAATGTTATCTGATGCAATTCTTCCCCCCAGATTCCTTGATGTTATGCGATTTTCGTGTTATTCGATACTAATGTTATATGAGGTATTACTGTACCACAGCACCAAACCGACATGTTACCACAAAAGCCCCTGGGAGGACAACCTTGAGGTGAACGGTACAAGGCAAAGATGATGACAGCAATCGGCTGCTAGCATAAACACTGACGCCATGCCGGTTTTGAAACACTGTTTTAGTTTCTAGAAGGCCAGAGATAGACACAAGGTCACAGAGATACCTTCAGGAACAGATGATTCCATGTGGTGCGATTACAGGCTCAGTTTATCATTTCTAGGCAAGCTCATTTCTTTAAGCTCCATTAATTAAAAACAAAAAGACTTTGGGCCTCAGTTGTTCTGAGCTAAGAATGTGGAAAGCTCAGCCCGTCATCTTGCCATGCATTTGGGTGTCTTTTGGACTCTGGCAGCTAAAATTCATAGCTGGCACATAATATTTCACAAGGTAAAGGTTGTCCTTGCCTGAAAGGCTAGTCATGTCCGATTCTAGAGTTCGGTGCTCATCTCTGTTTATACCCAATGAGTCAGCGCTGTCTACGTCTGTGGCCACATGGCAGCCATGACTAGACACCAGAGTGTACGGAGCACTGTTTATCTTCCCACCAAAGTGGTACCTATTTATCTACACTACTCGCAATTTCTTGCTTTTGAACAGCTAGTTGGTTGGGACAGAGAGAGGAACTCACTCTGTTGTGCAGCACTTGGGTCTTGAACTGCTGACCTTCCAGTCATCAAGTTCAGCACCTTAACCCCTAAGCCACCACAGTCCCCCACTTCTGAGTACTCACTATCTTAAAAAAACCTGGGAAAGGGTTGCCTTAAACAGAATTGACTTGACAGCACACAATTATTACAGTAATACCTTGGATAACGCTAAGACTTGGTCCCATAAGTCTTGGTGTTATCCGATTGTTAGTGTTATCCGATCCATGTTAAAATCCTATGAGATGGATTGGATAACGTTAAAGCTCCATAGAGATACATTGTAACCTCACAGGCTTTCGCGGTTGTTATCCGATCCATCCCATAGGACCTTAACGTTATTCGATTCAAATCTCCTCCCCAGATTACTTAACGTTATGCGATTTTAGCATTTTCCGAGGTAAACGTTATCTGTGGTATTACTGTATTACCTATTCATCAATAATTTCTTATTCACGACAGACTGTTGTCTCACAACATTTAACTGCACCTTGGCAGAAACTAGGATCACTGGATGCACAGGAAGACAACGTTGATCATCATTGATTTGACATGGTTCTCTAGCTAACAAAGCTATCCTCTTCTTCCTCCAGGCACATGGGGCAGCACAAATAGGGACTGTGTATGGGGATTTTGTAAGGTATAAATGCATGTTCAGTAACTGCCAGTCTTGTATGTGTGGTAGGCTTAAGGATACGAGGCTTGCCCAAAGGTACTACATTTTCAGGACAAGAGGGGATTTAATTCGGCCGTCTTCTTACAAATTCTCCCAGTCGTCATGTTCAATGTTTAACCACTAAGCCCTCACAGTCCAACCTGGGTGCGATAACTATATCCTTTCCCCTTCTCCTTCTAACGCAGCTCACACTGTTCTGTTTACAACTACTGTATATACTCAAGTATAAGTCTAGTTTTTTAGCCCCCAAAATGAGGTCTGAAAAGGGTGTTCGACTTATACTCGGGTCCCAAAGTGACAGTGGTGCTAATTAAAACATAGTTTTAAAAAAAGCACGAACACTACTGTAAAAACTATAAAACATACCCACACAAATGTGTAAATTAATTAATTTTACCATATTTTCACGTACAGTAATACCTCGGATAACGAGGTATTACTACATTGTTTTAATTTTTATGTATTTTTAAGGTTTAAAGACCATTACTATATGGGATTTACTTGTGATTTTAATCCACGTTGTAAGCCGCCCAGAGTCGTGTATACCCGATTGGGGCGGGGTAGTAAATAAATATAAATAAATAAATAAGACTTGGTTCCACAAGTCTTGGTGTTATTCGATTTTTAGTGTTATCCGATCCATGTAAAAATCCTATGGGATGGATCAGATAACGTTAAAACTCCATAGAGATACACTGTAACCGCACAGGCTTTAGCGGTTGTTATCCGATCCATCCCATAGGACCTTAACGTTATTCGATCCAATTCACCTCCCCAGATTACTTAACATTATGCGATTTTAGCGTTATCTAAGGTAAACGTTATCCAAGGTATTACTGTATTTTAATTATTGAAACTTATGGTAGTAGCAGCCGTTGGATTTTCCACCCCTGACTTATACTCGGGTCAATCTATTTTCCTAGTGTTAGAGGTTCAAATTAGGTACCTCGACTTATATTCGGGATGACTTATAGTCAAGTATATACGGTACTTGTGTTCGCATGTGGAAAGTAATCTCTGGAAAACAGTATGTATGTTGCCAAAGACATGTTCGTAAACATAAGGACTGGAAACCTGACCCTTTTGACAGCTACCTTAGGAGTCTATTAGACTCCCATCTCAGCAGGATCCACATTACATTTCAATGCACATCAGCAGGAATAAAGAGCTATTTTTATCTACATTTGCCACTGCTCCACACAAATGTGTTAGAATAAGCAACTTTTTTAAAGTGTGCATTTTTCCTTTAGCAACAAGGTGCATAAGAAGGAATGTTATGTTCATAAAAATTGATGTGTTTAAATACTGCTGCTGCATTGCTACATTTTGGTACTATGTCAGGGATTAGGCATCCTACAGTTGTACCCAATCAGAAGCCAAAATTTCCAGGAACACAAATTCGACAATGGACATCATGGCAGAACTCAAAGCCCCCAGTCCACGGCACATCTGTGATTCTGGAGAAATTTAGGAGTTCTTCCTTATTCAACAAGATGATGGCTGTGAAAAATAATGTATTGTCACCAGACCCTTAAACTGCAAGTGCCTTCCAATCCCTAGGACAGTTATGGCGAACCTTTTGGAGACCGAGTGCCCAAACTCACCTTCACTACCGACTCAACAGGCTGCCATCCACGCTGCACCCTCACGTCGCATGTGAGCCACCCGTCTTACCCCAGAAAGGAGAGGGAAGAATCGCTCCCATAAGGCTGCTGGGCAGAGGGGCGGGGCAAACGCTGTGCTGGGGGAGGGAGGAAGCACTCCCATTGGGCTGCTGGGCACAGGGGCGGGGTGAACTCTGTGATGGGGTGAGGGAAGAAGTGCTCCCATTGGGCTGCTGGGCAGAAGGCAGGGCAAACTCTGTGCTGGGGCGATGGTGTGTGCACCAAAAAAGAGAGTTTTGAGTGTCCCCTATGGCACACCATTGCCTAGGACAACGCTGCAACCTTATTAAAACATTTTGAGTACCTTACCTTTTTAAGGACACTGTCTAAGGTCTCAGGGCGGCTAATGTCAAAACAGATTAAAACAGCATCTGAATCAGGATACGCAAGTGGGCGCACATTGTCATAGTAGGTCGAACCTGCAGAGAAAATGGCACAAATTTCAGCTTGGCCTTGGTGCTAAACATGGTAGGCATCATTTAACACAGAATCACTTTTGCACGCGCAAAGGTAGCATCAAACGAAGGACTTGCATTTTAGGAGCTAACATACAGCCGATACAAGTTTTGGCTTAGAATCTGAAAATGCAGTCTTTTTAGGATTTTAATTTACAGGATCAAATCTTACAGTTCTGATCATATTTGTCGCCTAATAAATACGAATGTGACAAACAGAATACTTTACCCTGGTTTTGAAATGCTCCTAAATCCAGCAATGTTTGTAACGGAGAAAACTGTAGTCATTTATCAGTTGTTTGGCAAACATGTAAATTTAATTCTTTTGCATGCAGGCATGCTGGAGCATTTCCTCTTCCAATTAATTTCAATTCTCCTAGGTGGAGTTACTGAACCAAGGTTTAATTCTACCTAGCTGCGGGCTTTGGTACCAAGGTAGAGAGAAACGATTTGCTTCCAAGCAGCCAAAACTGGTGATCCAATGGATAGCTTTATTCAGGCACTGTAAAATTGTGGATTAAGCATACAAACTCAGGGAGAAGCATGCTATCCTGTTTCCATTTCTATCATCCTCTACTCACGGATGGAGTTCTTTTTCAAGGTAAGCCTTATCACCCCATAGCTTTGAAAAATTACTTTTTCAGGCTGTAGTTTTCACTACCACCCATCCATCATATTCAAAAAGTAATTTTTCCAAGTTATGCCCCATCTGTGGATACTGCCTTAACATTCTGAAATCCTGATTTCCCACTTTTAAATTGCTCCTCCAATATTTGATCAAGATAAGACTTAGAGATCTGGCCAGGTTATCCTGCTATGGTAATAGAGTAGACCCTACTGCCAGCAGCTCAATGTTGGGTGTCAGGCAATGGTTAACTAACTTGACAACCCTGACGACTAACGGCATTGGATGGCAAAGTCCACAGGGAAGGGTGATGGTCCCCAAGTGGGTTAAACCCCACTTGAGTCCAACTTGATGCGCCCAAAGAGCTCAGGACCAGAAAGTGACTCGTGGAACTGGATCAGTGGTATGAGTGTCATGCTGCGATGAGGAAGGCAGATGGAAGGCCACTGCATTGTATTCTCAGGACAGTCTTCATGTCTGATTGCCATGATGATCGCCTATATTTGGATTAAGATATGGAAGAAAAAGAAGACGACTTAGAATGAGGGCAAGGGCCGGATTATTTGATGCAGTGGGCCGGACTCGGCCTACAGGCCTTAATTTGACGACTCCTGCTCTAAATGGTCCCAGGAAGAAGCATGACTCGTTTCTTTTGTATATTGTCTTACTGATGCTTTTTATACTGTTGTTGGATTCTTGTATTTTTTTAGCTATGTATTTTTGGATTCTTGTACTGTACTGTATTTTGATTTAAAATAACATTTAGAAGGCAGGGAAAGAATTTTAATCTCTGAACTGCACATCCACGTTCATATCTACTTACAGTGGTGGGATTCAGCAGGTTCGCCCCGGTTCGCGAGAACCGGTAGCAGAAATTCTGGATGGCTCTGCCCATCCAAGTTTTGAAATAAAGTAGTCTTAATTCAGGTGCAATGCAGGGCTTTCCCCCTGTGCACGCCCACCATACCACGCCCACAGAGTAGGTAGTAAAAAAAAAAAACTAAATCCCACCACTGTCTACTTATCAGACTTGCGCCCTATGACCCCACCATGCCTTTACCATAGTTGGAGACGTATTTCTTTGGATAACAACTCCCAGATTCCCCATATGGCAGTTGTCAGGAAATGAATCTATTTCCTAAGGCTTGAAATTGCCAATTTTCAAATAGGCCTCAGAAAAATCCATTTTTCTCTCTCTGAGCCTCAAGGCTGTGTGACAGCATGTTTTTCCACCATGTTTTTAGTGTCAGTGTACCCGTCTTATCTCTTTAGCAGAGCAATGTTATGACCAGCCCCAGTGCATTCTGCGTGCACGTGTGTAAACAATGTACTGTTGTTTTGAGAAAGTTTTCTCTTTTGCTTGCTGATACCTGATTGGGTAAGCAGTCCCACCTGACTGAAAATTCTCCATTTTGGAGAGAAGAAAGAGTTCGTCTCTGTTTCTTCATGGATTAAGACCTGTTTTTGATTAGAGAGCTTTTGTTTCTGCATCTCAATGGGCTAGAAATCTTTAGCCTAGGAGCTATGCATTTTTGCTCCTTAAAAATGGTTACCTAGATTTGCCTGTGGACTTTATTGGACTGACCTGTGCTACTGACTTTTATGCTTTATGAACCTGATCAATAAATCTTCATCATTTTTCTGAACAACGTGTCTTCATTGGACTAAAAAGGGTAAGAGCTGCCTTTCACACACACAAATCTTTGAACACGCTACCAAATAAAAACCCCTTAAGAGCTGATAAGCAGCTGGGAGTTGGATCTCTGTTCTAATTAGCCGTCCAGCTCGCCCTGTGTAGGTTTGCTTTGGTTTCCAGGGGTTTACCAGAAGAGTGGGGGCCGGCTGGATCGTGACATGGTGGCAGCGGTGGGATATCGCGCCTCCTGAAGACGTTATTTTTTGTGTGTGTGTGCATGCTCTCAATCTCGGCCCAGCAAGAAGCAGCCTTTGTTTGTTTTTGGCTGAAAGCCTGCAGCAGAAGCTGAGAAAGTGCCTCCTTGGACTGCTTTTGTTTTCCTGAGATAAGGGTGCTGAAAGGAAAGCAGGATCGCAGCTGTTTGCTTCTTCGTTTTGAGTTTTGAGTCGGATTCTCAAACTCCCAGATCTGAGGGCCGTGGGCCGAGGGCCGATCCAGTGCTGGCAAGACTGAGACGTCTTCCAAGCCTACAAGATGGAAGGTAAGCCAGTGGCTGATGAATGTACCCCCTCACCACAGTTAGCACCCCAAGACAGACTCCATTCCAGATGGGATCTTGGAGAAGGTGCCCAGATGATGTTTAGCCAAAAGGAAGGGCCCAGGGTGGGTGAAGCTTGTCCAGATGACTTCTGAGACTTCCCCAGACGCCCAGCAAGCCCCAAGCCCTAAATAAGACTCTTTTGTGTTGAATTGGAGTCAAAACTCCACAGAGTGCCTATTTCACTCAGAAGCAGTTCCCTGAAGTTAATTTCCCCCAAAGCCAAGAAGAAGGAGTGGAACCCTTCAGACAAGATTTATTTCCCTGCATTGAAGTTCCTAGTTGCTGATTACATGTGCTGTTTGGTCTTTGAAGACCTGGAAAGGTTGCAAATTGCCTCATTGTGTTTGAGATACCAGCTTAAAGGTGGAAGAGCTCCAACGGACTCCTCCACGTGTCCAAGGAAGAAATGTTTTGCTAGAGTGTGTGTGCCAGAGCCACCACTCTGAAAAGTGTTATCTACAGGCTGTTACACTACGCTGTTTTGGTCAGCTAGTGGGAAGTGGGAAATAATTGCCGGATGCAGTGTTTCCCTGAGTTTTACTACCCTTCGAGAAAGCCAAGAGCTGAAGAGGGGAGTAGTCCGTAAAGATGGCTGTGGGAAGCCCACCTAGTGGTTTCAGCAATAGCAGAGGCCAGATCCAGATCCAGATTCCCGACGTACTGAGGAGAGTGAATGGAATTCTGCGCGCTCTTGAGTTGAGAAGCTAGTCAAGCCATCAATTCTGTTGCCTGTTTAGTTCCCAAACCTCACAGGGATGAGGGTGATGGGTTGTTTGATTAATTCCTTTGGACTGTGTTCTGATAAATACCTTAAAGGTTGTTTCTTGAGTTTGTTTTACTAGGAGATGCACATGTTCCTGACGTCTGAAAGAAGAGCTGATAACGGAACTCTAAATGGACTTTGTTCAACTGGCTGGTTTAATTGTTTGCAGGTGCAACAACAAAGAAGAAGAAGAAGAAGGGGGGAAATGTTATTGTTTCTTGCTAATCATCTGTTTATTTTTCCAGAGGCTCGTACAAGCGGCTTCTGTGACATGTGTGGTGTTACTGACCTGTTTTCTGATTTAAAGGTTGTTCTGTTTGGGCAAAATGTGTTTTGGAAAGGGAAAACCTTTGGTACCTGAAAATGCCCAAGTCTTTTGTTCCAGCAAGGTTTTATACCTGAGTTTGCTTGCAATGCAGAATGTAACTTATGTAACGTGTACCTCCAGTAACTAAAACTGGAAGAAGCTTTAACGCTTGATATCCTACATATATAAGGGATAGCTTGTTTGCTCAATTGCTTTGCTCACATTAGTAAATAGTGCCTTTTGGTAAAGTCAAACCCCCGGTTTGCCTTTCCAGAAAGGAGGGCGTGTCAGGAAATGAATCTATTTCCTAAGGCTTGAAATTGCCAATTTTCAAATAGGCCTCAGAAAAATCCATTTTTCTCTCTCTGAGCCTCAAGGCTGTGTGACAGCATGTTTTTCCACCATGTTTTTAGTGTCAGTGTACCCGTCTTATCTCTTTAGCAGAGCAATGTTATGACTAGCCCCAGTGCATTCTGCGTGCACGTGTGTAAACAATGTACTGTTGTTTTGAGAAAGTTTTCTCTTTTGCTTGCTGATACCTGATTGGGTAAGCAGTCCCACCTGACTGAAAATTCTCCATTTTGGAGAGAAGAAAGAGTTCGTCTCTGTTTCTTCATGGATTAAGACCTGTTTTTGATTAGAGAGCTTTTGTTTCTGCATCTCAATGGGCTAGAAATCTTTAGCCTAGGAGCTATGCATTTTTGCTCCTTAAAAATGGTTACCTAGATTTGCCTGTGGACTTTATTGGACTGACCTGTGCTACTGACTTTTATGCTTTATGAACCTGATCAATAAATCTTCATCATTTTTCTGAACAACGTGTCTTCATTGGACTAAAAAGGGTAAGAGCTGCCTTTCACACACACAAATCTTTGAACACGCTACCAAATAAAAACCCCTTAAGAGCTGATAAGCAGCTGGGAGTTGGATCTCTGTTCTAATTAGCCGTCCAGCTCGCCCTGTGTAGGTTTGCTTTGGTTTCCAGGGGTTTACCAGAAGAGTGGGGGCCGGCTGGATCGTGACAGCAGTCGTCATCCTGACTAGGGGATTCTGGAAACGGTCATCCACAAAAGGCATTTCTCTAAGCTCTACTGCCTCCTTGGAAGGAAAGGGCTAATCTTTTCTTCCAGTGACTGTTGTTGTCAAGATGGCCTGTTTACACCAGGGATTCTCAACCTGTGTCCCATAGGCCAGATGTGGCCTGCAGCGCCATTTCACATGGCTCCCCACCCCCTCCACTACACCAGGAAGTGCCATGTGGTGGAGGGAGGGCAAAATGGCAGTCCGGCCCCCGGAGCTGTCTGAGGGAGCATAACCTAGACCCTGGCTTTAAAAGGTTGAGAACTCCTGGTTTACTCCTTCCCCTTCTTCCTATAGTAAGCACCTTTCTCTTCATCCCTTCAGGAAGCTGAATTCTCTCTCTCTCTCTCTCTCTCTCTGCAACAGAGCTGAAACTTGCAACCGACAATTGTAGTGTCAGTGCTCCATCGCTGTTTACTAAGGCATTTACAATGTGCTCACAGATTGTGTCTTAAATTCAGAACATTTACAGGTCAAAACACTTAACGCTCCCATCTGCATTTGAGAGGAGTGGATGGTGTGTATTGTTCCTGAATCCTGCCTCAGCAGAAGATATAATTGCAGCCTGTTAATTTATGGCCTACTGTATCTGCACTTCAGGCTGGAACCTCTTCTTTGTGCTGAAAAATAGGCGGGTGAATTTGTTTCAAGCAGTCTGTCATTCTATTCTATTCTATTCTATTCTATATTCTATTTATATCCCGCCCCAATCGGGAAGTGCGACTCATCTCTTCCCAATACAATACAAGGGTTAGAAAATGGGGTCCCCAACCTTTTCAAGCCAGGGCCTGGGTCACTCTCTATCAGCCAGCTTTGAGGACCAGATGGCCATTTTTGCCCTGCTTGCACAATGGGGGGTGGCCATTTTGTCCCAACAGCTTCAAAGGGGAGGCCATTTTGTTTCTCAAATGCCCTTGGAGAGGTGAGGGGCCACGTGAAATGCCACCGGGGGCCAGATCCAGATGGCAGGCCTTCGTTTGGGAACCCCTGTTCTAAACACATTAATCCAAAAGGTAACTTTACCAAACTCTGATGGCTGTTCAAATTCTTCATGTTTCCTGTGCATCTTATAACTATTTTTTTTAAGTTGGCCACATAATGCTGTAAAACAGCAACTGTCCTCAGAAATAAAAGAAGATTTTATGATGCTTTAAACACTAAAATTTTATTTGACCTAAATCTTAGTGAACTTTTGGGGACCTATATTTTAATTGGTGCAAGGTATTGTGCAGCCAATAAGAACTTACGCCAAATAAAACATATTAGACCTTTAGATGTACAAGTACTGTTATTGTTTCTACTGCAACAGACTTTTTCCATTGGAACAGTTGAGTTACACATTATAGTCAACAAGTTGTTAGAAGAGGGAAGGCCTTCAGTGCTAACATTGTCAGATTGTCACAACACAAGCTCTTCATACTTCCTGTAGTTCCGCGCTTCCCGCAGGGGGGCAATTTAATTTTTAAGGGGGGCAATTCGAGAGTTGGGTCAGGGGTTCTCAACGTTTTCAAGCCGTGGCCCAGACTACACCCCCTCAGACCGCTGAGTGGGCCCGACTGGTGGTTACCCCGCTGTAAACGCTGCCGTATAAAGCATCCTGTCATAAACGTGTTTACAATAGCCACAGGCGCATTTATGGCTGTTGCTTCCAAAACTGCATCTTCTCTTGCAAAGGTGTACAATCCTTACCCTTTTATTAAAAAACGAGTCAAAAATTATTCCTAGGTAGTGAAGGAAAAGGCGCCTTCTCTAGATGCTCAGAGGCAAGAGGCCAAGAATTACCATATATGCTCGAGTATAAGCCGACCCGAATATAAGCTGAGGTATCTAATTTTTACCTGAAAACCCAGGAAAATAGATTGACCCGAGTATAAGCCTAGGGTGGGAAATGCAGCAACTGCTAGTGAGTTTCAATAATCAAAATACATGAAAATATGGTAAAATTAATTAAATTGTTGGAATATCTCAATCCAACGCGGTCTTGGGACCCTCATGGTCACTGACCCGAGTATAAGCCGTTTCCCCTTTTGGGGGCCTCATTTTTGGGACTAAAAAACTAGGCTTATACTCGAGTATATACAGTAAAGGTTTCCCTTGCTCGAAAGCCAGTCGTATCCGACTCTAGGGGTCAGTGCTCATCTCTGTATCAAAGCTGAAGAGCCAACACTGCTTCTGCAGACGTTTCCATGGTCATGTGGCAGGCATGACTAGACACCAGAGCGCACGGAGCGCTGTTACCTTCCCACCGAAGTGGTCCCTATTTATCTACTTGCAATTTCTTGCTTTCGAACTGCTAGGTTGGCAGGAGCTGGGACAAAGACTTTGTAGGATGAAATTAGAGGTGATGACAGACCTGCTACCCAATTTATGTCACTAGTTCCTAGCATCCCTTCTGTAACGGAACCATTTACCCATGTCCTAATCTTAGAACAGCATCTTGTATGTCCACCTCCTTCTCCTCAGCTGCTGTTGCTGAGGTTGGCAAATGTGGACATGGCAACATTAGGAAACAAATCCATGGTGCCTCTTTGTGGGAGGAGATGATGAAGCACAATGGCTGGAGGGGAGCAGCTGTGTATTCATCAACACGTGCCAAGCTTGGCCTTCATTTCAGACCAGGCTATAAAAGTCAAACAATATTCTTTCAGATCTGGATGTCATACCCTCATCCCAGCTCTGCCAAAATATCACCCTTTTGCTAAGTCAAGGGCTATAACAGACAGCTGCCCTTTGCTCTCTGTTCCTAGAGGCAGCAAACAAGGTGCGTAGCGACTGAACAGAATAGCTCAGGTGCCAAAAAACTAGAGAAACATACTGTACTAGGAAAGGTCTTCCTTGCTCAAAAGCCAGTCATGTCCAATTCTAGGAGTGTGTGGTCACTTCCGTTTACAGCCAAAGAGCCAGTGTTGTCTGTGTAACCAGATGTGTTCATGGTCATGTGGTAGGCTCGGGTAGTGATGGGGTGCGGGCGTTATGCTCGTGCCTCACCACTGCTTCGGGAGCTGCACTGGTTGCCAGTATGTCTCCGGGTGCAATTCAAGGTGCTGGTCATTACCTTTAAAGCCCTACATGGTAGTGGGCCAGGATACTAAAGAGACCGCGTCACCCCAAGAACATCTGTCCGTCCCACCACGGCGGATCGGAGAGGCTCTCTTATTATTCCATCAGTTAGAGAGGCGCATCTCTCTAGCACCAGAAGGAGGGCCTTCTCCGTGGCCGCCCCGGCCCTTTGGAACCTCCTGCCAATTGAGTTACGTCTACAGACAGAGCTCCTGACCTTTCGGAAGGGCCTAAAAACCTGGCTGGCAGGGCAGGTGTGGGGCTCCAGTAATATGGGGTCCCATGTTGGGTGGCTGATCTGATGGGACAGCCACCCCTCTCTCGCCTTTTACACTTTTTAAACTTTTAAATCTTTTTTAGTATTTTTTTAAAATTAATTTTGAACCTTAAGGTTTTAATTTCTCAATTTGTAGGGGTATAGTGGGATTGTTTAGTTTCTTTTGCACTCATGTGTGATCTTTTTCTTTTGTAAGCCGCCTAGAGTCAGGTTCACCTGATTGGGGCGGGCTAATAAATCTAAATAAATAAATAGATGCCAGAGTGCTTGGAGCACTGTTACCTTTCCCACCAAAGCGGTACCTATTTATCTACTTGCACTTTCTTGCTTTTGAACTGCTAGCTTGGCAGGAGCTGGGACAGAAGATCGGGGCTCATTCCATCGCACAGCACTCAAGTCTCAAACTGCTGACATGCCATGCCTTCTTAGTCCCCTGAAAGAGGGGCAAAACCAGCCCTTACCTAAATATAGCCACCCCACCCCAGACCACTTGCACAAAAGATGGGTGTTCTGCAGCTGTGCCCTCTCAAGGCACAGCTAAGCCTGCTGTTTTCTTCTGCTTTGCTTTTAACATTAAAATCTGAACCATGGCAGAACCCAGGGGAACAGAGGTGTATTGCTAGGGAATGGGGGCAAGAGCAAGACCATGCACTAATGTCAAAGGAAACAGAGTGAGCATTGACCTCTCCAGCACTGTGTGTGATAATAAATCTATGGCTGAGAAGGCATATTATTTACATCAGGGGTTCCCAACCTTTTGAAGCCAGGGGCTGGGTCACACTCTCCTAGTCAGCTTCGAGGACTGGATGGCCATTTTGCCCTGCCTGCACAATGGGGGTGGCCATTTTGTCCCAATAGTTTCAAAGAGGGCATCTTAAATGCCCTTGGGGGGGGGCACATGAAATGGTGTCTCAGGCCAGATCCGGCCCATGGGCCTTAGGTTGGGACTCCCTGATTTACATGGCGATACACAAAAGGCTGGAAGTAAGATTCAAGAGGCAGGACTGTGGTGGCTTAGTGGTTAAGACACAGAACTTGATGACTGAAAGGTTGGCAGGTCGAGACCCGAGTGCGCTGACTCTTTGGCTATAAACAGAGATGAGCACTGAACCCTAGAGTTGGACACAACTGGCTTTCAAGCAAGGGCGACCTTTACTAAAATTGGAGAGAGTCAAGTAAGAGAGAAATATAGAAAGCACTGGTAGGGGTAATTTTATTATTAACATTGGTTACTTACAGTACTGTTGCTGGGAACACAAACATCCTATGAATTAGCATGTGTAATGAGATAAGAAACAGGATCTAACCATCTGGTACTGGAACTTCCTAATGAAATATAATTTGGTCTCCCACTCTAAACTTCCTGATTTTTTTAGGGGCTTTTTTGTTTTTTTGGTTCCATGACAAAGTTTCCTGGGAAGCTGAAATGTTCACCTACGGTTTTTGAACCACTTCCGATGCCAGTTCTCAAAGAGGTGACTGTGTTAATCGGTTTCGCATGTCTGGGAAAGTGGAATGCAATTCATGAAAGCTCACGCTAAAATAAATCTGTTGGATTTAAAGGTGAAACACTTTTTTGTTTTGGCATAGAGTCCACAAAAACTCACAATACATCTACTGTATCTTCTAAACATCATATAAGAATTTCCAGTTGATTTGTAACATTTTAATCCATGAATCTGTTGTTCCTAAATCTTATTCCGAACTATATTAAACAAACTATTACAGTTAGACATAGAGACCCTAAGGGTAAGTTGAGAGTTCAGAAAAGGATACAGAGAAAACTGTTGTAGTGTAGGCTCACACCAGAGCATATCCTAAAGAGATTAATAAGCAACTATGGTTACCTTTCAGTTAGAAACAACCAGTGTAAAAGGGGAGGGTATAAATTGGGGGTGGGTGGGTTAAAACTCCCACTTCTGGTGTTTGTGTTTCTTTCTAGATTTCATTGGTATAGACTGGGGTGCCCAAACATTTTGGGCCACGGGCCAGCCACGTGGTTCAGGAGGGTGGTCATTATGGCCTGGGGGTCAGATCCAGCCCCTGATGCCAGCCCACCAAGCCCTCGTTGCTCTCAGGAGAGGAAATAAAGTGCACCCGTACGGGTACATTTTACTTCTGCTCCCAGGAGTGACAAGGGCTTTGCAGGGGCAGATGAATTGGCATGTGGGGCCGGATCCCCCGGGCCATACTTTGGGCACCCTTGGTATAGACCATGGGTTCTCAACCTTTTCAAGTCGGGGGGCTGGGTCATGTTTCCTCAAACAGTTGAGGAAGCTGTTTCTCCCCCCCTTTATGCAAATGTGTTGTGTTTACACCTGTCATAAACACGTTTATGATGGCCATAAATGAGTCTGTGACTGATTCCAGTGGTGATGACAGCTTGAGTGAGGGTGGGGGGCAGATTATTTGGTGCTGTGGGCCAGATCCGGCCCACAGGCTGTAGGTTGAGAACCCGTGGTGCAGACAGACATCATTTACAGGGTTTGCACTCATATCAGCCCCCCTCCTTTGGGGGGATGCTCACGGCAACCCAGATCAGGAAACACTGATGCCAGAGTTTCTGAGGAATTTAAGCTTCACTACTCAAGAAATCCGACTCTAGGGTTCAGTGCTCATCTCTGTTTCAAATCCAAAGAGCCAGCGAGGGAAACCTTTACCTTTACTTTACTCAAGAAATCACTCCAGGATGCCTGAGAAATAGGTTTCACATTCACATTTCTCTCTAGCAAGCAGAAACCTAGTACAGTAATACCTCGGATAACGCTAAAATCACATGACGTTAAGTAATCTGGGGAGGAGAATTGGATCGAATAACGTTAAGGTCCTATGGGATGGATCGGATAACAACCGCTAAAGCCGGTGCGGTTACAATGTATCTCTATGGAGCTTTAACGTTATCCGATCCATCCCATAGGATTTTAACATGCATCGGATAACAGTAAAAATCGGATAACACCAAGACTTGTGGAACCAAGTCTTAGAGTTATCCAAGGTATTACTGTACAGTATTTTGCTTTCTAATCTATAGGAGTAAATGGAACTCAGAATATTATGAATTTTTATTACAGGCATTCAGAACTATCAAATTCATATTTGGATATATTTTGTAACTATCAAAATACACTATGGCACTATTTTGCGAATTTCAAATATTTCCTAATCCGAGTGCACACCCTTAGTCCAAATATCTGAAGGGTCAGTAAGAGTTTGCCATTCCTGGCTTACAGGCTATCTTTACAATTCTGTTCTTATTTTCTTTCCTCCCGTAAAAGAGCTGTTAGAGAGACAGGCTGACAGAGGCAGATTTGCCCACAGATACTCAGGATGAGCTACAGTGTGCAAATGACATTGGACATGAGCCCATGAAGCACTTAACGTCCTAGGAAAGAGGAGTGTCATTGTAGCTCACGCCTGCTTCAATATGATGTTATCTGCTTTTGATGCTCATTCCCGTCCCTTATCACATTCTAGATGCCTTGTGATTGTTTTTCACTAGACTAAAGGGAAAGTAATGCAGACATTCAGAAACTTTTTTACTGGTCAGAATCCTACTGAAAATGTACATGTGCATAAGTGACATCATATAAGCATAGCCATGAATGAACAGGGTGCCAATTGTATTCCGGGTTATGTTCCCATAGCACAATGCAGCCTTTTACAACTTGCACAATTTCACTTAGGGCAAAGGTCAAGGTCACCCTTGCTCAACAGTCAGTCATATCCGACTCTAGGGCTCAGTGCTCATCTCCGTTTATAGCCAAAGAGCCAGCACTGTCTGCATCTGCAGACGTTTCCATGGAACTATGGCAGGCGTGCATAGGAACGCTGTTTACCTTCCCACCGAAATGGTCCCTATTTATCTACTTGCAATTTCTTCCTTTCGAATTGATAGGTTGGCAGGAACTGGGACAGAGACAGGAGCTCACTCCATCGTGCAGCGCTCAGGTCTCAAACTGCTGACCTGCCGACCTTCCAATCGTCAAGTTCAGCGTCTTAATCACTAAGCTGCCGCAGTCCTTCTACACTTATTTCACTCATGTACACGTAAATCATCAATATGATGCTGATCATTGTTCCACATGTTCCAAGAACAGAAAATTACTTTTTTTGTTCTATAGTTTCCAGAAGGTATAAATTAAGAACAATGACAAAACAATATCCTGCCTTTCCTTCAAACAGACATAGCATGGTTCTCTACCTACCCACTTCATGTAACAAGTGCAAGAAGACCAAGGTGACCCAGTGACCCACTTAGGTCCTAGCTGAGTGGAGACTTGAACTTTGATATTTTAAGTCTCAGTGGAACTGTAACCACTACACAAAAGACTTGAGAAGGCATCTTCCAACATTACAAATGGCTGTGAAAGGACAGAAAGAGCAGCTTCCCTAACAGCAAACATCACATCAAAACTCAGCAAGGAAAAAAATGTTCTCACTCAGAGCTAAGAAACATTCATTCTCTGAAGAATATTTTCCGGAATTCTGCAGCCAACACAGTTTCTATGCTCTGGACCCTTCCATCACAGTCTGGCTATAGGAGTACAGTAATACCTTGGATAACATTTACCTCCGATAACGCTAAAATCGCATAACGTTAAGCAATCTGGGGTGGAGAATTGGATCGAATAACATTAAGGTCCTATGGGATGGATTGGATAACAACCGCTAAAGCCTGTGCAGTTACAATTTATCTCTATGGAGCTTTAACGTTATCCGATCCATCCCATAGGATTTTAACATGCATCGGATAACACTAAAAATTGGATAACACCAAAACTTGTGGAACCAAGTCTTAGCATTATCCGAGGTATTACTGTACTTGGAAAAGTGACATTTTAGTCTTCAAATGTCAAAAGTGCTTTGTTGGTTCTGGAAGCTGAACTTTTCCCAAAGAAGCTCTTCGGAAAGAGCAGGTAAGCAAGGAATGGTTTTATTAGGATCAGAAAGTGAGATTTCCAAAATCTTGTTTCAGGCATTATGTACTCAGAGTAGTAACTTACGCTTATCAAAACTCTTGTGCACCAATAGTCAAATGGGCATTCTCTGTAGTTGTTGATGTAAATAGGAACTCATATCTCATACAATAAAGTGAAGCAAGTCAATGGATTTGGCAGAAACTTTGGGTTATGACTTTGTTGCAGAAGTTGTAAACCTGCCAGTGAGTTATCAATCAATTGTGTAACAATGCACAACAAAGTCATGACACTACGCACAAACATGAAACCTGATAAGAACATTCAGCAGAATCTGTTCGGAACTGTTTCAACCCCAGATCACTGTTGTCAGTTATTTCAGGGAGGTGGTGCCCAAGTTCAGATATGCCGTCCACAGAAAGGTTTGACTGGCACCAACATGATGATCTTTCCAATGCCAGGTGAAAATTTTCCAATCTTCCTAGTGTGCCACTGGACTATTTTGCCTTTCACCTGCATATCATTTTCAGTATTTTGCAGTTTCTTAATCTGCAATTATAATTAAGGATGTTGTGTCTTTCCATACATATTCTGATGAAGTGACCTTTATCTCTATTGAACTCTAACCTGCAATCAATTGAATAAAGGGCATTTTAGAAATAACTAATATAGAAAATAAATAACTCAGAATGTACAATCACCTCTTAAGACTTTTCATTTGCAGCCTGGGGATAGTGTGAAAAGAAGGATGCATAGAAACTACATCAGAATGTCTAGACAAAGATTCTAGAGCAGAGTTCCCCAATCTTTGGGTTTTGACTTCAATTCCCAGCAGCCTAAGTCAGTCCACTGGCTGATCAGTGGTTTGGGGAATTGACTGAGGCTTCTGAGAATTGAGGTCCAAAACCCAAAGGTTGGCGAACACTGTTCTAGAGGTAAAAGTGGAAGTTAATAATTTCACAGAAACTCTTTCGTAAAGATGAAGCTAAAGTACTTTGGACATCAAATTAGAAGAGAAGATTCACTTGAGAAAGCCTTGATGCTTGGAAAGGTGGAGAGCAAAAGAAAAAGGGGGCAGCCAAAAATGAGGTGGCTAGATGGTATTGTAGACACAATGGGCACAGAGCTGAGCAAGTTGAGGAGGATGGTGGAAGACAGAAGTGCCTAGTGGACAGTGGTCCATGGGGTCGCAAAGGGTTGGCATCGACTGTACGACTGAACAACAACAAAACTTTCTGGCATTCTTTCTCTCTTTATTCAAAACAGAATGTTGCACAATTTTAAATTATGGACATATATGAAATGCAGCCGCCGGCCCCCGGATGGTTGACTTGCCTTGGTGACGGGGGTTGTGGTTCAATAGGGCTATGGGCAAAGCTGTGCAGGGCCACCCAAGATGTGCAGGCCATAGCAGAGAACTGACCAAACATAACCCACAAGAGAAGGCACTGGCAACCCAATCCAGTATCCTTGCCATGGATAGATAGGACTTTTAAAGCAGCAATTGATGGTGGACAGTTTCGTGCTGCTGTAAGGTTAACAAATGCTGCTCTAATTATTTTGTTTCAAAACCATCTTCTATATGCTGTCTTAGATTTAAGATTTTGAGTTAATCAGCTCTTACCAAGTCAACAGTGTGCTTATTATAGAATTAGAAGAGGTTCAATTTTAGGACCGAAACAATTCAATATCATTTGTTGAAACACTTTGTATAAAAGACATAGTAGGGAGATTAGCCTGTAACTTCGGGGATGTGATGGTTCTTTGTCTAACCTCAGTACTTTACAGTGATTATTTTCATCTTTCACCATACTTTGAGGATTTGGTGGCTTATCCAACAGTTACTATTGTGTTTTGACCATCATGTTTAAATTGCTCAACTTGGATAACATTGAGAAGCACCACTCAGCAAATTCCTTCATCTATTTACTGTATATACTCAAGTATAAGTCTAGTTTCTTAGCCCCCAAAATGAGGTCCAAAAAGTGGACTCGATTTATACTCGGATCAATGACCTCGAGGGTCCTAAAACTGCAGTGGTTCAATTTCAAACATACAGTTTAAAAAACACTAGCACTACTGTAAAAACTCAAAAACATACCCACACAAATGTCTAGATTAATTTATTATTTTTACCATGTTTCATGTATTTTAATTATTAAAACTCACTAGCAGCTGCCCCCGATTTATACTTGGATCAACCTATTTTCTTAGTCTTAGAGGTCTAAATTAGGTACAGTTGTACCTTGCTTAAAGAGCATAATGCGTTCCACAGGTTTGCTCTTTAAGCGAGTTTGGTCTTTAAGCGAAACACCATTGTAAATGACCAATTGTGGGGGGGATTGCGAACCCTGATTTATTTGTTATGCGAGTTTTTGGTTGGTTTTATTTGTTAAGCGAAGCAAACATTCAGAGAAAATTCTGCTCTTTAAGCGAGTTACTCTTTAAGCGAGGCACTCTTTATGCGAGGTTTGACTGTACCTCGATTTATATTCTGGACGATTTATAGTCGAGTATATACAGTAGGACTTTCTCTAGTTCCACTAATATGGAGGCAGTAGAAAGTTCACTGCATTTGCTCTGAATATCCCATCAACGTTTTATTTTTGGTGTGCATTGGTTGGTCTTCCCTGTAAAAAGTAGTTGGTGTGCTATTTGATTTGGGTTATATTTATAAACAATGTCCTTTAGTGTGGATCATCGTCCAGCCATTTCAGAAGTCTTCAGGCTTTCTGGGTCAGCGAAAAATTCCAAAAATGGAGCGGAAATGCTCTGCATACCCTCTCACCACCGTGGGAAGCGGCGGAGGCTGCCAAAATGGCGTGATTGCCGCCTCCACGCATACTGACGTTTTGGCAATCGTGCCGTTTTTTTGGCTGCTTTAGCAGCCTCCACTGCTGCCATAGGTTCACCACCACTCGCTTAGGATCATGTATAAGGCACATTGAACAGGATTCTGCCCATTTCGTAACAGCTTAGTCGTCATGTTCATAACCCCAACTGTTGCAATGGCAGCTGAAATCTCAAACTTAGAAATTGAGTGTTTTGGTTTTCCATATTAGATGGGTTCTTAAAACAGAATGGTAGATTAGGTTGTTTGGATGTTGACGTTGTTATACACACAGGGAGAACCTTCCCAAAGACTAGGAAGCATTAAGAGTGCATTTGGGCATCTCTTGGGCAACAATGTGCGGCTAGCTAACCCTTCTTATCCAGAGCCATTACACTGAAAACTTTGTTGTTGTTAAATCAATACCAGGTTTCAAAATTGCCTAAGTTTGGATGTTTCCCCTAACAATTCCATTCATCCCTTCAAAACACTCTTTCCTCCTAAAAGATCTAGTTTTCACGAGAGCATCTGCTTCATTAGAAGCACATTGTTTACAAAAGCACTGGGTAAACCCTGTCAGCCTCGCATGATACACCAAGCAAGGAAATGTTGAGCCTTAAATCCAGCTACTAGTCCCAGCTAAAAACTCTTGCTGAATCAATTGCTACATAGCAAGGCAACACTTATGTAAATCCTATTGATTCAGAGAGTTTGTTCTGGTTGGAACATGCAATTGGAATTACCGTAAGCCTTGGACTGCTTTATCCCTGAGCTACAGAAAATAAAAAATGCTCAAAGTGATTTGTTTCTTTTGCAACAACACAACATTTCCATCAAGGGACTGCTCTCTAATGCTCTACTAAATGCTCCCTTCCATTCTTATGATCTTTGTAGAGCAGGAGTTGCTAACCTAAGGCTTGTGGGCCAAATCTGGCCCTCAGTACTATCTTATGTGGTCACCCACTCCTCCATGGGCATTGAGAAACAAAATGGCTATCCCTTTGAAGCTGTTGGGACAAAATGGCCAAACCTATCGTGCAGGCAGGGCAAAATGGCTGTCCAGCCCCCGAAGCTGACTGAGAGAGCGTGACCCAGGCCCCGGCTTGAAAAGTTTGGGAACCCCTCTAGTAGAGGTTTCATGGAATGACTTGAGTTTAAGGAAGTACAGGTCAAACACACACAATAATTTATGTGCTTTTAGTATTAGATGGTATTGTAGACACAATGGGCACAGAGCTGAGCAAGTTGAGGAGGTGGGTGGAGGACAGAAGTGCCTGGCAAACAGTGGTCCATGGAGTCGCAAAGGGTCAGAATCGACTGTGCGACTGAACAACAAAAAGTATCCACAGTTTCAATTATCTGCAGATCTAAAAAATTCAATAGGCTGTCCTAGCTCAGAAGCCAGTTGTATATGTCTCTAGGGTTCAGTGCTCATCTCTGTTTATGGCCAAAGAGCCAGCACTGTCTGCATCTGCAGATGTTTCCATGGACATGTGGCAGGCATGCCTCAGCATAGAACACTGTTTACCTTCCCACTGAAGTGGTCCCTATTTATCTACTTGCAATTTCTTGCTTTTGAACTGCTAAGTTGGCAGGAGCTGGGACAGAGACGGGAGTTCACTCTACCATGCAGTACCCAGGAATCGAACTCCAACCTTCTAGGCAGCAAGTTCAGTGTCTTAACCACTTGAGCCACCGCAGTCCCTTATTTAATAAAAACCCTGAAATACACTACGGTGGTACCTCGGTTTATGAATTTAATGCATTCTCCGGGACATTTTGTATTGGGAAAAATTCGTAAACAGAAATGTGGCACTATAAACATCCTGGAGAAACTTGCTTCATATTGCAAAAAATAAAAAAATAAAAATAAAAATCTATTAACCGAGGCATTATTTTCAATGGATTTTGATTTGTAAACCAAAAACCACGTTAACTAAGGTACAGTAATACCTTGGATAATGTTTACCTCAGATAACGCTAAAATCGCATAACGTTTAAGCAATCTGGGGAGGAGAATTGGATCGAATAATGTTAAGGTCCTATGGGATGGATCGGATAACAACCGCTAAAGCCTGTGCGGTTACAATGTATCTCTATGGAGCTTTAATGTTATCCGATCCATCCCATAGGATTTTAACATGCATTGGATAACACTAAAAATCGGATAACACCAAGACTTGTGGAACCAAGTCTTAGCGTTATCCGAGGTATTACTGTACGTGTAAAACGAGGTACCACTGTACACTACAGTCAAACCTTGGACAACGTTATGACTTGGTTCCACAAGTCATGACGTTATCTGATTTTTAGCATTGTCTGATGCATGCATTGAACAACGCTAAAAAAAAGCCCTGACTTCAGGGGCAAACCTTGCGCTGCGATTTCGCTGTGCTTGGGGGCTGGACTGGGTAGCCAAATCTACCCCCCAAGCACAGCGATCCTTGCCAATGCAAAAGGGATGGGGAGAAAGGCACTCGCTCAGTGCACAGGAACGAGCGCCTTTCTCCCTGTCCCTTTTGCACTGGCAAGGATCGCTGTGCTTGGGGGGTGGATTTTGCTACCTAATCCACCCCTAAGCACAGTGATATCGCTGTGCTTGGGGGGGCTGGATTGGGTAGCCAAATCCACCCACCAAGTACAGCAATTCTTGCGAGTGCACTAGGGTCGGGGAGAAAGGCGCACAGGAACAAGTGCCTTTCTCCCCGACCCTAGTGCACTCACAGCGATCCATCGCTGGGGGGTGGGGGATTAGGTAGATGTTCTACAAAATCCACCCCCACGACGATTGCCTCAGATAACGCTAAGAATCATTATCCAGAATCGTTATCCGATGCAAGCTTTCCCCCAAAAAACTTGCATCGTTATCTGAGTCTAGCGTTATCCGATGAAATTGTTATCCAGGGTATTACTGTAGTAAAACCTCGGATAACGTTAAAACCTGGTTCCACAAGTCTTGGTGTTATCCGATGCATGTTAAAATCCTATGGGATCCATAGAGATACATTGTAACCACACAGGCTTTAGCGGTTGTTATCCGATGCATCCCATAGGATCTTAATGTTATCCGATGCAATTCTCCCCCCCAGATTGCTTAATGTTATGCGATTTTAGTGTTATCTGATACTAATGTTATCTGAGGTATTACTGTATATATATTTCTATGGTGCATTACCAGAGCTGACCACTAGATGCCATGGTCTATAATGTAAACAACAGAGTTCACTATTATCTGCTGTTTCGGGTATCTGCAGTAGATCTTAGATAGTGTGTATCCTCCACAGAAACAGGGGGTGACCTGTACAAAAATCAGTCAGGCTGAACCATATGTCAAAGGGTCTGCAGTTAGGAGTTCAGCAGCTCCTTACTTTTAAACTCAGCTCCCAGGTCCTTCCATGAGGACAAAATCAGTTCATTGTTTCTTATTTGGTACAGAACTGCACTATCAGAGGTGCCTGATAGGCAATGGTCCATAGGGTCCCAAAGGGTCGGAATCTACTGTGCGACTGAACAACTACAACAGTGTTGTCAGAACAGACAAATAAGAAACTGGAGACCTTACACCTTAAAATAAGGTCCAGAACATTTTCATGTTCGCTCCATGCTAATATGTGTATCAAGGAATAACAAAAATTAGGTATGTGTACAACAGAATTAACTTTCTGCTACTGGAGCCAGTCCTATCATCAAGCAGAGAAATAGTATCATAGACAGATTTCAGTTACAATGAACAGTTAGTAAATTAATGCTTCACACATTATTATTGTATTTTTCCTGCCAGAGATAGTGTGAGGCATTCACGAACCTTCTTGTCTCCAGTGTCAAGACAATTTGACCAGTTTTGGGTATTGTCTTGCTTTGTCCAGCAGGGAATTCAATTTTCTTGCTTAGTTTCAGGCAAAATAATGTCTGAGGCTACAATCACACCAAGAAAAGATTTCTCACCATTCTTGAAGTCATGTGCTTAGAAAAACTGCTTCCCTCCACATCGGCTTAAATATATTACTCAAATGAAGCAAATATTCTGCTTAATTTATCTTCTTCTGCTACCCCTGTGGAAAGGCTGAGGGCAATGAAATCACCCTCTGCTCTAGACCAGTGTATTCTTCTCAATGCTCCTTGCGGCACTGCAGTGGCTCAGCGGTTAAGAAGTTTGCCTTGTTATCTGGAAGGCTGGCAAGTTGGCAGTTCAAAACCCGAGTATTGCATGACAGAATGAGCTCCCGTCTCTGTCCCAGCTCCTGCCAACCTAGCAGTTCAAAAGCAAGAAATTGTAAGTAGATAAATAAGGATCACTTCGGTGGGAAAAGATCTTAGGGACATAAAAGGAGCTGCATTCAGGCATCCCCTGAGCGGAGTTCCTCAAGCAAAAATCCTTTCAACCCAAAAAGCACTTTTATGTGCTTCTGACATGATTTTTAAAAAGTTCCTTGCCTGTTCTTGTTCTGTGTTCAAGGTTTTTTCTGCAGCCACATGGGCTAGAAACTTATTATTTCCAAAACTGTAAAAAAAAAAGAGTTCTGAATGCTGAATTTATTTCCTGCCATTTATTGTCATTACGGTAGCAGAGTATGCACACTGGTTTAACTGGCTATTCTTATTAAAATTGGCCATCAACAAGAAAGGGAAAATACTCCATTTTCCCACTTCTATCTTATTTGTGATTTCACTGGGCAGCAACTTAGAAGACTTAGAAGAAGCTAGTCTTATCCAACTCTAGAGTTCAGTGCTCATCTCCCCTTATAGCCAAAGAGCCAGCGCTGTCTGCGTCGGCAGACTTTTCTGTGGACATGTGGCAGGCATGCCTAGACATCAGAGTGCACAGAATGCTGTTTACCTTCCTACCGAAGTGGTACCTTATTATCTACTTGCAATTTCTTGCTTTCGAATGTACATGTACTAGGTTGGCAGGAGCTGGGACAGAGACAGGAGCTCACTCGGTCATGCAGCATTTGGGTCTCGAACTGCTGACCTTCCAATCGTCAAAGTTCAACATCTTAACCACTAAGTGACCTTGGCGATTTAGAAGGCAGCTGGTAAATTTATATCCAGGAAACAGCAAATATATGAGTTTTAAATAGCAAGCTTCCATGCTACTTCATTTTTGTCTACCTATAGAGATTGTATTGTAGACACAATGGGCACAGAGCTGAGCGAGTTGAGGAGGATGGTGGAGGACAGAGGTGCCTGGCGGACGGTGGTCCATGGGGTCGCAGAGGGTCGGAATCGACTGTGCAACTGAACAACAAAAAATAGAGATGGGAATGCTCTTAGCAGTTGCTTAACAAAACTCAATCAATAGGTAAGATTTTCCTAACATAGTAATGTGGGAAAACTTTACCTGTTGGTCTGGTGGCAACACAGCTAGTACAGGCACATAGCTCTGAAGTTGTTAAAAAATGTAGTGGCTGGAAAGAATAGAAAATCAACTGAGGACACACCTGGGGCCCCCATAGGCTCAACAGAGGACCCATTGTGGCTGGATCAAAAGTATTTTCTCCACAAGCGGCAATCTGGTCGGTTTTGCTCCAGTAACCATTCCCTTAATTATGTCATGGCAACACCACATGCACATTTCTAACAGGGTGGACAGCCATTTGTCTCCGAGCCAAACAATCCAGAGGAACCCCCACTGTTATTTGGGCACCCACCAAGGGGCCAGCTACACTTTGGATTACAGCAGGGGTGCCGAAACTTTGGGCTGGTCAGAACTGGGAACTGGTCACTATGACTGGATGTCACTCCCGATGCCAATTCATCCAACCCGCGAATCCCTCGTCACTCCTGGAAGCGGAAGTAAAACGTGCCCATATGGGCGTGTTTTACTTCCGCTTCCAGGAGCGACGATGGCTTCCCGGGCTGGATGAATTGGCATCGGGGGCCACATCCGGCCCCCAGGCTATAGTTTGGGCACTCCTGGATTACAGGATCCCCATCCTTGAAGCAAACCTTTGATTAGACAGGATCCTCTCTGGAATCAAACACCTCTGCAGAATTTTGAATCCCTTCACATGAACTTTGTTCTTCTTTAATAATCTGTCTCCACAGAGTTTGTTAACAATCACTGCCTTATTTAATTAATCCGACCACCTTATTTAATTAATCCGACCATTGTCTGTCATCTTTCCAGATTACAGACAATGCAAAACCAAGCGCTGGATTGTTATTTAGTAACCCATTTTTCATTCACAGAAGATCCTCCCTCCACACAAATAGGAAAAAGAGAGCGAACAGGTGGAGAGTACAGTAAAACATCGGATAACGCTAAAACTTGGTCCCACAAGTCTTGATGTTATCCAATTTTTAGTGTTATCCGATCCATGTTAAAATCCTATGGGATGGATCGGATAACATTAAAGCTCCATAGAGATACATTGTAACCGCACAGGCTTTAGCGGTTGTTATCCGATCCATCCCATAGGAACTTAACGTTATTTGATCCAATTCTCCTCCCCAGATTACTTAACGTTATGCAATTTTAGTGTTATCCGATCCAATCGTTATCCGGTGTTTTACTCTATATGGGTTTATACCAGGGGTACCCAAAGTTTTTGCATCATGGGCCTGCCCACACCCCTGGAACAGCTGAGCAGGCCCGACAATGCCCCTGGAAATGGCCGTGTTTGAGCATGAACATCTGCATCCACTTACGGGTACAACGTGGGCATGTTTGCAGATATGCGGGTGCATCTGCATCCACTTCCGGGAGCGGTGAGGGCGGTGGACCATGAATTGGCGCCGCAGGCTGTATCCGGCCTGAAGGTCATCGTTTGGGCACCCCGGTTTATACCATAACCAGAGCTCATCTAAGATTGTAACTACATGGTCAAATACTCCAAGATTTGCTCTGCTTATCAAATGGATGAATCCAAGGTATTTTTACTGAACACATGATGCAAAAGCTGATTCAGATTGGTCCTTCTATTCTTACTCCCAAAGCAGTTTTCCCCCCACTGCCATTGGTGGGAGGGGAGTTAGGACAGCTTCTCTTTTTTTCCAGACAGGCTTTCCCCCTAGCTGTTAGTTGTGATACATTCTTGTAAAGACACAGGACATGTATGTAGGAGGCATTCTAGTGATGTAGGGAATTGGGGCATGATGGGGGAAGATGCCCGTCCTTCTTTCCTCTTCCTCAATCGTCCTCCAATGTTTTAAAAGACTTTAATAGATGGGATTAGCGTTAGATCACCCTTACACTTTATCACTGAGTCATTGTTTTTATTCTTCTTCAGGTGATGTATCCAATTCCAGTTATTGGCTATCAATGTGGCAATCAGCTATGAATATTGTCCTGGGAACAATATAATGCAGTGATATTCCATTTGCCTTCTGCACCGCAGCGTGATGTCAGTACCACTGATCCAGTTCCATGAGTCACTTTCTGGTCCTGAGCTTTTTGACACACAAAGTCCTCCTCAGCCCCGGCCAGTATTGATGAAGCTGCTGCCCTCCATCAAGATGGATTCAAGTGGGATTTAATCCACTTGGGGACCACCACCCTTCCTCATGGACTTCGCCACCCTAGGCCGTTAATCCTCTGAGTTGTCAGGTTAGTTAACCACCACCTTAATAACTGGCGTTGAGTTGTTGGTAGTATGGTCTACTCTATCACCATAGCAGGATATCCTGGCCAGACTGTTTTGTATTATTTCCCGTATTCACATTTTTGTCTGACTGGAGATTGTGCTGCGATAATGGAGTAGATGGTACAACTCAACACTGAGTGTTTTCTTGTTCAGTCACACAGTCGATTCCGAACCTTTACGACCCCCATGGACCACTGTCCACCAGGCACTCCTGACTTCCACCATCCCCCTCAACTCACTCAGCTCTGTGCCCATTGTCTCTACAATACCATCTATCCATCTCATTTTTGGCCGCCCCCTTCTTTTTTTGCCCTCAACCTTTCCAAGCATCAAGGCTTTCTCAAGTGAGTCCTCTCTTCTCATTTGATGTCCAAAGTACCTTAGCTTCATCTTTACTATTTGCCCTTCTAAGGAGCAGTCAGGGTTGATTTCCTCTAAGATTGACCTATTTGTTCTCCTCACTGTCCAGGGGCCTCTCAAAATTCTCCTCCAGCACCACATCTCAAAGGCATCTATTCTTCTGTGCTCAGCTTTCCTAATGGTCCAGCTCTCACAACCATACATTGCCACCAGGAATACCATTGCTTTGACTATACGAATTTTTGTTTGCAATTTGATGTCTCTGTTCATATCACATTCAGTATGAAAGTTGAACTCCTGAATCATTCTGCAGCCCCTGCGTGAGGCAACTGCAATTTCAGATGTAATATAGGCTGAAAATCAAATCGCAGCCAATTCAGCTTCCCAGAGAAGTCTCAGCCTGTGACATAACACCCTACAGAACACCAAGTATTTGACCCTACAGAACACCAAGTTTTAAGAGACCCCGCTGTTACTTTTTAAAAGGTGGATTACGTATAACATGAAATTTGTATTTTATGTCTTTATTTTGGTATTTACAGGTCCTTCACAATCTGAGGCTCTAAGACAGTGGTGGCGAACCTATGTCATGCATGCCAGAGGTGGCACTTGGAGCCCTCTCTGACAGCACCCATGCAGTCACTGCAGCGTATAGTTTGCCCCACCCCTCTGCCCAGCAGCCCAATGGGAGTGCTTCCTCTCTCCCCCAGCACAGAGTTCACCCACCCCTCTGCCCAGCAGCCCAATGGGAGCACTTCCTCTCTTCCCCCAGCACAGAGTTTGCCCCGCCCCTCTGTCCAGCAGCCCAATGGGAGTGTTTCCTTCCACCCCTATTGCTGTGTTGCCACTTTGCAATAAATAAGTGGGTTTTGTGTAGCTGTTTGGCACTTGATCTCTAAAATGTTCGCCACTGCTTGTCTAAGATCTAGCTTATTTTAGTTTGCACACACAAAATCCTATGGTGTCTATAACTGTTTATTACTAATACAAATTGCATGTATACTGCAGATCCACAATTCAAGATCATGCCTTCTTTCAAGTCTCTCCAGCACATGGCACATAGGGGAATAGAGCTCGTCTGCACTATGTTTTCCTAGTAAGGTCACCCTTGCTCAAAAGCCAGCCGTAACTGACTCTAGGGTTCAGTGCTCATCTCTGTTTATAGCCGAAGAGCCAGTTCTGTCTGCATAGTGGACATGTGGCAGGCATGCCTCAACATCGGAGTGCACGAAACTCTGCTTACCTTTCTACCGAAGCAGTCGCTATTTATCTACTTGTAATTTCGTGCTTTCGAACTCCTAGGTTGGCAGGAGCTGGGACAGAGACAGGAGCTCACCCCTGTCATGCAGTTCCCAGGAATCGAACTCTGACCTTCCAGTCAGTGACTTGAGCATCTTAACGCCTTGAGCCACTGCAGCCCCATGTTTTCCCAGTACCACCCCCCAATAATGAAAGCTGGAGAATCAAACACACATCCGTCTTTCAACCCCACCCCCATCTATTTGTCTTCTTAATCTCATCAACATTCCTCTACATACTTTATGTTCCCCCTTCCCAAAGCAAGGGATCCTTTATCAGGAGGAGCAGGTTCCCACACTCCTCCCCAGGGGAAATGCTTGCTGCATGACCGCGGGGGGGGGGGGGGGGGGAGTTAAGTGGCAAGGAGGAATTCCCACAGTCAAAGTCCTTTCTCCATGTTTGGAGTTTTTAACAAAGGATACAAGATGACTTTCTAAATAAAGATTATTTACTTAGCGCTTAATTTCCTAAGAGAGAGTTTCGAGCTTGCCTGGGAACCAGGTTTCTTATTAATAATAATAATTTTGTATCATAAATTATTCTGGGTTGAAAGGATTTTTGCTAAACAAAAACTCCACTCAGGGGACGCCTGAATGAGACTCCTTTTATGTCCCCAAGAACTGGGACAGAGACAGGCGCTCAATCTGTCATGCAGTAAGGTAAAGGTTTCCCTTGCTCATAATCCAGTCATATCCGACTCTAGGGGTCAGTGCTCATCTCTGTTTCTAAGCCGAAGAGCCAGCGCTGTCTGCTTCTGCAGACGTTTCCATGGTCATGTGGCAGGCATGACTAGACACCGGAGCGCATGGAATGCTGTTACCTTCCCACCGAAGTGGTCCCTATTTATCTACTTGCAATTTCTTGCTTTAGAACTGCTAGATTGGCAGGAGCTGGTAGAGACAAGAGCTGACTCCGTTGTGTAGTACACAGGTCTCTAACTGTTGTGCTGTCGACCTTCCAGTCATCAAGTTCAACGTCTTAACCAGTAACCCACCACAATCCTCTAGAAATCTAGCCTGGCACTTCAGTTTCAACCCCTTACCAGGTGTAGGGTTGACTTCAACCAAATGGACCAAAGGTACAGTTCCCTCTTTTAATGACTCCCCCTCCACTCCACTCCTTTCCTCTCCCCCTCCTCTAATAAAATCCTTTTCTGGACCACGACTCCTTCTATGAGGAATGGTATCCCTCCAGTCTGTTCTGCAAACACTATGATTTGTCTCCATCCATCAGGGCACACCTCAATTAAGCAATTTCAGCAACCATATATATTCCCCGGGAACAGAAGAAGGAAATCAATAAAGCTATTTCTGCAGCTTGGTTTTCTACACCAAGCTTTGAATGACACCAAGAAAATAAAAGATCCCAGCAATTTTACTTGGCGGGGGGGGGGGGGCAATGAGAAAGAATATAAAACAAAGGCTTTTGGTTTGGCCTAGAAAACAGACACGTGGGGGGGGGGGAATTCTCTGCAAGACAAATGCAAATTAATATCTTGGCAAACAACACAAAAAAGCCCAATTTTTCCTGGTGCCCTCTATAAATTACATTTTTGAAGAACCCAAAAGAAGGGAAGCAGAGGGTTATCAACTTGGACCATTATTCATTCTTGCCCAAGGAAATGTTTAGCAATACAGTGAGACCTCGCATAAAGAGCGCCTCACTTAGAGAGTAACTCGCTTAAAGAGCAGAATTTTCTCTGAATGATCGCTCCGCTTAACAAATAAGACCAACCAAAAACTCGCCTAACAAATAAATCGGGTTTCACAACCCACCCCGCCAGAAGTCACAATTGGTCACTTACAATGGTGTTTCGCTTAAAGAGTAAACTCGCTTAAAGAGCAATCCCGTGGAACGCATTATGCTCTTTAAGTGAGGTACCACTGTACTGTATTTGAAATACTGCATAATCATATACTCATTTATGTTGTTAGAGTGAAAGACATCTTTTCGCCCACTTTGTATTTCCTATTTGTCAAACAACGTCAGTCGCCATCACCTCAGCAGTTCTGCCTCTCTGGGCCAAAAGCAGATGTGATGTCAAACGCTGGAACTGCATAATGGATTGTCTCTATCTAAACGGCAGCCGGGGTGGAGTACAGAGTGGCAGAATAATGATCCGTATTATAACACATGACAGTGGATTAAACATCTTTCAGAAGATTCCCTCACAGCATTAAAAAGATCTAGGAGGCACCTTTTCCCCCTAAAGAAGGGTTTAAAAATACATATATCCTGATGGGTTTTTTTTCCTAAAGCAGGGGTTCCTCAGTGAGCTTTGAGGCCATTTGCCCTACCTGCATGATGGGTGTGGTCATTTTGTCCCAGCCGCTTCAAAGGGGTGGCCATTTTGTCTCTCAAATGCCCTTGGAAGGATGGGGAACACATGAAATGGCGCCATGGGCTGGATCTAGCCCACGGGTCTTAGGTTGGGAACCCCTGTTCTAAAGTTTTAAAATAGACACTCTAAATACAGCCATGCATGGAACATATTCAGTGATGGGATGTAACAGGTTCTCACCAGTTCTCCAGAACCGGTAGTAACTTTTCCCAGTGTCCCAGAGAACCTGTAGCAGCTTTTGGGGGGAACCACCTTCGGGGCTTACCTTCTCACTGGTTCCCCCACTGTACATGCATGCCAAGCACTTGGTGTGCATGCACGCCTAGTGCTTGGTGCATATGCACGGCCTCCTTGCTGTCCTCCCAAATGGGGAAGAGAAAGAGAAGCTGCTAGCCTGAAACTCCCTATGGCCTGAAGCTCCCTATTTTTATTATTTTGTATTTTTTCTTTGGCTCCGCCCATGACATGACATCATGATGCTAGCTCTGCCCACACTGTGATGACATCACAGTGGGGTAGTAAAATTTTTGACATCCCACCACTGAACATATTCCATTGGGCAATAATTAAGACCGCAGTCTTATAGACGCTTATTTAGAAGTAAGCACCACCAACCATAGTGCGACTTAGACATAAGTAGCAGTCCATACCCTTTATATTTTTAAGGCTGCAGTTGTCCTAATGTTTACTTCTTTCTAAACAGAAAAACAAAATGGTTTTGTACACACTGCTTTAGGAGGGTTTTTATCCAAAAAGACCAGTCTTGATAAATATTTAAATAAAGAAAATTGCTCTTTACATTTCATAAACACACCAAGTAGGACGATTTTAGAACTTATAAATTATGTATTTTCATACTGTTATGGCGTAGAATCAATTCAGATTTGGAAACCAAAGTTAGCATTTGCATACGCATCACTTTCCCTTCAAATGTTTAGGTTCTTCCCTACAAAACCCCAGCGGGGGAAACAATTCTCCCTTCTGACTCCATCACTCCCAGACATTTTGCATCTCTAAATACCTCACTTACCTTCAAAGCCCTATTAGGGTAGCTGTTGAAAGTGGTTTCCAACTTGACAGCACACAATTAACTAATCAAATTCTTGGCTGCTGATCCAGCCCCAGACGGAAAAAAATGTAACTGCATTTGGTAACTTCCGGCCCTTTTTAGACTGGCCTCAAGAGGTGGAAGGAAATCATAGCACAAATGCAGAGTCCAAGCTTTACTCAAGGTAAGGTCCCCCTTGCTCGAAAGCTAGTTGTATCCGACTCTAAGGTTCAGTGCTCGTCTCTGTTTATAGCCAAAGAGCCAGCACTGTCTGCATTTGCAGACGTTTCTGTGGACATGTGGCAGGCATGACTAAACACTGGAGTACACGGAACAGTTTGCCTTCCTACCAAACTGCTCCGTATTTATCCACTTGCAATTTCTTGCTTTCAAACTGCTAGGTTGGCAGGAGCTGGGACAGAGACAGGAGCTCTTTCCATCCTGCAGTACTCAGGTCTCTAACTGTTGACCTGCCAACCTTCCAGTCGTCAAGTTCAGTGTCTTAGGTCTCCAGGCAAGGGTAGGAAAACGTTTGCCTGAAATGAAGGAAAACCAGTGTCATCATTTCTGGGCTAGATGATGACCAACAGCCTTTGATTCAGTATGAATCTGCTTCCTATTTCTAACATTCCAGAGACATCTGGAGTTTCATTAAGTACAATCTCATTTATTCCTTAAAAGTAGGTCCCTTTTTAGACTCTCACTGTAGCAGACAAGACAGACATTGGTTTTCAGCTCCTCATCTGACACCTCGACACAATACTTTAAGACAAGAGTTCTTGACCTTTTCAAGCCAGGGACGTGGTCACACTCTCTCCGTCAGTTTCGAGAGCCGGATGGCCATTTTGCCCTGCCTGCACGATGAGGTGGTGGTGGTCATTTTGTCACAACAGCTTCAAAGGGGTAGCCATTTTGTTTCTCAAATGCCCTTGGAGGTGTGCCCCCCCATAAAATGGCACCATGGGCCGGATCCAGCCCACGGGCCTTAGGTTAGGAACCCCTGCCTTAAAAAACACATGCAGGTCAATGCTCTGAAAGGAATGCAAGGAGAAGTCCCATCTCTTATTTTTGTGGCTGAAGACAAGAATAAGAGGAGGAAGTGAGTTCTGTGGATATCCTGAGCTGGAAGACAGACAAATAAGTGAGTCCGGGAGCAAATCAAGTCTGAACTGTGTCTGAAGGCAAAAAAAGATATATACTGTACAGTATGATGAAACTGTCCTACTTTGGGCACATCATGAAAAGACAAGATCCTTTGGAAAAGGAAAGGATGCTGGGACATCAACAGGATAAGAGGAAGGCCAAATATGAGATGGATTGCCTTCCTAAAGGAAGGCACAGCCCTTGAGCTAAGTCGGGCTGTTGCGGATGGGACATTTTGGCAATTGCTCATTCATAGGGTCATCATACATTGGCGGCAACTTGACAAGACATTCACAAAAACAACCCGGTACCCACCATCAGCCCAAACGCAAAGCCCTTTAAAAGGTTTACTTTCCCATGTTTACTTCTAAGTAGCACTACTCTATATCATACAGCTCCATGGTCAGGGGACAGTCTTGGGAAACACTCAGTTTTAAAGCATTGCTTAAATACCAGATGATCTCTCATGCAGCACTCAAGGAACAAGGAGTTTTGAATTCTGAAATAGGCCTGGATATTAATAATATTATTAATAATAAATCCCCACCATAGTGGAGAGAGTGACAGGTAGGGCGTGGAAAACCAGGGTTCAAATCCCCGTTCAGCATTGGAGGTGTGGAAATGATAAAAGCCACAAACCACTCATTTACCTTGAAAGCGCTATTATGGTCTCCATAAATCAGCTCCAACTTGACAGCCCATAAAGCACACTCTTATATCAAAAGGTTGCAATCAACACTCTAGCAAATGATCCCCCCACCCACCCACCCTTGCCACTGTTTGGAGAACATCTGAACCGCAACTGAAATCTTCTTCCCATCTCAGTCTGTGGCCATGCTTGATGGAGAATTCTGTGCCCTGTAGTTCAAAGAATTTCCAAAGATCTAGCTCTAAAATCCGCTTGGTTGCTTGCCGCCAAGACATGCCAAGTGTGTGACTGTACATGTCTTCCGAATGTGACATGACAAAATATTATTCCATGATGCTGTAGAGAGGGCCACGCCACACAAGTGGAAGACACAACGCATTGAACTCTCTCCTTTCAGCAATCAGAGCAATATTTAAATCATGCAGCATAATTACCATGACACCCATACTCCAGTTCCCATTGACAGAGGAAATGTGAAAAGCTGCCATGAGACATAAGCTCAGCAGATGTTCTTTTGTCAATGGTGAACCAAAGAACCTGCTTAATACAGTCACATTCCGGAGTCTAACAACATCACACAATTTGATCCTCAATAATTTTTCTCTAGCTTCAATCTAAAAAAACAAACAAACCTCAAAGCAACTTGCGTGCTAACTAATCAACTTACAAGAGTTCAAAACCCTAAACATCACAATAAATGTTCATATGATCAGTTTGCAGAGGAAACAGCTTTCAAGGGATATGCTCTGCTGTTAAAAAAAGAAAGAAAGCAGAATTCTTTCTTGTGTGTTTTTGAAATGTTCTTAATCACGGTCCATTATTATAATTAGTATTACTACTAGTGCAGCTATTATTTTAATTTAATTGTAATAATGTAGCCTTTTTGTAACAAAAATTAAGCCGCCTCGAGGTTTTACATTGGGATAAAGGTGGGATATCAATGAAATCAAAATCATCATCATCATCATCATCATCATCATCATCATCATCATCATCATCATCATCATCATCATCATCATCATCATCATGCGATCAGGACCAGAGGGCTGCAAAATATCAGAAATAAGCTTATCTCTTTGGTTTGTTTGTTTGTTTATTTATTTATTTAGATTTATATCACCACAGATCTGTTTTCCACAGATCTGTCCTATTGGAGGCCTTAGTGCAGGGGTGCCCAAACTTCTTAGGCCATGGGCCGGTCATGTGCTTCAGTGGGCCAGTGATGTGGTTTAGCAGGCCAGTCACATGGTTCCTCCCACCAGAAGCTGAAGTAAAACGTGCCTTGCAATCTGTTTTGCAACAGGATGAGATAGATATTAAGCTGCCATTTTCTCTGCTTATAATAGGGATGTCCAAACTACAGCTCAGGGGCCGGATCCTGCCCCCAGACCGTAGTTTGGACACCTCTTCCTTAGTGTGACACGTGTACCTTCAAGCTTTCTGACATGGGTTGGTAGCCCATTGCCAACCTCCAACTGAGGAGGTGCTAGTTTTGGTCTGCCCTGAGTACAATGAAATAAATAAACATGAAAGTTTGGGAAATTGGGCAGAGGGGAAGGGAAGGAAGGAATCATGGACAGGTCTGACTTGGCTTGAAATACTCAAAAATTGTCCCTCCCACTGTACAAAGTAGAGACCCTGTTAGCTGTACATCTCAGCAGTGATGGTAGGAACATACATTCAGTGACAGAAACACTTGGGAGAATTTGGTGAGGGTAATGCACATTTATCTTTTAATTTCCTGCTTTTCTCTCAATATTAGGGCACAAGGTAGCTCAAAATATGAGTAGAAAAGAGATATGATTAAAAATGATTGCTGTTATTATATGCCATCAAGTTGCCACTGACCGATGAATACAAAACTGAATACCCCAAAATAGCTTTAAAATCACATTCCTAAAATAAAACATTTTAAATATGAAACCCTCCCTATTAAAAGCTTCTTCCTCGACAACTGGTCAGTTTCCATCTGAGTAAACCAGAAGGGTCTTTGTTGGCCCATAGTTAAGAAAATACAAGTGACCAGCCCAGCCTAGGGAGATCTATGCCTAGGAGCAGACCCCAAGAAGACTTTTCTTCATTTCATCAATTAATGTGCCCATTTGATATGAGAGGGCAAGAGAAGGCCATTGCATGAAGATTTAAAATCTGATGAGGTTCATATGAGGTGATAAGAGTCCTTGATGGCTTGGACTCAATATGTATGGGGCTTTATAGGTCATATTTCTTCTTCTTCTAGTGCCGTATCCAAATCTGAATACAGTAATACCTCGGATAACGCTAAGACTTGGTTCCACAAGTCTTGGTGTTATCCGATTTTTAGTGTTATCTGATGCATGTTAAAATCCTATGGGATGGATCGGATAACGTTAAAGCTCCATAGAGATACATTGTAACCGCACAGGCTTTAGCAGTTGTTATCCGATCCATCCCATAGGTCCTTAACATTATTCGATCAAATTCTCCTCCCCAGATTACTTAACGTTATGCGATTTTAGCGTTATCCGAGGTAAACGTTATCTGAGGTATTACTGTACTGTACTGGCAATCCTCATGGCCAGTGTTTCCCAAATGCTGGTTTTTGGACTTCAATTCCCAGAAGCCTAAGTCATTTCCCCAAAGCACTGATCAGCCAATGTTCTGACTTAGGCTTCTGGGAATTGAAGTCCACTAGTGGGCTGTGTACCCCTTGTTGGGAACCACTGCTCATGGCGATCAGCCATAAAGAATGTCCTGAGAATATAATGCAGTGGCCTTTCATCTGCCTTCCGCATTACATGACATCCGTACCAATGATCCAGTGCCGTGAGTCACTTTCTGGTCCTGAGCCCTTTTGGCACGCAAAGTCCTCTTCAGCTCCAGGCCAGTACTGATGAAGCTGCTGCCCTCCATCAAGACAGATTCAAGTGGGATTTAACCCACTTGAGGACCATCATCCTTCCCTGTGGACTTCGGCACCCAAGGCCGTTAATCCCCAAGGGATGTCAGGTTAGTTAACCACCGCCTGACACTCAGCATTGAGTCACTGGCAGTATGATCTACTATATTACCATAGCAGGATAATCTGGTCCGGATTCTAGGTCAGCCATTTGCAACCTATGGCCCACAAGCTGGATGTGGCCCATGGAGCCATTTCGTGTGGCCCTCCACCCTTTCGTTCCTGCCACAGCCGCAAGTGGTGGAAGCACTAAAAACACAAAGAAAATGCAGCAAAAACGCACAAAAAATGTATGAGAACTCGCCAAAAACACACGAGAACTCATCAAAAATGAGCAAAAACACATGAAAATACATCCCAGAACTCGCACAGAACCACGTGGCCATCCCACTCAACCATCTATGGGGGGAGTGATCCGGCCCATGACCTGAAAACGTTGAGAAAGCCTGCTCTAGGTCATATTTATCACTTCGAATTGTAACCAGGAAGAGAATAGTGATCAGTGAAGTTGTCGTAAGAGAGAGAGTGTGCGTGCTTTTGCTTTACCTGTAACCAGTGCTGGTCAACAGTATGAGCAGAACCTGGCATAACCTTGCAGAAAAAGCTGAGGGAAAACCTGCCACTCTTCTATTATAACGCTGAAAAGTGTTCCAATTATTTTCACAAAACCTAAATGTAGTAGCAGAACAGTTATTAAATGGCCAACCTGGGCATTAACAGCCATTTCTATACGGACGGCTATTACTGGATTCTGTGTGTGTGCGCGCACACAAAGGTAACAAAATGGGTTTTATGGTCTACATCTATTGCGAAAAACTGCCTCTCAGATCCATCGTTGCCCTCACAAGCGAACTGCTGGGGAAGGCGTTTTACTGCTTTTTCAGGGAAAGGGTACAGAATGAGTTGGCAGACTTGACATTGACTTTGATCATTTCTGTCCCATTTCCATGGCTTCTTTCACACACAGAAGCCTTTCTGGCACTACATAAATGACAGAGTGACAGTAACAAACAGATTCTCTAGACCAGGAGTTCTCAACCTTTTTAAGCCAGGGGGCCAGACAGCCATTTTGCCCTTCCTCCACCACATGGAACCTCCTGGTGTGGTGGAAGTGTTGCCCCCCACATGAAATGTGGTGCCGTGGGCCGCAGGTTGAAAATCTCTGCTCTAGACCAGGGATGAGCAAAGTGCAGTACACTAAATACATGCCAAACAAATGTTGTTCCTCAATGTCTTTGCCTACTAACCACCCATCCTTGAATATATATTTTTTGTACAAGGTTCCCACACTCCAAAGATCCTTTTTTACCCTCCTGGAGACATGATGAGAAATTCTGCAATACAGTAAAAGCTCTCATAAAGAGCACCTCGCTTAGAGAGTAACTCGCTTGAAGAGCAGAATTTTCACTAAATGGTCGCCTTGCTTAACAACTAAAACCTACCAAAAACTCGCTTAACAACTAAAACCAACCAAAAACCCGCTTAACAACTAAATTGGGGTTTGCAATCCCCACACACACACACCAGAAGTCACAATTGGTCACTTACAATGGTGTTGCACTTAAAGAGCAAACTCGCTTAAAGAGCAATCCTGTGGAACGCATGTTTATTTGTCCAAATTTGTTATCCCGCCCCAATTAGGTAGACCCCAACTCTGGGCGGCTTACAACATTACAAAAAAGACATAACTTAAAACAATAGTACATAGTACGTATCCAGCCAATCTGGCACATCAGCATGTTGCTCTTTAAGTGAGGTGCCACAGTATTTTTCCTTCTCCAGGTCCCCATTATCCTGTTAAATTGACACTAAATCGGTACTTTTTCAGTTTAAAAGAACTAATAGAACTATATTAAGGGTCAGGACTCTGAGGGAAAATGCAAATTTCACTGGGTGGCTATATGCAACTCCCTAGACCTCTGAGGCAAAGCAAAGCAATCATATACAGTAATCATATACAGTAATACCTCGGATAACGCTATGACTTGGTTCCACAAGTCTTGGTGTTATCCGATTTTTAGTGTTATCCGATGCATGTTAAAATTCCATGGGATGGATCGGATAACATTAAAGCTCCATAGAGATACATTGTAACTGCACAGGCTTTAGCAGTTGTTATCCGATCCATCCCATAGGACCTTAACGTTATTCGATCCAATTCTCCTTCCCAGATTACTTAATGTTATGCGATTTTAGCGTTATCTGAGGTAAACGTTATCCGAGGTATTACTGTACTGCCCCATAGCGCTTTAGTACACTCTCTGGGCGGTTCACAAGTTAATTAGCATTTTGCCCCCAACATACTTAGTATTCATTGTACCACCCTTGGAAGGAGGGAAGGCTGAGTCAACCTTGAGCCCTGATCAGGATCAAACTCACCTTTTGGTTGCAGGACAGCAGTTTAACGACCACGCCACTAGGGATCCCTAACCCTGCTCCAGAGAATCGTTCTAGGAGAATTACCCTAGTTTGTAGATTGTGGTACTGTATTTATGAACCACAGTTGGGCGTACCCTGGTAACGGCAACCTTGTGTTGCCTGCTAGTCTTTCTCACACTAGGTCAGGCAAAAGGAATTGCAGAATGAACTCACCAAAAGGTGTCTTCCTTTTGCCAATTTCACATCTGGCCTAGACACGGAAGAAGAAGAAAGCCTGGTTTGTGTGCTTGTCATTTGAATGTTTGCAAGGAAAGCAAAATATTGGGACATTGTAATTACGAGGAAGCTGACAAAATGGAAGCTACAGGATTAGACATGATGCCAGGGCATCTCCAGGGCCATTGTCAGGATTCTAGATGCGGGTGGTGATTATTTTTTCAGGATGGGCAACAAAGCCTCTTTTTGATCTATTCCTATGGGAAACCCTCTAGTGACCAGGGGGGCAAACTGTTAATTTAGGATGGGTGAAGCCCCCCTGCACCCCCCTTGTTACGGCCCTGGGCATCTCACAAAGAATAGCACGATCTGGGGTAGCTTAAAGAACACTTGGATGCTTAGGTCCATTCTTCAAGCGTATAAAAAAAGACTGCCTGCTATTCATGGATACAAGGGGTATATGCTAATCCAGAGTTTATTTGGGGGATATATGAATTTCAGTTCTGTATCCAGGCCAACATATCAACAGAAGAACATAGAAGCAACTCACTCAGCAGCTGACATCTAAACTGAACGATGGCCAACGTTGGAAAGTGACAGATGGAAATGCACAGTAAAACTGCAGTGGCTTAAGGAAAGCACTCAAGACACTGAATCCCTCTTAGAGGAGTCCAAAGTCTATGTGAAACGTCTGCCTCCCAAAGGGACTTTGCTTGCAAGTGTCTCTAGAAGAGGACAACCTTGAAGGCAATATTAGGAAAGCAGTGTGGTAGTGAAGATATTTCTCACCTGTGCAAAAGGAAAATACAGTAATACACAAGTCATGGCTTGGTTCCACAAGTCATGACGTTATCCGATTTTTAGCGTTGTCCGACACATGCATCAAACAACGCTTAAAAAAAAGCCCTGACATCAGAGACAAACTGCGCGGTTTGTACCTGAAGTCAAACTGACCCTAGGATAGCAATTGCTAGCGTAGGGTCAGCTTGACTTCGGGGGCAAACCTCTTCTCGCCACCCGACACGAGACTTAGCAAGTGCTAAGGTTCGTTTCGGGTGGCGAGACAAGGCACCTGCTTGTGCGCTTTTGTTGTGCGCCAGTGGGTGCCTGTTTCCCGCACCGCACTGGCCCCTTACCGCTTGCTAAGGGGCCAGTGCGGTGCAGGAAACAGGCACCCACTGGCGCCCAACAAAAGCACACAAGCGGGTGCCTTGGCTCGCCACCCGAAACGAACCTTAGCAAGCGCTAAGGCTCGTGTCGGGTGGCGAGACAAGGTTCCCGATCGCACGCCACAAGGGACAAAATCCGCAGGTTGTCCCTTGTGGCGCACAAGCGGGCAACACTTCTCGCCACCCGACAAGAGCCTTAGCGCTTGCTAAGGCTGGTGTCGGGTGGCAAGACAAGGCTGTTGACGAAGCCTAGCAGTGCTCGGGCTAGCTAGCCCATGTGCCACTAGGCTTCATCCAGCAACTGCTGCTACTGAACTAGGGTTGGGGGGAAAGGCAGGCACCTGCCTGCCTTTCGCCCGACCCTAGTTCAGTACCAGCGATCCATCGCTGGTGTGTGTGTGTGTGTGTGTGTGTGTGTGTGTGTGTGTGTGTGTGTGTGTGTGTGTGTGTGTGTGTGTGTGTGTGTGTGTGTGTGTGTGTGTGTATTGGGTAGATATTCTACCCAATCCAACCCCCTACACACATGACTGGCTCGGATAACGCTAAAACAATCGTTATCTGATGCAAGATTTTTCCAAAAATCTTGCATCGTTATCCGATTCTAGCGCTACCCGGTCCAATCGTTATCCGGTGTATTACTGTACCTGTATATGAAAAACAGTACACACTCCAAAGTACTTCAAATGCTCCACAGGAAATGCACAGGGAGTGCAAAGAGAGAAACTCAAGCGTGCTGCTTGACAAATAGACCAAGGTAAAGGTTGCCCTTGCTTGAAAGCCAGTCGTATCCAACTCTAAGGCTTGGTGCTTATCTCCATTTATAGCGAAAGAGCCAGCGCTGTCTGCATCTGCAGACATTTTCGCAGGCATGATTAGATACCGGAGCGCACAGAATGCTGTTTACCTTCCCACCAAAGTGGTATCTATTTATCTACTTGCAATTTCTTGCTTTCGAACTGTTAGGTTGGCAGGAGCTAGGACAGAGACGGGAGGTCATGCCATCATGTAGTATTCGGGTCTCGAACTGCTGACCTGACCACCTTCCAGTCGTCAAGTTCGGCGTCTTTCTTAACCACTAAGCCACCACAGTCCCAAACGAACCAGACCTACTAGCCAAAAACCGCAAACAAAACTGAACAAAAACTGGGGAAAGTTTAGTTTGGAGAAAATGTACTCCTCATGACTAAGGGTGGGACAAACTTATGCTGGAGGTGTGGTAAAGATATAGGTACATATCTACATATGTGGTGGGCCTGTGAGTTTGCAAATAGTTTTTGGAAAATGATAGAAGAATTGGGTAAAATTATGAAGTCCATCGTAAGATTAAGCCCTAAAGCAGTGATGTTGGGGGAGACAGATGAATTCAAAGCAGAGGAAGGTAAGAAAGAGTTGGTAGTCACCTTATTGCCAGTGGCTAGACAATTAATGGCCTCTAAATGGAAAAACAAGTTTATGATTAGTAAAGAAAGGTAGTATAGTAATGCATGGCAATTAGCGCTTAATGATAAACTAACATATGAAATGCGCATAAAAAGAGGTTTAATTGTTAAGATATCATTTCGGAAAATATGGGAACCATTTGTAATATTTGATTTAACCAGTAGTGATGGAGTCAAGCCAAGTCAGAAGATGTTGCAATTTTGGCAGAAATAAGCAGGAAAATAATGAAAATAGGAATCATTTTGTACACCATGGGTGGCTTTTGGTTGAATTTGTAATTGCATTTGTATTGGGGTATTTGTATGCATGTTTAAATATATATTTGTGGTTTAACATATAATAATAAAGAAATATAATTTAACAAAAGAAAAAAGAAAATGTACTCTTCAGCTTGCATTCAGGTACCATGAAACACAGGACTCTGGATTGTCAGGTAAGTGAAAAGGTAATACAGTAAAACCTTGAGTTACAAATCAAATCAGTTCCATGGCCTTGTTCGTAAGTCGAATTTGTTCGTAACTCGAAGCATCTCCATTTGGATAAAGAAAAAGCCCCACCCCACCCTCCAAAAATCAAAATGCCCCCCTCCAAAAATCAATCAAACCACCCAAAAACAACAGCAGCATTGAAAGGAAAGCATGCATAAGCAAAAATGCTCTTCCTTACCTTTAATAAACTTTGAAAATTGACAGAAAACTCAGAAAAATCCAGCAAGAAACAGCTACCGGCAGCCACTTTGGCACCGAAACTCCAAAGAAATCAAACCAAACACTCTACTGCCACCTACAGGGCTCAGAAAGGCTGCATGTGCGCAATGCATTCTGGGAAATCAGATTATGTAATCTGAAGCAAACTCATTGGGGAAATGGCATTTTTTGCTTCACTGGAGGCAACACAGAGGAAAAAGAATTGATTCGTAAATCGGGGCATGTTAATAACTCAAGGCATGGATTTCAGTGCAGAACCAATTCATAAGTTGAATTATTCGTAAGTAGAGGCATTCGTAAATCATGGTTTTACTGTGAAAGCTTCTCTTTCAATCTCTCTCTTTTTCTACAAGAATGGTAGGGGCAGGAGATGATGCATGTGAAGACCAAATCCAGAACTGCATCCTTTATGGTAGGAGTTCTCTCTGCCTTGGACGCAAGCCATCAGGAAGCAAGTGCCTTTTCACCATGTCAGGAGCACAAAGCTTGAGCTGAGCCCTAAATCTTGATTGTAAATGATCAGAAATCGGTGTATGAATAGAAGAGTGAGCCTAGCCAGAGGACCTTCCTCCGATTAAGTGACAGCAATCAACCTCTTGTATTATCTGGGTTTACAGGCTTGAAAGAACATTATGCAGAATGGAGAGCCACCACTCTTCCCTTGGGAGTGAAAATGCAGATTATTTCACTCAATAGATGCCCAATCAGTCACTCAACTAGACCAGCACAAACCCCTTTGCATAAGCTTTTAAGCAGCTGTTTGCATCCCCGTCTTGGTCTAATGGTTACCAGCCACATTTCTAGCATACAGGGCATGACGGACACCCCCATGCTCTGTGGCTCAGTTCCTAACATCTGGCTATCCAAGCTACCCACCCCTCCCCCTCTGAGCAACATTTTCACCCATAGATTCTTTCATTTCATTTATTCGATTTGTATGACACCCTACACGGTAAAACCGACTCAGGGCGGCTCACAGAACCCACAAAGATAACATTCCATAAAACAACAATATTACAATATAAAATATAAATGTAACAGCATAATACAATACAGTTGATGCAATCAATATATCTAACATAAGGAGGAAATGCAATACAATACAATAGGGGCTCTCTATCCCTTCCTTGGCCAGGGGAGGGCGGGGCCTCGAGCGGCTGTGGCAGCGACAACAGTGGTCCTCGGCCCACCACGAAGCCCAAAAGTTATTTTATCCCCTTCAGGTCAGGAAAGGGGATACAAAACATTAGCGCATCCCAGTAGCCCCAACGTCCCCTCAACCCTCTCATCCCTGGCCGATGGTATGGGCAGCAGAGGGGAGTGGCAAGGTCCTCAGCCCATGGGCGTGATGTCCTTTTAACCCTCCAGCCAGGAGGGGCCAGGAGGGCGGCGATGGCATCCGTAGCTGCCTCCCATCCCCGGCCGATGGTATGGGCAGCGGGGGTCCCTTCAATTCCGGCCAGTGGCAAGGGCTAAGAAGAGGGCGTCCCGCGGATGCACAGTAAACTCATCCACGTGGATTCACAAGGACTTGGGCTTCTGGGAATTGAAGTCCAAGAACAGCTGGAGTGCCAAGGTTCGCCATCACTGCACTAGTGTCTCTGATATGATACTGAACCACATGCAATAGTGTCCAGGCTGTTTGCACTAGCAAAAAATCTTGCTGCATACAGCAAAACTCAAGACCGGTCTTCTTAGATTCATCCTCTATGAATTGATTACAAGTCTATTTGAATCCACAATGATTAAGCATTCTTATATTTCTTTTTTTCAAAAATACAAAAAAAACCCAGCCCCACACTCAACCACCCTGGCAAGACTTTGGCTGCCGCTGGCTCCTCAGCTACATTTGCCACTATGCATTTCCAGCTTTGGATAGCGCTTGCTTTTGGATCCCAAAGTAGACGATGCTAAAAGCTATGTTACTATGATTGTGTGCCACTCAGATCTCCAACAGCAGGAGAGCTGTTTACTCATTTCTCCCCCCAACAGCCAAAAGAAGAGATCTCCCTTTCTCTACCCTAGACAGAAGAGCCTTTCTGCAGCCTCCCAAGAAGACACCGGCGATTTTGCCACAGCTGCACCACACACAACAGAGCCCTTTACACAACCCCACAAAGCAGATGAGAGGTGCCGTGCCAAGGGAAGGGTGGGACTGTGCCAAGCACAAGGGTGTAAAGTGAAAGCATGAGACAGAATAAGGGAGCCCTGGTAGCAGTTAGGAAGCTCATTTCCTCCTTTATACCCACCCGACGATCAGGAACTTTTATTCCACTTGTCTTCATAGTTCAAGCCTCACTGCTAGTGTTGCTCTATAGCAGTGATGGTGAACCTTTTAGAGAGAGAGTGCCCAAACAGAGGGACAGGGCAAACTCTGTGCTGGGGGGAGGGAGGAAGCGCTCCCATTGGGCTGCTGGGCAAAGGGGTGGGGTGAACTCTTTGCTGGGGGGAGGGAGGAAATGCTCCCATTGGGCTGCTGGGCAAAGGGGTGGGGTGAACTCTGTGCTGGGGGGAGGGAGGAAGTGCTCCCATTAGGCTGCTGGGCAAAGGGGCGGGGTGAACTCTGTGCTGGGGGGAGGGAGGAAGTGCTCCCATTGGGCTGCTGGGCAAAGGGGTGGGGTGAACTCTGTGCTGGGGGGAGGGAGGAAGCGCTCCCATTGGGCTGCTGTGCAGAGGGACAGGGCAAACTCTGTGCTGGGGGGAGAGAGGAAGTGCTCCCATTGGGCTGCTGGGCAAAGGGGTGGGGTGAACTCTGTGCTGGGGGGAGGGAGGAAGCGCTCCCATTGGGCTGCTGGGCAAAGGGGTGGGGTGAACTCTGTGCTGTGGGGAGGGAGGAAATGCTCCCATTGGGCTGCTGGGCAAAGTGGTGGGATGAACTCTATGCTGGGGTTGGGAGGAAGCACTCCCATCGGGCTGCTGGGCAGAGGGGTGGGGCAAACTCTGTGCTGGGGCAATGACGCACATGCCCACAGAGAGGGCTGTGAGTGCCCCCTCTGGGACGAGTGCCATGTTTCACCACCACTGCTTTATAGCACTGATGGTGAAACTTGGCACTCCAGCTGTTCTTGAACTTCAATTCCCAGAAGCCCTGCTCCAGCAGGAGTGCTAACTTGGGCTTCTGGCAATTGAAGTCCCAGAACACCTGGAGTGCCAAGGCTGGCCATCACGGCTCTGTAGCATCCAAATTCACGTCCAAAAAGTCTACCTAACATAAAGAAAACAACCCGGAACGGTAATGGATGGAGAGGAAAACAGCAGGTAAAATGGGGGAGAAAGGTAGCTAGGAACGCAGTAAGGGAACGATCTTGAGACAGCTGCCTCCAAATACTTGGAAAAAACAACAACCCTTGTCTTCAGACCCAGAATAAGAGATGGGACTTTCCTCCTTCTTGCATTCCTGTCCAGGGAGAGGATTGCACATGGGTCTCTGGCTCGGCTGGTATTTTGTTCTTTCCTAGCCTCACCCTGAGTCCCAGAATTGCCTCTCAAAGATAATCAGGTGTGAACAGGAAATAAAGCAACAGACACAAAAGGTACAGAGTGATAGATATCACAGCATTCCTTAATTCATGGGGTATGGAGGTGGTATTCATGAAATGGGGGGGGGGGGGTTGCCTCCACTCGATGGCCCCCTCCTGTTTCAGCCCTGTTTTGGGGAGCTTTGACAAGAACAGGAACTAAAGGCAAAAACAGTCAGGGATCCAAAAAAACGCTGGCAAGCACTGTTTCAGGGTGGAGTCCAGGCAGAGATATACATAAGACATGATTCTCACACACACACAGTGCCGATGCAATGCAATGCATTTTATGTAAGGAATATCTGACACAGATTATGAGGCGAGGCTCAGCACATTTTGAATGCTAAGGCCCAGTGCTGGAAATGCACTTTGAAATCTAGCAAATGACCACAGCCAGTCCCGTCTTTTCTTCCGTGTCTAGGCCAGACGTGAAACTGCCAAAATGAAGGCACCTTTCAGTGAGCTCATTCTGGAGGTCCTTTTGCCCGACCTAGCGTGAGAAAGATTAGCTGGCAACGCAAGGTTGCCATTACCAGGGTACGCCCATCTGTGGCTCAAAAATACCACAATCTTTGAGGAGGCTCTTTCTGTGTACCCCAACCAGTCCCTCCTCCTCCTTCCGTGTCTAGGCCAGATGTGGAACCGCCAAAACGAAGCCACCTTTCAGTGAATTCATTCTGCAGTTCCTTTCGCCCGACCTAGTGTGAGAAAGATTAGCCGACACAAGGTGGCTGTTGCCCGGGGTACACTCGATACCACAATCTGTGAGGAGGCTCTTTCTGTGTATCCCCAACCAGTCCCTTTAACAGGGATGGCGAACCTTTTAGAGACCGAGTGCCCAAACTGCGACCCAAAACCCACTTATTTAACGCAAAGTGCCAACGCAGCAACAGGAGAGGAAGGAAACACTCCCACTGGGCTGCTGGGCAGAGGGGCGGGGGTGAACTGTGTTGGGGAGAGGAAGGAAATGCTCCCATTGGGCCGTTGGGCAGAGGGGCGGGGAGAACTCTGTGTTGGGGAGAGGAAGGAAATGCTCCCATTGGGCCGCTGGGCAGAGGGGCGGGGAGAACTCTGTGTTGGGGAGAGGAATGAAATGCTCCCATTGGGCTGCTGGGCAGAGGGGCGGGGAGAACTCTTGTGTTGGGGAGAGGAATGAAATGCTCCCATTGGCTGCTGGACAGAGAGGCGGGGTGAACTCTGTGTTGGGGAGAGGAAGGAAATGCTCCCATTGGGCTGCTGGAAAGAGGGGTGTGGCAAATTCTGTGCTGGGGGAGGGAGGAAGTGCTCCCATTGGGCTGCTGGGCAGAGGGGTGGGGCGAACTCTGTGCTGGGGTGACTGAATGGGTGCCCGCAGAGAGGGCTCCGAGTGCCACCTCTGGCACGTGTGCCATAGGTTCACCACCACTGCCCTATAACAAGGGATTTAATTTCCCGCAGGACTTACAAGGGTTCTGGCCCCAGAGTCTAGATGTTTCACGTATCAAAGTGAAACCATAAGAAACGAGTGGATTTGACAGCATATACAGAATCTTTTCCCCCTTTAGCGCTTTGGAGATCAGTGGGAGCAAGCGGGCCAGCACATAGGCTGTTCCTGTCCAAATGTTGGCAAATGTAGCGCACAAACGGTTGCCAGTTTCTGGCGCTCAGAGGCTCCGTAGTTACATTCAAGGTAAGATTCTTAAAAAACCAGCAAGATTTTAGCTAATGTTCCATTATAAGAAAACATCCCTGAACACACTTGTGAAGTCCACGTCCTCCTAACCTGGCAACCTCGGGAACAGAAGATTTCAGGGCAAAATGTACAACAGTGAAGCAGGGAAAGAGGGGAAGAAACAGAAAACAGAAACTGCTGGCAAGTATTGAGAATCCAGCATTTCTTCTTCTTCAAGTGCCGTATCCACTTCCTAATATCGGCTATCCTCATGGCGATCAGCCAGGAAGATTGTCCTGGGAACAATTCCATCCTTTTGCCTTCCAATTCACAAACTAATGTTTAAATGCCTAGATTCACTCATCAGTTAAACTGCCGTACCACCGCCAGAACACTGTGAGTTCAGTCCTGACCAGAGTTCAAGGTCGACGCATCCTCCCAAAGTCAATGAGTACCCAGTATGTTGGGGTCACAATGCTCGTGTTACCTTGTGAGCCAGCCAGAGAGTGCGCGAAGCATTATGGGGTGGTACATAAATGCAATTGCTATTCAGAAACATATCACAAGACTTCCCAGCTGGGGCAAACAGAATCCACTCCAACAGAAGCCCTCCCTTGCCTTCCACTTACCAGATGTATCCCACATGTTAAGTTCAATGCGCTGCTTCTCAATCTCAAAGCTGGCAGTGTAGTTCTCAAACACAGTGGGGACGTAGTTCTGCAAGGGAGCAAGGGGTGGGAGAAGATGACAGAAGTCAGATTTGCAAGTACTGGTTAGGAAGAAAACAGTGACACACACACCCTACATACACACCCTACTCCAGGGCTTCCCAAACTTTTCAAGCCGGGGCCCAGGTCACGGTCCCTCAGTCAGCTTCAAAGGTCCTGCCTGTATGATGTGGTGGCTAATTTGTCCCAATAACTTCAAAAGGGTGGCCATTTTGTTTCTCAAATGTCCTTGGAGGGGTGGGGGACCACATTAAATAGTTCCGGGGGCCGGATCCAGCCCACGGGCCTTAGGTTGGGAACCCCCTACACACACATGCAGGTCTCTGCTCTGAAGAGAAGTCCCATCTCTTATTTTTTGTGGCTGAAGACAAGAAGAAGTGGAAGAAGAGAATTCTGTGGATCTCCTGAACTGGAATACAGACAAATAAATGGGTCCTGGAACAAATCAAGTCTGAACTGCCTCTGTAGGCAAAAAAAGATATATACAGTATGATGAAACTGTCCTACTTTGGGCACATCATGGAAAGACAAGATCCTCTGGAAAAGGAAAGGATGCTGGGACATCAACAGGAAAAGAGGAAGGCCAAATATGAGACGGATTGACTTCCTAAAGGAAGGCACAGCCCTGGAGCTAAGTGGGGCTGTTGCGGATAGGACATTTTGGCAATTGCTCACTCATAGGGTCATCATGCGTTGGCGGCAACTTGACAAGACGTTAACAAAAACAACCCAGTACCCTCCATCAGCCCAAACGAGAAGCTCTTGTCCTTCTGCCAAACATGCACTCAGAACATCACCCAGCAACTCTCAGCATCTTGAAACCTGCATTTCTGGTTCTGGTGCCGCCTCCTGATGTGAGGTCTGTTCCCCTTAGCTGGGATTTATTTATTTATTTTTTAACTAGAGAACATACGAGAAGTACTGTACTGTACTCTGTATGTGCTTAAAGGAATGTCTCGTGCTCAAAGGCAGAACCTAAGCAATGCTAGGGTGATTTTGAGTCGTCAGCACTAGCTGTACCGCCAAGGCAAGCAAGCAGACTGTGCAATGTGCATGCACAAACACACAGACAGTCAGACAGACAGCATCCTCAAGTCCATGTCCTGTTCCTTATATTCCTGAATTTCCAAGGTTTATCTGAAATCCTAGATTCTAGCTTTCTCCTGTCTGGATCTGGTCCCAAATCCTGAATCTCCTCCTTCACTCTTCTCTTAAATTCACACACACACACCTTATTCACAACCAAAAACTCTGGGTTTCTCCTTCCTTCCAAGTCCCATATTTCGGACCCCATCCCATCAGTACCCTGCCTCTTACTGCTCACCACCTCACCACCCCGTTCTCTTTTTACTATGGTTCCCAAATCCTGCCCGTTTGCCCCACGACAAGTCTGGATTTCCAAAGTGTGCGAGGCAATAAGCCACTTATGGATTTCCTTTAACACACACGCATAGTCGCTGCCCCCCCCCCCCCATCTGTCTGGTTGCCCTTCCTCCCCACTGCCATCTTTGTTGCTATTTATAATTTATTTGGTTCATTTATTATTCATGTCTAATTTGCTATCGTAAAGATTAAAAAAAAAAGATCTTGTCAGCCGCCCAGGACTGCAGTGGCTCAGTGGTTAAGACACTGATCTTGACGACTGGAAGGTCGGCAGGTCAGCAGGTCGAGACCCGGAGTGAGCTTCCATCCTAGTCCCAGCTCCTGCCAACCTAGCAGTTCGAAAGCAAGAAATTGAGGGACCGCTCCGGAGGGAATGGCAACAGCATTACATGCCCTTTGGCGTCTAGTCATGCCTGCCACATGACCACAGAAACGTCTGCAGACAGACAGCACTGGTACTTTGGCTAGTAAATGGAGATGAGCACCGAATCCTAGAGTCGGATATGACTGTTTTTCCGAGCAAGGGAGAGCTTTAACTTTAAGCCACCCGAGGGGGGAAACATACCAGATGGGCAGGATGGAAAGCAATCACACTTCTATACCGCCCCATAACGCTTAGTGCACTCTCTGGGTGGTTCACAAGTTAAATACCATTTTGGCCCCAATATGCTGGATACTGATTTTACCAACCTCGGAAAGATGGACGGCTGAGTCAACCTTGCACCCTGGTCAGGATCGAACTCACAACCTTTTGGTTACAAGCCAGCAGTTTAACCACTGCACCACCAGGGCAGCATTACATGCACTCCGGTGTCTCGTCATGCCTAGAGGGCTGTAGTCACAGATTTCTAGATTTTGGGTGTGTACGTGAAAAAATTTCCAGGAGGGGCAAAAAATTTCCAGGAGGGGCAACAACGTCACACTCACGTATGTAACATCGGCATCACAGAGTGGGTTGCGGGGGCTGTTAGCACAGGAGGGCCCCCCCCTGGGGGGACCTGGCTACGGCCCTGCATGCCTGCCACATGACCACAGAAATGTCTGCAGACAGTCATATCCGACTCTAGCCAGAAATTGGAAAGGTGATATGAATTTAGAAATTGGTAAATGGTATGTTGATGTTTGGGATATGGCATTAAATGAAAAACTTACATGGGAATTAAATATAAAAAGGGGGTTAATAAAACAAAATAGATTTTGGGACATTTGGAAACCTTTTTTGCAACACACATTGATGGATAATAAAGGAGAAAAACCTGCTCCGAACACAATGTATTTTTGGCAGAATGAATGAGTTGTAAAAGGAGTGGCTGGTAGACTCAAGGACTATAGTGCACTGGGTGGTAGGAACCATGTACAAAATAATAAAGTTGTAATATGGTGGTTAAAGAGGAGAGTGGATATAAAGGTGAAAATATACAGTATAGTAAATGTATAGAAAATAATGTCTGACTACATTATATTATATTGATATGTATTTTTTCTCTCTCTTCCTCTTCTCATCTTTTAACGCTGTAGGATGTACGTGGGAACTACTTTTTTTTTCTTTTTTTGTATGTACAGTAAAACCTCAGATAACACTAAAACCTGGTTCCACAAGTCTTGGTGTTATACGATTTTTAGTGTTATCCGATGCATGTTAAAATCCTATGGGATCCATAGAGATACAAGTAATACCTCATATAACATTAGTATCGAATAACACTAAAATCGCATAACATTAAGGAATCTGGGGGGAAGAATTGCATCAGATAACATTAAGATCCTATGGGATGCTTCAGATAACAACCGCTAAAGCCTGTGTGGTTGCAATGTATCTCTATGGATCCCATAGGTTTTTAACATGCATCAGATAACACTAAAAATCATATAACACCAAGACTTGTGGAACCAGGTTTTAGTGTTATATGAGGTTTGACTTGTACATTGTAACCACACAGGCTTTAGCGGTTGTTATCCGAAGCATCCCATAGGACCTTAATGTTATCCGATGCAATTCTTCCCCCCAGATTCCTAAATGTTATGCGATTTTAGTGTTATTCGATACTAATGTTATATGAGGTATTACTGTAATTGTTTCTTTTATGTTTTGTAGATTGTTTCGTTAGTTTGTTTAAAAAAAGAAGAAAATTGTTTTTAAAAAATGAAACCTGAAAAAAAAAAGAAATGTCTGCAGACACAAATACAGTAAAACCTCATATAACACTAAAACCTGGTTCCACAAGTCTTGGTGTTATATGATTTTTAGTGTTATCTGATGCATGTTAAAATCCTATGGGATCCATAGAGATACATTGTAGCCACACAGGCTTTAGTGGTTGTTATCTGAAGCATCCCATAGGATCTTAATGTTATCCGATGCAATTCTTCCCCCCCAGATTCCTTAATGTTATGCGATTTTAGTGTTATTCGATACTAATGTTATCTGAGGTATTACTGTAATTGTTTCTTTTATGTTTTGTAGATTGTTTTGTTAGTTTGTTTAAAAAAAGAAGAATTTTTTTTTAAAAGAAATCTGAAAAAAAAAAGAAATGTCTGCAGACACAAATACAGCACAGGCTCTTTGGCTATAATAATAATAATAATAATAATAATAATAATAATAATAATAATAATAATAATAATAATAATAATAATAATAATAATAATAATAATAATAATACAAGTTAGAAATTAATACAAATAGAAATACAAATAAATACTAGTACTAATACTAAAGTAGACCACCCCTTGGACATCGGCTGCTCCCACTTCGGCTCACTGGAAGGTCGGCAGTTTGAGACCCGAGTTAGTACCGCACGCCTGGGAGTCTTTCTCCCCACTGCTGCCGCCCCACTCCCACCCACTCCACCCGTCGGGTCGACCTGGTGGCGCAGCGGCTAGACTGCTGTACTGCAACCCGAAGGCTGCGAGTTCGATCGAGGGTGGACCCCAGCCTCCCGTCCTTCCGAGGTGGGTAAAATGAGTACCTAACACGTCGGGGGGGGGGGGGGGCAGAATGCTAATTCACTCCTGAGCATGGCACTGCGAAGCGCGATGTGGGGCGGCGTGGGAAGTGGGCTTTGGGATGTGGGGGATGCCTGCGAGGCTGGTCCTGCTCCCCGGGTGACCTTTCCCAACCCGCCCAGCCCCTCACCTCGGGGTAGGCGTCCTTGGCGAAGACGTGCAGCAGCGACGTCTTGCCGCACTGGCTGTCGCCCACCACCACGATCTTGCAGCGCGCCAGCTGGTGCTCCATGACTCCCGACCGACTGCCGACTGCCGACTGCCTGCCTGGAGAGGACGTGCAGCCTTACGAGCCCCGCCGCCACTGCATTGCTCACCCGTCTGCCTGCCTGCCTGCCTTCTCACTACTCGCAGCCGGCGGCGCCTGGCGCTGCTTCCCGGCCCCTGTTATGCCGCTCCGCCCCCTCGAGCCCCGCTGCTTCTGGCCCGCCGATGCGCTCCGCCCCTCCGGCGCCAGGGGGAGCTCTTGAGGAGCGGACGTCCCGGCCATCACCTCAAGCCGGGATCCTCCGCCAGCGACCCGCAGGCTCGATGTGGCCCACCACCAGTGGTGGGATGTCAAAAAATTTACTGCCCCACCGTGATGTCATCACAGTGTGGGTGGAGCTAACATCATTCATGATGTCATGATGTTGTGGACGGGGCCAAAGAAAAAATAAAAATAATTAAAAATAAAATACTAGGTCAGAAAGAACTACAGAACGAACTCACCACAGGACGGCTTCATTTTGGCACTTTTCAACAGTTAAAGAAGTTAGGTACTAAGTCTTTGCCTAACCAGTTCTCTAGGATAATATGCCTTAATGTAAATGTAAAACAGCTGTACCTCCTTAAGGGTTCTCCAATTGGAACAGCAATTGGAACAGCACAGATGTAGCTTATTGATGAGGTAACTCCAAGACTTTGCTTTAAAACCACAAGCCAGGCCACCAGGACTTTTTAGGAACTATGGTAGTACGTCAATATAGGTAATACACATTAAAATACACACAGACACCACATCCAAAGGTGAGTCACTTACCCTGGGAAGCAGGCTATAGGGAGCTTCAGGCTAGCAGCTTTTCTTCCTCCTCCCTGCTTGGGAGGACAGCAAGAAGACCGTCCATACGTTCCAAGCACTGTAGGCGTACATGCACACCAAGTGCTTGGTGCGCATGCACAGTGGGGGAACCAGTGAAAAGGTAAGCCCTGCAGGTGGTTCCCCCCCCAAAAAAAAAAAAAACCTGCTACCGGTTCTCCGGGACACTGGGAAAAGTTCTGGAGAACTGGTGAGAACCTGTTACATCCCATCACTGCCCACGACACCATTAAACGGTGGGGAGATAATTTACCGGCGTGCTGCTCAAAAGTCCATTCATCACCTTGGCCTTTCCCCCTTTCTGTTCCTCTCGCCAATCTCCGGTCTGCTCCATGCAGCGGTGGCAGTGGTGGGATGTCAAAAATTTTACTACCCCACCGTGATGTCATCACAGTGTGAGCGGAGCTAACATCATGACATCATGATGTCATGGGTGTGGGGCCAAAGAAAAAAATAATTATAAAATAAAATAAAAATAAGCACACACACACACACCCCTCAACCTACCCACCCACCACAACACAATAGCAATTGGATAGCACAGGTGTAGCTTATTGATGAAGTAACTCCAGGACTTTGCATAAAAACCCCAAGCCAGGCCGCCAGGCCTTTTTAGGAACTGTGGTAGTACGTCAATATAGGTAAAGATATTAAATACACATTAAAATACACACAGACACATCACATCCAAAGGTGAGTCACTTACCCTGGGGAGCAGGCTATAGGGAGCTTCAGACTAGCAGCTTCTCTTCCTCCTCCCCGCTTGGGAGGACAGCAAGGAGGCCGTGCATATGCACCAAGCACTGTAGGCGTGCATGCACACCAAGTGCTTGGCACTTATGTGCAGTGGGGGTACCAGTGAAAAGGTAAGCCCCGAAGGTGGTTCCCCCCAAAAGCTGCTACCGGTTCTCCGGGACGCTGGGAAAAGTTACTACCTGTTCTGGAGAACTGGTGAGACCCTGTTACATCCCATCACTGAGCGGTGGGCATCAGCAGGTTCTCGCCAGAACCGGCAGCAGAAATTCTGGCTGGACCTGCCGATCTAAGTTTTGAAAGAAGAAAGTGAAAAAGCTGGCTTGAGACTCAATATCAAGAAAACCAAGATCATGGCAACAGGCCCTATCAGTCCCTGGAAAATTATTATTATTATTATTATTATTATTATTATTATTATTATTATTATTATTATTATTATTATTATTATTATTATTATTATTATTATTATTATTATTATTATTATTAAACTTATATGCCGCCCTACTCAGCGAAAACCGACTCAGGGCGGCTCACAACACAATCAAACACAATGCAACAATTCAATAGAACAATAAAATGTCACAACACAATGAAATATCATACATCAATAATTCAAACAATAGAATATCATAAAATACAGTACAGTAAGATAAAACCCCAATATATGTCATAAAGTTACAAAAAATATTACAAAACCCATAGGAACATTACACAATCTTACAAAGAAAAAAAGTTACAAAAAGGCATCCCCACCCCACTCACCCTGGATCCTACCCATTAAGCTGGTGGCCACCAACAGACTACTCCCCTTCCTTCTGTCCAAAGGAAAGGAGAAAGGCAATGTGTCCATCTGAATGTAGGTGCTGCCACAAAACCCCAGGCTAGAAAAAGTCTAGCAAACATAACAGTCAGACTGGCCGGAGGAGGATGGTGCTGGAATCAGCTGGGGAAGAAGTAGAAGCAGTGACAGATTTTACTTTCTTGGGATCAAAACTCACTGCAGATGGGGATTGCAGCCATGAAATAAAAAGGCGATTGATTCTTGGGAGGCAAGCAATGAGAAACCTGGGGAGCATAATGAAAAGTAGAGACATCATATTGAAAACAAAAATTCGCGTTGTCAAGGCAATGGTATTCCCTGTGGCAATGTATGGTTGTGAGAGCTGGACCATTAGGAAAGCTGAGCGCAGAAGAATAGATGCCTTTGAGATGTGGTGTTGGAGGAGAGTTTTGAGAGTTCCCTGGACAGCAAGGAGAACAAATAGGTCAATCTTAGAAGAAATTAACCCAGAATGCTCCTTAGAAAGTCAAATTGTAAAGATGAAGCTAAGGTACTTTGGACACCAAATGAGAAGAGAGGATTCACTTGAGAAAGCCTTGATGCTGGGAAAGGTGGAGGGCAAAAGAAAAAGGGGGCGACCAAAAATGAGATGGTTGGATGGTATTGTGGAGACGATGGGCACAGAACTGAGTGAGTTGAGGAGGATGGTGGAGGACAGAAGTGCCTGGTGGGCAATGGTCCATGGGGTCGCAGAGGGTCGGAATCGACTGTGCGACTGAACAACAAAAATTCAGGTGGAGGATGGAATGAGCTCCCGTCTTTGTCCCAGCTCCTGCCAACCTAGCAATTTGAAAGCAAGAAATTGCAAGTAAATAAATAGGGATCACTTCGGTGGGAAGGTAACAGCGTTCCGTGCAGTGTTCCCTGTCTAGTCATGCCTGCCACATGACCATGGAAACGTCTGCAGAAGCAGACAGCGCTGGCTCTTCGGCTTTGAAACAGAGATGAGCACTGACCCCTAGAGTCGGATACGACTGGCTTTCAAGCAAGGGAAACCTTTACCTTAATTTGGGTGCAATGCAGGGCTTTCTCCCTGGTCACGCCCACCATGCCACACCCACAGAGTAGGTAGTAAAAAAAATTGGAGCCCACCACTGGCTGCATGTGGCCTACCACCACCTCCACCACACCAGGAAGGACAATGTGGTGGAGGAAAGGCAAAATGGCCCGTCTGGCCCCTGAAGCTGTCTGAGGGAGCCTTACCCGGCCCCCAGCTTTAAAAGGTTGAGAACTCCTGACAAAGGGTGGGACTGGTGGCTTCATGGTTAAGAAGCTCGCCTTGTTACCTGGAAGGTCAGCAAGTCGGCAGTTTGAGACCCGCATGCTGCCCCAGCTCCTGCCCAACCTAGCAGTTCGAAAGCAAGTCATTGCAAGTAGATTAATAGGGACCAGTTCATTGGGAACAGATCTTGGGGACATGAAAGGAGTCTCATTCTGGCGTTCCCTATAACAGAGATCCTCCAGCAAAAAATATTTCAACCCAGAAAACACCTTTAAATGCTTCTGACATGATTTTAAGAAAAAAAACAGCAGTTTAAGACCCGAGTGCTGCATGACGGAGTGAGTTCCCATCTCCAGTCCCAGCTGCTGCCAACCTAGCAGTTTGAAAGCAAGAAATTGCAAATACTGTAGATAAATAGGCACAACTTAGGTGGGAAAGGTAACACAATGTGCTCCAGTGTCTAGTCATGCCTGCCACACGTCCACAGAAACATCTGCAGACACAGACAGTGCTGGCCATTTGGCTGTACATGGAGATGAGCACCGATCCCTAGAGTCGGATATGACTGGCTTTCAAGCAAGGTAAAAGGTAAAGGTCTCCCTAAAGGGCAGGAGTGGTGGGGAGGGGAAATATTTATTTATTTATTACATTTTTGTACTGCCCATCCGAGATATTTCTCATTCTGGGTGGTGTATAAGCAATTAAATAAACAAGAACAATATAAAACAACAGACAGCAACCAAATAAAGACCTGTTGGTGTCTGAGGGTCAAATCTATACAACTAACTTATTGGCATGGTAAAACATGTCTAAAAGAGGAAGGTTTTGAGCTGTTTCTTTAAAATATCCAAGGATTGTTTAAGAATAGCTGGATACTATCAAGTCATTTGGAATCCCTTTCCAGGGTTTTCTAGGTAAAGAATACACAGAAGTGGTTTACTGTTCCCTTCTTCTGGGAGCATCCTGGACTGTGCAGTTTGCCCACAACTACATAGGCTGGCTCTGTTCCCAGGAGCCACAGTAGGGAATCGAACTCTCTCAGCCTCTGACACTGCATATAGAGAACTAAACCACTGAGTTCTCCAGCCAGCTGTTAACCAATTTACTTAATAGGTAGGCTCCTAACATATGCATTTTGTCCTGAACATATTGACTTAGAAATAGGTTAATGGGATTTAATGGGACTTGCTCCCTGGTAAACTGGTAGAAGACCGCAGCCATAATTATATAATATGATGGTTCTACAGTCCTCCCTCTCCACTGTTAAGGCTTTTAAAAAAAGATCCTGATTATTAACTTAGTACATCCAGTTTACTTAAAAGTTGCAGGACAGTTTTCATGTCTAGAATTCGAGACACACAATGACAAAACAAAATAACATTAGTTAAAAAACCCTGTAATCTAAAATTTCCCAAGCTGTGCTACAGGAGATGCTTTTAATTCAATAAACTGCAGACGCACACCACACAGTAGGAGAAAATCGGCTTCTTTCAACTACGACTCCAGGAATGCCGCAGCAATCATCCAGTCTGTATAATAACTTTTCTGAGCTCTGCAGTAACAGAGACACAAACAGAGGGACTAGATCTGTGGTTCCCAACGTGGGGCCCATGCCCCACAGGGGATCTTCAATTCCCAGAAGCCTAAGTCAGTACATTGGCTGATCAATGCTTTGGGGAATTGACTCAGGCTCCTGGGAATGGAAGTCCAAAAACCAGATGCGCAGCGTGGGTGGTGAGGGCGGCCGGCCCCGGGCGGCACTTTTTGGGGGCAGCAAAATTTCACAATAAATAATAATAATATCTTGTAATCTGAACTAAAATTTTTTGTTGTACCTACAATTCAGACCGATTAAAATGAGGATGGAATTTTTAATTATTTAATCTGTGACGTAACTAGGGAATCCCCTTTCTTTAAATGAGTGTAGTCATCTCGCTCGCTCTAGCGACTGGCAACACCATCAGTACTAACCGGTCGCCTTGCGGTAATTACCCGTGTTTTATTTTGTGCTTGGATTTTTCACAATGAATATTCAGAGAGAAATAATTCTTTCATATAAAGAATAGAGTTCAATATTGTCTAATAACACCTGCAAATTAGGATACGGTGCGGGGAAGTCCCTTCACGGAAGTCTATCCATGAGTATTGCTTTGAAAATTAAAAGAAAGTTTTATTCATTGCTCGATCATCAGCCGTCCAATTTACATTGACTCAATTAATTTGCCACAATTCATGATTTTCTTTAAGTGTGTACCTAGATAAGGAGGCAGCGAATTTGGCCTACGCCCCGAGTGGCTGAAACCCACACTATGCCACTGCCAAAAATGAAAGGTTGGGAACACTGGACTAGATCCGAGTGCCAGATTAAGCCAGCACAAGGCCTGTAGCAAATTGTGTCAAGAGGCCCTTGCTTAGATTCAGGATACCTATAAAATAAAAGACCACTAGTAAAAACAAACTTTTACCTAATGTGAGAGAAATTATATTGCATTGTCTTCTTCTCAACTGTTGTATCAGTAAACAGCAGCCGGCAAATAAACAATACCACGTAAGAATTGCAAGAAATAACACAATGCCATGACTCCCCATGCCATCAACTAAGCCAGTGGTGCCCAGTTTTTTTTATTGTGGACCAGTCCCACCCCCAACACACAGCTGCGGGGACCGGAGGCGTGCTTTCTCCCACTGCTGACAGTTTTGACGTCAGCAGTGGTGGCGATGGAGGCAGTGACAGCGCTTTTTCCAGGCTGCTCCGAGCAGCCTCTTGCTTGATCCTTTCCCCTCAGCAGCCTGTGCTGAAGCCGATCACTACTTCGGGGAAATTTTCGGAGCCTCCTGCAAGTTAAAATCCGCGGCGCTAAGAGAGCCGCCTGGCAGGCTCGAGATGATATCATCCTGAGGGTGGCAGGGGGCTTTCTGAGTGCCATAAATTTTGACTTGCAGGAGGCTCCAAAAATTTCCCCGAAGCAGCGATCGGCTTCAGCACAGGCTGCTGAGGGGAACGGATCGAGCAAGAGGCTGCTCGGAGCAGCCTGGAAAAAGCGCTGTCACTGCCTCCATTGCCACCACTGCTGATGTCAGGTGGGGGCAGTCCACAGTGAAGCCTGGGTCCTCACCGCGGGCCACATTAATTACATGCAGGGGGCATAAATTTGGGTTTTCATTCTAACCGAACGTGGGGGCTGGGGGCCCCAGAGATGTGGGACCTGTAGCATTTGCTACAACTACTAAAGGGCTGATCTGGCACTACTAGATTCTGCAATGATTCAGCCCTGTCCTAGAGACAATCTGGCACCACTGTTTGAAGACCTTGTAATGAGATGGGCACAACATCAAGGGTTGATGGAGCTGTTCATTTTCCAGTATGATGGTGCCATCATCTGCTGGCAATAGCCTGCTGCATTCTATAGAGGCGAGTCTTTTGGCAGGAGAACAAATGGACACAAATCTGACATCAGAAATGGCAACATCCACAAAACCTGCAAGCAGGAGTCTCAATTTACCAATCATTCTCTTTGACTGTCCCTTAATGTTGCCTTCCTGGAACAGAGAAAAATGCAAAGCAAATGCAGTCTACATGTATGGCATATCAGTAAATTAATGTCCAGGTTTTGCCTGTGGCTTGAATTGGATTTGTTTAACAACATGAATTAATTAGCATACTAGTGCCACAATGTTTCTTGGAACCCTATAACACAGGGGTGCCCAAACTACAGCCTGGGGTCCGGATCTGCCCCCAGGACATAGTGACTGGCTTCCTGAACCACATGACCAGCGTGTGGCCTGAAAAGTTTGGGCATCCCTGCTATAACACTTTGATAAAGGCCATTGTAACTACCGTATATACTCAAGTATAAGCCAAGTTTTTTTAGCCCTAAAAATGAGCCCCCATAAGGGGACTCGGGTAATACTCGGGTCAATGACCACAACGGCCCAAAGCCCATGCCAGATTGAGATGTGACAACAATTTAATTAATGTTACCATATTTTCATGTATTTTGATTATTGAAAGTCACTAGCAGCTGCTGCATTTCCCACCCTCGGCTTATACTCTGGTCAATCTATTTTCCTGGATTTTCAGGTCAAAATTAGGCACCTCGGCTTATATTTGGGTCAGCTTATACTTGAGTATTTACAGGTACAGTATGTTGATTTCATGCAATTGTCACTGTGTGTTTTGCATCCATTCCTAGTTGATCACATTCCTTTCTATCATCCCACCTTCAACTAGATGCATTGATGTCTGCCATTTTAGGTTAGTACTTCACCAATCAGAGAAAGTAGATTCTGGTCCAGTGATGGGATGTAACAGGTTCTCACCAGTTCGCCAGAACCAGTAGTAACTTTTCCCAGTGTCCCGGAGAACCAGTAGCAGCTTTTTGTGGGGAACCACCTTTTCACTGTTTCAACTTACCTTTTCACTGTTTCTCCCACTGGGTGGGTGTATATTAATGTATTTATTTAATTTATTTACGGGTTTGTGTTGTGTGTGTGTGTGTGTGTGTGTGTGCTTATTTTTATTTTATTATTATTTTGTATATTTTTTAAAACAATTATTTGGCCCCACCCACAACATCATGACATCATGATGTTAGCTCTGCCTACACTGTGATGACATCACGGTGGGGTAGTAAAAATTTTGACATCCCACCACTGTTCTGGTCCCTGAAAGTTTATGATAAAATGTGTCAAATCTTCAAGGAACCACAAGAGTAGTTTTACTGTGTATGATCAAGTGCTTTAGTTCAGCCTCCTTCTTCCAGGTAGCCTTTGGTGCAGGTGGGAACGCCTGTTTCCATTCTGCCTAAGGCCAACACCTGCCTTTGGAACACCTGTTTAATATTCTCAGAAGAAACCCTCAGAGTGGGGCAAAAGGTTCTTGGCCCCAGGCTCTCTGCTCTAAAGTTACTTAAATCCTAGCATTGGAGTCCTGCCGGTAGCTTTGCTACCCCGACACTCTTGAGGTTTCATATGCAATTAAATAATGAAGCTGTAACAATTGAATTGAAGAATGGAACCCAAGTTCATGGAAACCAGCTTTAAGATGTGAACACACACCTTAAAGCTGTAAAGAGACTCTGAAAAACAGAGAGCATGTCCAGTGTGGGACCTTGAGTATTAGAGGCAGTAATGGCCAGCAAAAAAAATTTGCTACCACACCATGGGCGGAGCCTATGTCATGGGTAGAGCCTATATCATGGGCGGAGCCTACATCATGGACAGAGTGTACATCATGGGTGGAGCCTACATTGTGGGTGATGTACTGGCTCTTTGGCTGTAAATGGAGATGAGCACTGGACCCTAAAGTCGAATATGACTGGCTTTTGAGCAAGGGAGACCTTGAACCACTTGCAGGGACAAAACCTGATGGGGCAGAGGAGGGAGGTGGGCGTGGCCACCCAATTTCGTTACCCTCCCTGCCCGAAGGCCACCCATGTTCGCCACCCCCCTGCCCAGCAGCCACCCAATTTTGCTCCCCCTCCTTTCCAGGTGTGTGTGAACCTGTTGCTGCCCACCACTGATTAGAGGCAACAAGATTAGGTATTTCATTCTGCCAGAAAGTTTGTCCCTGGCTACCGTCCTGGAGGATATTGAACCAAGAATTTAAAAAAAATTAAAAGAGAAGGCTTTAACTCTGCACATGTTCAGAAAAACTCTTAAATTATCATATATCTTCCTATTATTAGGTAGCGAGGCTCTGTGTGTGTGCCGATGATGAAAGAAACAATCTTCAGAGAAAAACAGCTGCTTTATTGGTCAGGTTATTAAAGCATAGTCCATGGAGAAACGTAGATATAAAGGTCAATAACATAGATCAGTCCAGTTACAGTTCACGTTAGGTAATCATTATGAAATGGAAAAGGAATAGTCCCACAAGCCAAGGTCTTAAGCCATTGAGATCCAAAAACGAACTAACTCTCTTCTCTCCAAAATGGAGATTCTCCAGTCAGGTGGGTTACCCTTAACCAATCAGGGATCAGAGAAAAACTTTCTCATAACATAGGATTGTTGACACACGTGTACAGTCAGTGCTATAACATGTAGTCAAAACAGCTAGCCTAGAGATAAGAAGCAGGAACACTGAATTGAAAACAATCTATCTCGTGACACGTAGTCTTGTGAGACAGAGAGGAAAGGGTTTTTAGGCCTAGTCAAACTACAACCTCTCCAAGCTTTGAGAACATTAGGAAAAAGATGTCGTTTCATGACAACTTGGGCCTGGGTTACAGATAACAAGAAGAGTCTTGCTGTACAGCTTTCCTCTGCCAGGAATAAAAACTTAAAGCCGGATTCCCAACCTTTTCAAGCCAGGGGCCTGGTCACGCTTTTTCAGTCAGCTTCGAGGGCTGGATGGCCATTTTGCTTTGCCTGCATGATGGGGGTGGCTATTTGTCCCAACAGCTTCAAAGGGGTATCCATTTTGTTTCTCAAATGCCCTTGAAGGTGTGTGGAGGCACATGAAATGGTGCCGAGGGACAGATCCGGGCCACAGGCATTTGGTTGGGAACAGTGATGGGATGTAACAGGTTCTCACCAGTTCTCCAGAACCAGTAGTAACTTTTCCCAGTGTCCCGGAGAACCACCTTCGGGGCTAACCTTTTCACTGGTTCCCCCACTGCGCATGCACGCCAAGCACTTGGTGTGCATGCACGCCTACAGTGCTTGGCATGTATGCATGGCCTCCTTGCTGTCCTCCCAAGCGGGGAGGAGGAAGAGAAGCTGCTAGCCAGAAGTTCCCTATAGACTGCTCCCCTGGGTAAGTGACTCCCTTTGGATGTGGTGTGTCTGTGTGTATTTTAATGTGTATTTAATACCTTTACCTATATTTACGTACAGTACTACCACAGTTCCTAAAAAGCTGGCTTGGGGGTTTTAAGCAAAGTCTTGGAGTTACCTCATCAATAAGCTACACCTGTGCTGTTCCAGTTGCTGTTCCAATTGGAGAACCCTTAAGGAGGTACAGCTGTTTACATTTACATTAAGGCATATTATCCTAGAGAACTGGTTAGGCAAAGACTTAGTACCTAACTTCTCTAACTGTTGAAAAGTTGAAAAGTGCCAAAATGAAGCCATCTTATGGTGAGTTCATTCTGTAGAATATATATATATTTAATTTGTTTATGGGTTTGTGTTGTGGATGGGTGGGTGGGTTAAGGGGTATATGTGTGTGTGTGCTTATTTTTATTATTTTATTTTTCCTTTGGCCCCGCCTATGACATCATGACATCATGATTTTAGCTCCGCCCACACTGTGATGACATCACGGTGGGGTAGTAAATTTTTTGACATCCCACCACTGGTTGGGAACCCCTGACTTAAAGGATACTTCTCTGGATCCTGCATCTAGTTTATACCATTTCTATCATTAGTCGCATAATCTTTCCTTTTCTCCTACCACTGAGTCCCAAATCGGCCCATCCCATTTAAATTAAAAGTGGCTATGCCTCAGCAGAAGGAAGCCTGGAAGTCTGCTATAATTGGTCCTACTTTAATACCTTTTAAAGATGTTTATTAGGGAAGTGCAGCATTTACCGCTGATCCCATTGCTTAAAAGCACTTTAAGTGCAGCCTAGATGCATGACGAATGTGAAGAGTTGCCTTTTTATCTAGTACTGTACAAATAGCAAATCCCACTGGAATATGTGGAGGAGTAGCAGAAGAACAGATAAGAGTCTTTCTCGCATCATTTATTTCATTTCATTTCTCTGCTTCTATGCAATGTGCAATATGCTGTTGTTCTGTCTCCTACAGCAGCTCTGCATGAAGAGGCTGTTCTTATTTCAGTTTAAAACTTGGAAAACAGGCAAGATTTTAAAAATCTATAGAAACATAATGAGGGGAAAGCAAGGAAACAAAACTGTTTTTGAATGCCAGAGCTCCGTAAATAATAGTGTCCCTAAACATGTCTGTTCGAAAGCAATAAATTGCAAGTAGATAAATAGGTACCACTTTGGTGGGAAGGTAAACAGCATTCCGTGCACTTCGGTGCCTAGGCATGCCTGCCGCATGTCCGTGGAAACACATGCAAATGCAGGCAGCGCTGGCTCTTAGGCTATAAACAGAGATGAGCACTGAACCGTAGAGTCGGATACAACTGGCTTTCAAGCAAGGGTGACCTTTACCTTTACTAAACATGTAGAGAGAGCTTAGTAACAACTGATCCTTCTTCAGGAAGATTCAGACAACATCTTTCAAATGTACCTGCTCCTACTTGTGAAAAATCTCTTGTTCTCACCACTTCCTTTCACATCAGACATATTGTTCATGCAATGCTAACTGTTGCTCTACCAGCCCTGTCTGGCACATCTCAATCTTGCTATGAAGAAGATAACAATTTCTCACTGTGTGTATGGCTAGGATAAGACCCAAACTAGAAAGGACACCATTAAATCAATCACCAACATCATGAATAGCTTAAAAAGTAAATAGTAGGTATAAAAATAAAAGGGGGCAGGGCAGGAAAGACTAGGATTTAAAAAATTCTTAGTCCTGAATTTTAAATCTGGCCAGGTTATCCTGCTATGGTAATAGAGTAGATCAGGTGGTGGGCTGCTACCGGTTCGGACCGGTTTGGCCGAACCGGTAGCGGAAATCCTGAGGGGTTTGCTGGGGGGAGTGTAGTAAATCCCCAGGCGACTGGTTCGGTCACCTCTGTGGCCGCCCTCCGGATTCCTTTTCTGGACAGCCCAAAATAGCTACTCGGAAGTGCGCATGCATCAAAAACCATTTGAAGCATGCACGCTGAAAAATAGAAGTGTGCATGCATCAAATGTTATTTTGACACATATGCACTTCTGAGCAGCCATTTTCAGCTGACCGGAAAGGGTGCAGTGGCATCTTTAGAGCAGCGGTGGCGGTGGCGGCCTTTCCTTCACCGCTGACTGCAAACGCTGCTCCCACGGCGGCACCGCCAGGCCTGGCTAGGCTGCACCGCTGCACCGCTGCCACCTACCTCCTGCTCCCCGAGTCCCTGACCCCAGCAAAGGTAAGGAACTAGGGTTTGTTTTCTTTGTGTTCCCGGGGGGGGGGTATTTTATGTAGTGTGTTTTTATTTTATTTTTATGTATACTGATTCTTTATTTTATTTTTATTTTATTTACTTTGGCTCATGATGTTGGCTCCGCCCATGATATCATGCTGTTGGCTCCACCCACAATGTCATAATGTCATGACATTGGCTCCACCCACAACATCAGCCACGCCCACAGTGTGGTAGTAATTTTTTTTTTAGCTGCCCACCACTGAGTAGATAATACTGCCAGCGACTCAACGATAAGGGTCAAGTGGCGGTTAACTAACCTAACAACCCTGAGGACTAATAGCCTTGGGTGTTGAAATCCACAGGGAAGGGTGATGGTCCCCAAGTGGATAAAATCCCACTTGAATCCATATTGATGGAGGGCAGCAGCTTCATCGATACTGGCCTGAGGATGATGAGAAGTTTGCTTGTCAAAAGGACTCAGAACCAGAAAGTGACTTGCGGAACTGAATCAGTGATATGGGCGTCATGCTGCAATGCCGGAAACAGCTGAAAGGCCACTGCACTATATTTTCAGGACAGCCATCATGGCTGATTGCCATGATGATTGCCAATACAGTACAGTTGTACCTCGCTTAAAGAGCATAATGCGTTCCACAAGATTGCTCTTTAAGCGAGTTTGCTCATTAAGCGAAACACCATTGTAAGTGACCAATTGTGACTCCTGGTGGGGGATACTGCAAACCCCAATTTATTTGTTAAGCGAGTTTTTTGTTGGTTTTATTTGTTAAGCGAAGCGAACATTCAGGGGAAATTCTGCTCTTTAAGCGAGTTACTCTTTAAGCAAGGAGCTCTTTATGCGAGGTTTGACTGTACAGTATTTGGATTCGGATATGGACGGAGGAGGAGGAAGGTGAAAATGTCTGATTTTTCTTAGGAAGAAAAACTTCCCTTGGCACAATGGAAATAGTATCTGTACAAGTGATCTGGGTCAGGATTATGGTTCGATCAAAAGGATTAAAAGAGCTGCTAACACACACTCACAAAAACGCACAGATGCATGTCTGAGGAAGATCCGGAAACAGATCTGGGCCACAGCCATCTGCTCTTTACTTTTTAAATACAATTGCTAATTGTGTGGATTGAATGGTTCATCTCATTTGAATGCAGCCAGATTTCTCCAGAAGCTGTATCCAATTCTGCAGCTTAGTTCCTGGACATGTGAACGCCTAATTTGGAGACTGTGGGACTGCAAGACCTATTTTGTCTTTTAATAGACCCCAGAGGTGCAGCACATGGCACAATTTGCAGAATGCATATACAGTGGTACCTCGCTTAAAGAGCATAATGCGTTCCACAGGATTGTTCTTTCAGCGAGTTTGCTCTTTAAGCATAACACCATTGTAAGTGACTAATTGTGACTTCTGGCGGGGGGATTGTGACCCCCGATTTAGTTGTTAAGCAAGTTTTTGGTTGGTTTTAGTTGTTAAGCGAGGCAACCATTCAGAGAAAATTCTGCTCTTTAAGCGAGTTAGTCTTTAAGCAAGGCGCTCTTTATGCGAGGTTTTACTGTACTGTATTTAGAAATAAAGTCTGGAGTTCACAAATTTGTTTTGAGAACCAGCACTAAATGCAACTACAGTAAAACCTCACATAAAGAGCACCTTGCTTCGAGACTAACCTGCTTAAAGAGCAGAATTTTCTCCAAATGATCACCTCGCTTAACAACTAAAACCAACCAAAAACTCGCTTAACAACTAAATCGGGGTTCGCAATCCCCCCTGCCAGAAGTCACAATTGGTCACTTACAGTGGTGTTTTGCTTAAAGAACAAACTTGCTTAAAAAGAAATTCTGTGGAACACATTATACTCTTTAAGCGAACTACCACTCAGTGGCGTAGGGAGCCCCGGGGGGTCCACCCCGGGCAGCACTTTCCAGGGGGCAGCGAAACATTCCAGCCTCCAAGGAGTGCAGCCAGTGGAGAGCCCCGGGGCAGGCTTGGTCCTTGGAAGGGTGCCTCCACAATCGCAGGACTCCGACTGCGGCCACGGAGATTCCCCCCTCTCTCCCTCCTTCCCCTTCCACTGGTTCAATGCCATTCTCACTGCCCGCCAGGACTCGAGCCCCCGCCGACAAGTGGCTTTATATACAGCCCAGCAGCAGGGGCGCGCATGTGTGTGTCAGGGGAGATTGGCAGCCGAGGCAGCAAGCTCACGGACACCCACCCACGTGCAGAGAAAACACACACACACATGCTCACAAACAGGGCTGCCGCCGTTGGGGGCTCTCCCCACCCTGGGTCCCAGACACAGGGGGGCCTTGGCACAGGCAGCAAGGGGTTAACTGGGTCCACTTGGGGGGAAGCCTAGATGGGGGATGAGCTTAGATGGGGAGGCGGCAAGCCTAGATGGGGGGAGTCGGCGAGTTTGGCCTGCGCCCTGGGTGGCTGAAACCCGCGCTATGCCACTGGTACCACTGTACATATATAGAACTCTTCCGTCTGAATGCATGTCTCGCAGCATAGTTTAGATTTTCCTCCATGATATTTGGACTAGGAAGACTATATCAGTTGTCATAACCTGTTGAACATTGGTCTGTTTCCAAGTGTCTAATCATATACTTCTGGTTCTTTGGACTTTTTTTTACACAGTCTGTAGCTAGCTGGACTTTCCCAGTGGCCTTTCATTCTTCCTGTTTGACCTTTGGCAAACTGTTAGAAGGTCTTCAATCAGCATCTAGCCTTTGAGAGACAGTTGCATAAATTGTCAAAAGGCAAGCACTATTGCTGAATGACTGTGTGTGTAAAATAGAATATCATTGCTGACACATTCAACTGACATAAAGGCAAACTTAAAGGCCAAGTCAATATAGTTAACCATTTAAAAAAAGGAACCAAGAACTGAATGAGCAGTGTAACTTTTATTCTGTAAATTGGAACAAAGAGGTTTTCTCCTTTCCAAAGAAGAGAGAGGTAGGATGTCTAATTCAGGGGTTCTCAACCTGCGGCCCATAGTCCAGATGCGGCCCCACGGCACCATTTCATGTGGCCTCCCACCGCCTCCACCACACTCAGAAGTGCCATGTGGTGGAGAAAGGGCAGAATGGCTGCCTGACCCCTGAAGTTATCTGAGAGAGTGTGACTCCGCCCTTGGCTTTAAAAGGTTGGGAACTCTGGATCTAAATGAATAGTTGAAGGCCACTTGGATTATGCTGTTGATATGGTCATTGCAGTGGTGGGATGTCAAAAATTTTACTACCCCACTGTGATGTCATCACAGTGTGGGCGGAGCTAATGTCATGATGTCGTGGGCGGGGCCAAATAAAAATAAAAATAAAATAATAAAATAAAAATAAGCACACACACACCCCTCAACACCCCCCCCACAAAACACAAAACCGTAAATAAATTAAATAAATAAATAAATAAATAAATAAAAATTTAATTAAAATACACCCACCCACCCAAATACCCTCCCACCCACCCCAAACATAAATCAACCCACACACACCCAAACACAAACCCGTCACTTACCTGTTAGTATAAGTGCCTGGGCAGCACCATGTTGCAAGATGGATATGGTCACCGTACCAGTTTTCTAGGATAATATGCCCAGAGGCGTAGCTACCGCCGTATCTGCCGTATCAATTATACGGGGGCCCCGGGCCACGGGGGCCCCCAACATGCGTAAGCAAAACAAATCTTTACCCTTCCTAAGGGCCCCCAAACAAATTTTTATACGGGGCCCCGCCAAGGCACGCTACTCTTCTGAATATGCCTTAATGTAAATGTAAAACAACTGTACCTCCTTAAGGGTTCTCCAATTGGAACAGCAATTGGAACAGCACAGGTGTAGCTTATTGATGAGGTAACTCCAAGACTAAGCTTAAAAACCCCAAGCCAGGCTGCCAGGCCTTTTTAGGAACTGTGGTAGTAGGTCAATATAGGTAAAGGTATTGAATTCACATTAAAATACACACAGACACACCACATCCAAAGGTGAGTCATTTACCCTGGGGAGCAGGCTATAGGGAGCTTCAGGCTAGCAGCTTCTCTTCCTCCTCCCCGCTTGGGAGGACAGCAAGGAGGCTGTGCATATGCACCAAGCACTGTAGGCGTGCATGCACACCAAGTGCTTGGCACACATGCGCAGTGGGGGAATCAGTGAAAAGGTAAGCCCTAAAGCTGTTTCCCCCCAAAAGCTGCTACCGGTTCTCCAGGACACTGGGAAAAGTTACTACCGGTTCTGGAGAACTGGTGAGAACCTGTTACATCCCATCGCTGGGTCATTGTTATGCTTTTTCCCCAGTCAAGAAGACTTCTCAAATTTCTACCATTTGTATTTTCTTCTTCTTTGTTCTAGAGCTGGAGTTCTCAACCTTTTAAAGCCAGGGGCCATGTCACACTCCCTCAGACAGCTTCGGGGGCTGGATGGCCATTTTGCCCTTTTCCCACCACATGGCACTTCCTGGTGTGGTGGAGGCACGGGGAGGGCACACGAAATGGTGCCGCGGGACGCAGATTGAGAATCCCTGTTCTAGAGCCTAGACTTTGCTAGGTAATTGGTCAGCATTTCCATTATGAAAGACAAAATATCATCAGAGACATTTTTTAAAAAAGAATTGTAACACAGAAGAGTACTTCAGAGAGCTACACTCTCTACATGGTGTAGTTTTCTTATGCTCATGCCACACTGGCAGGTTGCAAATTAGGACAGGAGTTTGATCTTTTCTCTAGATTCGCCAGAGGGCAAAAACAGCATTTTGAAGGTCTTTATCAAGACATTTTATTGCCTGAGGTAAAACAGCATGTGGAGATATGTACACAAGACTGCCCAAGCTGTTTTGGCATACTATGGTTGAATCCCCTCAAAATGATATGTGCCTGGGATACAATGGCGATGAAATAACATGCTGCCCTTTCACTATACCCCAAATGGGCTGCCTCAGATTGTCGAATGATAAGTCTGCCTGTGGAGCAATGAGTTTGGGGGAAAATGTTGTTCGTCCCACAGCAAGTGATAGAATGAGCCACATACAGAAAATCTTTTCAGTAGCCAACGACTGCTTGCCATTCATGGTCTCGTGCCCTCATGATGTCTTGGTCTTCTCTTTTGCAGATAAACAATCTACTCATGCTCAAATGTCTTCTATCTTACAGGGAAAGACCCTGAAAATCATTATACAGTACTGTACACATATTTTCATAAACCAGAAAATTAAAGATTGCAAGGAATGCGCTTTGAACAAAGCAGGACTTGAGCAGATTTCCAACGATCCATCTAGTGCTCTGTGCCATGACATAGTTATTCTCAGCATTGTGTCATCAAAAACATATTGCACCAATGCTCCAGTATTTGTGTGTGGTTTGTTTTTTAAATTAAAAAGATTACATTTAGGGGTGCTTCCAGTCTGGCCAGATATCTTGCTATGGTAATAGAGTAGACTATATTGCCAACGACTCAACGCCGAGTGTCAGGCAGTGGTTAACCAACCTGACAACCTTATGGACTAATGGCCTTGGGTGGCGAAGTCCACAGGGAAGGGTGATAGTCCCCAAATGGATTAAATCCCACTTGAATCCATCTTGATGGAGACTGGTAGTAATCTGGAAAGAAGGAAGGCAGTCAGTAAGGAAATGTGATTATTATTATTATTATTATTATTATTATTATTATTATTATTATTATTATTATTATTATTATTATTATTATTATTATTATTATTATTATTATTATTATTATTATTATTATTATTAAATTATACTTATATGCCACTCTATATATGTATGTATGTATGCTGGGTGACTATATATATGAAATCCAGGAATACCAGAGGATAGGAAAGATTAAATTTAGCTAGAGAGACCTCCAGTTCTTTTTTTTAAGGGGTGCAGGGATTTCTACCTCTTTCTCTCAAGCAGTAAATTTATCAAGGAAGGGAGGAAGGAATCCTAATATTATCAATCTATTTGTAGATCTGGAGTAGAGGGGGACATGAGAGTAAAATGCATCTGGGCTAGTTATTCTTCCTATACCCCTACCCCAGGGTGGATTAACGGGGTATTTTTGAAAAACTATTGGTTGTACCAAAGACAGTAGCAATCTTGTTGTGCTGGCTAATCTTTCTCTCACTAGTTGTGGTAAAAGGAACTACAGATTGATTTCACCAAAGGTGGCTTCATTTTGGCAGTTTAATATCTGATCTAGACACAGAAGAAGAAGAAGAAGAAGAAGAAGAAGAAGAAGAAGAAGAAGAAGAAGAAGAAGAAGAAGAAGAAGAAGTAGTAGTAGTAGTAGTAGTAGTAGTAGTAGTAGTGGTGTTAAACTTTGGCTCTACCCTAACATGGACAAAACAAAGCTTTCAGGCCCCCAAAGGCTAACGGCCATACATCAGAAGATAAGTCACCCAGCATGAACGTCTGGATACATTTCTCCACAAATGATTGGAAGAACTGGAAGAAAAAATGGAAAAGTAGGATGATGCGAAATCTGTCTACAAAAGTTAAAGAACACAACTATAAGATGTTGTGGCACTGGTATATGACACCAGTTCAGTTAAATCAAATAAATAGTAGCAACTCAAAAAAATGTTGGAGGTGTCATCAGGAAATTGGGACATACAAACATATGTGGTGGGATTGTAAAATTATTTCCAATTTCTGGCATAAAATAGAACAAGAATTAGAAAAAATTTTAAATATCCGTTTAAAGTTGAATGAAAAAATAGTTTTATTAACGGACTTAGAGGATTTGAATTTAGAGGAAAATATAAAAGAGTTATTGTCTATCTTTTTGACATTGGCGAGACAACAAATAGCCAGAAATTGGAAAGGGGATATGAATTTAGAAATTGGTAAATGGTATGTTGATGTTTGGGATATGGCATTAAATGAAAAACTTACATGGGAATTAAATATAAAAAGGGGGTTAATAAAACAAAATAGATTTTGGGACATTTGGAAACCTTTTTTGCAACACACATTGATGGATAATAAAGGAGGAAAACCTGCTCCGAATACAATGTATTTTTGGCAGAATGAATGAGTTGTAAAAGGAGTGGCTGGTAGACTCAAGGACTGTAGTGCACTGGGTGGTAGGAACCATGTACAAAATATTAAAGTTGTAATATGGTGGTTAAAGAGGAGAGTGGATATAAAGGTGAAAATATACAGTATAGTAAATGTATAGAAAATAATCTCTGACTACATTATATTATATTGATATGTATTTTTCTCTCTCTTCCTCTTCTCATCTTTTAACACTGTAGGATGTACGTGGGAACTACTTTTTTTTCTTTTTTTGTATGTAATTGTTTCCTTTATGTTTTGTAGATTGTTTTTTAATATTGTAAAAACCTTTAAAAAACAACAACAAATGATTGGAACAAGCACAACCTTGTCCTTCCCTAGCTAGACAACCTAGGAATATAATATGATTGGTTGTGTTGAAGACCACAGAGAGATCTATAAGAATGACAAGATTATTTTGGCTCTTCTGACAGAAAACTCCAGAAGTACCTCTCCCTACCCATTGACTGATGACGATGACGATGATGATGAAGACAACGATGACAATGGTAATGATGATGATGATGATATTGGGCCCTGGTGGTGCAGTGGTTAAGCTGCTGTGCCTGTACTGCAGCCAGAAGGTTGTGATTTCGATCCTGACCAAAAATGCTAGTTAACTTGTGAACTGCCGAAAGAGTACACTAAGTACTATTGGGCAGTACAGTATATACCTGAACAGTGGTACCTCGAGTTACAAATGGTTCGAATTACAAAATTTTCACAATACGAATGAAAATCAATTGAAAATAATGGTTCAGGTTACAATTTTTCCCCCAGAACAGATTAATTGGTTTTCATTTCATTCCTATGGGAAACCATGTTTCAAGTTATGAATTTTTGTTTTAATGCATTCCTATGGGAAATTCGAGGTACAAATTTTTCATAACATGAAAAATGCCATGGAATGCATTAAATTTGTAACTCAGAGTACCACTGTAATTGTTATTGCTATGATATAGATTCCTAAGTTGGCAACCAACTGCCTGATTGTCTTCTGAAAGTAAGCAAATGCTTGCAAGACTAGCAACTTTTGTCTGTTTGTTTAGAAAGCTGAATTAATCATTGCCAACATTCATCTCCATGGAAAAGTTTCTTGCTCTGTCAACCAGAGGAGGGCAGCCAATTCCGGAGGCTTGGATAAAATAATTACAAATTACAGCCACAAGAGGGACAGCTATGGATTTAACAAGATCAGAGCTTCAATCAAAATTCCTTCATGCAAATTAGGTATTGTGTGGGTTTTAAAATTATAATTAGTTCAAAGACGGACTCCATAAGATAATGAAAACACTGTATACAAACATCATAATAACAAAACTATACAGTCAAAAACATCACTGGAGTTTAAAAGGGTAGAATCAAATTTCCAGTGTGAACCTTGATTTTCCTTTATTTCTAGTGTAGTTTTCAACTCTTCAAACTCATTTCTATCCCGTATAATTAATTCATATTTATTTTTGTAATGCTACCTCTGTATTGGACTTTCAAATTTCAGAAGTCATTTTAAGTTCCAACTCCAACACTACTGTATATACTCGAGTACAAGTCTAGTTTTTTAGCCCCCCCCCCCCAATGAGGTCCAAAAAGAGGACTCGACTTATACTCCGGGTCAACGACCCCGAGGGTCCCAAAACTGCAATGGTTCAAATTCAAATATACAGTTTAAAAAAGGCACTAAAACTACTGTAAAAACTGAAAAACATACCCATACAAATGTCTAAATTAATTTATTTTACCATATGTTCATGTACAGTAATTTAATTATTGAAACTCACTAGCAGTTGCTGCATTTTCCACCCTGACTTATACTTGAGTCAATCTATTTTCCTAGTTTTAGAGGTCCAAATCAGGTACCTCGACTTATATTCGGGATGACTTATAGTCATGTATATATGGTATTTTCTGAAAGACTTTCAGATTTCTTGTGTTTTTATGCAACGAATGATAGTGTACATAACATGGAGATACAGCCACAAGAGAAAAGACAAGGTTATTATTAATTGTTTTGTACTATCAAGTCACCTCTGACTTATGTAGACTCTATGAATGAAAGGTAGTAATGTTTAGGAACATCTTGTATATATAGTGCCATACATTTGTAGTCTTCGTCATAGTTCAAGCCAAGTGGAAGTCAAAGAAACATTCCTATGGCATTGCCAATGGTCATTTACAGGTGTTGTATCTTCAAAAACATGTTTCACAGCCAGCCCCCTCCCTACTGGGAAGAGATAAGGACTCTCCTGATTGTATTGTATTTTCTGTGCTAGTGTATTGTATATTTTTTTTGCTTTTTTGTATTGTATATCTGTGCTAGTACAGTATATGGTAATAGTCGTTTTCATCAGGAGGGACAGTGATGGGATGTAACAGGTTCTCACCAGTTCTCCAGAATCAGTAGTAACTTTTCCCAGTGTCCCGGAGAACCACCTTTGGGGCTTACCTTTTCACTGGTTCCCCCACTGCGCATGCACGCCAAGCACTTGGTGTGCATGCACGCCTACAGTGCTTGGCATGTTTGCATGGCCTCCTTGCTGTCCTCCCAAGCGGGGAGGAGGAAGAGAAGCTGCTAGCCAGAAGTTCCCTATAGACTGCTCCCCTGGGTAAGTGACTCACCTTTGGATGTGGTGTGTCTGTGTGTATTTTAATGTGTATTTAATACCTTTACCTATATTTACGTACAGTACTACCACCGTTCCTAAAAAGCTGGCTTGGGGTTTTTAAGCAAAGTCTTGGAGTTACCTCATCAATAAGCTACACCTGTGCTGTTCCAGTTGCTGTTCCAATTGGAGAACCCTTAAGGAGGTACAGCTGTTTACATTTACATTAAGGCATATTATCCTAGAGAACTGGTTAGGCAAAGACTTAGTACCTAACTTCTCTAACTGTTGAAAAGTTGAAAAGTGCTAAAATGAAGCCATCTTATGGAGAGTTCATTCTGTAGTTCCTTCCATCTGACAAATTATATATAATTTGTTTATGGGTTTGTGTTGTGGGTGGGTGGGTGGGTTAAGGGGTGTATGTGTGTGTGTGCTTATTTTTATTATTTTATTTTTTCTTTGGCCCCGCCCATGACATCATGACATCATTATGTTAGCTCCGCCCACACTGTGATGACATCACGGTGGGGTAGTAAATTTTTTGACATCCCACCACTGAGGAGGGGGTTGATTTTTTTAAATATATGGATAAATTGCTACAGGGATTGACTCTCCTGATTGTATTGCATTTTCATTTTTTATGTTAGACTTATTGACTGTATTGATACTTACATTATATTGCTGTATTTTTATTTGATATTGTAATATATGTTGCCCATGTTATGTTAGCTGCTCTGAGTTGCTTTGGCAAGTAGAGCGGCATATAAATCTAAATACAAATACAAATAAACTATTCTAAATAGAAACAGTTCTCAAAATCTCGTGTTCCTGTGATGCTTTATTGTTTCAGGTATGCAGCAAGACAAAACAAATGTGGTAAAAGGGAGATTATTACATCTCTCTCTAGTCTTATCCCTAACCCAGTGGTGGCGAACCTATGGCACACGTGCCAGAGGTGGCACTCAGAACCCTCTCTGTGGGCACCCGTGCAGTCACCCCAACACAGAGTCTGCCCCGCCCCTCTGCCCAGCAGCCCAATAGGAGCGTTTCCTTCCTCCTCTGTTGCTGTGTTGGTACTTTGTGATAAATAAGTGGGTTTTGGGTTGCAGTTTGGGCACTCGGTCTCTAAAAGGTTCGCCATCACTGCCCTAACCCTTCTTTTTTTTAAAGTGCTGTATCCAATTCTCAGTATTGGCTATCATCGTAACGATCAGCCATGAAGTTTGTCTTGGGAACAACATAATGCAGTGGCCTTCCATTTGCCTTCTGCATTGCAGTGTGACACCCATACCACTGATCCAGTTCCATGGGTCACTTTCTGGTCCTGAGCTCTTTTGGTATACAAAGTCCTCCCCAGCTCCAGCCCACAGCATTGATGAAGTTGCTGCCCTCCATCAAGATGGATTCAAGTAGGATTTAATCCATTTAAGGACCATCACCATTTCGTGTGTATCTCTCCACCCAAGGTTGTTAGTCCTCAGGGTTGTCAGGTTAGGTAACTGCTGCCTGATGATCGGCATTGAGCCATCGTCAGTATAGTCTATTGCAGGGATGCCCAAACTAAGGCCTGGGAGCCGGCTGCGGCCCCCAACCCCAATTCATCTGGCCCACAAAACCCTCATAGCTCCTGGAAGTGGATGCAAAACGGGCCTGTATGGGCGCGTTTTACTTCTGCTTCCAGGAGCGACGAGGGCTTCACGGGCTGGATGAATTGGCATTGGGGGCTGCATCCGGCCCTCGGGCCTTAGTGACCAGCTCCCTGAACCACGGGGTCGGCCCACAGTACGAAAAGTTTGGGCACCCCTGGTCTACTGACTCTAATACCATAGCAGGATCACCTGGCCAGAATCACTAACCCTATGCAAACTATATTATCAAAAATAACCTTTCACAGCCCGTGAACCATTTTAAAACATTTATTTCTGTCTTTTTTTAACCCATAATCAGAAATCCGTATGATAATTCTTTTGGATTGAGGGGACTTAATTTAATAGAATTAGTCTGCATTGCAACATTGTATTTTCTGTTTTAGATGTAATGCTGTTCCATTTAATTTGGATTAAGCGAATTATTTTGGATTTTGCATTGTGCGTTGACTAATCTTCATGGAATGATATCATGAGGCCCTTAATCTGGATTAATCCCATTCACTTTTCTTTTCAGATAGAAAATACTATGGCATTGTGTTGAGTAGTAGAAAGAAACTGGTGTAATCCTCAGTTTTCCATTAATAAAGTGTCTGTAGAAAAGTGGGTGTGAGTGTTTTAATCTCAGTAAGATTTAACCAGTGATGGGATGTTACCGGTTCGGACCGGTTCACCTGAACCAGTAGCACCCCATCAGGAGGGGTCACCGGGGTGGTGGCAAACCCCTGGGCGACCGGTTCAGTTGCCTCTCCGGCCCCCTCCAAAAATTTATTTCCAGGCAGCCAAAATGGCTGTCCAGAACTGCGCATGCGTCAAACCTTCGTTTGACACCTGCACAGTTCTATTTTTTAGTGCCCGTGCGTCAAATAGAGGTTTGACACATGCACACTAAAAAAAAAGAACTGCGCATGTGTCAAACGGAGGCTTGACGCATGCACAGACATTTTTTATTTTTATTTTTGCTCCGCCCACGACGTCATGACATCATGACATCGGCTACGCCCAAGATGTAATGACGTCATGGTGGGGTAGCGGAAATTTTGATAACCCATCACTGGATTTAACTGACATATGCCATCATATTTTTCCCTGTTGACTGTATAATCGAAAGAGCAGTGAAAAAGACAGCATTGGTTAGCAGAAGATGATTCTGAGCCTTCATCTATATAAACAGAGCACTGCCAATCTTTCAGGAGCTGGATAAATAGATAAATCACCAACTCAAACTCAAGGAAGTCCATGGAGCAGTTTTTCTTTCCCCAGATTAGCTCATTTCACAGTACGACAAGCGGCAACCAAATGTCCTGGGAAAAGGTGCTTGTGTAACAAACAGCTCTGCATTACTGTAGTAAAATATACAAAGCCGCACCTTGCGGAGAATATCAACTTCTCTAATGTAACGTCAGCTCTGATGTCACATTTGGGTTTATTTTAGGCAGCTAATCCCAGTAAGGACTAGGACATCATTGCTAAATCTCATGATGCCCACTGAAGTCTCAGGGAATTGTTCTGCTTTTCCAGATGTTCAGGCAGGCGGCCAAATCTCAGGGCCCATAGAAAGTTTGATTTTTGTGAGCAGTGTGTCTTTAAAAAGTTAACATCTATCTCTGTCAACCACAAAATGACTCCAGGGTTCACCTGATAAGCAAAACAGTGTTTGTGTGTGTTGGGTTTGCCTGCTTTCCTTGCAATCTTTATGTTCCCTGCCAGTGATGGGATGTCAAAAATTCTAATACCACGCCATGACGTCACGGACGTCATGGGCGTGGCCAATGTCATGACGTCATGACGTCATGGGCGGAGCCAACGTCATGACGTCATGACGTTGTGGGCAAGGCCAAAAATAAAAAATAAATAAATAAACATGCACACAGACCCGTATATAACTTAAAGAAATAAAATAAAGAAATAAATAAAATAAAATTTAAATTAAAGTACAACCACCCACCGAAAACACAAATAAATCACCCACCCACCCTAAATATAAAAGCCTCACTTACCTTCCTTGGCACTGACGAACCTTCATGTGGCCCGGGGCCACCCGGCAAGGCACGCTGCCCCTGACTGCAGTGCCACGGCCGCCACAGCCGCCTGCAGCCCCTGCCTGGCCACCGAACTCCCACGGGCACGTTGGTGCCTGCCCGCGCCGTCCGCCCACGCTGCGCCGTCCTAGGGACTTGGGCCGGACAAACCCCCATGCCCTGGGTAAGCGCGGCAGGGCTCGCCACCGCCGCATCATCTTCCGCCGGCCGCCGGCAGCTTCCTCGGGCATGGGGGTTTCTCGGGCCCAAGTCCCTAGGACGGCGCGGGCGGGCGGCGCGGCGCAGGCGGACGGCGTGGGCGGCGCGGCGCAGGCGGACGGCGCGGCCAGGCACCAACGTCCCCGTGGGAGCTCGGTGGCCGGCTAGGGGAGGTGCCCTTCTCTTAGGGCTGCCGCCGCTGCTGCCGGAGCCACTCTAAAAAGAGGCGGCTCCAGCTTCGGAAGATTTTTTTTTTTTTAATTGGATCCATTTGGCTCCAATTGACTGCGCATGTCCAGAAACTCAATTTGACGCATGCGCAATGCGTCAGATTGAGTTTCTGCGCATGCGCAGTCAATTGGAGCCATTTTATCTCTGATTTTAATTTTTTTTTTCCTTTCGGTCAGGCGTCCGGAACCGGACGCCCCAAAAGTGGACTTCCCCTCACGGAGAACCCTCCGGGATTCATCTTACCGGTTCCAGAGATCCGTCTGGAACCGGTGACATCCCATCACTGTTCCCTGCTTCTGTGACATTACACAGACCCACCCAATTAGATCATAGGAGTCTTTCTCTAAATATCAAAAGGCCTCACCTCTAGTCTCGGGTTTTGGCCGTGAAATCTCAGGGAATGATGGGCTCTAACCTTGCCAGGAACTTTCAACCTTCCTTATTTTATTCCCCTTAAAGTGTATGGTTTAGATTGATTCTTATATAACTGGCCCTGTAATTAGGCAGAGAAAGGCAATTGCCTCCGACAATAAATGCTCAATGGTAAGAGTTGCAACTTCCTCAAGCTATTGGTCCTGAGCAATTGAATTTTATTTATTTTATTTATTTATTTTCTAATTTGTGTTGCACATGAATCCTTTTGAATGGCACATGAATCCTTTTGCCAGTATTCAGTATCCTTTATTAACTGATTAGTCACCTGACCATATCAGGTTAAAATGTGATAAAATATATTAGATAATGATGGCCACAACTTGATCCAAGTATACATTCCTCCCCCCAGGGTGCTGGTAGGCCTGATATTAGCAGCCGGCTGGTTCTGGGCCACTTTTGCCCTCCAAGGCAATCAGGAAAAATGCCAAGATCTGTGATGGTGAACCTTGGCACTCCAAATATTCTTGGACTTCAATTCCCAGAAGCCCAAGCACCCTGTGAATCCACACGAATGGGTTTACTGCTGCCCTTGTCGTTCCCGGAAGTAGAAGTAAAATGCTAAGACAGGAGTTCTGAACTGTACAGGTGCATTTTACTTACACTTCTGGGAGCGACAAGGGCAGTGTGGGCTGGATGAATAACAGTAAACCCATTCATGTGGATTCACAGGGTGCTTGGGCTTCTGGGAATTGAAGTCCAAGAACATCTGGCATGCCAAGGTTTGCCATCACGGCCCTAAATTTAAATCCCAGTAGCTGCAGGTTAGGCCTCCCTAGGCAAGATGCTGGTTCAGCATCTAGAAGCAGTGCCCCCTAAAGAGGAAAAAGCTATTTATTCTAACTGGAGCTTGCCTCAGTCTGCATTTGGCCAACTATCTCGCTTTTGTTTTGCATTTGATCATCTGGGAGATAGCATGGCGTTGTTTCTATGCCTATCAGCCTCAGGCCCCCAGCCCTGAAAGATTTGTGTTGCCCAGAGGGATAACATTGTAAGAAAAGGAAATAAGCATTGACTTTAACATACCATGTAGCCCTCAGAAGACCTTTGCCACGTACCATTTAAAATTTCTATCTGCAGGAAACCAGTCTGCTGAGCAGAAGGCTTCTATTGAATGAGATCATTTCCCCATCTACTCAAATATTTCCATTCTGATTGGTGGGAGTTCTTTGGGTCCTCAGGTAGATTAAGCCCCCTCCCCGGGATCTATCACCCTGATTCTTTTTTAGCTGGAGATACCAGGGGCTTTACACAGCTCCTCCTGCATGCCATCCTATAGGGCCATGCCATCTGACATGCCCCCCAAACATGCATCAACCACACAGCTTCATCCTCTCCCCTTTCCTCACATTGCATAGGATGGCGAACCTTGGCATTCCAACTGTTCTTGGACTTCAATTCCCAGAAGCCCTGATCAGCAGGTGTGCTAACTTGGGGTTCTAGGAATTGAAGTCCAAGTACAGGTGGAGAGCCAAGGTTGGCCACCAGGGGATAGGACCAGTGGTGGGTTGTAAAAAATTTTGCTACCACACCGTGACGTCATCACAGTGTGGGTGGAGCCAATGTCATGATGTCATGATGTTGTGGGTGGAGCCAAAGAAAATAAATAAATAAATAAATTTAAAAACACACACACACACCCCTCAACACATTTGACGCGTGCACAGTAAAAAATAGAAGTACGCATGCGTCAAATTGAGGTTTGATGCATGTGCAGTTCCCGGGAGCTATTTTAGCTCCAATGTTGATTTTTTTTTTTTTTTTTTTGCCAGACTCCTAAAAAAAACACAACAATCCCGAGTGGTTACTAAACCCCCCCCCCCCCCCGAGAACCACCTGGGATTGTTGCTACCAGTTCGGGTGAACCGGCAACAACCCACCACTGGATAGGACATATTCTAGGTCAGAGGTTCTCAATGTTTCCACTACCTCAGACAGCTGAGTGGGACAGACATGTAGTTTTTCCAGCCGTACATGCTGCCATAAAACGCATCCACAGCTGTCATAAACATGTTTAGAACAGCCGCGGGTGCATTTATGGTGCATTTTGGCTGTTTTTGCTGCTTCCGCCACTTCTGGTGACGGCAGCGGTAGCAGGAGCAAGGGTGGCAGGTGACATGAAATGATGCCATGGGTTGGGTCGGCCCTTGGCCCATATTTTGCAAACCCCTGTTCTATGTAGAAGTTGGAAATGTTCCATTTTGGACTACAGCTTCTGGCACCACCCCAGCCAACATGGTTAGTAGCTGTATTGGTTCTGGGACGTATAGTCAAAAAACTAATGAATTTAAACTCAGGTTCCTAGAAACCTGATCTGTTTGTGCAGGTTTGTGCAGGTTTAAGACAGGAGTTATTAACCTTTTTAAGCCGGGGGCCAAGTACGTTCCCTGAGACATCTTTAGGGGCCAGATGGCCAGTTTGCCCTTCCTCCACCACATGGCACTTCCTGGTGTGGTGGAGGCAATAGGGGCAATATGAAATGGTGCTGTGGGCCGCATCTGACCCACAGGCCACAGGTTGAGAATCCCTGGCTTAGGAGAATAGCTAGGGGAATGCCCAGCAGTCTTACAGGCTCAAGTTGCTGCTGGGCAGGCTTCCTTTAAAGAAAGATCAGAGGAACAGAGTATCACAGTGTTGTTGGGGAAATTCAGGTATACTCCTAAGTAAATTTCCTTGCTTCTTGAAACTGTTGAGGAGGAGTGGGAGGAAACTCTGTAGATGTGAAAATAGAATTGAGTCCTAAGCTCTGTTTCCAGTGCTCAGTTAGGGTCGACAGATCTCCAAGTTGAAGATTCCTGGAGCAAGTCCTGCAGATCTCGAGCTGAGAAAGCAGATCTCAAGGGATATAATGTTGGAAGAGGAGACACTATGATTGTTGTATGTCACATGGTTAGAGTTGCCATAATTCTCTCCCACAAAACCAGGACAAAAATGGGTGGATTATCTACAAAATAGCCTTTTTTTTAAAAAACAAACATACAGTAATATAATGACAGCTATAAAACACTTTCACATTAAATATATCAATACATCAATGAATTTATTTACAACTGTTAATCCTTACCGTATGATGATCTGTTGTATTTCTGAGAAGTCGCGCCACGGTGAATTCTTAACGTCCATCGGGCGGTGAGGTGAGGACATTATGATTTGTCTCCAGGTGTAATCCAACTCCAATGTGGCAGGAAATCGCTCATTTGATGGTCAGAGTTCAAATTTATTTTAATAGTGTGTTGTCATACACAATAAGTTTTAAAGATCCAGGACTTTAACATGATTTTTATTGAACTGGCTGGGACAGTTTTTCTGACCTCGAATCCAGGACAATCCCGGTTTTCCAGGATGTGTGGCAACCCTACACATGGTGCTGAAGCCTGAATATCCATCATCCAAATGATACCAGGGCTCACTGGTCAGGAATTTGTAAATGTGTCACATTTGTGCAGCACTTGCACCACCAAAAAGCCAAGAACAAAGGGAGAGAACTAGGGAGAAAAGGGGCAGGTTCATCTGATTGGGTCCATCATGCCAATTGGGAGCAAAGCAGGGAACAGAGTACTAGTGTTATTTTTCATGAAGAGCTTAGGAGTAGCCAGTGGACCCAATAGCAGGCATGTTACTACTATATTGTGGAGAGGGTTCATGCTCTGGTCATGAGCTGCCTATGCAAGAACCTTCTGGCCATCCAGTCTAGTAGTGTTGGAGGGTCTTGGGTGGGGATTTAATAAGTTGATAGTGAACCTTCTGCAAAGCCAAGCATCAGTGTAGGACCTGGAATCTTCTCATATATCATATGTGTTGTAGTTAAGTCCATGTGGAATGCACAACCTGATGGGTCCATTTATCCATTTACGTAGCTGCTGGGCTTATTTACTCTGCTTGCTTGCACAGTCAATTTTTGTTGCTGTAGAGAGAAACTGCCAATAGCTTTCACATATCTTGGCCTGAGGACTTTCAGGTTAAGCAGTAGACTTAAGCTCCAGAAATTGGGCTTTTCCTATTTCTTCGTTGAGTTGCTACCCATGGTTATCAAGCTGCATTCCACTTATGGAAATCCTAGATGAGTTTTCAAAGTATGTGAGCTATTTACAGAGTGGTTTTACAAGCATTGCTGTCCTTGGTGAGTTTCTATGGATGAGCAGAGATTTGAACCCATGACTCCTAATACTGTTCACAACACTAGACTGGCTTGGCTATCCATGACATCATTCCCTTTGCAGCTCAAAATTCCTGTGATTGCAAATCCCTGATTTCTGTTTCACCCTGAACAGGCTGGGCCAATGCGGTTCTTTTGTTAAGCAACACCTTTTGTCAAAAGACACCTTTTGCTGGCCTTCTTGTCTTGCCCTCTTGTCTTGCATCCTCCCCCAACATCCTTGCAGTTCAACAATCCCCCTAATGACAGAAGAAAGTAGTTGTTTTGTCTTGCCACTATATGTCTCCGGGTGCAATTCAAGGTGCTGGTTGTCATCTTTAAAGCCCTTCATGGTAGCGGACCAGGATACCTCAGGGACCGCATCCTCCCTAGGACATTGACCCATCCCACAAGAGCAAACTGAGAGGGCACCCTTCAGGTACCATCTGTTGGGGAGGCTTGCCTCTCCAGCACAAGGAAAAGGGCCTTCTTAGTCATAGCCCCCATACTATGGAAACTCCTCTAGGTAGAACTACGCCTCCAGGCCTAGTTGCTACCATTTAGGAAAGAACTGAAGACATTGTTGTCAAAGTGGGCCTGGGGGCTGGGATTGTCAACAAGCTCCTTTCTGGCTCGCCTGAGGCTCCCCCCTCCTGAAATTAATTTTTAACATTACGGTTATGCCATTTTTATATTTGGTTTGAGACAGTGATGGCACAGCGATGGGCAATACTGCTATGTTCTTAAGGGTTTAAAATTGTTTTATATTGGTTTTAACTTGTGTACACCACCCAGAGTCCATCAGATTGTTGTTGTTCAGTTGCACAGTCGATTCCGACCCTTTGCGACCCCATGGACCACTGTCCGCCAGGCACTTCTCTCCTCCACCATCCTCCTCAAATCGCTCAGCTCTGTGCCCACTGTGTCTACAATACCATCTAGCCATCCCATTTTTGGCCGCCCCCTTTATCTTTTGCCCTCCACCCTTCCAAGCATCAAGGCTTTCTCAAGCAAATCCTCTCTTCTCATTTGATGTCCAAAGTACTTTAGCTTCATCTTTACTATTTGACCTTCTAAAGAGCAGTCAGGGTTAATTTCTTCTAAGATTGGCCTAAGATTGATTAGGGCGGTATATAAATCTACCTATTAAATTAAAATTAAATGCCTCTGTAGCCCATTTTCATCTAGAAGTTTGGAGGTCCTTTACTGGCAGGCAACATTTGGTTCTTGGCCTTCAATTCCTAGAAGCCTAAGTCAACACATTGGCTAATCCATGTTTTGGGGAATTGAAGTCCAAGGACCAAAGGCTGGAAAACACTGGTTTAGATTCAATGACTATCTGTTACATCCCAATTGTCAGTCTAAAACAGTGTTTTCCAACCTTTGGTTTTTGGACTTCAACTCCCAGAAGCCTAAGTCATTTCCCCAGATCACTAGTCAGCCAATATACTGACTTGGGCTTCTAGGAATTGAAGTTCCCCTGTGGGGCATGGGCCCCACGTTGGGAACCACTGGTCTAAAAGAAACTCACAACACTGTCATCATGACAGTAACCAAAAAATACACCCAAGTGAGAAGAAATTGCATAGGTTTAAAAAGACTCTCATTGTCTTTTTATCATTTATGAAATCTTGGTGGGCAGTAGAATGTGAGATTGGAAGAAACATGGAAGTTATTGCTATCATAGTAGAATGTCTCAGATAGATAATCCTAGGCCCGTGATGGTGAACCTTGGCACTTCAGATGTTCTTGGACTTCAATTCCCAAAAGCCCTGTGAATCCACACAAATGGTTTTACTGTAATTCATCTGGCCCACGCTGCCCTCGTTGTTCCCGGAAGCGGAAGTAAAACACGGCCGGGAATTGAAGTCCAAGACCATCTGGAGTGTCAAGGTTTGCCATAATGGTCCTAGGCCATTGATGGTGAACCTTGTCACTCCAGCTGTTCTAAATTCCCAGAAGCCCTGATCAGCAGGAGTGCTGACTTGGTCCAAGTCCAAAAACACCTGGAGTGCCAAGGTTCGCCATCATGGTCCTAGGCAGGCAGGGTTGATAGGAGGGGTACATCACTTCTGTAGCAAGACACAGCAATGGAGCAAAAGTGATTCTTAGTAACTTATAATGAAAACTCTGCATCTCACCTAGACTACATCTGTACCTCACCCTTGTGCTAGTGGTTCAAAAACACTTGTCTACACTCTACTTGCTTCATTAGATGCATGAAACATGATCCTGGGTTTGCAACGGTATACATATACACCAGCCTTCCTTAATAGCATGGATGGCTGGGGATTATGAATGCTTCAGTCCATACATCTGGAGCACACCATGTTTTGAAGAGTCCAATAGAAGAGACATTGGTGTGTACTTATAAGATCATTTCTCTGTATAAGGATCTCATGATAATATAACAGTCTTTAAAGTGCTACAGCATTTTATTATTTATTTATTTATTTAAATTTATTATCCCATCCCAATCAGGCGAACCCGACCCTAGGGGGCTCACAAAAAGAAAAAAGTTACACAAATGAGTGCAATCCAAACAATCTCACCACATCCCCACAAACCCAGAAACCAAATGAACTTCAAAAAAATAATAAAACTATAATTTTTTGTTTTGTTCTGTTCTGTTTATTCTCTGATATGCCTGAAACAGACTAACAAGGCCACTATTAAAAAAAAAGTATGAAAATATCCTTGTATCAACAGTTTCATAGTGCAAAAAAAAAGAAGCCTTCAGAGAAGCTGCAACTGATCTGTCTCTGTTTGTGTGTTTAAGTGTGTGAGAGAGAGAATGAGAGAGAGAAGGAAGGAAGGAAGGAAAGAAGAAAGGGAAGAAGGGAAGAAAGAAAGAAAGAGGCAGGCTGACTTAATACTAGGTATTTCCTGCTCAGTAGGTTGGTTGCCAAGTCTACAGTCGTTACTTGGAACCAACTTTGACTCCTGCAGTCCTAGGCTTTTATTCCTCCAAAGCAGGGGTGCCCAAACTACAGCCTGTGGGCTGGATCTAGCCCTCAATGCCAATTCATCCGCCCCCTGCCACCCTTACTTACTTATTTATTTATTAGATTTATATACCCTTGTTGCTCCCGAAAGTGGAAGTAAAATGTGCCTGTCAAGGCTCACTTTACTTCCACTTCCGGGAGCAATGCGGGTGGCATGGGCCAGATGAATTGGTGTTGAGGGCTGGATCTGGCCCACGAGCCATAGTTTAGGCAACCCTGGTTTAAGCAGTGAAAATGGCAGCCTAAACTCTATCTCATCCTGTTGCAAAACAGATTGCAAGGCGCATTTTACTTCACCTTCCGGTGGGAGGAGCTGTGTGGCTGGCCCACTGAACCATATGACTGGCCCATGGCACAAAAAATTTGGACACCCCTGTTCCAAAGTAACACAAGAATTACCAACAACACAGTTAAATTACACAGGGCAGAGTTGCCTTTGTTTACTGAGGCAAAAATAGGGCATTAAACTGTGCTAGAATATAGAAAAATATAAAACCAAAGAGACTCCATCTTTGCCCTCTTAATAACCTAGAAAGTGGTGTGACTGTGATTCAGCTTAACCTTGCCTGCCTGTTGTTCAGGCTGAGGCAATAAACCCTTTCCTCATTAGAATAGAGGTCTTGTAAGTGTACCCAATGGTAGAGGATAGATAAGTGTGAAGTTTTGGCCACTAGCCAATGTTAGTGTGTAGTTTGAATTCCTTTGTCCCTGGAACCCATACCAAGGTGTCAAGATTGTAAGACCACCGCATGGTCGAGGTGCCATGCATTTCCTGTTTACTACTGGGTATATAAACTCTTGTTTTTGAATCCTCGGGGTTCTCAGATTTTGAGTAGCTATACTCTCTGTGAACCATTGCGCAAATAAAAGACCTTTGAATCTGTATGACCAGGAATTGCTGTCCCGTCTTATCTTTGATACGACAATTCTACAACAAAACCTTAATTTTTGTGGTCTGGAGTTCATGCGTTGACAGAATGAAATGTTATGCATGGTTAGCAGATGCAAAGGTACAGAAGTAAACAATTTACAAAGGCCAAAAGATTGATGGAACCGAAGCAGATAATAAAGATAGCTGCTAGTTAAAGATGAAACCATGCTGATTTTGGTAAAAGGTGGTAGAGGAACTCTTGATTTGCAAAACCCAACACATACATACATACCCCCCCCCCCCAAAAAAAAATATCCTGTGCTTATGTCCTAAATAATAGGGCAGCTATTTTGTGAACTCTGAGAGATGACAGAAGCACCTGCTATGACATTTAGAGGCTGTCATTAGGATTTTCTTTCTCTTGCCTTTGTTTACTGAGGCAAAAATAGGGCATTAAACTGTGCTAGAATATAGAAAAATATAAAACCAAAGAGACTCCATCTTTGCCCTCTTAATAACCTAGAAAGTGGTGTGATTGTGATTCAGCTTAAACTTGCCTGCCTGTTGTTCAGGCTGAGGCAATAAACCCTTTCCTCATTAGAATAGAGGTCTTGTAAGTGTACCCAATGGTGTACCTATCAATAAGGTCTTGTTTTCCTCAGCATGTAACATTTTTAAAGAAAGCTGCTCAATGGAAGATAAGATTGGTAATTATTCACAAAGAGTCGTCACCTTTGTACCATTCCTATATGCTTTTAACACACTGTTCTGACGGCATGCAGAAATTTAGCAGGTGAGATGGTTTCTGGAATGGAATAAAAAATAATAGGGAAAGTTCTAGATTTTTACACAGGAATCTGCTTTCTCAGGCAAAAAGTGGTGGCTCTTAAACACCGCTAGGCATGGCGAACAATCCAGAAAGATAAGGCCTCACACTTCCGCCACCACCACCATCACAAGGTTTTATATAAAAACAAGGCCGGGGGGGGGGGGAGATGGAAAACAAAAAGCTAAAACTGAAGAAGTAAAGAATCTTTATTCCTCCAGGCCAGTACAAGTAATACCTCATATAACATTAGTATCGAATAACACTAAAATCGCATAACATTAAGGAATCTGGGGGGAAGAATTGCATCAGATAACATTAAGATCCTATGGGATGCTTCAGATAACAACCGCTAAAGCCTGTGTGGTTACAATGTATCTCTATGGATCCCATAGGATTTTAACATGCATCAGATAACATTAAAAATCATATAACACCAAGACTTGTGGAACCAGGTTTTAGTGTTATATGAGGTTTTACTGGTACTTCCTATTACTCACTGACTACATAGTAACCCAACTCTAGAGATAAAAGTGCAGGCAAGGAATTCCTCCCTCTGACATTGTTGCTCCAGGGGAAAGGACGCATGGCATTATACACACCAGGCATCCTGGCCAGCTGCAGATCTTCCAGAAAGGCAGAGGAAAATGTGCTTCCTTGAAATAGGTAGATACCAATAGTGTACCTTTAAAAAGAACAGCACAGAATATACATGGAGTTGTCTATGAGCCTGGCAGGAAATTTCGGTGGTCATGCACAGTATAAATAGCTTCATGGTCTTAAGGACGTCGTGACTTCCTAAGGAAGCATTGCCAGTCTTCCGTAAAATGTCATCCTAGACAGCAAGGAAGTTGCAGTAACGCGGCAGGTTTAAATCCGCGGGAGAGGCAGGGCTGCCCAGCTCCGCTACTGCTACCGCCACCACCATCACGGCTCGGGAGACCAGCGGATGGGGGAAGACGCCGCCGCGGCCACCGCCAGCTGGATTGCCGGCACCTGCCCTCACGCTCCACCCCCGCGGCAGGTTTAAATCCGCGGGAGAGGCAGGGCTGCCCAGCTCCGCTACTGCTACCGCCACCACCACCACGGCTTGGGAGACCAGCGGATGGGGGAAGACGCCGCCGCGGCCACCGCCAGCTGGACTGCCGGCACCTGCCCTCACGCTCCACCCCCGCGGCAGGTTTAAATCCGCGGGAGAGGCAGGGCTGCCCAGCTCCGCTACTGCTACCGCCACCACCATCACGGCTCGGGAGACCAGCGGATGGGGGAAGACGCCGCCGCGGCCACCGCCAGCTGGATTGCCGGCACCTGCCCTCACGCTCCACCCCCGCGGCAGGTTTAAATCCGCGGGAGAGGCAGGGCTGCCCAGCTCCGCTACTGCTACCGCCACCACCATCACGGCTCGGGAGACCAGCGGATGGGGGAAGACGCCGCCGCGGCCACCACCAGCTGGATTGCCGGCACCTGCCCTCACGCCCCGCCCCCGCGGGAGGTTTAAATCTGCGGGAGAGGCAGGGCTGCCCGGCCTTGCCATTGCCGCCACGGCTTGGGAGACCTTCGGATGGGGGAAGACGTCGCTGCGACCTCCGATACAGCCTCCAGCCGAACTGCCGGCACCTGCCCTTATGTCCCGCCCTGGCAGGCATTTTACAATCATCCCTTGAAGATGAGGTACCCCTGTTGTCACCAGGGACGGCAATGGACGGGCAGCATCAGTATCGGGGCTGGGGGAATGGATGGGGGAAGCAAGGAAGGTCCTGCCAGCTAGAGAGGGGGGATCAGGCTCCGCCTGCTGGGCCTGGGGGGTTTCATGGAGCTCAAATTACTGTGGTAATGGGCATGGGGTGTTACGACGGGTACCGAGGGGCGGGCCGCACACGGAGAACGCGGGACAGATGTTTGGTTGCTGTCCCATGTTCTAGCCCCTCAGCTACACCTCTGGGTCCTGAGCAGCCGGTCAAGAGTGACCCTTCCCTTAGGCTGCTGCTGGTGAATGCCAGATCAGTCTGCAATAAGGCCCCTCTGCTTGCAGACACCATTCTGGGGGAGCGGGCTGATCTGGCATGCATCTCCGAGACCTGGCTGGTGCCTGAGGATGGGGTACCCCTGTCTGAACTTTGCCCGGCCGGGTTCGGTGTTTGGCACCAGCCTAGGGAGAGGGGAAGGGGCGGTGGAGTTGCCGTAGTAGCCAGGGAGTCCTTGGGAGTGGCCAGGGCCACGGCTCCACAAATTCCGGGTTGTGAGGCCCTGTTCTTGCGTGTGGGCCCTAAGGGTCAGTTGGGAATCCTGCTCATGTACCTGCCTCCCTGCAGAGTAGCAGACTCCCTGCCTGAGCTTCTTGAGGCGGTCTCCATGCTGGCGTTGGAGACCCCCAGGTTGATGGTCCTGGGGGACTTCAATTTGCCGTCATTGGGGATTGGCTTGGAGGTGGCTCGGGAGTTCATGGCTTCCATGGCAACCGTGGGCCTGACCCAGGTAATCCAGGGTCCCACCAGGAGCAGTGGCTACACCCCGGACTTGATCTTTTTGTCGGAGCTGTGGCAGAGTGATCTGAAAGTACGGAATTTAGTCATCACTCCAGTGCCATGGTCAGATCACTATCTGGTGACTCTGGACTTCCTGGGGGCAAGACTCCACCGTAGGGAGGCAGGGCCGATTAAATGGGCCCGCCCCCGGCGACTAATGGATCCAGAAGGATTCCAAAGGGAGCTGGGGTGTTGTCCTCTTGACCTGCGAAGCAATTCGTCCGAAGCCCTTGTCAACTCCTGGAACAGGAAAGCGACCGCGGCCTTGGATGTAATTGCGTCACTACGGCCTCTCCATGCTCGTGGGGATCGATCTGCCCCCTGGTTTACAGAAGAGCTAAGGGAGCTGAAGCGAGCTAAGAGACGCCGAGAGCGCCGCTGGGTGAAGACTCGAAGCGAGTCCGATCGAACACTGGTTAGAGCAGCTATTAAAGACTACCTAGTGGCGATGGGGACGGTGAAACGCCAATATTTCACCGCCCTCATTGCCTCCGCAGATAATCGCCCAGCGGCCCTGTTCCGGGTGACCAGGTCCCTCCTTGGCAAGGGGGGGGCGGGCCCCGGTTGGCAGGGATCTGCTGAAGCTTTTGCTGATTACCTAGCGGGGAAAGTCGCTCGGATTCGCTCAGAGCTTAAGCCCGGCGTGGAAAGTGATGAACTGGGGTTGACCGAGGCACAGTCTAGCCATGTTATCTGGGATCGGTTCGATCCAGTTGGCCCTGAGGAAGTGGACAGGCTTCTTGGATCTGTCCGCGCCACGACCAGTGTGCTGGACCCATGCCCTGCCTGGCTGGTTAAAGCTTCAAAGGCCGTGGTAGGTGGGTGGGTCGAGGCGATCATCAATTCATCATTAAAAGAGGGGTCTTTTCCAACATCTTTCAAACATGCCATAGTGCGCCCCCTCCTAAAAAAGCCATCCCTCGACCCTATGGTATTGACTAACTACCGGCCAGTGTCCAACCTACCCTTCTTGGGAAAGGTCTTGGAAAAGGCTGTGGCGCGGCAGCTCCAGGATGTCCTGGATGAAGCGGATTATCTGGACCCTTTTCAGTCAGGATTCAGGCCCGGATATGGTACGGAAACTGCACTAATCGCTTTGGTGGATGACCTCTGGAGAGAGCGGGATGGAGGTCACCCGTCCGTTCTAGCTCTTCTCGATCTCTCAGCGGCCTTCGATACCGTCGATCATGGTATCCTTCTGGGAAGGCTCCAAGGATTGGGGATCCAGGGCACTGTGTTGTCCTGGTTTTCCTCATTTCTGAGGGGCAGGACCCAGTCGGTGTGCTTGGAGAGGGAAGAGTCCAGTCCTAGGCCCCTTCAATATGGGGTGCCTCAGGGCTCGGTGCTCTCTCCTCTCCTATTCAACATCTACATGAAGCCGCTGGGTGAGATCATCCGTTCCCACGGGGTAAGGTATCATCAATATGCAGATGATACCCAGCTGTACATCTCGGCCCGTGGGGACCCAGGCGGTGCAGTGGAAGTCCTCTCCAGGTGCCTGGAGGCTGTGAGGGTCTGGATGGGGGACAACGGGCTACAACTGAATCCCGGCAAGACTGAGTGGCTATGGGTGAGGGGTCCTGTGTTATCACGGGAGCTACCAACTTTGGCTCTGGATGGGGCAGTTTTGCCCCAGAAGGACCCGGTGCGTAATCTGGGGGTCCTCCTGGACTCACGACTACTGTTCGAAGAACAGGTGGCAGCCGTGGCCAGGAGGGCTTTTGCACAACTTCGTGTAATACGCCAGTTACGCCCCCTCCTAGACCGGGACGCCTTGCTTATGGTCACGCATGCTTTGGTCACCTCCAGACTTGATTACTGTAATGCGCTCTACATGGGGCTGCCCTTGGTGACCATTCGGAGGCTTCAGCTGGTCCAGAATGCGGCAGCCCGGGTGGTGATGGGGTGCGGGCGTTATGCTCGGGCTTCACCACTGCTTCGGGAGCTGCACTGGTTGCCAGTTTGCCTCCGGGTGCAATTCAAGGTGCTGGTCATTACCTTTAAAGCCCTACATGGTAGTGGGCCAGGTTACCTAAGAGACCGCGTCACCCTAAGAACGTCTGCCCGTCCCACCAGGGCGGACCGGAGGGGCTCTCTTGTTACTCCATCGGCCAGGGAGGCTCGCCTCACGAGCACCAGGAAGAGAGCCTTTTCTGTGTTCGCCCCGGCCCTGTGGAACCTTCTCCCGACAGAGTTGCGCCTGCAGGCGGAGCTCCTCCCCTTTCGGAAGGGCTTGAAGACATGGCTGGCGGGCCAAGTGTGGGGACACAGCAATGTAGGTTCCCACCCAGGATGGCTAATTTAAGAGCAGCCATCCCCCCCCCCCAATCTGATATTTTATTAGTTATTATGTGTTTATTTGCTTTTATTGTTGAATGTTTTAAATATTTTTTTTATGAATTTTATGAATTTTTAAGGCTTTTATATTATGATTTAGGATGTAAGCCGCCCAGAGTCGGGTTTACCCGATTGGGGCGGGATATCAAGTATGAACAATAAATAAATAAATAATAAATAAATTTACACCGCAAAGATAGACAACAACATCATTTCAGATGCGGCTACAGTTTTGCTAAGCCACTAGACTGCTGTTTTGTATTGTGGAGGTCTTCGTAACCGTATCATTCTCATGTATACCCACTGAAGTATTTAGAAGTATGATTGCGCAGTTCTTACCCCTGACAGTCTCTCCTTTAGTTGAGAAATGGGGAAGACATCTTTAGTATCTCTCTCACGAGCAAGAGGCACTTGTCAAACTCATGAGGATTTCAGTACAGTGGAACTTTGGTTAACATAATTAATGTGTTCTCCGAGACGTTTCTTACAGCAAAAATCCCTTTAACTGAATTTTCCATAGGAATGCGTTGAATGTAATTTCCCATGGGAAGCCACTGAAAACCAAAATATTTTAACCAAAAGGCAGTTTCCCATAGAAATGCATTGAAAACCAATTAATCCATTCTGGGAAAAAAAAATTCCATAAACCAAGCCACTATTTTCTATGGCTTTCCTTTTGTTATGTGATTTTTATGTTTACCGAGCCATTGGTTAACCGAGGTTCCACTCTAATGTTCATTCTACCCAACCATAACCTTTGGCTCCATCAATCAACCCAAGACAACACTACCATAGAATTACAGAATGAATCGAGAGGTTGTGTCTCATTTTGAAAACCTATTACCATTGTACATGTTTAACATGCTCCCCCTTTCTATGCATTGCACATCGCCAAATCCATTGTTTACAGCCAAGCCCTACGAGACAACCATATCTGTTCGGACTTGTTAGACAGAAACTAGCACATGGGAGATTGACACCCAGATCTTCTCCGGCTACCATAAAACTAAAGAACATGGTGGAGAAAACAGCATGACAAGACTAGACTGCTAATCAGGACAGATTTAGAAGAGAAAATGAGACAGAACACTACCGGACATCTTGAACTACTGGAATTGGTCACCAGTGGATTGCAATTTATTCTAACAATTACAATTTTGCTTCACAGACCTTCACAGATCTTGGGTGTACTTACTTTGAAACTGTCATCCAATTTAGAATAGCAACATCAGACCTTGATAGCAGGCTTTCAGTACAGAGAACAGACCCTCTCCTACATTCCCTGGCAAGGTGGTCACAGAAGAAGAATAATGACATGCATAATAGAGTTAATACACCTGCTTATCTTCTGATATGATTATTCTATCACTTGTCTACAGATTCTTTCTGCATGCTATTTAGGGTCAAGAGGTCAATCTCTCTGCAAAAGAAGAGAAAGGCACAAGTCTGACATCAGAAATGACAATATTTAAAAACTGACAGAAGATTTGAGTGTCTGAGCTATTCTTTCACTGAGCTTAAATAGCTATTCTGGGAGGAAGAACTTTCAAAGGCAAATTGGCATGAGAAGTCAATGAGTTACAGCTCATCATGAGGTTAAATTCAATTTCCGGCAGTCTAAAACTGAATGAAAGAGTTTGTGTTTTTATTTTTTATTTTTGAAAACCACACTGCTTCTCTTCATTGGCTCACTCGTGATAGGGTGGTTGTGTTAAACAATCTGCTAATTCCTCTGATTTCACTGTTTACAAACTTTGGAAGGTTGTGCAGCTACATAGTCACATCTTTGTTTTTGCTGTTATGTGCCATTAAATCATAAGAGCACCCTACCAACACCCTGCTCAGCTCTTGCAAGCTCAAGATTTTAGTTTTTATGGAGTCAGTCCATCTCACATTTGGTCTTCCTCCTCTCCTGCTTCCTCTTAAGCATTTCCCCGCATTGTTGTCTTTTTCACTATGACAGCCTCAGTACCTACGTTTGACGCATGCGTAGTTCTTTTTTAAGTTTTCATGTGTCAAACCGCTATTTGTTGCATGCACAAATTTGGCCTACGCCCTGGGCAACTGAAACCCACGCTACGCAATTGCTCTTTGGCTATAAATGGAGATGAGCACCAAACCCTAGAGTTGGAAATGACTGGCTTTTGAGCAAGGGCAACCTTTACCTTTACCTAAAACCTACAGGTGAATCTTCTGGTGAGTGTTAAGAAAATAAAGGGAAACATCTCACAACCTCATTTGATTTCCTTCTTCTGAAAGCATTAACTTTCTCTTTCTTTCGGACAACAGTACATTCTCCTTCCCTTCTTTCATGCTCACAGCAGAGGGCACGGAAGTTGGTCCTTCTTGCCCCTCGTGCCAAAATTTCTAGTTTATAACTTTGTTTCGTGACTATAATGAAATCCTGTTGCAGTTGCATTGCAAGAAGAAATAAGTTTTCACTAATTATGTTATACAATGAATTTGAGTTATAACTCCAATAATTCCAAGTGACACGTTATTTGCAACGAGCTCCTTCTAAGTTCTGTTTCGGCTGCTTGCGAGCCTGAGAAAGGACGAGTGCTGCTTACAAATAATGCATTAAAGATGCCTGTTTTGTTTCTAGTGTACAATGACCCTGGAAAGCACACAGCTTCTGCCAGCCGTGAGGATTAATCATGTGATGGTTCCCTTGGGAACAGGACAAGCTTTCTGGCTCGTCAGAAAGAGGTGCCAGGTGGCTGATCCTGGAGGGCAGCCCCACAGACGGCAATGCCTTGGGACTTGACTTGATCCAGCTCATCATTCCCTGTGGATTTGCCCCACATTTTGCAAGTCTGGTGGCTGATCATCATCATCACAGATGTCTCCATCTGCAGCCTCGGGGAGGTGTTTAGTAAATGAACTCATACACTCGCTTAGCTCCACATGGCTACCGCGCACTTCGTTTGCAAACAAATCTCTCACTTTTTCTGCCATGCTTTTGGTTTAGATGCCTCCTTCTTCTTCCGTGTCTAGACGTGAAACTGCCAAAATGAAGGCACCTATTTGGTGAGTTCGTTCTGCAGTTCCTTTCGCCTCACCTAGTGGACTTAAAGAAGCTCCTGATTAGGTTGAAAGAAGAAAGTGAAAAAGCTGGCTTGAGACTCAGTATAAAGAAAACCAAGATCAGTCCTTATCAGTCCCTGGAAAATAGATGGGGAAGAAGTAGAAGCAGTGACAGATTTTACTTTCTTCGGATCAAAGCTCACTGCAGATGGTGATTGCAGCCATGAAATAAAAAGGTGACTGATTCTTGGGAGGCAAGCGATGAGAAGCCTGGGGAGCATAGTGAAAAGTAGAGACATCACAATTGCAAACAAAAATTCGTCTAGTCAAAGCAATGGCATTCCCGATGGCAATGTAAGGTTGTGAGAGCTGGACCATAAGGAAAGCTGAGCGCAGAAGAATAGATGCCTTTGAGATGTGGTGTTGGAGGAGAGTTTTGAGAGTCCCCTGGACAGCGAAGAGAACAAATAGGTCAATCTTAGAAGAAATCAACCCTGACTACTCCTTAGAAGGTCAAATAGTAAAGATGAAGCTAAAGTACTTTGGACATCAAATTGAGAAGAGAGGATTCACTTGAGAAAGTCTCGATGCTGGGAAAGGTGGAGGGCAAAAGAAGAAGGGGCGGCCAAAAATGAGATGGCTAGATGGTATTGTAGAGACAATGGGCACAGAACTGAGCGAGTTGAGGAGGATGGTGGAGGACAGAAGTGTCTGGCAGACAGTGGTCCATGGGGTCGCAAAGGGTCGGAATCGACTGTGCGACTGAACAACAAAAGTGTGAGAAAGATTAGCTGTCAACACAAGGTTGCAGATACCAGGGTACGCCGATTGTGGTTCAAAAAGTACCACTCTCCAAGGAAGTTCTTTCTGTGTTCCCAGCATGATTTATTTGGGGTTGAGTGATGGTGGAAAGATGCTACTTTACTCCCTGTCCTCTGCTCTTGCCAAGTGAGGGACATTCCATCCCTGAGACCTCAAGGCCAAAACCTGGGACCAGGAAGATGGTCCTTGTCAAAGAGGCAAAGCAGACAAAAAGATGTGTGGAAAGAAAGCACAATAGAGAGCCAATGGACCTTGGTGCTGACTGGGAATGGTTGGAGGTGAAGCTCAGGCTTTAAAGCAAGGTTGTGCAAAGCCTGAGTGCTTGGAGGACAAATTCAAGACATCCTGCTCCCTCCCCCATAGCGAAATGACCATTTTGTAAAAAATAAATAAATAAGAAGTACTTGGTTCTTTTGATCTGTTTTGGTTGGTGGGTGGGTGGGGTACTCCTCAACCCCAAGGTAAAGGTTTCCCTTGCTCGAAAGCCAGTTGTATTCAACACTAGGGGCCAGTGCTCATCTCCGTTTACATCCAAAAAGCCAGCGTGTCTGTATCTGCAGACATTTTCGTGGTTGTGTGGCAGGCATGACACAGTGAAGCGCAGGGAACGCTGTTACCTTTCCCACTGAAGTGGTACCTATTTATCGACTTGCAGTTTCTTGCTTTCAAACTGCTAGGTTGGCAGGAGTTGGGGCAGATGTCACGCAGCACTCGGATCTCAAACTGCGGACCATTAGGTTCAGCGTCTTAACCACTAAGCCACTGCTGTCAACCTCAAGACAAAGGGGGGGGGAACTATGCTCCTAGTCCTTTTTGAGCCAATATAGGCTATTTTTAAACTCTCTCTTTCCTTGCAATCAAAATGTTCCAGGGGCCTCACTTTGCACTTCCTAGCTTTAAAATCCCATATCACAAGCAGAAACCAAAATGTCCCTTCTCCTTCACTGCTTGCCTTGAAATATAGCTCCCTGTCTGGAGACCTTAGGTTATTTGTCAAATGTTCTTTCCTCAATTTATGTGGGTATATTCAGATTTTGTAAGAGGTTTTGTGATATTTTCTAGGGCCAATGAAGATCAGATTTTGAGTACATTGAGCAGTGTTACAAATACGACACCAGCCTCCTTTCTCTGGAACACAGAGAAATTGGATGTGCAACTGTACAAGATTATCTAAGACTTGTTGCTTGAAAGCCAAAGAGATGTGTTATACTGTATGCTGCTTTATAAAAGTGATGGGAAATGTTACTTTTTTGGACTACAGCTCATAGTACAGTTGTACCTCGCTTAAAGAGCATAATGTGTTCCACAGGATTGTTCTTTAAGCGAGTTTGCTCTTTAAGCGAAACACCATTGTAAATGACCAAGGAGGGGGGGGATTGCAAATCCCGATTTATTTGTTAAGCGAGTTTTTGGTTGGTTTTATTTGTTAAGTGAAGCGAACATTCAGAGAAAATTCTGCACTTTAAGCGAGTTACTCTTTAAGTGAAGCACTCTTTATGCGAGGTTTGACTGTATATCAAAGCCAGCTTGTCTAGAGGAGAATCAGTCTTGGCAGGAATGTTGAGGTCATTTTTCATAGCCAAAAAGCCAGCACTGTCTTGCATCAGCCGCCTAGAGTCAGGTTCGCCTGAGCAAGGCGGGGTATAAATAATAATAATAATAATAATAATAATAATAATAATAATAATAATAATAATAATAATAATAATAATAATAATAATCAGCAGATGTTTCTGTGGTCATGTGGCAGGCACGACTAGACACCAAAGTGCACAGAACGCTGTTATCTTTCCTGCCAAAGTGGTACCAATTTATATACTTGCAATTTCTAGCTTTCGAACTGCTAGGGTGGCAGGAGGTGGGACAGACATGGGAGCTCGCTCCGTCATGCAGCACGTGGGTCTCAAACAGCTGACCTGCCAACCTTCTAGTCATCAAGTTCAGCATCTTAAACTTTTTTGTGTGTCACAAAAACATCCAAAGACAGCTGAGCTACTGCATCTCCCCTTGGCCTTCCCTTCCCCAAGTTAAACGTACACAACTATTTCAAATGTTTCTCCAAGGGCTTGGTTTCCAGATTTCACATCATCCTGGTTGTCTTCTTGTGAATGTATTCCCTTTTGTCAATGTCCTTCTCATAATATGGTGACCAGATGGAAAACTAACCAGGACAGAGCAGAATGAAACAATTTCTGAGTCCTGACACTCTGCTTCTGATTGCCAGCCAAGACAGAATTAACTTTTTAAAGCAGCTGTATTGCATTAACAGACAAAAAACAGGTATATTTGACTTCATGGAAACAATTTATGCATGGCCCCAAGAATTGGTGGGGGTACAGATGCACACAATGGTTGGTTATTATAATTGCAAATCAGCGTGGCTTTTTACACCTGGTAATGACCAGAGATTTCTGATTGATATTCAGATTACTGGGAAGTCTAGTTCTCTGAAGTGGCAAATGGTTAGTAGACAGCTGTAAAATAATCATTGTGGCAGTTGGTAATGAGTTTACTTTTCGCACCTAACATTTAAAATTTACAGACCATGTTGTGTGAAAATTGACAATGGTGTGAATTGACCTAGGCTGCCAGTACAGTACTTTCTTTGTTCTGTGAGGTGGACTGAAGCTATGGATGAGAATAACTTCCTTCTGAAGTTTGTTCTGTAAAGCTGATATGGGAAACTACAGCACATAACAACCTGTTAGTTGTGGCATTGCAAATTTGATAATGTCCCATAAACCCTTGACTGATATTCAAACCATTGAGATGTAGTGGTGGGCTCAATTTTTTTTTTACTACCATGCTGTGTGTGTGGTATGGTAGGCGTGTCTAGGGTTCCCCCTGCATTACACCCAAATTAGGACTACTGTATTTGATTTCAAAACTGGACGGGGCCAGCCAGAATTTCTGCTACCGGTTCTGGCAAACTGGTGCGAACCTGCTGATACACATGCTGGACACACATCCAGTGGTGGGTTGTGAAAATCTTCACTACCCCACCATGATGTCAGCGATGTTGTGGGCGTAACTGATGTCATGACGTCATGATGTCATGGGAGGAGCAATAATAATAATAATAATAATAATTTTAAAAATGTCTGTGCATGCATCACACCTCCGTTTGATGCATGCACAGCTCTTTTTTTTAGTGTGCATGTGTCAAACCTCTATTTGATGCATTTGCACTAAAAATAGAACTGTGCATGCGTCAAATGGAGGTTTGACGCATGCGCAGTTCTGGGCAGTCATTTTGGCTGCCTGGAAAAACATTTTTGGAGGGGGCCGGAGAGGCAACTGAATCGGTCGCCCAGGGTTTTACCACCACCCCGGCAACCACTCCTGATGGGGTGCTACCGGTTCGGGCAAACCGGTCCGAACCGGTAACATCCCATCACTGTGTGTATCTATTTTATCCTTGCTATCTCTCTCTGGATTCTGATCTTAAAATTTTTCTGTCTCAGAATAGCTTCTTTCAAGTCTTGTTCAGTGTCCAGATAAACTGAAATGATTTGAAACAAATGCCTGTGTATTGTCATTCCTGGTGTCTGATTTATGTCCATTAACTCTTTTGTGCAAAGATTGTCCGGCTTGTATGTTGGAAACTCTTACTCGCTGCTGATTTGCAGTCCAGGTGTGGTGGTGGAAGGATTCAATAATAGAAGCCCAAAACCTTGTTCCAGTCCTCTAGAGCAGCGATGGCAAATCTTTTAGAGACTGAGTGTCCAAACTGCAACCAAAACCCCATTTATTTATTGCAAAGTGCCAACACAGCAACAGGGGAGGAAGGAAACACTCCCATTGGGCTGCTGGGCAGAGGGAGAAAATGCTCCCATTGGGCTGCTGGGCAGAGGGGTGGGGTGAACTCTGTGCTGGGGGAGGGAGGAAGCACTCCCATTGGGCTGCTGGGTAGAGAGGTGGGGCAAACTCTATGCTGGGGTGACTGCACGGGTGCCCACAGAAAGGGCTCTAAGTGCCACCTCTGACACGCGTGCCATAGGTTCGCCACCACTGCTCTAGAGGAGTCTATGCAGAATTTTTCTTTCAGTGTTGCTGGAAGTAAAATTGTTGTGGATTCGTACATGGTTCCTCCTCATGTTGTAGCGAGTGAGGAACAGCTTATGTATTGTTGTCTTGGCTGTTCTCAATTGTGGAATTATTATTTTGAGTTGTAGTATGCAGAAAACGGCCTCCATGTCAAAACAGAGCAGTATAATCTATGTGGGTTTGGTGGGACAGAAGAACAGGGGTCTTAGTCAGCATAGGCTGACTAGTGATAATAACGATAATTTCATGTCAGAAATTATTCTGGGTTGAAAGTATTTTTTGCTGGAGAAACTCCACTCAGGAGACGCCCAAACGAGGCTCCTTTCATGTCCCCAAGAGCTGGGACACAGACGGACACTCCATCCATCATGCAGTACCTGGGTCTCGAACTGCCAAGTTGCCAGCCTTCCAGCTAACAAGGCGAGCTTCTTAACCACTGAGCCACCGCAGCCCTTAGTGATCAGTTTGGCTCAGTGCATGGCTGGGCAGATTTATAATGTTATTCTGTAAGTCTGTTGTGTTCTTGCTCTGAGCTTTGTAGTAAATTGGATAATTTCCCTAGGGAAGAAAGTTGTGCATTGTATTACTAACTCATGATCAGCTTTTGATCAGCAATAACACCTATATCCATTCCCCATGGATGGCAATCAGATTTTGTCTCCGCTGCATCCTGTTCATGTGCCTCTGAAGAGCTGTACCTGAATTTATTGTACATCCCTCCAAGCTGATACACAGCACATCAATAGCAGTAAGAGGTTCCATTATTCAACTAGATATGGGTTCACCTAAGATAATTCTGGCCAGATTCCTTTTAATAGCTTGCCACAGCAATAACATCTTGCTTCTAATAAAGGCCAAATGAGCTCGTGTTGCTTTTATCAAGCTTTGAAAACAGCAGCATAATCTAGACTTCATAATGTCATCGTTCATTCAGTCATGAGCGACTTTGCTGCATCTGTCCTTTGTTATTCAGTACTTCCATCTTTCCATTTCCTCTTGAAGCTGCAACTCACTGTATACAGTGTACACAGGGGTACAAAGCCTCATAGAAGATTGTGGTAATTTTTGAACCACAATTGGGCATACCCTCGGCGACGGCAACCTTGCATTGCCAGGTAATCTTTCTCACATTAGGTCGGGCGAAAGGAACTGCACAATGAATTCACCAAAAGATGGTTTCATTTTGGCAGTTTCATGTCTGACCTAGACATGGAAGAAATGCATTATTTCCAGTGATGGGATGTCACCGGTTCTAGACGGATCTCTGGAACCGGTAAGACCAATCCCGGAGGGTTCTCCGTGAGGGGAGTCCACTTTTGGGGCGTCCGGTTCCGGACGCCTGACCGAAAGAAAAAAAAAAATTAAAATCGGAGCGAAAATGGCTCCAATTGACTGCGCATGCGCAGAAACTCAATCTGACGCATTGCACATGCGTCAGATTGAGTTTCTGCGCATGCCCAGTCAATTGGAGCCATTTTGCTCCGATTTTTAAAACATTTAGAACTTTCAGGGCAGCGGCGGCGGCGGCAGCCCTCTGAGGGGGGCGCCTCCCCGCGGCACGTTGAGGGCTGCCTCGGCCGTCCGCTGCTGACAAGCCCCATGCCCTGGGGACGCCCGGCGGGGTACACCGCTGCCGCCGCCTCCGCCGGGCGCCTGTGGGCCGGGTGCCTGCACCCGCCGTCCACAGCCGCCGCCCGCCGCCGCCGGAGCTGCCGCTGCCTGAATCCCTGTGGACTCCTTCTTGGGTCGGTCCCTTTTGAGCTCGGCTGCCGCGCGCTGCGGAGGAGGAAGCTGTAGGCGGCGGCGGTGCGGCATGGGGACGGCCCAGGGAGGCGCGGCAGCCGCGGCTGCCCGTCGCCCCTCGCCATGGCCGGAGCCGGGCTAAAAAGGTACCGGCCCAAGGAGGACGCCACAGGGGTGCAGGCAGCTCCGCCGGCGGCGGCGGCTGTGGACAGCAATCGGGGTGCCGGGTCCCAAGAAAGGTAAGCGAGGGGTTTTTATTTGGGGTGGGTGGGTAATTTATTTGTGTTTTGGGTGGGTGGTTGTTTTTATTTTATTTATTTATTTGTGTCTGGGTGGGTGGGCTGAGAGGGAGGGGTGTGTGTGTATGTTTATTTTTATTTTTTATTTATTTTTATTTTGGCCCCGCCCACAACGTCATGACGTCATGACGTCGGCCGTGACGTCATGACGTCATGCCATTGGCCACGCCCATGACGTCCGTGACGTCATGGCGTGGTAGTAGATTTTTTGTCATCCCATCACTGATTATTTCCATCTTCTCATCATTTTATCTCATTCAGATACCTGTACAGTCAAACATCGCATAAAGAGCATCTCGCTTAAAGAGTAACTCGCTTAAAGAGCAGGATTTTCTCTGAATGTTCGCTTTGCTTAACAAATAAAACCAACCAAAAACTCGCTTAACAAATAAATCTGGGTTCGCAATCCCCCACCACCACCACCACCAGAAGTCATAATTGGTCACTTACAATGGTGTTTCGCTTAAAGAGCAAACTCACTTAAAGAGCAATCCTGTGGAACACATTATGCTCTTTAAGTGAGGTACAACTGGATAAATTTAAGTAAGTATCCCATTTACTTCTTCCAACTGCTTTGAGTGCAGCTTACATTTTGCTTTCAAAACTTGAAGGTTTTCTTAATCTATAATGCATTTATTTTCCTTCAGTGCTCAGTTGGTGTATTGTTGGGGTATACAGAAAGAGCCTCCTAGAAGACTGTGATATTTTTGAACCACAATCAGATGTACCTCCGGCAATGGCCACCTTGTGTTGGCTAATCTTTCTCACACTAGGTTGGGCGAAAGGACCTGCAGAATGAACTCACCAAAAAGTGGCTTCCACCATTTCATTTTGTGCCATCTCCAGTGGTGGGATGTCAAAATTTTTACTACCCCACCATGATGTCATCAGTGTGGGTGGAGCTAACATGATGTCATGATGTTGTGGGTGGGGCCAAAGATTTTTTAAAGAAATACAAAATAATAATAAAATAAAAATAAGCACACACACACACACACCCCTCAACCCACCCACCCATAACACAAACCCGTAAATAAAATAAATAAATAAATAAAATACATTAAAACACACACACCCAGTGGGGGAACCAGTGAAAAGGTAAGCCCTGAAGGTGGTTCCCCACAAAAGCTGCTACCGGTTATCCGGGACACTGGAAAGTTACTACTGGTTCTGGCGAACTGGTGAGAACCTATTACATCCCATCACTGGCCATCTCCCATTCCTCTTTGAGTTCACTTCTTCAGGATTTTTAGGTCATTGGATACAATCCCAGTTTTTCTCTGAACTCGTTGAAATTGACTTAATTAAAAGCCAGGAAATGTCCCGTTCTCCTCCCCTACCATCACATAGAATGAGATGCTCATCTCTGGCACCTGATTTGAGATATCACAAGGAAGGGGGAGATTTAATTATTCATTTTGTTTTTATTGCTTGCCTTTCTTAATCTCAGGAAGAAAAATTCAAGGGGACTTATATTTCAGATGGCCAGCTTCCTTTTCCTCCAGAGCCACTGAGGAAACAGATGATACAGCAGTGGACTCAAATTGTACCCTTCCAAAATGTTTTTTGAGATCACCACCAGCCCCAAAAATGTTTTTTTAAGCCCTGCCAAAGGCCTGCCAAAGACCCTCCCCAGCAAAGAAGTTGAGCCCAATACTTAGTCACATAAGCAGCATCCTCAGAGCACAAAGTTTGCACACTCCTTATTTATAGACACAGGGCTGCAGTGTCTTAGTGGTTAAGATGCTGAACATGACAACTGGAAGGTCGGCAGGTCAGCAGTTCAAGACCCGAGTGCTGTATGACAGAGTGAGCTCCTGTCTCTGTCCCAGCTCCTGCCAACCTAGCAGTCAGTAAACAAGAAATTGCAAATACTGTATTTGCTGGCGTATAAGACTACTTTCCCCCCCTGAAAAACATGCCTCCAAGTGGGGGGTCATCTTATACGCTGGGTGCACTTCAGTTGGGATAGATATAGCTGTCCACAGTGGCCTCCCGATGCCCGCCCGGTGCCCATAGTGGCCTCCCGATGCCCGCCTACCTCATTCTACATATCATCCAGTATCGCGCAGTATCCAGCGTAGCTGCGCTGAGCATCAGCAGTGAGACAGGGGTGCCAGCCTTTTTGGCGTGACCGGCCCGTTGTGCTCGGCGGGAAGCAGCGGTGCTCTGCCCCGCCCCTTGTCTATGCAGAGCTTGCACATGCACACTTACACACTAGTCCGGGCCACAGGGAGATGTTGAAATCAAAGCTGATGTTCTTTTATGTTTTATTTGGCATGTGGAAGGTGTGCGAAAGAGGGGGTAGTCTTATACGGCGAGTATATAACAAATTCTATATTTTGAGTTGAAATGTTGGGGGGTCATCTTATACGCCCAGTCGTCTTATACGCCGGCAAATACGGTAGATAAATAGGTACCTCTTCGGTGGAAAGGTAAAGTGTTCCGTGCACTCAAGCGTCTAGTCATGCCTGCAACGTGACCACAGAAACATCTGCATACGCACATCGCTGGCTTTGTCTATAAATGGAGATGAGCATCAAGCCATAGTTGGATACGACTGGCTTTTGAACAAGAGCAAGCAAAAACGTAACTGTCAAAAGCATGCACAGGAAAACATTTTACATGAAGCGCTGCACAGTGTTAGCATGATTTGTGTGAGTATCATGCATCACTATTGTAAGGTAGCATTTCTGTCTCAATTAGGAGAGTATAGTGGTACCTCACTTAAAGACAGTGGTGGGATGTTAAAAATTTTACTACCCCACCGCGATGTCATCACAGTGTGGGCAGAGCTAATGTAATGACATCATTATGTGGGTGGAGCCAACATCATGACATGGGCGGGGCCAAAGAAAAAATATAAATAAATAAAAATAATAAAATAAAATAAAAATAAGCACTCTCTCTCTCACACACACACCCCTCAACCCACCCACCCACCCACAACACAAACCCATAAATAAATTAAATTAAATAAATAAAATAAAAATACATTACAATACACCCACCCTCCCAAACACCCATCCACCCACCCCAAACACAAATCAACCAGAGCTTTTAAACTGAAGGTGGTTCCCCCCTAAAGCTGCTACCAGTTCTCCGGGACACTGGAAAAAGTTACTACCGGTTCTGGCGAACTGGTGGGAACCTGTTACATCCCATCACTGCTTAAAGAGCATAATGCGTTCCATGGGATTGCTCTTTAAGCAAGTTTGCTCTTTAAGTGAAACACCATTGTAAGTGACCTCTGGCAGGGGGGATTGTGAACCCTGATTTAATTGTTAAGCAAGTTTTGGGTTGGTTTTAGTTGTTAAGCAAAGCGACCATTCAGAGAAAATTCTGCTCTTTAAGTGAGTTACTTTCTAAGTGAGGCGCTCTTTATGCGAGGTTTTACTGTATATAAATTTAGGCTCCTGAGGAGAGGACAAGAACCCCCTGCAAACAGGATGGTAAATAAATAACATTTTAATACAATGGTAATAGTCAGTCAAAGTATAACAAATGAGGCACAATCCTGTGCTTATTTCCAAGAAGTAATGTACCATCTCCAGCTGCTTTATCACGTACACAGTATTGTTCAGCACCGAAATACCTTGGCGTGACACCTGACAGGACACTATTTTTTAAGCAGCAGTGCCTGAATACCAAAGCTAATGTCAGTATGAGGATCAACATCATCCGGAAACCAGAAGCGTAGCTTACCTTGGCGGGGCCCCGTATAAAAATTGTTTGGGGGCCCTTTATATGCGGGGCGGAGCTAACGTCATGACATCATGACGTCGTGGGGGGAGCCAACGTCATGACGTCATGACGTCGTGGGCGGGGCCAAAAATAAAAATAAAATAAATAAATAAATAAAATAGAATAAAATTAAAACAAACAAACACACACACACCTCAACCCACCCACCCACCCAAACAACCACAACACAAACCCGTAAATAACTTAAATAATTAAAATAAATAAAGAAATAAAATAAAAATTTAATAAAAATCCACCCACCCACCCAACACACACATAAACCACCCACCCACCCGAAACACAAAAACCTCACTTACCCTCCTGGGGCCGCATGGCAAGGCGCGCTGCCCTCAACTGCAGCCTCCTCCTCCTCTTCTGGAGCCGCTTGCGGCTTGCCGCTGCTGCTGTCGCCGCCACCACCGCCGGACCCGGGTGGTGGAGCAAGGTGAGGGGAAGGGAAAGGAGCCAAGGCTTTGCTGCCCATTTTGGAAAGCGCCGCCGCTGGGGGCAACCGGCCCCCCTCACCTTGCTCCACCACCCAGGTCCGGCGGTGGTGGCGGCGACAGCAGCAGCGGCAAGCCGCAAGCGGCTCCGGAAGACGAGGCTGCAGTTGGGGGCAGGGCGCCTTGCCATGCGGCCCCAGTTCTGACTTCTTTTCAGACCATGAGAAGTCTTTACAAAGGACTAGGTTGCCCTTGCTTGAAAGCCAGTCGTATCTGACTGTAGGGTTAATAAGCATTAGGGGAATCTGCAGAACAGAAGCGTAGCTTACCTTGGCGGGGCCACCATCGGAGCCGCTCCGAAAAGCTGCGGCTCCAACTCTGAATTTTTATTTTTTAAAATTGGAGCCAAAAATGGCTCCAATAAAGTGCGCATGCGCAGAAACTCAATCTGACGCATGTGCAATGCGTCAGATTGAGTTTCTGCGCGTGCGCAGTAAATTTTTGCTCCAATTTTTATTTTTATTTTTATTTTTTGCCGTTGGGGGCCCCCGTAGCCTGGGGGCCCCGTATAATTGATACGGCTGATACGGTGGTAGCTACGCCTCTGCCGGAAACTCTCAAACTACAATGGGGAACTCAACCATCCTCTGTGTATATTAGCTGTGGCCTGAGCGTCTCCACAGCAGAGTATGCTGCTCCAGTATGGAGCACATCCACACATGCAAAATGAGTTGACATCGCTGTTAATGAAGCCATGTATACAGTGACAGGATGCGTCAAACCTACAGAAGTTGAGAAAATATATCCTCTTGGTAGTATTGCTCCACCTAAGGTAAGGAGAGAAGTAGCAGCAAGATAGAACTAAGCAAGATAATGGCCCTCAACATCCTCTGAATGGAAATGTGCCTCAAGTCCGCCAGTTCAGATCTAAGTAAAGCTTTATGGCAAAAACAAACATTTTTGAGAGTATGCAGGACCAAAACCGACGTAGAAGATGGAGGAATCAGGTCACTGGACAAGAAATAACATTAAAGGAGAATATGGCTAAGGAACTCAACCTCCCCTATATTACTTAAAGGACCCTGAATAAGCTGAGGGTTGGAGTCCCTAAATGCAAGACCAACATGCTCAAGTGAGGGCTGATGGTGTACAACATGTTGTATGAATGTGGATACAAAATCTGGCTCATTTAGTGGTCTGCTGATTACTACCAGAAACATGTACCAATGAAGGTTTGATTTTGGTCAACAACAAAGCCAAGAAAGTGGCTTCATTTTGGCAGTCCAAAGTTTGATCTGGACACGAAAGAATGTACTCAATCTTTCAGAGACTTATTCTGAAGGGAAAAAAAGGATGGTTTATGCAACCGGGAGCTTGGTGGTTAAAAGGCTGAAGTTGATGATGCAGATGCAGAAAGCGCTGGCTCTTGGGTTATAAACGGAGATGAGCACCACACCCTAGAATTGTATATGACTGGCTTTTGAGCAAGGGCAACCTTAACTTTTTCCTCAAGCGGGGCTTATTGAAATTGTGAAAGCAAACGGTCGTTCGTTTGCTTGGAAATAAACTAACACCAGGTAAGAATGGGGCTGCAGTGACTCAGTGGTTAAGAAGCTCACTTTATAAGCTGGAAGGCTGGCAAGTCGGCAGTTTGTGACCTGGGTACCACATGACAGCTCGAGTGCCCACCTCTGTCCCAGCTCCTGCCAAACTAGCAGTTCGAAAGCAAGAAATTGCAAGTAGATAAATAGGGACCACTTTGGTGATAAAAGGTCTTGGTGACATGAAAAGAGCCTCATTCAGGCGTTTCCTGAATGGAGTTTCTTCAGCAAAAATCCTTTCAACCCAAAATAATTTCTTCCTACCTGGTGGAGCATCTTCCTCTTAGGACATCAGCCTGCATCACTTGTTCCTCCCAGATGGCGCAGCCGACCCCGAGATTGACAAGGAAGGCCATGACTTGGAGAGGAGCCTTCTTGGTTGTGGCACCAACTTTGTGGAACTCCCATTTGAACTGTGCCAGGTCCCATCCCTGTCTATATTTTAAAAGCAGCTGAAAATCCTCTTTTTAAAGAGGCCTTTGAAAATGTTTTGACAATGTTTTTGTATTATAATAATTTGATATAGTATTTGTTATTGTAATTAGGATATTTTTTGAAATGTATGTTTTTTGTATTTTGATGATTGCAATTGTAACTGTAATTGTATATACAGTACAGTATTGGATCTTTGTTAGCTGCCCAGAGTCACATGGCAAGTGGGGTGGCATACAAGTCGAACAACAACAATAATAATAATGGATCAGTGCTAGGTATTCCATTCTGTCTTTCTCCACCATCAATAGGGCTTTTGCATTTTTAGTATGTGAGTTTCATCTTGCTAGCCGCCCAGAGTAGGAAAACTTCCTAGATGAGGGGAGTATAAATGGAATGAATAAATATTATACCAGGGTAAGAGCCCTAGTGGCTCAGTGGTTAATTTGCTGTACTGCAGCCAGAAGATTATGAGTTCAATCTTGACCAGGGCTCAAGGTCGACTCAGTCTTCCCTTCTGCCGAGGTCGGTAAAAGGAGTACCCAGCATGTTGGGGACAAAATGATCAGTGGTGGGCTGCTCCCGGTTCGGACTGATTCAGCCGAATCGGTAGCAGCAATCCAGAGGGGATCACGAGGGGGGGGGTAGTAAACCCCCGTGCGACTGGTTCGGTTGCCTCTCTGCATGAATTTTCCGGGCAGCCCAAAATGGCTGCTTGGAACTACGCATGCATCAAAACTCCATTTGATGCATGCACACTGAAAAATAGAAGTGTGCATGCATCAAATGGAGTTTTGATGCATGCACACTTCCGAGCAGCCATTTTGGGCTGCTCAGAAAGGGCACAGCAGCTGGAGGAGCAGGAGCGGGAGCCTTTCCTTGGCGCACTACTGGGCCGGGCCAGGCAGCGCTGCCAGGCTAGGCTGCGCTGCCGGGCCAGGCCGCGCCACCAGGCCACCGCAAAGTGCACCTTTGCTGCTGCACCACCGCTGTTCCTGCCTGCCTGCCTGCTGCTCCCTGACCCCAGGGTAAGTGGCAGGTTTGTGTTTGGGGTGGGTGGGTGGAGGTGTGTGTGTTTTTTATGTAGTGTGTTTTTATGTGTATTTAATGTCTATTTTAATTTGTATTTTTATGTTTTTTATTTCTATTTAATGTCTATTTTTTATTTGTATTTTAAAGTGTTTGTTATTTCTATTTTTATGTGTACTGTATTTTTAATTTTTTTTTACTTTGGCTCCGCCCACATCGTGACATCATGATGTTGGCTCCACCCATGACATCAGCTCCGCCCACAGCGTGGTAGTAAAATTTTTGACAGCCCACCACTGAAAATGATAATTAACTTGTGAACCACCCAGAGAGCTGTTTGAGGGAGCGTGACCCGGCCCACAGCTTAAAAGGGTTGAGAACTCCTGGACTATTATTGAGCTATTTGGGACCTCAAGGCATAGGTTCAGTTAGATTCAATTTCAATGTCCTACGTCAGTGATGGCAAACCTATGGCACACGTGCCAGAAGTGGCACTCGGAGCCCTCTCTGTGGGCACCCTGCAGTCACCCCAGCACAGACTCCACCCCTTTGCCCAGCCGTCCAATGGGAGCGTTTCCTCCCTTCCCAGTTGCCCTGTTGGCACTTTAAGATAAATACAAAGTAATACCTCATATAACATTAGTATCGAATAACACTAAAATCGCATAACATTAAGGAATCGGGGGAAGAATTGCATCAGATAACATTAAGATCCTATGGGATGCTTCAGATAACAACCGCTAAAGCCTGTGTGGTTACAATGTATCTCTATGGATCCCATAGGATTTTAACATGCATCAGATAACACTAAAAATCATATAACACCAAGACTTGTGGAACCAGGTTTTAGTGTTATATGAGGTTTTACTGTAAGTAGGTTTTGGGTTGCAGTTTGGGCACTCGGTCTCTAAAAAGTTATCCGTCACTCAGTGGTGGGATGTCAAAATTTTTATTACCCCACCGTGATGTCATCACAGTGTGGGTGGAGCTAACGTCATGACATCATGATGTCATGGGCAGGGCCGAAGAAAAATAAATAATAATAAAATAAAAATAAGCACACACACATACACACACCCCTGTACCTCCTTAAGGGTTCTCCAATTGGAACAGCAATTGGAACAGCACAGGTGTCGCTTACTGATGATGTAACTCCAAGACTTTACTTAAAAACCCCAAGCCAGGCCTGCCAGCTGCTAGGTCTTTTTAGGAACTGTGGTAGTACGTCAATATAGGTAAAGGTATTAAATACACATATGAAAGGTGAGTCACTTACCCTGGGGAGCAGGCTATAGGGAGCTTCAGGCTAGCAGCTTCTCTTCCTCCTCCCCACTTGGGAGGACAGCGAGGAGGCTGTGCATATGCGCCAAGCACTGTAGGCGTGCATGCACTCCAAGTGCTTGGCGCGCATGCGCAGTGGGGGAGCCAGTGAAAAACTAAGCCCCAAAGGTGGTTCTCCCCAAAAGCTGCTACAGGTTCTCTGGGACACTGGGGAAAGTTACTACCGGTTCTGGAGAACTGGTGGGAACCTGTTACATCCCATCGCTGCCGTCACTGTCCTATGTTGCCAATTATTTTATGATATATTTACTTATTTATATTTTCGATTTATATCCCGCCCTACTTGGCAGAAACCGACTCAGGGCGGCTTACAACAACAAAACAATCATTAGTATGGTACGATATACAGTAAAACCTTGGATAACGCTAAAACTTGGTTCCACAAGTCTCTGTGTTATCCGATTTTTAATGTTGCTGTTGGTGGGTTTTGATTTTGCATTGTTGCCCAGGGGCGTAGCTACCGCCGTATCAATTATACGGGGACCCTGGGCCACACAGTTTTGTGTTGTGGGTAGGTGGGTTGAGGTGTGTGTGTATGTGCTTATTTTTATTTTTTAATTTTTCTTTGGCCCCACCCACATCATGATGTCATGACATTAGCTCCACCCATTATGTTAGCCCCGCCCACACCGTGATGATGTCATGGTGGGGGGGTAGTAAAAAATTTTTTGACATCCCACCACTGGTGGATAACGCTAAAACTTGGTCCCACAAGTCTTCAGTGTTATCCGGTTTTTAATGTTGCTGTTGGTGGGGGTTTTTTTTTATTTATTTTGCATTGTCGCCATTTATTGTCTTGTCTGCGCACCGCCCAGTGTGTGAGGACACCCAGGTGGGCGGTATTATAAATTTAATAAATGAAACCTCCTCAGTTCCCGCCTCCACGGACAGGCGTCGTCGAGGGAAAAGGCGGGAAGAGGCAAAAAGCTGGGCTCCGGCTCCGATAGTCCCACTCCGGGTTTTCCTCTCCGAGTGGGCGGGCGGGGTGGGCTTCCTTTCCGAGCCGCGCCTCAATCCAGCTCCGGCTCTTGCCGGCGGCCTCCCTAATTCCCTCCCTTTGCTTTCCTCCAGCTGTTTCACGCATCTGGCCAGCCGCGCCTTCTCCTTCTTCTCCCACTCGACGTAGGGACGACTCCGGCTACTGCAGCCCAGCCACTACCGCCACCACCCACCCACTTAGCAGGCTCCCATGTCCGGGGAAGAGGCGGCCGGGGGGGGCGATGCAGGCGCCCCCCCCACCCCGACGGCTCCCCCCACCACCACCGAGCCGCCGCCCCCCCAAGAAGACGGGGCGGCCCCCCCGGCCCCCATCGCGCCCGGGGAGGCTGGCGGGGACGCGCCGGAGAAAGGAGAAGCAGCCCCCGCGGCGTCGGGGGGCGGCGGCCGCCCCTACCGGGCGCTGGTGCTGACCGGCTTCGGGGGCTACGACAAAGTCAAGCTGCAGACGCGGCAGCTGGCCCCGCAGCCCGAGCCCGGCCCGGCCCCGGGCCAAGTCAGCGTCCACGTGCGGGCCTGCGGGCTCAACTTCGCCGACCTGCTGGCCCGCCAGGGGCTCTACGAGAGGCTGCCCGCGCCCCCCGTCAGCCCCGGCATGGAGGCGGCCGGCACCGTCCTGGCCCTGGGCGAGGGCGTCGACGGACTGAAGGTGGGTGGTGGAGGGGCTTTTTTTGGGGGGGCGGGAAAAGTGGGGGGGCTGCAGGAAGACCACCTCCCCCCCCCACCCTGCATTGGGGTGGGGGGCGGCGGCGGGACTGCGGAGAAGATGGAGGGGGTGGGCGTGGCAAAAAAAAAACACCGACTTTGCATCCGCTTCTTCCTCATTGCCTCCTGGTGGCGCAGTGGTTAAACCTTGCTGCACTGCAGCCACAACGTTGTGACTTCGATCCACGCCAGTGGTTTGCAAATGTGGCTCTCCAGATGTTCTTGAATTACCAGGAGCCCAAGTCAGCACTCCTGCTGATTTTCTGGGAATTGAAGTCCAAGGATATCTGGAGAGCCACATTTGCAGACCAAGGATTCCAGACAGATGCATTAAGCTTGACTCAGCCTTCCATCCTTCTGAGGTTGGTGAAATGTGGACCCAGCATGTTGGGGTAAAAAAAAGAACAAAAAACGAAGGACCGCTCTTGGCTCAAAAGCTAGTCGTATCCGACTCTAGGGCGCGGTGCTCACCTAAAATCCAAAGAGGCAGTCAGTATTTGCGGATGAGCGTGAGGCATGGGAGGCATAGTGTTGGGTTTTATTTTTGTTTTTATTTTGGATGTAAGCCGCCCAGAGTCGGGTTCTCCCGATTGGGGCGGGGTATTAAATTTAATTAATAATAATAATAATAATAATAATAATAATAATAATAATAATAATGGGACGCTGTTTACCTTCCCACTATTTATCAGTGGTGGGATGTCAAAATTTTTACTACCCCCACCGTGATTTCATCACAGTGTGGGCTGAGCTAACGTCACGATGTCATGACATTGTGGGCGGAGCCAAAGAAAAAATAAATAATAATAAAATAAAAATAAGCACACACACACACACACACACACACACACACACACACACCCCTCAACCCACCCACCCACCCACAACACAAGGACAGCAAGGAGGCGATGCATATGCGCCAAGCACTGTAGGCAGGCATGCACACCAAGTGCTTGGTGTGCATGTGCAGTGGGGGAACCAGTGAAAAGGTAAGCCCCGAAGGTGGTTCCCCCCCAATGCTGCTACCGGTTCTCTGGGACACTAGGAAAAGTTACTACCGGTTCTGGCGAACTGGTGAGAACCTGTTACATCCCATCGCTGCTATTTATCCACTTGCAGTTTCTTGCTTTCAAACTGCTAGGTTGGCAGGAGCTGGGACGGAGATGGGAGCTCACTCCACCCAGCGCTTGGGTCTTGAACGGCAAACCTGCCGACCTTCTGGTTGTCTAGCTCAGCGTCCTAACCACTAAGCCACTGCAGTTCCCCCCTTGTTGGGGGTAAAATGCTAATTACCTCGTGACCCGCCCAGAAAGTGCTATGTGACAGTATAGAAGTGTAATTTCTGTTCCTATATCGGAGTCCGAATATTGACGATCCTTATGGAGATCAGTCATGAAGATTGTCCGGGGACCAATGTGATGCAGTGGCCTTCCATTTGCCTTCTGCATTGCAGTGTGACCCCCGTACCACTGATCCAGTTCCGAGAGTCGCTTTCTGGTCCTGAGACCTATTGGCACGCAAAGTCCTTATTAGCTCCAGACCAGTACTGATGAAGCTGCATCAAGATGGATTCAAGTGGGATTTAATCCACTTGGGGACCATCACCCTCCCCTGTGGCTTCAGCACCTGAGGCCATTAGTCCTCAGGGTGGTCAGGTTAGTTGACCACCGGCTGACAATGGGCGTTGAGTTGCTGGCAGTAGGGTCTACTCTATTATCATAGCAGGATATCCTGGACAGACTGGGCGGTGGGAAGATGGAGGGGTGGGTGTGGCTGAGGGAGGAAACGGGGTATGGGGTGGACCCGGTTGACATTTTAATGATTTATTTATTTATTGCATTTGTATACCTCCCATTTGGGATATTTTCCCACCCCAAAGAGAGGGGGCCTGGAGGCCGAAAGATGTGGAGGCGGGAGCAGAGGGAAGTATGTGGCTATCCTGAGGAGGAGAGGAAGGGTGGGGTGGGGTACAGCAAGGAGAATTGTAGAGGAGCGTAAAGCGTAAGCAGAGTTGTGCCCCCTCCCTCTAACTAAAGACCTGGGAGCAGGTGGGGAGGGGCACCGTCAGAAAGGGTGGGGGCAGCCCTTTCCCTTCTCCTTTCATGCCACCTGGTATGGGTGGGGACCTTATCCTTTCCTCCCATTGCCAAGACAATGGGTGGGGGGAGACAGGCACCTCCCCCCCCCCCATATCACACGGTTGTGTTGACAGGAAAGCTGTCAGTGCCCCGCCATTGCACTGAGGAGGAGACTGAGAGCTGGGACCCCACCCAGGAGGAGAGAGGAAACTGGGCAGGCGAGGAGGCTGCTTAAAGGCCAGGGGGATTCACGCCTTTTGGCCGGCCTTGGCGGCCTCCCAAACATTCCTGCCTGCCAGGATTTTCTCTTCCCCTCAAAGGTTGTTTTGTGTGTGAACAGACTGACCTCACCCTTTGCTTCCAACTTGGGGCTGCGTGGGCGGGTCACGCCTTTCATTCTTCTGAGGTGCAGGAGGGGGGGTACACTGGAGATGATGGGAAGACCCTGCCTCTCTCTTCACATTTGAAGCAGGAAAGGAAATGTTTCCGGAGGGAGATACTCACACCACACACACACACACCGCCTCCTTCCTTACGTTTCAGTGGGGTGAGAGACGTGTTACAAGATGGGGGAGACCTGCATCAGTAATGCTATAGATGAGAAGGATGTTGGAATTGTTGCACCTCACAGGCTAAGTAGGCGTCAATGTGGCTGCAAAAAAGGGCCAGTGCTGTTTTAGGCTGCATTAAAAGAAGCATTGTCTCCAAAACTCGTGAGGTCATAGTCCCCCTCTATTCAGCACTGGTTAGACAACATTCTAGGCTAGAGTATTTTGTCCAATTCTGGACACTACACTTTGATAGAAGCAAATTAGAGCAGGTTCAGAGTAGGGCAACAAGGATGTTCAGAGGAATGGAAACAAAGCCATATGACAGTGATGGCGAACCTTTTAGAAACCGATTGCCCAAACTGCAACCCAAGACCCACTTATTTATAGTAGAGTGCCAACACAGCAACAGAGGAGGAAGGAAATGCTCCCATTGGTCTACTGGGCAGAGGGGCAGGGTGAACGTGCTGGGGGAGGGAGGAAGCGCTCCCATTGGGCTGCTGGGCAGAGGGGCGGGGCAAACTCTGTGCTGGGATGACTGCATGGGTGCCCACACAGAGGGCTCAGAGTGCCACCTCTGGCACACGTGCCATAGGTTCGCCACGACTGCCATATGAGGAAAAGCTGAAGGAACGACATGTTTAGCCTTGAGAAAAGGCAACTGAGAGGGGATGTAATAGCACTCTTCAAATACCTGAAGGATAATCATGAAGAAGAAGGGAAGGATCTGTTCTCCGTCATCCCAGAGTGCAGGAAGTGTAATAATGGGCTGAAACTACAGGAAGCCAGATCTAGGCTGAATGTTAGGCAAAACTTCTTATTGGTTAGCGCAAGATGACAATGGAACCAATTGCTTCGAGAGGTGGTGAGTGCTCCAAGACTGGAATTCAAGAAATAATTGGACAGCCCTCTGCCATATCTGCTTTGATTCAGATTCCTGCAATGAGCAGGGGGTTGGGCTCAATGGCGTAAAACGGGGGTGCCCAACCTGCAGTCTGGACCCTGGCCCACTGTACAATTTCATCCGGCCCATTGCACCCGTACCCGGAAGTGGAAGCAGACACATATATGTTAGCTGGTAAAATATGCATGCGTAAATGCACCCATGGCTGTTGCAAACACGGAAGTGGATGCATTTATGGCTGTCGTAAACATGCCCACTTTTGGGGGCATGGTCAGGTCTGCTCAGCTGATTGGGGGGCATGGGAACACCTGGCCTAAGAGGCCCCTTTCAACTCAGTGATTCTATGATTCTATGTCCTGTTGAGTGGAATTTCATTTTCCCAAAATGGGGGGTTTCTTCCACATTGCACACTAGGGGAGTGAGGTAAGTAGAAAACGAATACTGGACACAGACAGGATGCTAGTTTCTGCTGAGGGAAAAAGAGGAGGATTTGGAGCCTGGGGTCTGTATTACAGATGTTTAGCTCATTTCAGACCTGTTTATCTGGCAGGGCTCCAAAGGAGTCCTGGGAATCATGATTATGTTTTGTTGCTTGGTGACTGTGCTGGTAAGAGATATTAAGCAAGATTCTCCACAGCAGTGCAAAATTATAAATTCCAGAGTGTTTGGGAGAGACTGGGAAAGAAGAGGATGTGATAGCTCAGTCTGGAGGAAAGACTGACTTCTGTTTGCACAGTAGATGATAAAGAGCAATTTTCTTCAAATTAGTGCTCTCCAGATAAGCAGCATTATGCACCCTATCTGGAGATGGTCACAGTTGAATAGATTAGGTTAGGGAAGGCTCCAGTGGAAAAGGTGGAATCCCCTGTTGTTAGACTGCAGTTCTCAGTATTCTTTACCGTAAACTATGGCGGGTAGAGACGGATGAAAGTTGTAGTTCAGTGATGGCGAACCAATGGCACGCGTGCCAGAGGTGGCACTCTGAGCCTTCTCTGTGGGCACCCATGCAGTCACCCCAGGACAGAGTTTGCCTTGCTCCTCTGCCCAGCAGCCCAATGAGAGCACTTCCTCCTTCCCCTAGCACAGCATTCACTCTGCCCAGCAACCCAATGGGAATGCTTCCTACCTCCCCCAGCACAGAGTTTGCCCCGCCCCTCTGCCCATCAGCCCAGTGGGAGCGTTTACTTCCTCCCCTGTTGCTGTGCTAGCACTTTGCGATAAATAAGTGGTTTTGGGGCTGCAGTTTGGGCACTCGGTCTCTAAAAGGTTCACCATCACTGTTGTAGTCTTAACAAGAAAGGATGGACATTGTAGTCTAACAAGTGGATTGTCATATGTTTGCCAGCATTAGTGTAAAGAGCAGGGTTTGTCCAGCAATAATCACTAGTTTTGAAATCGATCTGATTTTATACAAGCATACATATGTGAAGACTATATTTCTGTTTTATTCTGATTGAAGAATAATCCACCTGCCATAAAATTTTAATAATCTCAAGTATGAGGACAGCTTGTGGCAATCCTGTATAGATGGGTCAAACTTGAGATAACCAACTTCTGCTTTATAAACAAGGAAATAAAAGGACCAAATAATAGTGCATTTAAAATAAATTAGACAAAAAAAAAACACCCCAGTCTGCTCATTTGCCTTTCCTGATCCAATTTGATCCTTGAAAATCCCCTCAAGCCTTTGACAACCTAATTAATTATTTGACTGTTTATAAAACTAACAGCCATGTCTCCAAATATTTGACTGGTTACTTCAAATCAGTTGTTGAAATTAACCCTCTTACCCGCTTCTTAGTTGAGTCCTCCCATTTTTACATTTATTTTATAAATTTATTTTGCTTCAGATATATTTTTAGGCCACCTGCAAAGGAGAAATTTTCTCAAGCATTCATATAACATAAAGAGCAATATAGAGCAAATGCAACAAAAAAATTCAATAATAATTTAAAAAGGAATTCTCAATAAAAATCTGCAGAAAAGCTGGGGGGGGGGGGGGAGGAAAGAGCTCAGTTTTCAGACCTTTACTAAAAACCCAGGCGGAAAAATATTTACAGTACAGTATGTTTAAAATTATGTCAATCCTGTAGTTCTAAGTCTTGTATGTGGCTGTTAAAGTGGGTAGTCATGGCTTCCAAGCAAAACTTTGCAAAAAATTTTTGTTTAATCCCTGTGTCTTGTCATTAGCATCTCCTGCATAGCTTTCTGAAGGTTCATGAGACCAGTATGCTTGTCTGCTGCTGTTATAGGATGAAGATAGATGATGGGTATTCCCAGATGGATAGGTCCTAGCAGTTACAGTCAGGATGTCTGGAAATGCTTAACATGCCATCTGCTTAATAGAGCTCAGTCTGCTTTTGTGGTGTGTTTGTTTGTTTGTGTTTTGCACTTCGAACCCCTTGCGAATGGGAGCATTTGTGAGAGCCTGACAACCATCTTTTCTTCAAGAGACAACAGCTGGCATTTTTTTTGCTGTATAAATGGGCATCACACTGGGAAAACACAGACAGACAGCGGCTCCCAGACAACGTCCCCTGGTGTTATATAATTACTTCTGCCTCTTTACCTGTTAGTTGAGTGTGCAGGGAATTAGCAGAGCCTTAGCTGGAGTAGGGGAGGCTCCGTTTCAGTTCTGGATTGCATCCTGGTCTCCAGCCTTGGTCATGAATCCCTGGCCTTCAACAGACAGCATTTTGCCTTGCCTAGCATGTGCGCTGAATTGAAATTAATAATAACAAGCATTTGATTTTTAAGAAAATTGAAGAGTGCATAATATACCCATAGAAAAGTGTGAAAATATAGAAGGATGAATCAAGACCATTAAAATACTCTGCAGGTCATCTTATGAACACATGTCTGCTTTGCAAAAGATATATATATTTGTTGTTTTGTTCTAGACTAGTGTTTCCAAACCTTTGTTTTTTTTGGACTTTAGTTCCCAAAAGCACTGATCAGTCAATGTACTGACTTAGGCTTCTGGGAACTGAAGTCCAAACACGAAAGGTTGGGGAAAACTTTTTCGGCCATAGGCCAATCATGTGAATGAATGAATGAATGAATATTTATTAATTGATTAGTCTTTCGACCTTATCAATAATATAAGAGTTTAAAATCTGTACAATGCAATAATGCAATAAAGTGCGATAAAATACAATAAAAATACAATAAATACAATATATACATACCTGAACTACTTTTAAAGAATGTAAACTGGAGAAGGTCGCTAAATACAATTAATTCATGCACATTGATAGTCAGATAAGTGAATCTCCCTTGCAGGATACCCCAATTTGATCGACATATTCGATTCTTTTAGCTGATGCCTTAATTATAAACTTGGCAGTTCTACACACAACGTGGATATTAGAGCCCAGAAGGAGATAAGACAGTTTGTTTTTTGAGTCCCAAAAAGTTGTTTTTTCCAATAGGGATGCAAGGTATTTAGATCTAATATCAGTGTACAACTGGCAATCTAATATAATATGAGAGCTATTTTCAGGCCAATCATGTGGTTCAGGAAGCTGGTCACTAAGGCCCGGGGGCTGCCCCCGCCCCCCGGGCCTTAGTTTGGGCACCACTGTTCTAGACCCTAGCACAGGGGTGCCCAAACTATGGCCCATGTCTGGCTTGTGTGATGTCACCATCTGGCCCACGGGGCACATTGCCGCTGACAACGAAGTGCTGCGTCTCCGCCAGAAGTGCCCAAAACGCCATATTTTCGTGCCAAAACGTGGCAAAAGTGCGGCAAAACAAAAATCAAAAAAGGCACCAAAATGCGCCTACCTTGCTCCCTCCTCCGTTGGAAACGGAGGAAGAGGGGAAAACGACCAGAAATGTGGTGAGAATTTATGCGCCTGGAGGAACCACGTGACCGGCCCACTCAGCTGTTTGAGGGGGTGTGGTCAGGCCCCTGGTGGGAAAAGTTTGGGCACACCTGCCTTTTGCTTTCAGTATAAGTAGCTGCACAATTGGATATATTTCTCATCGTTTCCAGAAAATTCAAGGGAATGTGCAGCCTTTCCAACAGAACCTCACTGTCAAAAAATCTTGGACACAGTCACAGTTTAGGTGGAGTACACAATTGGACAAATGTCTTATCTGGTTACAATTTGAATACGTAATTTCAATATCTGTTGGTCGGGTTACTCCCTCCTCACAGTTCTCTGCAGAATTGAAATCATTTAAAATAGCAATCACCCATCAGTAGCACAGTATCCTGAAACAAAAAACTGATTATCAGATAAGAGGTCAAAATAATTTCAGCCATATTCATAATCTAGTAGGGGATACAGTAAAACTTGGTTCTACAAGTCTTGGTGTTATCCGATTTTTAGTGTTTTCCGATCCATGTTAAAATCCTATGGGATGGATCGGATAACGTTAAAGCTCCATAGATATACATTGTAACCGCACAGCCTTTGGCGGTTGTTATCCGATCCATCCCATAGGACCTTAACATTATTCGATCCAATTCTCCTCCCCAGATTACTTGTTATGCGATTTTAGCGTTATCCGATCCAATCGTTATCCGTCGTTTTACTGTATCTGTAGGTAAAGGTTGCCCTTGTTCGAAAGCCAGTCGTATCCAACTTTAGTTTTCAGTGCTCGTCACTGTTTATAGCCAAAGAGCCAGCACTGTCTGCGTGTGCAGATGTTTTCGTGGACATGTGACAGGCATGAATAGACACTAGAGTGCACAGAATGCTGTTTACCTTTCCACCGAAGTTGTACCTATCTATCTACTTGCAACTTATTACTTTTGAACTGCTAGGTTGGCAGGAGCTGGGAAGATCACGTAAAATGCAACATAATGATATTATGAACAACAAAGGTGAATATGAATATAGGAAAATGGTAGCAATTGGGTGGTTCTCTCTAGGAAGAGCATTCCACATCCAAAGGGCTAAGATCTTCTGGAATAAATTAACTTTTTTAGGAGGTACAGCTCCCCAAACCACTGGCTGTGCTGCTGGTTTGGTTCTGGAAGGTCTGTCCCAAACAAATATTTTCTTCAAGCTCTACCTTTTGTTGCCAGTTCTCACTATATATGGGGTGGGTGGAATCACCTGATATTTCTTGGTAGTTTCCTTTTTATGGGTTGTATTTTGTATCTGAGATGTGTGTTTTCTTTCCCCCTTATTGTATTGTTGATTGTGCTTTCCCCTCTCACTGTCCATGTTTCTAATGTTAATTCAAAATAAAATCCTATGTAAAAAATGTTCCAGTTGAAATTAATTTGGTAAATATATTAATTATTATCATGTGCAGTTCTGACTTATGGCTAGCTTTCCCAGGGTTTTCTAGGTACAGAGTACAATACTCAGAAGTGGTGTACCATTGTTCTTCCTCTGATAATGCTTTAAGACTATGTATTTTGCCCAAGGCTATTACTCTTCTCTTGGGCACACAGTCAGGAATCTCTCTCTCCAGCCAGCCTGCAGTTAATTCAAATAGGGGAAAAGAAGAAATCTTGCTATTCTTCTTTGGGAAGAATTATGCCTTATCCACTGGAAATGCCCACAGTAAACAGGTTCTGTTGCTCCGCTACTTTTCTAACCAGTATAAAATGTCGAATTAGAGCTTAACAGTGAGCCATTTCTTGAAAACCCAGGTTTAATTGTACCCTTTGAAGTATGTTTATCAGTGGTGGGATGTCAAAAAATTTACTACCCCACCATGATGTCATCACAGTGTGGGCGGAGCTAACATCATGATGTCATGATGTTGTGGGTGGGGCCAAAGAAAAAATAATAAAATAAAATAAAAATAAGCACTCCCACCCACCCACCCCAAACACAAACCTGTCACTTACCTGTTAGTATAAGTGCCTGGGCAGCACCATGTTGCAAGATGGATATGGTCATCATACCAGTTCTCTAGAACAATATGCCTTAATGTAAATGTAAAACGGCTGTACCTCCTTAAGAGTTCTCCAATTGGAACAGCATAGGTGTAGCTTATTGATGAGGTAACTCCAAGACTTTGCTTAAAAACTCCACGCCAGGCTGCCAGGCCTTTTTAGGAACTCTGGTAGTAGATCAATATAGGTAAAGGTATTAAATACACATTAAAATACACACAGACACACCACATCCAAAGGTGAGTCATTTACCCTGGGGAGCAGGCTATAGGGAGCTTCAGGCTAGCAGCTTCTCTTCCTCCTCCCCGCTTGGGAGGACAGCAAGGAAGCCGTGCATACGCACCAAGCACTGTAGGCGTGCATGCATGCATACCAAGTGCTTGGCGCGCATGCGCAGTGGGGGGACCAGTGAAAAGGTAAGCCCTGAAGGTGGTTCCCCCCAAAAGCTGCTACTGGTTCTCCGGGACACTGGGAAAAGTTACTACTGGTTCTGGAGAACTGGTGAGAACATGTTACATCCCATCACTGATGTTTATGCTTGCCCCCTCTCCCCTTAATGGAGAATCCCTCCACTGTTTTAATGGCTGTTTTTGCTTGGCGATTCTCTCCCTGAGATTCATTAAATCTTTTCTTTGCCTTGCTGGTCATGAAACTCCCATGGGGTTTGACTGCAAGGGGTTTCTCAACCAACAAAGCAAAAATATATACATATTTTTAAATATGTGACATAGTTTATCAACTTAAACAGAAAAAAAATCACTTCCGTGCCCTCTGCCGAGCAGGGGAAGTGATTAATTTGCCAATTTCCGAAGTGGCTTGCTTATTAAGCCATTCTTTCATATCAGCAAATTAACATTTAGGAACAACATATCTCTAACACCACATTAGAACAACAGCAAGAAAAGTTTGTTCGTTTGGACTGAACCTAATAGTTTCTAACATACAAACTGACATGGTTTAGTACTTGTTAGGGATTGGTTGAAATACAGTACTGTAACAAGAATGTTATGTAGTCAGCATTTTTAAGAGCGATCCTAACTGTTTCAGCAAGAGGCAGCAGGGTGGGATAAAGTCCTGTATAGCCAACCTCTGAAATGATTGGTGTAGGAAATATAAGACTGCAGTGGCTCAAGTCGCTAAGACACTGACTGGGAGGCGGAAGGTCAGCAGTTCGATTCCCAAGTACTGCAGGACGGAATGCGCTCCCGTCTTTGTCCCAGCTCCTGTCAACCTAGCAGTCTGAAAGCAAGACATTTCAAGTAGATAAATAGGGACCACTTCAGTGGGAAGGTAACAGCATTCTGTGCACTACGGTGTCTAGTCATGCCTGCCACATGACCATGGAAATGTCTGCAGAAGCAGACAGCACTGGCTCTTCGGCTTTGAAACAGAAATGAGCACTGACTCCTAGAGTCAGATATTATGGGCTTTTGAGCAAGGCAAACTTTACTTTAATCTGAATCCCATCTGAAGCTCTTCTGTGAACTTTCATACTGAAATAATATCTTGAGAGAGGAAAGTACTGTGTAAGTTACTCAGTGAAAGTTTTTTTTAAAAAAAATTATTTGTGGTGAAGATTAATGCTTACCTTTTGTATAAGGATTGTCCTTTTGAAAACTGGGAGATGGCCAAAGTGCAATCTTGCAGATATTTTTAGATTGTAGTGCCAAGTGGCTGCCCTTCCTAGGATTGATGGAAGATCCAATGCGACAACATCTGGGGAATTGCACTTTACTCACCCCTGTTTTTATATTGTCCTCCAATAATGATCGTATGGGGACTTGGCTTGCTAGAAATTCTTTATAGATGAAACGTAGACTTGTTCGTGTTTTAAGATGAGATCGCTGGTTCATTCAATAAAGATTAACTTGCCCTGTATTTTATTCACCCACGTGTTGTGAGATCCCCCCCCCCCCTAGAATGTACTTGTCTAATTTTGGAGCTCAGACTTGCTTGGAAATCACGCCTGAAGACAAAAATGTCCTGCCTTATTTCCAGTTGTGTGTGTGTGTGTGTGATTTGTATAATAGGTCTGTTGTTTTCAAATATGAGCCATCAGTTAAAAATTACAGAGCAAAGATACAGATATCCCTATCTTGGGGAAGCGGAAATGGGTGTTTCTACACTTTCACTCTATAGTATTTTTTCTTTTCCCCTTTGTCCAGAAGTTGTACTGGTTTTCACTGTTGAAGTCTAGCTAAAGGGGGAAATGGTTTCGAGGCATGCAGGAGTTCTTCTTGACTGCCACTTTTCTGTTGAAAGTTGCTTTGCCCCCTTTTACAGATGTTTGGCTGGAGAACGTCACTCTTTCCTTACTGTAATACCTAGAGTGCCCCAATCGACATCACCACTGTGCTTGATGCTATTTGTACCATTTGCTCTAGTACAGGGGTGTCCAAACTACGGCCCGGGGCCCAAATCCAGCCCCTGCGCCAATTCATCCAGCCCACAAAGCCCTCATTGCTCCTGGAGGCAGAAGTAAAACACACCTGTATCTGGCCTCCAGGCCATAGGGACCGGCTCCCTGAACCATGTGACCGGCCTATGGCCTGAAAAGTTTGGTCACCCCTGCTCTAGTACATCTGATCTTGCCCTTAATGGCAAAGGAAATAACACTGGATTTGTTTTGTTTATTTCATAACCAAACCCTGATTCTGGAAAAAAATTAGACTGGGGTAGACAACCTGTCTTTACTTCTATCAAAGTGTTGCACAAGTTAAAATGGAATTAGATGAAATATAGGTAAAATTGAAAACAAAATGTTAAAAGGACTGTATTTTTACCAGAAGGAGACTACTTCAATAACATTATCTAGTCTGATTACTAGATTTTCTTTAGTACATATGGTAGAGTGTAAACTGCATGCACATACTGTATATGCATCATTGATTGAATTTCGCCACACTCACATACAATTTGTGCTGCACCCGAGCAATTCCATCTTTCTTGATTATTCTTTGATCTTCCTATTTTGCTCCAAAGTCTATCAAGTGACTTCCAGATATGCCAGCCAGAATCCTGTCCTGGTGGGAGACATTCTTTGGCATTCATCTATTTTGAGTCGGTTGTACCGAGTAGGGCGGTATACAAATCAAATAAATGAATGAAATGAAATGAATGAATTTGGCAAGTTGTGATTTTGCTCTCCATAGACTTATCCTGTCCTATTCTGGTTTAATATTTAGATCTTGAGAATTGTGCAGATACTTTTTTTGTCAATTTTAGCCATATCTGGGTGGGTCATGTCCATGCAGTGAATATGTTTGGTGCCTTATTACCTTATTCTTTATTTGCTAACACTTTATTTATTTCCAGAAGAACAAAAGACCAGTCTTTTTAGTGGGGTAGGTTTTAGGCAGCCAGTAATAATTCTGCATGTTTCATTAAGAGCTGCACCCACTTGCTTGGCATGTGCTGATTTAAATCACATGACACTAGTATGTACTGCTGTGGAGTAGCACATGGACAACTCTGTTGATTTTACTGTTTGCAAGTGTGTAGCCAAGTCTGATCCAGCCATTTTCCTAAGTGTGCCATTCCTGGTGACAACTTTCTGTTTGGTGTTTAGACAGTGGTCTTTGGAGGCCAGGCATTGATCGATAGTGACATCCAAATACAATACAGTAAAACCTCATATAACACTAAAACCTGGTTCCACAAGTCTTGGTGTTATATGATTTTTAGTGTTATCTGATGCATGTTTATTTATTTATTTATTTATATTTCATACTTGCTAACCCGCCCCAATCGGGCAAGCCCGACTCTGGGCGGCTTACAACCCAAGTTAAAACACATCAATAAAAAATTTAAAAATTCATAGACTAAAACAGTATCTGGGGGTGTCGTCAGAAGGGTAAAATCCTTAGACTAACCACCCCACATGGGATCCCACATCCCTGGAACCCCACACATGTCCTGCCAGCCAGGTCTTTAAGCTCTTCCGGAAGGACAGGAGCTCTGTCTGCATGCGCAGCTCAGTTGGGAGGAGGTTCCAGAGGGCCGGGGCGAACACGGAGAAGGCCCTCTTCCTGGTGCTAGCGAGGTGAGCCTCCCTAGCCGATGGTACAACGAGAGAGCCCCTCCGATCCGCCCTGGTGGGACGGACAGATGTTCTTAGGGTGACGCGGTCTCTTAGGTATCCTGGCCCACTACCATATAGGGCTTTAAAGGTAATGACCAGCACCTTGAATTGCACCCGGAGACAAACTGGCAACCAATGCAGCTCCCTAAGCAGTGGAGAGGCCCGAGCATAACGCCCGCGCCCCATCACTACCCGGGCTGCCGCATTTTGGAGCAGCTGCAGTCTCCGAATGGTCACCAAGGGCAGCCCCATGTAGAGCGCATTACAGTAGTCAAGTCTGGAGGTGACCAAAGCGTGCGTGACCATAAGCAAGGCGTCCCGGTCAAGGAGCGGGCGTAACTGGCGTATTACACGAAGTTGTGCAAAAGCCCTCCTGGCCACGGCTGCCACCTGCTCATTGAACAGTAGCCGTGAGTCCAGGAGGACCCCCAGATTACGCACCGGGTCTGTTTGGGGCAGAACTGCCTCATCCAGAACCAAAGCTGGTAACTCCCGTGTCAACGCGGGGCCCCTTACCCATAGCCACTCAGTCTTACCGGGATTCAGCTGTAGCCCGTTTTCCCCCATCCAGACCTCAACAGCCTCCAGGCACCTGGAAAGGACTTCCACTGCACCGCTTGGGTCCCCACGGGCTGAGATGTACAACTGGGTATCATCAGCATACTGATGATACCGTACCCCGTGGGAACGGATGATCTCACCCAGCGGCTTCATGTAGATGTTAAATAGGAGAGGAGAGAGTACCGAGCCCTGAGGCACCCCATACTGCAGGGGCCTAGGGCTGGACTCCTCCTTCTCCAGGCACACCGACTGGGTCCTGTCCCTCAGGAATGAGGAAAACCAGGACAACACTGTGCCCTGGATCCCCAAACCCCGGAGCCTTCCCAGAAGGATGCCATGATCGACAGTGTCGAAAGCCGCTGAGAGATCGAGGAGAGCAAGGACAGACGGCTCCCCTCCATCCCGCTCTCTCCAGAGATCATCCACCAAAGCGACGAGTGCAGTTTCAGTACCATATCCGGGCCTGAATCCTGACTGAAACGGGTCCAGATAATCCGCTTCATCCAGGACATCCTGTAACTGCTGCGCCACAGCTTTTTCCAGGACCTTACCTAAAAAAGGTAGGTTAGACACTGGACGGTAGTTGGAAATTACCATAGGGTCGAGGGAAGGTTTTTTCAAGAGGGGGAGCACTAAAGCATGTTTAAATGGTGCTGGAAAATGCCCCTCTTTTAATGAAGCATTAATAATCGCCTCGACCCAGCCACCTGCCACAATCTTGGTAGCTTTAATTAACCAGGCAGGGCATGGGTCCAGTGCACAGGTCGTGGCGCGGACAGATACAAGAAGCCTGTCCACTTCCTCAGGGCCAACTGGCTCGAACTGATCCCAGATAACATGGCTAGACTGTGCCTTGGTCAACCCCAGTTCAGTACCTTCCACGCCGGGATTAAACTTCGAGCGGATCTGAGCGACTTTCCCTGCTAGATAATCAGCAAAAACATCAGCAGACCCCTGCCAACCAGGGCCCGGCCCCTCCTTGCCAAGGAGGGACCTGGTCACCCGGAACAGGGCCGCTGGGCGATTATCTGCGGAGGCAATGAGGGCGGTGAAATATTGTTAAAATCCTATGGGATCCATAGAGATACATTGTAACCACACAGGCTTTAGCGGTTGTTATCTGAAGCATCCCATAGGATCTTAATGTTATCTGATGCAATTTTTCCCCCCAGATTCCTTAATGTTATGCGATTTTAGTGTTATTCGATACTAATGTTATATGAGGTATTACTGTACTGTACTTTGGATGGGGGCAGTGTTCAAAAAATTTCCCTTTCCAGCTAACTCAGCTTCCTCTCTGCTTCTCTGTTGTTTAAGTGGAAGGTAGAGACCTATGATATTAAAGAATGTGATTTCAAATGGTTGTTTTTATAATATGAGGAAGGATCTTCTAATGCAGAGGTTAGATGACGGTCCTTTGTGGTTGCTTTGATCTTTGCCATTTTTGTCAACATGTTCCTAGCCCCAACGTTGCTATGGCTATTGATATCTCCTACTAGAAAGCGAATGTTTTGATTTTATGTATTAGACTGCATCTTAAAGCAAAATGTGCCTGCAAATGGAGAAAAATTGGTATGTCCTTTTGGCAAGCATTTCCCCATAACATGCATATTTTTATAAATAGACTTCCTCCAGTGGTTATCTTTTTATAACTATATTTCCTATTCGGAGTGTTTTTGAATTGGAGAATTGTGTTGCGAAATGCAGAGGTCCAAAAACTAAAAGACAATTCCATTCTGTTTGCGTAGAACTTCAGGAAGTGCAGATTAGTTTGGTGTCTGTTAAAATGAGAACCAAATGATTTTCCCCACCATTCTGAGCTGAGTGATTGAGAGATGGTGAAGGAAAAGCTGCAGGACATGCAGTGCTAAAAAAATGTGTTGGCAGGGTTTGGTTTCAAAACCAAATATCTGCAGTTTGGGGCCCTGAGCAGTTTTAAATCTTGTGAGGTTGTGATTGATACTGCTACTGCTCCAGCATATTTTCATTTGGAAATTAAAGCTGAAGTGGACACACAAAAGATCACAGTGACTCTTGCTATAGAAAAGCAAGTTCAAGTCAGAGAAGAAACGTTTGCTTCTTGCCTATAGGCATGGTAGTGGTATTCCATATGCTTGTACAGTCAAACCTCGCATAAAGAGCGCTTTGCTTAAAGAGTAACTCACTTAAAGAGCAGAATTTTCTCTGAATGGTCGCTTAGCTTAACAAATAAAACCAACCAAAAACTCGCTTAACAAATAAATCGGGGTTCTCAATCCCCCCCACAATTGGTCACTTACAATGGTGTTTCATTAAAGAGCAAACTCCCTTAAAAAGCAATCATGTGGAACGCATTATGCTCTTTAAGCGAGGTACAACTGGTACAGTCAAACCTCACATAAAGAGCAACTCGCTTAAAGAGTAACTCGCTTAAAGAGCAGAATTTTCTCTGAATGCTCGCTTCACTTAACAAATAAAACCAATCAAAAACTCGCTTAACAAATAAATCGGGGTTCGCAATCCCCCACACAACTGGTCACTTACAGTGGTGTTTCTCAAAGAGCAATCCTATGGAACGCATTATGCTCTTTAAGCGAGGTACAACTGTACTTCAAATGTTGCACCCAACTGCTCATGCAAATAATCGATTGATGTGAATAGTTAATTACGGAGGTTAGTCCCTTATAAAAATGGCTAGTTAGACTCAAGGGCATGTCTTTCAAAATCTGTAAGGAAGCTTTAACTCACGGATTCTCAATCTCCGGCCCACAGGCCGGATACGGCCCACAGTGCCATTTCCTGTGGGTCTCCACCGCCTCCACAACACCCGGAAGTGCCATGTGGTGGAGGAAGGGCAAACTGGCCATCCAGTCCCTGAAGCTGTCTGAGGGAGCGTGACCCAGCCCTCAGTTTTAAAAGGTTGAGAACTCTTGCTTTAACTAGATAATTTATCAGCCTATCTCTTGCACCATCTTGGAAAGGCAGGGTAAGCTCTTGCCCTTCTTCAATCTTTGATTCATCTTATATATTAGTCCATGAACATCTGGGATTGGAAACTCCTTGCCTAAACACTTTAGTTTATTTTATATAGATGCCTTTAATCTTGTTTCCCTGCATTCTTAATCAGGACTGTTTCATGTGTGACACAATGAGTGTGCATATTATGTATGTATTATTATTATTAATTCAAACTTATATGCCCGTCCCACTCGCGCAGTGCGACTCTGCATCCTAATTATTGTGGGGCAACAGTTTTACTATGGTTCTGCTTGATTTAATAATTGATTGTTAGCAACCTAACTAGGCTTTACAGGCTATACCCCCTCCCCCCAAAAATTAATATCAGAGGGAGAAGAATTAGGAATGTCAAGTTCAAGTTTACTTTTTTTGCTACCTGGAATTTTCATGTTCCAACTTAACACTGTCCCTCCGAAGTCATCTCCTGAATTCCAGACCTGTGTGTTTGGTGGCATACCTCACTTTTTTAAAAATCAACACCAAGTCTTCTCTTCTTTAAAGCTGTTTACCTTGTTCAAAAGTTTATGCATGTATATGTAGAAATCTCCCAAATTTAGAGAAGACTAATAATAATTATCTGCTGTCAAGTTGATTTCAACTTGAATTCCAGGGTTTTATATGCAGAAGTGGTTTCCCGTTCACTTCTCTGGAAAGGTGCTTCTTGGCCAGAGTTACACATGGATGGCTCTTAACCTAATTCATTGAGCTATCCAGCTCCACTCACTAATATACATATGTATTAGTCCTTTGTTCCCTGTATGGAAGGTCCACAGATCAGTTTTGATAGGATATGCTATAACTGCAGAGTTGCCAAAAATGTCTTGAGTGTCCAGGGTTGTTTTTTTAGAAAAAGAAGTACAGTAAAACCTCAGATAACACTAAAACCTGGTTCCACAAGTCTTGGTGTTATACGATTTTTAGTGTTATCCGATGCATGTTAAAATCCTATGGGATCCATAGAGATACATTGTAACCACACAGGCTTTAGCGGTTGTTATCCGATGCATCCCATAGGATCTTAATGTTATCCGATGCAATTCTTCCCCCCAGATTGCTTAATGTTATGCGATTTTAGTGTTATTCAATACTAATGTTATCTGAGGTATTACTGTACTGTATATATTTGAGTCTAAGCCAACCTGAATATAAGCCAAGGTACCTAATTTTGACCTGAAAACCGAGTAAAATAGATTGATGCGAGTATAAGCTGAGGGTGGGAAATGCAGCAGCTGCTATTGAGTTTCAATAATCAAAATACATGAAAATATGGTAAAATTTATTAAATTGTTGGCGCATCTCAATCCAGCATGGCCCCGGGACCTTTATGGTCATTGAGCCCATTATAAGCCGTGTCCCCTTTTTGGGGCTCATTTTTGGGGCTAAAAAACTCAGTTTATACTCGAGTATATATGGTATACAGTCAAACCTTGCTTAAAAAGTAACTCGCTTAAAGAGCAGAATTTTCTCTGAATGTTCGTTTCGCTTAACAAATAAAACCTACCAAAAATTTGCTTAACAAATAAATCGGGGTTCACAATCCCCCTCCCAGAAGTCACAACTGGTCACTTACAATGGTGTTTCGTTTAAAGAGTAAACTCGCTTAAAGAGCAATCCCGTGGAACGCTTTATGCTCTTTAAGTGAGGTACAACTGTACTTCTAAGTTTAGGCCCACTCTCCATTATTTATTTATTTTGTTAGGTAAAGCAGAGCACTGCCTTTCTGGAGACTTCTAGTGGGTTATTCCTTCTTTCACAGAGTTCTTACTTGTGGAAGTAGATGTGGGAGAACAGAAAAGGACAAGAGTCCCCAGCAGCCTTTCGAGCATGTGTTCTGCCCCACCCCTCCTCTGTGGTTTACATACAAGAAACAATTGAAGGGCAAAGAAGAATATATGCCAACAACGTTCTCATCCTGCCACAGTATATGGCTGTGTAGCCTTTAATTAATTTCTATATCACTCATCTGGAATATTTTACCACTATGGGCAGTTTATAATAATTAAAGTCAGAAATATACATGCAACAGTTGTCTGGAATTTGTATCCAAGAATACATTTTTTCCTGAAGCAGGAAAAATGCCATTGTCGTGAATTTGTTTAAGGTGGATCCCAACGTGCCATGAAGGGACACACCCACACCATGATCACGGAGCCATCTCCTGCGGCACATATGAAATGTGCCTTTAGGTGGGATGATGGTCCCCTCAGGAGGAAATGCTACTGGAAACCATCATATTGGGCCCAATGACAAAATGAGCAGAGGAGGAACTCTGATTCTCAACGGTCATGGAGGTTGAAGAGGCTATGACAGATGGACTGGCTGTGAAATCACACCTTGATCATATCCTCAAGGCTGCGGCAGTCCATTGCAGTCCTGGTGTTAAATCCTGCTTGCAACAATAATGGATGGGTATCATATGTCTGTGGCAGGGGGAAAACTCACAGTATATTCACTGTCTGCAGCTAAATATGAAGTAGGTAAATTCTAATGAATATATGCAAGGATCGGGGTGGCTTAGTGTTTAAGATGCTGAACTTGATGACTGGAAGGTCGGCAGGTTAGCAATTCGAGACCCGAGTGGTGCATGATAAAGTGAGTCCCTGTCCCAGCTCCTGCCAGTCTATTAGTTCGAAAGCAAGAAATTGCAAGTTGATAAATAGGTACACTTTGGTGGGAAGATAAATAGCATTCCATTTCTAGTCATGCCTACCACGTGTCCATGGAAACGTCTGCAGACTTAGACAGTGCTGGCTCTTTGGCTGTAGATGGAGATGAGCACCCAACCCAAGAGTCAGATATGACTGGCTTTCGAGCAAGGACAACCTTTACCTATATGCAGGGTTGGTCCAGCCATTAAGCTGGGGGAAGGCTATTGTGTCAATAGATGGAGGCAGCCATTACCTGCCGACCTACCCACCCGTTGCTTTCTTGCCACCATTGCTGCTGTCTTTCCTCCACTTCATAGCCTCTGGCGGCTTCAGGAAGCTGGCCAGATATTGGAATAATATTGAAATAATCTGTGGCTCCTAAGATAAAAAAAGTGGATAAAAAAAGAAAATCACTATTGGTTCCCACAACTGCAATGCCCCCATTGGAGGTGGACATTTTTTAAACAGCTGACAAGCAACCACACACAAAGAGGGCTGTCCATGCTGATGATGGTGGATTTTCTGGTTACCTTAATGTGGCATGAGGGTGGCTCGGAGGGAGGAAAGTGCAAAATGAGGGTAAGGCTGTACATTTACGTCCTGCCTGGAGCAGTAGGAGATCTTTCATCACCCCTGAACATGGGGTGATCAGCTGCAGCGTTTTTTGTGTTGTGTTGCGTTGCTCAACATTTTGTGTTCTACACTTGCACTCACTCCAGTGACCCCTATTCCTTCAGCTCCTTTGTTACTGAACTTATTTTTTGGCTGAAAACAATTCTTTGTGCCTTGGTTTAATAAAACCCAGGGCTCCAGGTGTGTTTGAATGGCACAGTTACTCTCCCATGTCCTAGGTCGCTCTTGCTCGAAAGGCAGGCGTATCCGACACTAGAATTCTGTGCTCTCCTCCATTTATAGCCAAAGAGCCAGCGCTGTCTGTGTTTGCAGATTTTTCCCTGGTCATGTGGCAGGCATGACTAGATGCCAGAGTGCATGGAATCAGGGCTGTGGAGTCGGTAGATAAATGTGGAGTCGGAGTCGGAGGACATTTCGGGCACCTGGAGTCAGAGTCGGAGTCAGAAGTACAGAAAACTGAGGGGTCGGAGTCGGAACATTTATCTACCGACTCAACAGCCCTGCATGGAATGTTGTCACTTTCCCACCGAAGTGGTACCTATTTCATCGGCGGTGGCAGCTGCTCAGGTCTGAGCATACTTCCCCCCCCCCCCCGAGAGTCATTATTTCCTCTGTTGATGGATGTGTCTCTGGTGAATCAAGAAGCCGATCTTGGCATGAAACATGTGACCACACACATTACACTGAATAGATTGTTGAGTTTGATGATGCTTCCGTGATTGTTGCTTCGCCTCTTTGTGTCTGTGGCGTTCGAAGTGATTGGTAGCAGCAGAGATGGTTTGGCGCCAAAGTGGGCGATCTTCGGCCGCTACCTCCCCAAGTTTGTGGGTTTATACCTGACACCTTCATGGTTTGTTTCAGCTGGTCCTTATAGCACTTCGAAGGAGCTCCGTGAGGTCTTGTACCAGAGCTAAGTTCCCGGTAAAGAATTTTATGAGGAAGCCTAGAACCATCCATACAGTGGACATGCCTTATCCATCTAAGACCGTGTTTCCCAAATGCTGGTTTTTGGACTTCAATTCCCAGAAGCCTAAGTCATTTCCCCAAAGCGCTGACCAGCCAATGTACTGACTGAGGCTTCTGGGAATTGAAGTCCACTAGTGGGCTGTGTACCCCTTGTTGGAAACCACTGATCTAAGACAATGGCCTGTGATAGAAGCTTCAATACTGTTTAGATTTGCCTTCTCGAGGACTGCAATGTTGGTGACATAGTCATCCTACTTGATGTTCAAGATGGATTTTAGCTTCTGTTGGTGAAAGCACTCATGCTTTTTGATGTCTTGGTGATAGAGTGCCCATGTTTCATAGCCATACAGTAATGTTGAGATAACAACAGCTTGGTATACCATGAGCTTAGTCTGGATTGTTAAATCTTTGGTCATGAAAACCCAGTGGAATGGGCAGCACCGATTCTCTTTACCACATCCTGTTTGCAGGCACTTCCCACCAAAGTGGTATCTATTTATCTTCTTGCAATTTCTTACTTTCGAACTGCTAGGTTGGCAGGAGCTGGGACAGAGACGGGAGCTCACTCCATCATGCAGGACTTGGGTCTCGAACTGCCGACCTTCCAGTCATCAGGTTCAGCATCTTGACCACTAAGCCGCAGGAGGCATTTTTTAAAAATCCTCTTTTTTTCAATCTTTCACCCCCAAAAGCTTTTTGGGTGTGCGCGTGTGTAACACTGGGACATGGGATGTGCAGTCCATGGGATGTGTGCTGTCCACCCCATTCTGCAACATCGCAAAAACTCTTCTGGAGTCTGGGGAAGGAAACTGATGAAGCAAGAGTCAGCTCTGCATGTAGGTCATGTGTATTTTTTACACCAAAGTTCAGGAACTGGATACCAGATTTTGCAGGTCTCAGTGAATTGTACTAATCTTGTTACCACAATGACTGTATGTACTGAGTGAACCTTTGCCAACTGAACACGTTCCAGATGTGTGTGTGTGTATAGCTGGTATTAAGCCTTTGACTGCACCAGTTGCTGATGATCTCTAAATCAACCACCACATTTCCGCAAATAAGGAATAGACTCCATAACAGTATTATGTGATGCATCTGTTTATAACTGTAGCCTCTTTATACATAATTGGGTAGCTATTGTCTGCAGCCCAGTGGGAACATCTGGGGAAGTAGATGGCAGACACAAAATGGCTCACAATTATCTCTTAAAGCCTGTTAAAAAGTTCTTGGAGATGAGTCATCCGACAGCAGTGTCGTTGGTATAATCTTTAAAGGTAAAGTTCTGCTAAGATGACGTTGGTTTTCCTTGACTTTTAGATAGACGGATTAGTATTTGCTGATTTATGTGTACCATAAGCGCAAGTGGAAACTGTAAAGATGGGATGTTCAGAAACAAGCATAACAGAATTTCCTCTCCCTGCCCCCCCTTTCCTGGTGTGAGATTCCATGAGTGACAAATTAGGCAACTTGCTTAGATGTTGCATTCAAAATAACTTTCATCATTCAAAGGGAAAGTGGTAAATCTCTCTCCCCCCAACCTCATTGTTACATCTTATGATTGAACAATAGCTGCACTTTCATCTATTAATGCAGGATTCATGTAAAAATAAGTACCGTATATACAGTAAAACCTCATATAACACTAAAACCTGGTTCCACAAGTCTTCGTGTTATATGATTTTTCGTGTTATCTGATCCTCTATGGGATCCATAGAGATACATTGTAACCACACAGGCTTTCGCGGTTGTTATCTGAAGCATCCCATAGGATCTTAATGTTATCTGATGCAATTCTTCCCCCCAGATTCCTTGATGTTATGCGATTTTTGTGTTATTCGATACTAATGTTATATGAGGTATTACTGTACTCGACTATAAGTTGCCCTGAATATAAGTCAAGGTACCTAATTTGGACCACTAAAACTAGGAAAATAGATTGACTCTAGTATAAATTGGGGGTGGAAAATGCAGCAGCTGCTAGTGGGTTCCAGTAATTAAAATATATGAAAATACAGTAATACCTCGGATAACGTTTACCTCGGATAATGCTAAAATCGCATAACGTTAAGTAATCTGGGGAGGAGAATTGGATCGAATAACGTTAAGGTCCTATGGGATGGATAGGATAACAACCGCTAAAGCCTGTGCGGTTACAATGTACAGTAAAACACCGGATAACGCTAAAACTTGGTTCCACAAGTCTTGGTGTTATCTGATTTTTAGTGTTATCCGATCCATGTTAAAATCCTACGGGATGGATCGGATAACGTTAAAGCTCCATAGAGATACATTGTAACCACACAGGCTTTAGCGGTTGTTATCCGATCCATCCCATAGGACCTTAACGTTATTCGATCCAATTCTCCTCCCCAGATTACTTAACGTTATGCGATTTTAGCGTTATCCGATCCAATCGTTATCCGGTGTTTTACTGTATCTCTATGGAGCTTTAACATTATCCCATAGGATTTTAACATGCATCGGATAACACTAAAAATCGGATAACACCAAGACTTGTGGAACCAAGACTTAGCGTTATCCGAGGTATTACTGTATGGTAAAATTAATTAATTTAGACATTTCTATGGGTATATTTTGAGTGTTTACATTGACCCGAGTATAAGTCGAGTCCCATTTTTGGGAGATTTCTAAATATAAAAGAATGTAGAAACATCATTGAATAATGTACATTTTGAGTAATGCTATATGATCTCTTGAATTCGAGAGAGCCTGTGTTAATCCAAATCTGCAAAACCTTTATTGAACGGTTGCTTTATTTAAAGTTCTTGTAGGGTTGTGCAGCCATATGGACTTGGCAGGTAATCCTACAGAATTCATTTATTAAGTGTGTTTAGAATTAGAGTCTTCCTGTGTTGCATTACTTGCCTTCCCTAAGCAACCCTGACAGGTGAGTAAGAGACAGGACTCTATATCCAATTATCATTTCATTGCTGGGGTAACGGACGTTCAGAGAGAAGTTTCTCCAGCAGATTCATGGCAACTTGAACGTGTCTCTTTCTAGACTCAACATGCCAACCCAATAGATTTAATTTGCTACATGGTCCTATGTTCCTTTCTTACCATGAACAATATTGTACAATGTGAATTATGTGGGTGGGAGAGCAGGACCTAACTAGTTAACCCTGTCTATCACAATTGAATGCTGTGGCCAGAGCTTGGAAAAGTTGTTTTTAAGAACTGCAGCTCCTAGAATCTCCTAGTCCAGTGATGGCGAACCTTGGCAGTCCAGGTGTTCTTGAACTTCAATTCCCAGAAGCCATAATCAGCAGGACTGCTGACTTGGGCTTCTGGTAATTGAAGTCCAAGAACACCTGGACTGCCAAGGTTTGCCACCACGGTCCTAGTCAGAAATTCGGCCAAGCGCTTGACTGGCTTCTCAATTTTTGTAGGCTTTCTGTGCAAGTGAGGGTCAAAACTGTGCAACAAGCTGGCTTCACAATTAAATGTGATAATGGGTTTCCTTCAAGGCTGTAGTCCCTTCAAATCTCTGTGTCTGGGCGTTCAGGCTTGCAAATGAAGCCTATGTTTACCTCCTAGTGATCAATCACAAAACAAAGCAAAGATAAAGAAAGCTGATGTTATGGCAGTGGTGGAGAACTTACTGCATGCAGGCCAGAGAGAGCACTCCCAGCCCTCTGTTAGCACACCCCCCATCACTTCCTCCCTCCCCCCAGCACAAAGTTTGCCCAAACCCCCCTGTCCAGCAACCCAATGGGAGTGCTACCTCCCTCCCCAGCACAGAATTCGCCCCACCCCCTGCTCAGCAGCCCAATGGGAGCACTTCTTCCTTCCCCCCAGCACAGAGTTTGACCAGCCCTGCCTCTCTTTGGGTATTTCGTCTCTAAAAGGTTCATCATTATGGCTAGGGCGAACAGATGCCCTTTATTTCTTAAGAGAGGTCCACTTACTCTTACCAGTTCTGTCTTCTAGCTTGACTTTTAGAATCCTGATTTTCCAGAATATTAAGCTCACGAATAACATGTTTAGAGTAAGAGTTTACACTATAGAAGAGAAACAGCAGGAGAGTTAATTGATAAAGGCAGAACAGAGAGCGAAGCTATTGGAGTCATCTTTCCTGTCCCTACCATACAATTCTATTTGTGTGTTGGGTGAACCAGCGGATGATCCTTGTGTTGCTCTAGAAACTCGCTGTTTCTTGTGCTTATTTGGACAAGGAAGTATGAATGTTACTTTTGGCTTTCAACACACATCCCAGTGTACTGCTGAGCCATGGGGAGGGAGAAAGTTCACACAGAAGGTGAAGGATACCAAGCCACAATGATATGTTCTTCTTGATACTCGGCCAGATAAACACAGGACTTCCCCTCTGTAGAGGAAACACTTACGTTTTCTTCACAGCAGGAGAGATGTGTGGCAGGCAAATGGAAATCTAGAAGTGGTACCAGAGGGGGGAATATTGTTTCCATAGCCATTGCTGGGAGCTCTCCTACTCAGAACTTGGAGAAAGTACCTTTTTTTTGGAGTACAGTGGTACCTCGAGTTACAAATTTAATGCGGTACAAGGCATTTTTCATGTTATGAAAAATTTGTAACTTGAATTTCCCATAGGAATGCATTGAAAACCAAAATTCATAACTTGAAACATGGTTTCCCATAGGAATCCATTGTAAACCAATTAATCTGTTCCAGAAAAATTCATAACATGAGCCATTATTTTCAATTGATTTTCATTCATATTGTGAGAATTTTGTAACTTGAACCATTTGTAACTCAAGGTACCACTGTACAGCTCTCAAGAGTCCTCCTGGCCGTTGTGTAGCCACTGGCCATGCTGGCTAAAAGATTCTGGGAGTTGTATGCCCAAAAGTAGCCTTTTAAAGTTGGCACTTACCTCAGAGCTATAATAGGGGGTGTATACAAGAAATCAACTTCTCATTGTTAGGTAAAATGTGCTCATGCTAAGGCAATCAGGCACTTGCTTGATTTTAAGGCTTTTTCTTAATAACATATTGTTTTTGAACTGATTATATTCTTTTGTAGAGTTCTTATGAACCTGACACCAAATGTGACTATAGTAGCAGAGGGTTCTTGTAAGATATATCACATACAAACCTAGCCTTTTTTCCGAATATGATGTTGTCCATGACCCTCCGCAGAGCCTAGAAAGGTTACTTTCATGGACTACAGATCCCCAAACCTCCCAGTGCCTGTGGATGCTAGAAGCTGTAATTCAGAAAAGTACTCTGCCTGTGTCTAACGTGTGCCAGCTTTCCTTCAGAATATTAATGCCTTTCTGGAGCCTGTCGGATGTGGGTGGCGAGACAATCCTTTAACTATTGAGTGGCTTCCAGCTGTGCCCATGTGCGTGTGACAAATGTTGTTTGTTTGCTCATGCATGTATTGCCAAATGCACATAAACATGAGCTGTGTTGGTGAATTATCTTGAAGTGGGCTTCCATTATTTTGCTTTTGTTCCTATACCTTGCTAAAAAATTCACTGCAATGTTCAGATCAGATGATGGTTATGACTTCTGAGAGTGGTAAAATGAAATACTCAGATTGGCTTGAGCCCTGACATTTCTCTTTCTTAATTAAAAAATGCCACTTCCTCCAGTATATACCTCAGGTCTCTTCTAGAGTAGTCACAGCTTCAAATATGCTAGTACCTCTCACATGTTCTTTGCAAAAAAGCAACGTGTCCGTCTATCTACAAATACGCATCGAGTCCAGGGACAGGATCTGAGCTCTTCCAAACATTGTTGGATTAAAATGGCAATGATAGCTGGGGCGAACAGGAGAGTCACAGGTTCCTTATTATTTATCTAATCTGACATTCTCTCACCAGTGTGACTCTAATCTTGTGTAGTCAGCAGGATTTATGATGTGAGGCAGGATGTAGTACTACACATAGAATAGTCACGGGATTGTGGAAGACAGTTTTTATGATGTGTCTCCAAACCCATGATGGAACAGCTGCTTTGATGTCAGGTCAGTTGATTCCTATCATGAACATCACACGTCCCTTGGGTTAAACAGAGTTTAAGGCAGGGGTTCCCAACCATTTCAAGCTGGGGGCCGGGTCACGCTCTCTTAATCATATTCGAGGGCCAGATGGTCATTTTGCCCTGCCTGCACGATGGTGGCTGCCATTTTGTCACAACAATTTCAAAGGGGTGGCCATTTTGTTTCTCTAATGCCCTTGGGAGGGGGGCACATGAAATGGTGGCATGGGCCGGATCTAGCCTGCGGGCCTTAGGTTGAGAACCCCTGGTTTAAGGGGACAGGGCGGCTTCCCAAAAAAAGCACTGCCTTGAGGGAAAGAACACATAACGGATTTCAACCAATTTCCTGGACAATTCTACCAGTAAACCAAATTTCCCACTTCTCCGACTTCACATTTGCCATTTCCCTCAAGAGAATTGATGCAAATCCTTCCTTGATTGTATCTTCTCATGCATAACTTTCCACATGAAGATCTTCTGAAGTGGAGGGAACTATTGCTATATCTTCCATTCATTCAGAGAGAACAACATGCATGGAACAAAAACGGATTTTCTTAGCATTGCTTGGCTGTATGCAGCAATTTGTATAGATTGTATTCCAGACTCGTGTTGTCTAATTGGAAATGCACTGATATTCTCTGTCTTTCCCCCTTGTTCCAGGTAGGGGACAAGGTGATGGTGATGGCAAGGTCAGGTCTCTGGCAGGAGATTGTGACTGTCCCCGTCAACCAGACCTTTCTGATGCCGGAAGGGATGAGCTTTGAGGAAGCCGCAGCATTCCTGGTCAATTACGTCACAGCTTATATGGTCCTCTTTGACTTTGGCAATCTGCGACCCAACCAGAGCATCCTCGTCCACATGGCAGCAGGTAACAATCATCTCCCCTCGAATTGGTGAAGCTGGGAGGGCCAGAGTGCCACTTCAAATGTGGCTTTACATTCTGACAGCTGCTTTTCACACTAAGGCAGGGGTGCTCAAACTTCTCAGGCCTTGGGCCGGTCACGTGGTTCAGGGAGCTGGTTGCTATGGCCTGGGGGCCAGATCTGGCCCCCAGGCCATAGTTTGGGCACCCCCGCACTAAGGGAAGATAATGGTGGCATTCATTCATTATCTGGAAAGCTGTAATGCAGAAGAATGAAGGACTTTGGTGCTCGATTGCTCCAGAGGGCAGGGCTGGTAGAAACGGCAGGAAATCTGATTTCGGCTGCATGGCAGATGAAGTTTCCTAATCGCAAAGGCTGCTTGCCAGTGGAACAGACTGCCTCAGGGAATGTTGGGTTCCTTTAGGAACACAAACTGTCTCAGGGGAAGTGCATGTGGACTCTAGGGCACATTTTGTGCCCTCTTCATTGTGTTACAAGGTGATATTCTGATTGGCATAAAAACATTTGAATTGTCAAGGCTCCTGTACTCTGTGGTTTGTGACTCCATAAAGAGGCAAAACCAAGGGTTTGCAACATTTTCCCGCCATGGGCCAGACATACCCCCAACATGCAGCTGCGGGGAATGGAGGCGGGTTACTTACTATGCCTACGTTTTCAGCGTTGGTGGCGATTGCATTGGTTTTGTGGCTTTTTGCACAGTCTCCGCTGCTTCTCCCGATGACGTCGTCACCTGGGCGCCCAGCATGGAACCAGGAAGTCTCAGAACGGCATGCTATACCTGCCAAAGTGCCATGGAGGAGCGTCGAAAAGATCCAAAAGGGAGCGATTATGTTCCCCAAAGCCTCCCACTGCAGGGAGAAGCGCCAGAGACTGTGCAAAAAGCCGCAAAACTGACGCAATTGCTGCCGATGAGGTAAACGACGTATCACGACTTCCAGCGGGGTGGGCGGGCCTAGAGGTGCCCAGGTGACCACCTTGGGCCGGATTAATGATGCATGGGCCAAATGAGGCCCGCAGGCCAGGGGTTGCAAATGGCTGGGCTAAACCATTGTATCATATCTGGAGGTTCACAAAGTGCCATGTTCCTCCAAAGAATTCTTCTCACCCAGAGGAAACAGGATTCCCACGGCTCAGTTTTTGGTGAGAATGGGAAGAATCCAGACATCTTCACACAGTTTTAAACCATTCTAAATATTTGTACTCTCTTGAGAGCCTCAGTCTAGTACAAGAATTAATAATTCTCTTACTGGTTTTTGGTTTGGGTGGGACAGAGAGAAACAAGCTGCGGCTTGGAAGTAGTGAAACCTGGGGGCCTTTTGTGAAACAGAAAAGGCCTGTGTTTGTTGGGCTCATCACCCTGCCTCTTAGATCCAACTATTTGTACTCGGACAACAACCATTGTCTGGTCAGCTTGACTGTGAACTTAGTAGAGCATGGGGAAAATTCTCACTCATCCCCACTCAGTGGGACAGGAGCCCAGAGCAGTGCGTGTTCTTTCCTTCCAGCCTTGGCTTTATGGCTTCTCCTGCCATTACCACACTTATTGGACATCCTCTCTCCCTCTGTCCAGGTGGAGTGGGAACAGCTGCTGTCCAGCTCTGCAAAACTGTAGAAAATGTCACCATTTTTGGCACAGCCTCTGCTTCCAAGCATGAGGCCCTGAAGGAGAATGGGGTCACCCACCCTGTGGATTACCGGGCGGCTGATTATGTGGCAGAAGTCCGAAAAATCTCCCCTAAAGGTCAGTAATTGAGATTGAGTGCAGAGAGGTGGGAAGCAAGGTGAATCGAATGGTAGATTTTTATCATAATAATGAAAGAGAAAATAACAGAAGCAACATAATTGCCAGAGAACGAAAACAGTGTGCCTTCCAGATATGTTGGAAAACACTTCTCATGGTCCCAACCAGCACTCCCCACAGCCATGCTCATGGTCCCAACCAGCACTCCCCACAGCCATGCAGATTGACAGAGGTTCAACTCACAGCATGCTAGAAATGTGCTGGCATGGAGTGAATTGAATAGGCATGCTACCTTATAAAGAGAGAAGCCTCTTCCCAAATGGGGCCATGGTTTTCTTAAGATTGCAAGCCATAGCATTTATATTTTAGAAACCTGCTGCTTTGTTTAGTCAGGATAACATTTCAGATGTATGAAAGTAGATAAGGGTGGGAGATTCTTAGCCCTAGAGATGTCTAGTGCTGCATCTCTCAAGATCTCTTGCTGCTATGTCCTGTATAACCTGGGCTTTCTGGAAGGTGGAATCCAAAAGATCTGCATCCTTTTTCTTGACTTAGTTAGGTAAAGGTAAAGGTTTCCCTTGCTCGAAAGCCAGTCATATCCGACTCTAGGGGTCAGTGCTCATCTCTGTTTCTAAGCCGAAGAGCCAGCACTGTCTGCTTCTGCAGACGTTTCCATGGTCATGTGGCAGGCATGACTAGACACCGGAGCACATGGAACGCTGTTACCTTCCCATCGAAGTGGTCCCTATTTATCTACTTGCAATTTCTTGCTTTCGAACTGCTAGGTTGGCAGAAGCTGGGACAGAGACGGGAGCTCATTCCGTCCTGCAGTACTCAGGAATCGAACTGCTGAGCTTCCGCCTCCCAGTCAGCGTCTTAGTGACTTGAGCCACTTAGTTAGAAGAGCTATTTTAGCCCTACCATTTCTTTTTTCAAATCTGCTCCAGATTGTCCCCAAATATTGGAACTGTCCCAGAACTACAGTCCGATGATACTTTTAATGACACCAAATGAGTATTAATAAATTTGCTGCTAAAATGTTGTCATATCCAATTCTCTTTGTTAGGTAAAAGGTCACCCTTGTTTGAAAGCCAGTCATATCTGACTCTAGGGTTCAATGCTCATCTGTGTTTATAGCCAAAGAGCCAGCACTGTCTGAGTTTGCAGATATTTCCATGGACATGTGGCAGGCATATCTAGACACGGGAGTGCACGGAACGCTGTTTACCTCCCACCGAAGTGGTACCTATTTATCTACTTGCAATTTCTTGCTTTTGAACTGCAAGGTTGGCAGGAGCTGGGACAGAGATGGGAGCTCACTCCGTCATGCAATACTCGGGTTGTCACGATCCAGCCGGCCCCCACACTTCTGGAAAACCCCTGGAAACCAAAACAAACCTACACAGGGCGAGCTGGACGGCTAATTAGAACAGAGATTCAACTCTCAACTGCTTATCAGCTCTTAAGGGGTTTTTATTTGGTAGCGTGTTCAAAGATTCGTGTGTGTGAAAGGCAGCTCTTACCCTTTTTAGTCCAATGAAGACACGTTGTTCAGAAAAATGATGAAGATTTATTGATCAAGTTCATAAAGCATAAAAGTCAGAAGCACAGGTCAGTCCAATAAAGTCCATAGGCAAATCTAGGTAACCATTTTTAAGGAGCAAAAATGCATAGCTCCTCTAGGCTAAAGATTGCTAGCCCATTGAGATGCAGAAAACAAAAGCTCTCTAATCAAAAACAGGTCTTAATCCATGAAGAATCAGAGACGAACTCTTTCTTCTCTCCAAAATGGAGAATTTGCAGTCAGGTGGGACTGCTTCAGCCAATGACATAACAGTGAAAACTTTCCCAAAACAACAGTGGTTGTTTATTCACGTGCACACAGGATGCACTGGGGCTAGTCATAACATTGTTCTGCTAAAGAGATAAGACGGGTACACTGACACTAAAAACATGATTGAAAAACATGCTCTTACACAGCCTTGAGGCTCAGAGAGAGAAAAATGGATTTTTCTGAGGCCTATTTGAAATTACTACTTAATCAAGCTTTGTGAGCATTAGGAAATTGATGCCAGTTCCTGACACGCCCTCCTTTCTGGAAAGGCAAACCGGGGGTTTGACTTTACCAAAAGGCATTATTTACTAATGTGAGCAAAGCAATTGAGCAAACAAGCTATCCCTTATATATGTAGGATATCAAGCGTTAAAGCTTCTTCCAGTTTTAGTTACTGGAGGTACACGTTACATAAGTTACATTCTGCATTGCAAGCAAACTCAGGTATAAAACCTTGCTGGAACAAAAGACTTGGGCATTTTCAGGTACCAAAGGTTTTCCCTTTCCAAAACACATTTTGCCCAAACAGAACAACCTTTAAATCAGAAAACAGGTCAGTAACACCACACATGTCACAGAGGCTGCTTGTACGAGCCTCTGGAAAAATAAACAGATGATTAGCAAGAAACAATAACATTTCCCCCCCTTCTTCGTCTTCTTCGATGTTGCACCTGCAAACAATTAAACAACCAGTTGAACAAAGTTCACTCAGAGTTCCGTTATCAGCTCTTCTTTCAGATGACAGCAACATGTGCATCTCCTAGTAAAACAAACTCAAGAAAGAACCTTTAAGGTATTAATCAGAACACAGTCCAAAGGAATCAATCAAACAACCCCGCATCCTCATCCCTGTGAGGTTTGGGAACTAAACAGGCAACAGAATTGATGGCTTGACTAACGTCTCAACTCAAGAGCACGCAGAATTCCATTCACTCTCCTCAGTACGTCGGGAATCTGGATCTGGATCTGGCCTCTGCTATTGCTGAAACCACTAGGTGGGCTTCCCACAGCCATCTTTACAGACTACTCCCCTCTTCAGCTCTTGGCTTTCTCGAAGGGTAGTAAAACTCAGGGAAACACTGCATCCGGCAATTATTTCCCACTTCCCACTAGCTGACCAAAACAGCGTAGTGTAACAGCCTGTAGATAACACTTTTCAGAGTGGTGGCTCTGGCACACACACTCTAGCAAACTTCTTCCTTGGACACGTGGAGGAGTCCGTTGGAGCTCTTCCACCTTTAAGCTGGTATCTCAAACACAATGAGGCAATTTGCAAACTCTCCAGGTCTTCAAAGACCAAACAGCACATGTAATCAGCAACTAGGAACTTCAATGCAGGAAAATAAATCTTATCTGAAGGGTTCCACTCCTTCTTGGCTTTGGGGGAAAATTACTTCAGGGAACTGCTTCTGAGTGAAAATAGGCACTCTGTGGAGTTTTGACTCCAATTCAACACAAAAGAGTCTTACTTAGGGCTTGGGGCTTGCTGGGCGTCTGGGGAAGTCTCAGAAGTCATCTGGACAAGCTTCACCCACCCTGGGCCCTTCCTTTTGGCTAAACATCATCTGGGCACCTTCTCCAAGAACCCATCTGGAATGGAGTCTGTCTTGGGGTGCTAACTGTGGTGAGGGGGTACATTCATCAGCCACTGGCTTACCTTCCATCTTGTAGGCTTGGAAGACGTCTCAGTCCCTCTGGAACTGCCAGCACTGGAAACGGCCCTCGGCCCACGGCCCTCAGATCTGGGAGTTTGAGAATCCGACTCAAAACTCAAAACGAAGAAGCAAACAGCTGCTTTCCTGCTTTCCTTTCAGCACCCTTATCTCAGGAAAACACAACAGTTTCAGTTTCAGCCGTCGCTACTGCAGGTGCACACACGCAGGCTGCTTCTTCTTGCTGGGCAGAGATGAGCATGCACACACACACAAAAAAAAACTTCTTCAAGAGGCGCAACGTCCCACCGATTTGCCAGCCATGTCACGATCCAGCCGGCCCCCACACTTCTGGAAAACCCCTGGAAACCAAAACAAACCTACACAGGGCGAGCTGGACGGCTAATTAGAACAGAGATTCAACTCTCAACTGCTTATCAGCTCTTAAGGGGTTTTTATTTGGTAGCGTGTTCAAAGATTTGTGTGTGTGAAAGGCAGCTCTTACCCTTTTTAGTCCAATGAAGACACGTTGTTCAGAAAAATGATGAAGATTTATTGATCAAGTTCATAAAGCATAAAAGTCAGAAGCACAGGTCAGTCCAATAAAGTCCATAGGCAAATCTAGGTAACCATTTTTAAGGAGCAAAAATGCATAGCTCCTCTAGGCTAAAGATTGCTAGCCCATTGAGATGCAGAAAACAAAAGCTCTCTAATCAAAAACAGGTCTTAATCCATGAAGAATCAGAGACGAACTCTTTCTTCTCTCCAAAATGGAGAATTTGCAGTCAGGTGGGACTGCTTCAGCCAATGACATAACAGTGAAAACTTTCCCAAAACAACAGTGGTTGTTTATTCACGTGCACACAGGATGCACTGGGGCTAGTCATAACATTGTTCTGCTAAAGAGATAAGACGGGTACACTGACACTAAAAACATGATTGAAAAACATGCTCTTACACAGCCTTGAGGCTCAGAGAGAGAAAAATGGATTTTTCTGAGGCCTATTTGAAATTACTACTTAATCAAGCTTTGTGAGCATTAGGAAATTGATGCCAGTTCCTGACACGGGTATTGAACTCTGACCTTCCAGTCTTCAAATTCAGCATCTTAACCATTAAGCCAAGAGGTTACAAAACATGGAGTCAAAGGAGGGGAAGAAAGCCTGACTTAATGTAGAAAGCCATGAAATCTGCATGATCAGAGACTTAAAATGGATTAAAGGAGCAGCTACAAACTTACACTTAAGTTTTGTCTAACTTCATGCAGGGTTCAGGTTACACCCAGGACTTTTGACATAAGTAATATGCAAGAGTTGATTCTCAATTGTTGATTCTTGGATTTCACCCCCATCTTAAATAAAACACAACAGGGTTGGATCCAGATTTAGGGTTAGGGTTTAGTCATACTAGAGCAGATTCATTAAAATAAATGTGATTTACGTAAATTTAGGCAAGACCAATGAATCCTACTCATCTGAATTGGTCTGCTTTAAGTATGATTAATTCATGAATCTCTTTATTGGGACAAAAGGTCAAGAGAATATGTAACATAAAAAATAATCAAAACTTATGACTGCAGTTTTTTATATGCTGTTGGAGAAGAATGTTTAAAAATATCTGAAATTAAGTTCTATAGCTAGAGCTTGCTGTTTCCTTTCCTTTCTATGGATGTGCCCATTACAGCTTTTTTCCCCCCTTTTCCAGGTGTAGATATTGTCTTAGACCCCTTGGGAGGCTCAGATACCACAAAAGGCTTTAACCTCCTGAAGCCAATGGGGAAACTAATCACCTACGGTGAGTAAGAAGGCATGCCAGCTAGGATATTCTGACGGATAGGATCCATCAGGACCGAGACCCAGTAGCCTCTTTAACCCGAAGCTCAGATAATAAGAAAATGCTTTTGTGCATGTGCAGATCATTGTTCTAAACTAGGGGTGCCCAAAATATGGCCTGGTGGCCAGATCCGGCCCCTGACACCAATTCATCCAGCCCACAAAGCCCTCATCGCTCCCTGAAACAGAAGTATGGTTTGCGTTTTACTTTCACTTCCAGGAGGGATGAGGGCTTCATGGGCCATATGAATTGATGTCGGGGGCTGAATCCAGCCCTTGGGCCATAGCGACCAGTACCCTGAACCATGTGACCAGCCCACGGCTGAAAAAGTTTGAGCATCCCTGTGTTAAAACTGTGAAGCAAAGCTTAATGTTGGAGCGAGTTTGCCACAGCAGAGCTTAAACTCTGGAATGGGATTCCCCAATTTGGCGACTTCAGGTGGTTGTGGACCTCAGCTGCCATCACCCCTGCCAGTTGGCATGGTGATCTGTGAGTAATGGGAACTGTAGTCTACACATTTAAAGAGTGGCAGACTGGAGGAAGGCTGTGTGTGTTTGTTCTGGTAACTAGATACACATAAGAATAGGTAAGATCTGACTTCCTGGATTAGACCTAAACTTCATTTTTTTCCTGTGGCTGGCTATTATTTCTGCCAAGTTCACCAGATGATGAATTTCTATAACAACAAGGTTTGCTAGTGCATTTAAGTGACATTTGGAGAGTGCTCAAGATGGGTCAATACTATCAGTACCCCCTCTATATGTAGAACACAAAGGCTTGCTTCCCTATATTTTTTAGCATTTTTTTGAAATTAATCCCAAATTGGAGTGGGGCCTTAGGGTAAAGAAAGGTCTTCCTTACTTGAATGTCAGTCATATCTGTCTCTAGGGTTCAGTGCTCATCTGTTTATAACCAAAGAGCCAGCGCCATCTGCCACTGCAGATGTTTCTGTGGACATGTGACAGGCATGACTAGATGGCATAGCTCATGGGACACTATTTACCTTCCCACCTAAGTGGTGCCTGTTTATCCACTTGCAATTTCTTGCTTTCAGACTGCTAGGTTGGCAGGTGCTGCGACAGAGAAAGGCACTCACTCCATCATCCATCACTCAGGTCTCAAAACTGCTGGCCTGCTGACCTTCCAGTTGTCAAATTATGTTTCCTAACCACTAAGCCATTGCAGTCAAACCCTATAACTTGTTTGACTAAGGAATAAGAATCAAATTATGAGTGCAGCTATAATAGAGCTAAATTCCTTGGAGATTCAGTCTATGGAATTAGGTTAGACTTAGTTTTCATTGTTTGTTGCATGTGCTACAGAGGGTTGATTTCAACACAACAACACACCCACATATTTCATTCCATTTAAAATGGAACACCCCAAATTGGTGGAATTTGGGACAGCACTTACCCTTTCTGTTTCAATGCACTCTTCAGAACTGTTGAAACAGTCACTTGGGAGTCATATTCAAAAGCTGCAGGATACTTTTCTCCTTTTTATGACAGTGGGCACACACTCATTCTATCTATCCCTTAAGACAAAACTCTTACATAGACCCACTGGAAGCAGTTTCCAGTGGGAAATGTGCAGCTTAAAATCATCTTTCAATATTGAAATAATTGAGGCGATTCACAGTCACGATTTAAAGTCTTCGGCTTAAACCCAGTTGCTTTCCCCCAACTAGAATTAGACCCGTTGAATCAGTTGCTGGTTGATAAGCCAGTATTTACGTAAATCTCAGTGGTACAGTGGGTCTACTCTAGTTGAATCATAGCAATTGAATCTAAGCTTTTGTATAGCTTGGGACATGGCTTCAGAAATGCTTGCTTTTGTGTCAACTCACTTGTGTCCTGAGCAGTGGCGTAGTGTGGGGGCTCCCCGCCCTGGGCAGCACTTTTGGGGGGCAGCAAAATGTCACTTGGGCATATGGGTGTTCTTAAACTTCAATTCCCAAAAGCCCTAGAGGCCGCTGTGGGGATGGGCGCCGGCATCTTAGGCCCCGCCCAGTGGGCGGCAAAATTGGCTTACGCCCTGGGTGGCTGGAACCCATGTCCTGGGCCCTGGGTGGCTTAAACCCACACTACTCCACTGGTCCTGAGAGTATCTCCTGGGATTCTTCCCCAAATCCATCTGAACTGAGAGAGGGGTCACATAGAACCTGAAAATCATCTTCATCCGAACCATGTATATATTGTGTTTTCTGCACAAGCAGGTATGCTAACCTGTATGTACTTCAACTTGCCAGGTGTAGCTAACTTGCTAACGGGACAAAGGAAGAACCTAATGGCCATGGCGAAAACCTGGTGGAACCAGTTCAGCATCAATGCCTTACAGCTACTTCATCTCAACAAGGCTGTCTGTGGCTACCATCTGGGCTACCTGGATGAGGAGGTGGAGCTCATTAGTGGCGTGGTGGCCAAATTAGTGGCCCTCTACAATCAAGGCAAAATTAAGCCCAAAGTGGACTCTGTTTGGCCCTTTGAGCAGGTGAGCCTGTGTAGCATGTTGCTTTGAGGGATAATGGGTAGGAAATGCCTTCAGCATTTCAATTGGGACTCATCAGAGAACACAATATAAAGTGGACTTGATCCACAAAAACTAACAGCAAAAATATAGCAGTTAGTCTTTAAAGTGATACTGTGTTTTTTATTTTACTTTTTATTTTACTTTATTTAGTTTATTTAGTTTTGTTTTCTGAGATGCCTGAACCACAGACTAACACGGCTACTATTCAAAAAAATTCAAATATTATTAGGTTTCACCTTAGAATAGCCCCTAGACTTGCTAGGATTGAGAATATCAAGAAAATCTGATTCTCTGTTTAGGAAACAGGAAACTGCTAAATATTGTTCTAAGCAGCCAGCTTGAGAGGCAAAGCTGTATTGCCAAAGGCAATAAAAAGTAGGTGTGAAGTGCAAAGAAGGGGGGATGGTTTGCATAGTCTTCTCCTCTGGTTGATCTGTCTTTCTTTCTTTCTTTCTTTCTTATTTCATTTCATTTGTACCCCGCCTTCCTCCGAAGACTCAGGGCAGCTTTACAACTAAAAACAATTAAAACACATACATAAAAATTAAAATTCAAGTTAAAAACACCAAGGAGAAAGGTGGAATATTTAAAAGAGCCAGGTGACCGAGTTGGCCATCTGGCCCACTCCCCACACGTGCCCCGCCAGTCAGGTCTTCGCGGCTTTCCTTAAGGGCAGCATCTCCGTCTGGAGATGTAATTCCATTGGCAGGAGGTTCCATAGGGCCGGAGCGGACTCAGAAAAGGCCTTCCTTCTCATGCTAGAGAGATGAGTCTCTCTAGCTGAAGGTATGACCAGAGAGCCTCTCCAGTCCGCTCTGGTGGGATGGGCAGATGTTCTCAGGGTGACGCAGTTTCTTAAGTATCCTGGTCCACTACCATGTAGGGCTTTAAAGGTAATAACCAGCACCTTGAATTGCACCCGGAGGTGCAATTCATTAGATCACCTGATAATAGAGAGAAAGAGAAGAATAGGAATGATCAAATACATGAGTCATTCCTCATTCCCTGCATTTGCTGCTGCTTTTGAGTCAGAAGAAATGAAGCAAAATTAAACAAACAAAAAAAATCCAGCAATGCTAAGTTGGATTTTAGTGAAGGATGCACACACTATCCATGATCTAGAGTTGGTCCCCTTGATCAAGCCTTTACCTTGGCATCAAAATAAGTTCCTGCACCAAATTCTGCCTCTAGTGAATCCCTGAATCCTATACGTTCTCCAGAGGTCCTTTCCTTTTATTGCTTCATATCCCCAAGGCTGAGACCTAGCACTGAGGAGGAGCTAAGAACAAGGTTGTGGGAAAGATGTTGTGCTGTGACAGTTTCTTGTGCATTTTTCTCCTTTGGGTGCTTCGTTGTGACCTTCCTCAGCCTGGTTGCTTTTGATCTTTGTTTCAAAATCTGTGGCAAAATGGGACAAACAGAAAAGAGGCAGCAAGGGAAATAGTTAAGATGATGCAAGTGCAGCCCTGAAGATATTGGGTTGCGACTTCAGCAGAGCCAGTGGCGAGGAATATTGGGAGTTGCCTTCCAAAAAAAAAAAAAATCTGGATTCCTCACTTTATAACCTTTAATTAAAAGGTTACATTTCTTTAGTCTCTTTTATGTACCTTTTAGCCCATAGTGCGGACTCTTACCACTTCTAACTAAGCTGAAAAGTTGCATGGCATGCTTGAGCAGCTTTCTTTGCTGCATCTGAACTGTAAAAAAAAGTAGACTCCTTGAATGAAGTTGGAAAAAATAGAGGGAGAACCAATGTAACAAGATACAGTAAAACACCGGATAACGATTGGATCGAATAACGCTAAAATCGCATAACGTTAAGTAATCTGGGGAGGAGAATTGGATTGAAAAATGTTAAGGTCCTATGGGATGGATCGGATAACAACCGCTAAAGCCTGTGCGGTTACAATGTATCTCTATGGAGCTTTAACGTTATCCGATCCATCCCATAGGATTTTAACATGGATCGGATAACACTAAAAATCGGATAACACCAAGACTTGTGGAACACAGTTTTAGCATTATCCAAGGTTTTACTGTAGATCCAAACCCAATGGGACCCAAAACAGGCCAAATGAAATAAAGACTTTTAAGTTGGACATGAGTTCCAAATACTTCAGTGGGTGGACCCAGTCTGGATCCAGCCTTGATAAGAATCTGTGTACATGGCAATTCTTGCCTTTTCTTTTTTAAAAAAAACTTTTCAGCTAGAGGTCAGATGGGTTTGGGGGTTGAAATACATGGGATTTTCACCAGTGGCCAAAAGGAAGTACTCATTCATGATCAACACATGTAGTAATAGCTTGTGTGATACATGGCCACAAAACGAGGTAAAGCAAAGTGGTTTTCCAGATACTATTGAGCAGTAGGGGGCATCTTTCCTCCATATTGACTGTGCTAGCAGATGGGCTTTGCAATCCAGCAACATCTATGCAACAAAAGGTGTGATAAATTTTTGGAATGTATGTATCAATGGATATTGTCCTCTCTCAAGCCAGTGCGGTATAGTGGTCTACATTCTGCACTAGGACCCAGTTGTTGTTGTTCGGTCGCACAGTCCAGTCCAACCCTTCACGATCCAATGGGCCACAGCATGCCAGGCTCCTCTATCATCACCCATCACTCTATCTATGCCCACTTTGTCAATAATGCAGTCTAGCCATCTCATCCTCTGCCACCCCTTCTGCTTTTGCCTTCAGGGCCTTCTCCAGTGAGTCCTCTCCTCTCATTTGGTGGTCAAAGCACTTGAGCTTCAGTTTCAGCATATGTCCTTCCAATGAGCAGTCAGGGTTGATTTCCATTAGAATTGACTGATTTGATCTTGCAGGGAGACCTGGGTTCAAATCCCCAGTCAGCCATGAAGCTTGCTGGGTGAATCTTGGGCCAATTTTGTTATTCTTCAATTTGGATACACTCTTCGTCTGACTTGTTTTGTGGATAAAGTGGAAAGGAGGAGAGCCACATACATCACCTGGAGCTCATTGGAGGAAAAGCAGGAATTGTAATAAAATGATAAATAATAAAGGATATTTGGAAGTATCCATAAGTAGGACATATTTACCATTACATCATTATCAGATGCTGGGGACAAACACAGGGTAGCTTATCTTTAAAATGTCTTGCATCTCCTTGTCCATTTGTTGAAGCTGGAAGAGTTAAGCTTGATGGGTGTGTTTGATCTGTCCCCAACAAGGTATGTTTTGATGGGCTGTTGTATTTGTCTTGTCTTTTGAGAGAACCAAGGGGCACCAACATCAGCAGGAAACTCTTATCTTTAGTCGAATAAATCATTTCCCTGCCTTTTCCTTCTAATGCTGCAGGTGGTGGATGCCATGAAACAGATGCAGGAGAAGAAGAATGTCGGGAAGGTGGTTCTGGTCCCTGAAGCGCCACCAAAGGAAGAAACCAAGAAAGCAGAGAACTAAAGAAAAGGGCACAAGTGGATTGTCTGACCTCAGGTCCTTGTGTTGTTATTTTCCCCTCAGTTGGATTTTGTTTTTTAGCTCCTTGCCCCCCAGCCCTGACATCTGACCCTTTGAGGGACGTAGGAATGGACAGCTCTCTCACTGCTGTTGATGGAATAAGTGGCATAAAGTTTGGAGAGATACGTGTCTTGGGTGATGGCCAGCTAGTGATTTTCAAAGATGATGCAAACCTCTTGAGTTCCACAAGGTGAAGGTCAAGAGACTGCACCATCTCCACAAAAACACTAGCTCAGGGGTGCCCAAACTACAGTCCAGGGGCCGGATCTGGGCCCCGACGCCAATTCATCTGGCCCATGAAACAGCCGCTCCTGGAAGCAGAAGTAAAACGCACCTGTACAGTCGCATTTTACTTCCGCTTCCAGAAGCGACGAGGGCTTCGTGGGCCGGATGAATTGGCATCGGGGGCTGGAGCCGGCCCCCAGGCCATAAACCACGTGACTGGCCCGTGACCTGAAAAGTTTGGGCACCCCTGCACTAGCTGGTGTAGGTTGTTATTGTTGGCTTTTTAAAGCGTATCACATTGATCCTTCATCTCTACTTTGTAGTACCAATCCTTTGCTCCCTGAAAGGAACAGTAAGGCATCATATGAGGGTCCCGACCTTGCAAACTGTAGTTGGCCTGGACTATAGCTTGTAGCATTTCCTCAGCTGGAAGACTGTGGGTTACAGTCCATTCAAATGAAACTTTTCCAGACTCTGTGAAGGTAAGAGTGCTCGAGGCAGGTGTGCTACTCAAATGTCATCTGACTTTTAGATTCTTTTCCTTTATTGCTAACCCATCAACAACCCCACACAACATTCCCACCCGAGGCATATGTCTCTAGAGGCCTCTTCTCGTCTCCATTCCTGCTTCCCATTGCTCTGGTAACTAACAACTTTAAGAGCACATAAAAGTCCCAATAGTTTCCATAGAAACAAAGCCTCAAACCTGCAGCAGGCCATCTTCCCTACGGCAGTCATTTTGTGATTATGCTTGCAAGACCACCTCAAAATTCAAAACATGGCCACTGGTCCAGATTGTTGGGGACATCTTCTGTTTGTAGCCATTTTCTGGACTACCTACCTACATAACAGAAAAGTCCCACACCAATTTCTGTGAAAAACACAAAGAGGCACATTATGGCATCAAAGTGAAGGCAAGTTGGGTCAGCCCAAAAATCAAGAGGATTATTCTAATCTAAAGATGGCTACATTCAATTCTAGTAACAATTCTTTTTGTGCCTAATTATTTTTATCCCAAGAGGTATTGTTACCCTTTGCATCTTGGAGCAGTGGAATTTGGGAGTTAATCTTTTCTAAGGGCTTATATCTAAAGCTACTTAACTCTCATCATCCTCTAACTAGTTGATTCTCAACATTTGCTTTCTAGATGTTTCAGATTTCTACTTCTAGGAGTTTCACCCAATGCAATTAATGGGTGGGGAGCCTAGAACTGGAGATCTAGATCAGTGGTTCCCAACAAGGGGTACACAGCCCACTAGTGGTCTTCAATACCCAGAAGCCTAAGTCAGTACATTGGCTGATCAGTCCTTTGGGGAAATGACTTAGGCTTCTGGGAATTGAAGTCCAAAAACCAGCATTTGGGAAATACTGATCTAGATTATCTGTAGGGCCAAAGGACAAGAACCACAGCTCACACCTACTCTCTCATAATGAACAGTATTTTGGGTTCCAGATTAATTCACAGATCCTAGACCTCAGAAACATCAAAAGACCAGCTGCTCCAAAGGGCCATGGCTGAATGGTAAAGCACATGCATTACATGTGTTATGATCCCAGATACATTCCTTGCAAAACTATTTATAAAATAGCATGTGACGGAGCAAGAAAAGACTTCTGTCTGAAAACTAGCACCATTACTTGAGAGTCCGACAATATAAGGCAACTTCACATATATTCCTTGGTTAGGAACAGCTAGCATCCGTCCGCTTAGTTACAAATCGGTCTAATGCAGTCTGAAGCACTGCTGACTGTAAGTGGAGAGTTGGTGTACTGCAAAACCTTAATGCAGCTCTGATCCTGTATATCCAATGTAGCACTGTTTTCTACCCCAATATCAGATTGTTTCTCTTAGTAGCTTCTTGTTAATGTCTGCCCCTTTGCTCGTGATGTTCCCACTGGGCTAGACTTCTACGAGAAATGCTTATCTCTCCTCTGTCCTGGGTGAAACCACTAGTTTTCCATCTTTAAGGTGGTTAGGTGCGTACATGCTTGCAAACTCAATAGATTTGTCTTGGAAAGCAAGCAAACAGAAATTCTCAATTCTGCCTTGCACAAAGCACAATTTTTTAAAAAACCCATGAAATTAAACTGTCTTGACACACATGTCCTATGGTGGAACTCCAAGGTCCTAGGGCAGCGATGGTGAACCTTGGCACTCCAGCTGTTCTTGAGCTTCAACTCCCAGAAGCCCAAGAACAGCTGGAGTGCCAAGGCTCACCATCACGGTCCTAGGAGGAAGTGATGCAAGAGTTCGTCAATCTGTTGGGTGTGTGGTTTTTAACTTCTTCTGCCTTTCTTCTCGCTGCTGCCTGGTGCCTTATTCCAAATGGCATTCCAAAACTTTTGTAACCTCATTCTTTTAAAAGACCACAAGGAACAGCCTTGCCTTTAGAAGAACTCCTCTGCTGCATTGTTATCCCCCCACTTTCCCAGTGCCTTGTTCCAGTGAGTGAGAAAGGTTTAGCCGATCCCAGAAGCTTTTGTCAAATCTGGCCTTTTAAAATTAGCACGTGCGCTTGCCCCAATTAGTTTGAAGCAAAGTACAGTGGTAGCCCGTATAACAAACACTTTGTATAATGAAAAATTCGTATAATGAAGCATTTTCCCGCTATTGGCGATACCCCGCATAACGAATTTGTTTTCGTTATATGGGGTATACCCCGTATAATGAACATTTCCCCCATTATACGGCATATACACCGTATAACATTTTTTTCTTATGTGGGGTATTGTCCATAGCACTTCACATAACGAAACAAATTCGTATAACGAAGAGCTCTGTGGAACGGAGCTTTTTCGTTATACAGGGTTCTACTGTAACATATTTGTACAGGCAGAGGTAGTGTGGACAATAGGATGCATCTCCTTGCCGATTTCTCTCCCAGAACCCCTGGCACTGGGAGCCATTGGACATTTTCACAGTGGTAGTGAGGCTCTTAAGCATTGCTTCTAGATGTTCTGCTACAGAAAAGTACATTTTAAAATCCAGCGTACATTTAGGTCAACATACCTCTTCTGGATTATAAGTATGAAGAACCTGATTTTCATTCTTTGCTTTGTTTGTGAAAGTGTCCATTGGCTTCTGTTGCAGTGCGCATTGCTACACGTCTTATTCTCTTAAGAAACGAGGTGACTTGTCTTTTACACCCATGTACAAATGCACTCGGAAAAACACAACAAAGGAAAAGTATTAACACATAGCCGCAAGCAAGAAACGTATTCCTTTCCTGATCTTGTTTCCTTGTGCTAGTCTTGATAGTTTTGAAAATAATCCCTCCTGAAAACATATTTGCTTTTGTGCTAGATTTAAAACTGACTTGTCTTAATGCTATTCAGTAGCTGAAGTCCTTTTATAAAGAAAACATCAAATTTTAAAGCACTATTCTCTGTGTTGCCTTGCTGATTAAAACTGTAGTCTTCAATTTTATAGTAGCCCCTTTATATTGTGACTTTGTGTAAGTGTGCGTGTGTTTCAGACAACTGTTCTCTTGGTTGTATTAAATAAAGGCCCCCGATTTCCCTTTTTACAAAATAGTCCTGTTAAACTGCATGTGCTTGACTTTTAAGGACCAAAGCAGAGGGAAACGTTACCATGTTTTCTTGAATTTTCTGTAATACAGAATGGGAAGATAATTTGCCATAACAAGCCTTCGCTCGTAGGTTTTGTTGCACTATTTCAAACTGAAATGCCATTTAAACTGAAAAAATAGTGCCATAGGGGAAGGGGTTTGTGTGTCTGATGCGAAAGGTCAATGGTTTAAACAGTTCAACTGGAGTTGTGCTTTCCCCCCCTGACTCAGTGGGTTTTTAAAACAGCCTATTTTAAAACAATTTCACTCCCAGAAGAAAAAACCACCTCCTGATGTGAGGCTACTGTGACACAAATGTATTGTGTCACATGATTTGGACTAAATGGGGGTCTCCTTGGGCAAGCATAAGGTAATAACAGCTCTCTTGCACATACTAAAGCTTGGCTGAGTTTGATCCGGCACAGCCAGATCCTGCTCACGCCCCACCTAGAGACCCACTCCACAGGATAATTGTGAAAAGGAAAAGGGCGGTTGCCTCAGGATTTTGTCTCATTTTGTACAAAGTGCCAAAGTTAACATATGCATAAACTGCTGGAAGTACAAATTCTCCAGGAAATCTTCCTAATTTTGGTCTTGCGAAAACTAAAATTTATACTTCTCTAATGCATTTTGCAACATTCACAATTGTAGTGTAGGATTTAATAGGGGATGGGGGGGGAGTAGAAATGAGGGGTGTCAAAGTACTGAACTTTAGTAAGCAACATTCTCTTTCATCAAAGTGACCAAATATTAGATTTTAGCACCAGTCTTTCAAAATTTGGGCAAAACTGGGGATTTCGGGTTTTAAATTGTCAGATCTGAAATTTATGTGAATAATGATTTTTCACTTGGCTATCTCCATCCAAAAATACCTGTAAGAGAGCCTTTTAGGGATTTTATTTGTCATCACTGTCCTAATTTTTTTTTTTAAAAAAAGAACTAAAATTCTTTTTTTGATTGTTTGCTTGGTTCATAAAGAGGAATATTTTCACATGGATCGTTGGGAGAGATGTGGAAAGCTTAGAACTGAGGTGTTCAAGGGAACGTAGGAGCTGGGAAGGCCCTACCTGTATCAAGGCAAGATATATTTTTTTTGCATGTTTTGTTTTGTGCGTTGTAGACTTGAATGATGAGTGATGGACATCCAGGCATAAGGTCAGTGGGTGTGCTAACTCCTGTTTGAATAAGCCACACAACCACTTTTGTTGTCATTGTGAGCCATTGGCAAGTAGTCCTTTGCTGACACAGCAGGTTGTGGCATCTGTCCCATCAGTTCCTCCCTGGGTGGTTTGTGAGTACCTTGTGTGTTCAAGATGCTTCCTTTAAGTCTACGTTGTTTGGAAAGCAGCTCTCTTCTACTTGTACACGCACATGTATGTGTCAACGAAGCAACTGTGCCAATGCTGTTTACATGGATTCAGACATGAAATGCTAGTCTGCCTAATGTTACCATATGCCTTATGTGTGTGGTTTTTTTGGGTGTTCATTAAAAGCATAACAAAAATACATCAAAGGTGTCCTGTTCATTTACTTAATAGACTGTCTTCTGATTAACTGATCCTTTTTATTACTTGTATTTTTTGTGAATTTTTTTGGTCTTTTGGTAACTTCCCAATGAGGCAGGGAGAAGCAGTGAAGAGTGAGTGGAGCTGATAGGGCTCCTTAGAAGTTCCTCTACTGGCTGTGAAAAAAACATCAGTACCATATATACTTGACTATAAGTCAAACTGAATATAAGCGAAGGTACTTAATTTGGGCCTCTAAAACTAGGAAAATAGATTGACCCAAGTACAAGTCGGGAGTGGAAAATGCAGGAGCTGCTAGCGAGCTTCAGTAATTAAAATCCATGAAAATACGATAAAATTAATTTATTCAGACATTTGTGTGGGTATGGTTTTTTTTTTTTAGTTTTTACAGTAGTGTTAGTGCTTTTAAAAAAATGTACAGTAATACCTCGGATAACGTTTACCTCGGATAACGCTAAAATCGCATAACATTAAGTGATCTGGGGTGGAGAATTGGATCGAATAACATTAAGGTCCTATGGGATGGATCGGATAACAACCGCTAAAGCCTGTGCGGTTACAATGTATCTCTATGGAGCTTTAATGTTATCCGATACATCCCATAGGATTTTAACATGCATCAGATAACACTAAAAATCGGATAACACCAAGACTTGTGGAACCAAGTTTTAGCGTTATCCGAGGTTTTACTGTATGTTTGAATTTGCACCACTGTTGTTTTGGGACCCTCGTGGTTGTTGACCCGAGTATAAGTCGAGTCCCTTTTTTGGATCTCATTTTGGGGGCTAAAAAACTAGACTAATACTCGAGTACAGTCAAACCTTGCATAAAGAGTGCTTCGCTTAAAGAGTGTTTTGCTTAAAGAGCAGAATTTCTCTGAATGTTCACTTCGCTTAACAAATAAAACCAACCAAAAACTCGCTTAACAAATAAATCGGGATTTGCAATTCCCCCCCCCCATTGGTAATTTACAATGGTGTTTTGCTTAAAGAGCAAACTCTCTTAAAGAGCAATCCCGTGGAACGCATTATGCTCTTTAAGCGAGGTACCACTGTATATATAATAGTCCATCATCTCTCTACATTTCAATCATGACTTTTAAGTCTTTGAGAGTTTAAGTTTAAGGGTGGAGGAAACAAGATGGCTATGAAATTGTTGATAGGAAGGGGGGTAGGACAACTCTTTTTTAGCAAAACAAGTTTTCTAGAGAAGTATACAGTAATACCTTGGATAACACTAAGACTTGGTTCCACAAGTCTTGGTGTTATCCGATTTTTAGTGTTATCCGATGCATGTTAAAATCCTATGGGATGTATCGGATACGTTAAAGCTCCATAGAGATACATTGTAACCGCACAGGCTTTAGCGGTTGTTATCCGATACATCCCCTAGGACCTTAACGTTATTCGATCCAATTCTCCTCCCCAGATTACTTAACGTTATGCGATTTTAGCGTTATCCGAGGTATTACTGTACTTTTGCTTCCAAGTTTTAAAAGTTTCATTCTGCCTCTTGGGGTAAGCCAATCTCTTTGGAGGAAGCTAAATCACATTAATATACCAAAAAAAAAAAAAAAAACACATGCCAGAGCAAAACAAAAACTTTTAACACCAAGAGCAAATTCTTTGAAAATCAGTTTTTGGACAGGCTGTTTACTATAAAAACATCAAGCTTTCAAGAAAGAACTAATGCAAATTTAATCCCAACTGTTCCACAAGCCAAACCTACTCAGTAAGTCACACTAAGAAGATAAATTAAGATGTTCTCTAAGCATCTGATCTTCTCCCTGTTAGGTGGGACAGTTAACAAACGGTGTGGACCATGACAATAGACCCAACACGTGAAAATCTAGGCGACCATCTCCCTCCCCAAAAAATTTTTACACTTATCATTCACATTCCAAGCAGACTACGGCTTCAAGAAGACTAGATCATATGCCCAGCTGAGTCATACATCCGATTATCATGCTTGCAAGATAATTTCTAAGTGGGGAAATCCTGCATCTCCCTTGGATAGAAAGGGGTTAACTTTGTGTGTGTGGAAACTGCTTACATCTATGCTGCCCTCCAACTACCTCTTCAGCACAATGGCTGAAGTCCGCCCTATAGGTGGACTTCAAACAGAGAGAGAACTCTGATCATGCTCTGGGCTGAGTATGTTATGGTCCAGTTCACTAAAATGTCACAAGATGCCTTCAAAACATCTTCAGTCATCCAAATACTCCATCCTCTCATGTGATTCTTCCCATTTGACAGCTTTAATGGGTGTGGGTGTAGGGGAGGGAAGTAAAAGTTTCACTAAAAGAACATTCATACCATAATTACCCTATATATTCGACTATAAGTCATCCCAAATATAAATTGAGGTATCTAATTTGGGCCTGTAAAACCAGGAAAATATTGACCCAAGTATAAGTTGGGGGTGGAAAATGCAGCAGCTGCTAGTGAGTTTCAGTAATTAAAATACATGAAAATATGGTACAATTAATTAATTTAGACATTTGTGTGGATATAGTTTGGTGTGTTTACATTGACCTGAGTATAACAAGTCCCATTATTGGACCTCATTTTGGGGGCTAGAAAACTCGACTTATACTTGAGTATACAGTATATGGTACTTTGCATGGAAAGCTAGTCCATTGTAATGATGTGCCCAAAGTAGGAAAGACTCAGTTTCATCATGTTTGCTTTCAGAGATAGTTCATATTTTGGATTTGCTTGACTTGATCTAGGACCCATCTGTTCATTTTTCTGGCAGTCCAGAGCATGCACAAAGCTCTCCTTCACCATATTTCCAACAAATCAGTGGCCTCCCCCCTTCACACCTGTACCTAGTGATTGGAAATGCAAGATTGTGGATGATCTTGGTATCGGTTCCCCTATACTCAACCTTTTTCTAATTCCTTCTTTGCTGCCCTCCCAAAATCTTGGTCGTCTTCTCATTTCTTGGCAACCTCCATCTGAATTGATAACCAAGGTATACAAACTTTCACTATTTCAATTTCTTCATTGTTCAACATTAAAGTCATGCAGTTATTCTGTAGTTGTCATTGCTGTTTTCTTCCAGTAAGATGGTGTCATCTGCATATCTTACAGTACAACCTCGGTTAATGTAATTAATGTGTTCTCCAGGACGTTTCTTACAGTGAAAATTACCTTAACTGAAAATCCCTTAGGAATGCACTGAAAACCAAAATACTTTAACTGAAACAGTTTCCCATGGGAATGCATTGAAAACCAATTAATCTGTTCCCAAAAAAATTCCGTGAACTGAGCCGCTATGTTCTATGGATTTCTTTTGGTTATGTGACTTTTATGTTAACCGGACCGGACTGTTAGGTTCCACTGTACTGATGTTTCTTCTACTAATTTTCACTCCCATCTAAATCTAGTCGTTTTCCATGAGTCAGCATACAGATTGAACAGCTAAGGGAATTGAATGACTCTTATCTGATACTTTCTGTCTCCTTAATTTGTCCCTCTTGTCAGCAATATAAATTGCTCATCAGGTCAGCCAAGTGCTGAAGGCACATCCAATTCTTTCATGTCAACCCATAATTTCTCATAATCTACATAGTCAAAAAGTTTTGCTGTAGTCTATAAAGCAAAGGCTCATCTGAAATTCCTTCGTGTATTCCTGTATCCAGATACTGTATATACTCGACTATAAATCATCCCGGATATAAGTCGAGGTACCTAATTTGGACCTCTAAAAATAGGAAAATAGATTGATCTGCGTATAAGGCGGGTGAAAAATGCAGCAGCTGCTAGTGAGTTTCACTATTTATTTATTTATTTATTTACTTACATTTGTTTATCGCCCTCCTCCCAAAAGGGACCCAGGGCAATTTACAACAATTATAAAATCATTTAAAAAAATTAAAAACTCTAAAAACTTTAAAAAACTTAGTATTAAAAGCCAGAAATTGCAACACAGGCATACTGGGGTCAAACCAACCAATTGGCTGGGGAAATCGAACCATCCACTCCCCAGACCAAACCTGCCAGCCAGGTTTTCACTCCTTTTCTAAAGGGTAGCAACTCCGTCTGCGTGCGTAGTTCTATTGGGAGGAGATTCCAGAGGGCCGGAGCGGACACCGAGAAGGCCCTCCTTCTCGTGCCAGTGAGATGCGCCTCTGGCTGATGGCACAACCAGACAGCCTTTCTGGTCCGCTCTGGTGGGACGGGCAAATGTCCTTGGGATGATGCGGTCTCTTTAAGTATCCTGGTCCACTACCATGTAGGGCTTTAAAGGTAATAACCAGCACCTTGAATTGCACCCGGAGGCAAACTGGGAGCCAGTGCAGCTCCTTCAGCAGCGGTGAAGCACGGGCATAATGCCCGCATCCCACCACTACTTGTGCAGCCACATTAAAATTACTCGTGCAGTAATTAAAGTATATGAAAATACAGTAAAATTAATTAATTTAGACATTTGTGTGGATATTTTTTAAATGTTTACATTAACCCGAATATAAGTTGAGTCCAATTTTTGGACTTCATTTGGGGGGCTAAAAAACTAGACTTATACTCGAGTATATACAGTAATATTTATAACACAATCTCAAGTACAGTAATACCCCGGATAACGCGAGTACCGGATAGCGCTAAAACCGCATAACGTTACAAGATTTTCGGAAAAATCTTGTATCGAATAACGCGATTTTTAACGTTATCCGATACAGTCGTTCTTAGCAGCAGGGTGGCTGAAAAGCTGAACGGGGTTCTCCATTCAGCTTCCCAGCCACCCTGCAGCTATGGAGGCAGGGGTGGGGAGGCTGGAAAGCTGACGGGGGGGCTCCCCCGTCGGCTTCCCCAGCCACCCCACAGCTGCAGAGGCAAGGGCGGGTGGCTAGGGAAGCCGACAGGGAGTCCCTGTCAGCTTCCCCAGCCACCCTGCAGCTGTAGATCGGGTCCTCTGATCTCTCTGGAGCAGGCAGGGGACACGATCCAAGCTGTTTCTGGGCTTCCCCGACGTCCTCAGCCAGTGCAGCAAGCCAAAATGTCAGGGTTCGAATCCCGACATTCTGGCTTGCTGCACTGGCTGAGTCCTTTTTTTTTTTTTTTTACCAATTTTGGGGTCTCTGACCCCCCCCCCGCCGGCCCCGCCGGGTCCAGGGAGGTGGGAACAGTGAAAGGATGTCCCCGGTTCCAGACGGTTCCCTGGAACCGGTAGGACCAATTCCGGAGGGTTCTCCAGGAGGGGAGTCCACTTTTGAGGCGTCCGGTTCCGGACGCCTCACCGAAAGAAATTTTTTTAAAAAAAATCGGAGCTAAAATGGCTCCAATTGACTGCACATGCGCAGAAACTCAATCTGATGCATTGCGCATGTGTCAGATTGAGTTTCTGCGCATGCGCAGTCAATTGGAGCCATTTTAGCTCCAATTTAAAAAAAATAGTTTTAGTTTTCAGGGCAGCGGCGGCAGCGGCGGCAGCGGCCCTCTGAGGAGGACACCTCCCCCGCGGCACGTTGAGGGCTGCCTGGGCCGTCTGCTGCCGACAAGCCCCATGACCTGGGGACGTGCGGCGCACCACTGCTGCTTCCTCCTCCGCCGGGTGCCTGTGGACTGGGTGCCTGTAGCTGCCGCCCCCGCCGCCGGACCTGCTGCTCCCTGCATCCCTGTGGCCTCCTCCTTGGGCTGGTCCCTTTTTAGCCCGGCTGCGGCGCCTGGCGGAGGAGGAAGCTGCAGGCGGTGCGGCATGGGGACGGCCCAGGGAGGCTTGGCAGCCGTGGCAGGAGCCACCGCCAGAGCCACTGCTGCCCGCCGCCCCTGGCCGTGGCCAGAGCCGGGCTAAAAAGGTACCAGCCCGAGGAGGACGCCACAGGGGTGCAGGCAGCTCCAGCGGCGGCGGCGGCTGTGGACGCAGTCGGGGTGCCGGGTCCCAAGAAAGGTAAGCGAGGGGTTTTTATTTGGGGTGGGCGGGTAATTTATTTGTGTTTTGGGTGGGTGGTTGTTTTTATTTATTTATTTATTTATTTGTGTCTGGGTGGGTGGGCTGAGAGGGAGGGGTGTGTGTTTATTTTTATTTATGGCCCCGCCCACAACGTCATGACGTCGGCTTCGGCCATGACGTCATGACATTGGCCACGCCCATGACGTCCGTGACGTCATGGCGTGGTAGTAGAATTTTTGTCATCCCATCACTGGGTGGGAAGACCCGATCCAAGCTCTTTCCAAAGTTCCCCCACCTCCCTGGAGGCTGCAGCAAGCCAAAATGTCAGGATTCAAATCCCGACGTTCTGGCTTGCTGCAGCCTCCAGGGAAACGGGGCTTTTTTTAACATTGTGTGATCAATGTATCGCACAACGTTAAAAACCGGATAACGACGAGACTTGTGGAACCAAGTCATAACGTTATCCGGGGTACTAGTGTGTCTTCCTTTTCTGAATCCAGCTTGAATATTGAACTTTTGTCACTCCATATAAGATGAAAGCCTTTGTTTTTTGGCCATCAGAGACTGCTGTAAACAAAAATGTGCTTCCCAGGCTCACTGAAGTTATCGGCACCCCTTCAAAAAAGATCTGCTAGTGAAAGATGTTGGGGGAAAGTGGCAACAGTGCCAGGAGGCATCACAGTGGAAAGAGGACCTGACTGAGGTGTGGTGGTGATAAGTCTTTCACCCATGATGTATAGAGAATTCTTTAGACTCTTGTGGGTGAAGCAGAGATGAGGAAGATGACTGGCTTTGGAGATTGTAGAAGGAAGCTGGTTTTTCAAGATTCCTAAGAAAAAACGGGCTTGGAGGGAGAAGGATCCTCCTTCATTCAATGCCCAGGTCTTTTAGCTTCAACCTGAGGTTCTGAAGATACTGGGCATCTGGGTAGCCATTTCTGCAGGCAAGAAAGAAATTGGAAGGAGAGAAACACAAAGGAGACCAAGGTGAAAACAGCATGAATTACTGTCTAGTGCAGGAGGGCCCAAACTACGGCCCAGGAGCTGGATGCGGCCCCCGATGACGATCCATCCGGCCTACAAAGCCCTCGCCGCTCCTGGAAGCGGAAGTAAAGCGCGTCCGTATGGGCGCATTTTACTTCCACTTCCGGGAATGACATGAGCACTGAACCCTAGAGTCAGATACAGCTGGCTTTCGAGGGTGACCTTTACCTTTGCTTAGGAAAATTCTAACACTGACTTCCCTCTACCTCAATTTCTTCTCTTTAAAAGTTTGTTTAGTCACTTCCCTGGTTTCTAGGATGTCAGGCATTGTTGATTACAAGTTTCCAGCAGTTTTGTAATGGTAATGCCCTAAAATGGCTAAGCTCCTACCTCACCTGCCCCTCCTTTTGTACAAAGTTGCAGAATTACACACTATTTCCTTTCTGTGCCTCTTCACTCTAAAAGCCTTTGCTATCCTCCTTTTCTTGGTCTATTCCCAGAAACCAGATATCATCTTGTTCCAATGTGTTATTTCCCCCAGGCCCCCCTCACTTCTCAACACTTCTAATTCTAGTATGCCTGTGATTTTTTTTCCTTCCAACAAAATATAACTCCTTCTGACTGAATAACTCAGGGGTGCTTGAACTACAGCCCGCAGGCCCATGATGCCAATTTGTACGGCCCGTGCCACCTTAATTTGTGTCAGGGGCCAGATCTGGCCCACAGGCCGTAGTTTGGCTATCCCTGGTTTAAGCAGAGAAAACAGCAACTTAAAATCTATTTCATCCTGTTGCAAAACAGATTGCAAGGCACGTTTTACTTCCAGTGGAGGAACCACGTGACTGGCCCGCTGAACCACATGACCGGCTCACAACCTGAAAAGTTTGGGCACCCCTGGAATAACTGATGCTTCAGGGGCTCCACTTGACCCCAGAGACACACTTCATGCTTTCAGAAACTTGGAATTACTTTTTAAAATGGCTGCTATGGGAGGTCATACTTGAGAAAAGGAGACTGAGAGGGAATATGATATCACTCTTCAAATACAGTAAAACCCCGGTTTACGAATGGCCCTACGTATGAATAATTCGACTTATGAATTGGTTCTGCACTGAAATCCATGCCTCAAGTTACAAACATGCCCCGATTTACGAGTTAATTTTTCCTCTGTGTTGCCTCCAGTGAAGCAAAAACAAACAAACAACCTTATGGGTTTGCATCACGTTATATAATCGGATTCCCCAGAGTGCATTGTGCACATTCAGCCTTTCTGAGCCCTGTAGGTGGCAGTAGAGTGTTTGGAATGATTTCTTTGTCTGGAGTTTCAGTACCAAAATGACTGCCTGTTGCTGTTTCTTGCTGGATTTTTCTGTCAATTTTCAAAGTTTCTTTACGGTAAGGAACAGCCTTTTTGCTTACGCATGCTTTCCTTTCAATGCTGCTGTTGTTTTTGGGTGGTTTGATTGATTTTTGGAGGGGGGGACCCGTTTTGATTTTTGGAGGGTGGGTTGGGGCTTTTTCTTTATCCGAATGGAGATGCCTGAAGTTACGAACAAATTCAACTTACGAACAAGGCCATGGAACTGATTTTATTCGTAACTCGAGGTTTTACTGTAACTAAAACATAACCCTATAGAGCAGGGGTGCCCAAACTTTTTGGGCCATGGGCTGATCATGTGGTTCAGGAAGCCGGTCACGAAGGGCCGGGTGCGGCCCCCGACGCCAACTCATCCAGCCCGCAAAGCCCTCATCGCTCCTGGAAGCGGAAGTAAAACGCTCCCATATGGGCGCGTTTTATTTCCGCTTCCAGGAGCGATGAGGGATTCGCGGGACGGATGAATTGGCGTTGGGGGCCGCACCCGGCACCCGGGCCTTAGTTTGGGCACCACTGTTATAGAGGAAGGGAAAGACCTGTTCTTCACTGTCCCAGAGCGCAGGACACATAATAATGGGTCGAAATTGCAAGAAGCCTAATACAGCCTGAATATTAGGAAAAACATCTTAACGGGTAGAGCAGTACAACAGTGGAACCAGTGGTGAGCGCTCCAACACTGGAGCAATTCAAGAGATGACAACCATCTGTCATATTTGCTTTGATTCATAATCCTGCATTGAGCATGGGGCTGGACCCGGTGGCTTAAAGGACACCTTCCAACTAGTAACTAATGACAGAATAATTTGCTCAGGAAACAATGTAAGGCAGAGGTTGACTCCAAACTTCAAATATCCCACTCTATATTTATGACAGTTCAGCAGAAAATACCAGTCTCTTAAAGGAAAATGATGAGGCTCAGTGAAATGAACACTTAAAAAAAAAACCAAACCCAACGCAAAAATCAAACAGAAAATTGTCTCTCACTAAGAGCACTAAAAAGCCAAATTAAAATATCCACCCACACAGCACCTGCCAAACACACACAATTACAGGAGGCAACTCCTGCCAAAAATGGTCCATCAGAAAATTCCCAGGCAACACAAACGCACATGAATACACGTCATGTTTAACTTCTTAAGCTAGGGGTGCCCAAACTTTTTGGGCCGTGGGCCAGTCACTTGGTTCAGGGAGCCAGTCACTACTGCCTGGGGCCTGGGTGTGGCCCCCAATGCCAATTCATCTGGCCCATGAAGCCCTCATCGCTTCTGGGCGTGTTTTACTTTCGCTTCAAGGAGTGACTAGGGCTTTGTGGGCTGGATGAATTGGTGTTGCAGGCCGCATATGGCTCCCAGGGTGTAGTTTGGGCACTTCTGTCTTAAGCAATACAACGGGCCACTCCTGCATCTTGCCCAAGGCTTCACAGCAGCAGGCAGTGTTTATTTTCTTATTTTCACTATCCTCACTTTTGGACACTTACCTGTCTTTGCCTTTCTCCATGGCAGTCTTGTGGGGGAGAGTTCCCCAGGTCACCCTCTCCTCTGAAGCGCAGGATTGGATCTGGAACGTCAGGTTGCACTCAAAGGCCTTGCTCAAAAGCACCATCAGCTGCCGTCCCTCTTTGGTGTCAGGGAGATAAGCTTCAAAGCGGCCTCCTCGGTATAGATGCCCTGGGCGTGGATGTCCAGTCTTTTCAATGAAGAACAGAGGGAGTGTGTGTGTTAATACTTGAATAAAAGAATGAGCTGCACAACTAGAGACAGAAGTGAATGAATGAATGGCCAGGTTAGAAGATTGAGCCAGGGGAAATGGAGCTACATAATGGAAAAGTTTATTTAATCTTGAGAAAGTCACAGCCAAGAACCAGATTCCGTTCTTTCAGTCATGTGTATTTGCGTGTATATTTCCACCACGTCACACTATCTCATTTTGTCTAATTAGGTTTTCAAACTGAGATGTCTGAAGTAGAAGGGAAAAATATATAGAAAAAGCAAAAGAGAAAGAGAGGTCAGAGGGGTGAAATCCAAAGAAATATGCGTGTCAAACATCAACATTCTGCTATAAGTAAATTCTAGATTCTGTAAACAAAGGAAGGAAGGAAAACCTATATGGCCTTTCAGTGTCCACCTCATGGGAAATCCTGCTTAGCTTCCCTTTTGGTTTCTGAAGATTTCCACCAGATGTTTCCCAAACAATTCCAAATCTATTTTTGAACTGCGGGTAACCATCTTTGGACCTAGGCTTACAGCAGAAAATGTGATCGTCTGTTCGTGACATAAAGGACTGCTCCCCATTTTCCTGCTCTATACCTACAGAAAGTGCTGGGATGCCATGTACAAGGCAATGGACATATACAGTAATACCTCGGATAACGCTAAGATTTGGTTCCACAAGTCTTGGTGTTATCTGATTTTTAGTGTTATCCGATCCATGTTAAAATCCTATGGGATGGATCGGATAACGTTAAATCTCCATAGAGATAAATTGTAACCACACAGGCTTTAGCGGTTGTTATCCGATCCATCCCATAGGACCTTAACGTTATTCGATCCAATTCTCCCCAGATTACTTAATGTTATGTGATTTTAGCGTTATCCGAGGTAAACGTTATCCGAGGTATTACTGTATCTACAAACTAAAATTTCATCCACAGAGAGGAGACACGGTAAACTTGACACCGTGACCTCTTCATTCCACATTGAGTCTGCCATTTCTGCTTTGGCTTGCCCACAGTCTAACTTCACAAACGGGGCCCATTCGTCACACCTGCTGAGGCATGAAAGTCAAATTTTACATCACCTGAAGGAAAGTTGAGGAGAAGTAAAAAAGCCTACTCTGGTAGGAATCCAAGGGGGTTGTGCAGTTGCCTAAAGAACAACAAAGGCGCAGAGAGAAAGTGGTCTGCCAGCTGTCAGTCACATGTCTGGCTGTCCCTTTCTAGTGTGACCGAGCGCACGATATACAGCAGGCAAAATCTGAAATCCCTTTCCTCTTGCGTGCCTGGTCTTTCATAATGAGAGTTTAGCCACAACTTGTAACTTTTCGTGATCCACAAAAGATACCTGTCAGCTAAAAATCTTGTTTCTACATGTGTATCGTACAGCTTCCCCCACCCCCACCCCAGTTTGCTCTCTTTCACAGCATGTCTCATGGGGGATGTTTGTTGTTGATCAGTCGCACAGTTGATTCTGACCCTTTGCAATCCTATGGACCACTGTCCGCCAGGCACCTCTGTCCTCCACCACCCTCCTCAACTCGCTCAGTTCTGTACCCATTGTCTCCACAATATCATCTAGCCATCTCATTTTTGGCTGCCCCCTTTTTCTTTTGCCCTGCACCTTTCCCAGCATTAAGGCTTTCTCAAGTGAATCCTCTCTTCTCATTTGATGTCCAAAGTACTTTAGCTTCATCTTTACTATTTACACAGAATCGTTAGCATATGATCAATACCAGGTACAGTAAAACACCGGATAACGCTAAAACTTGGTTCCACAAGTCTTGGTGGTATCCGATTTTTAGTGTTATCTGATCCATGTTAAAATCCTATGAGATGCATCGGATAATGTTAAAGCTCCATAGAGATACATTGTAACTGCACAGGCTTTAGCGGTTGTTATCCGATGCATTCCATAGGACCTTAACGTTATTCAATCCAATTCTCCTCCCCAGATTACTTAACGTTATGCAATTTTAGCGTTATCTGATCCAATCGTTATCCGGTGTTTTACTGTACAGTAATACCCCGGATAACGCGAGTACCCAATAGCGTGAAAACTGCATAACGTGACAAGATTTTCGGGAAAATCTTGTCTCGAATAACGTGATTTTCACGTTATTCGGAACAAGCGTATGCGTGGGGGGGGAGTTGGATTGGGTAGAACATCTACCCAATCCAAACCCCCCCCCCCAGCGCCCGCCCCCACGATGTTTGGAAAGGGTACGGGGATCCTTACCCTTTTGAAACTTCGAGTTGCGAAAGGGTAAAGATCCTTACACTTTCGCAAGTTCGAGCGCGCACGCGCGCCTAGGCTGGGGTTAGGCGAGGATACAGGAAAGTCCCCTGTATCCTCGCCTAACCCCGCCGAGGCGTGCAAGCCTACAAGCCGCCTGAAGTTGCGAAAGGGTAAAGATCCTTACACTTTCGCAACTTCGAGCGTGCGCGCGCCTGCGGGGCTTAGCCGAGGATCCGGGGAAAACCCTCGGATCCCTGGCTAAGTCCCGCAGAGGTGCCAAGCCTACAAGCCAACTGAGGTCCCGAGAGGGTAAGGATCTGATCCTTACCCCTTCGGAACCACGGGTGGCAGCCTGGCACTGGGGGGGGGGGTTGGATTGTGTTGCGTGGCAGCGGGGGGTGAAATGCTCTGCCCAGCTCCTTCACCTCCTCCGCTCTTCGCAGATATTTGGGGGGGTTTGGATTGGGTACCCAATCCAACCCCAACAAACATCCGCAAAGAGCGCAGGAGGCATTTCGCCCTGCCGCCGCCATGGAACACACCTGCGGCAGGGGGAAGGGGCTACCGCCGCGCGCAGCTGGGACTTCCTCCACCTATTCCGGAGGGTTAAAAGTCCAGCCGCCGCCGCGGCTTTTAACCCTCCGGAACAGGTGGAGGGAGTCCCGGCTGGGCGCGGCGGTAGCCCCTTCCCCCCGCCGCAGGTGTGTTCCGTGGCGGCGGGGGGGTGAAATGCTCTGCCCAGCTCCTTCGCCTCCTCTGCTCTTCGCAGATGTTTGGGGGGGTTGGATTGGGTACCCAATCCAAACCCCCCCAAACATCCGCAAAGAGCGGAGAAGGCATTTCGCCGCCGCCATGGAACAGCCACCGCCGCGGCTTTTAACCCTCCGGAACAGGTGGAGGGAGTCCCGGCTGTGTGTGGCGGTAGCCCCTTCCCCCCGCTGCAGGTGTGTTCCGTGGCGGCGGCGGGGGGGAATGCCTCCTCCGCTCTTCGCGGATGTTGGGGGAGGTTTGGATTGGGTACCCAAAAGCCGCGGCGGCGGCTGGACTTTTAACCCTCCGGAACAGGTGGAGGGAGTCCCGGCTGGGCGCGGCGGTAGCCCCTTCCCCCCGCCGCAGGTGTGTTCTGTGGCGGCAGGGGGTGAAATGCTCTGCCCAGCTCCTTCGCCTCCGCTCTTCATGGATGTTGGGGGGGGGGGGTTGGATTGGGTACCCAATCCAACCCCCCCCAACATCCGCGAAGAGCGGAGGAGGCAAAGGAGGTGGGCAGAGCATTTCACCCCCCGCTGCCACGGAACACAATCCAACCCCCCTCGTGCCAGGCCGCCGCCCGTGGTTCCGAAGGGGTAAGGATCAGATCCTTACCCTCTCAGGACCTCAGGCGGGTTGTAGGCTTGCGCGCCTCTGCGGGACTTAGCCGGGGATCCGAGGGTTTCCCCCGGATCCTCGGCTAAGCCCCGCAGGCGCGCGCACGCTCGAAGTTGCGAAAGTGTAAGGATCTTTACCCTTTCGCAACTTCGGGCGGCTTGTAGGCTTGCACGCTTCGGCGGGGTTAGGCGAGGATACGGGGGTCTTCCCCATATCTTGCCCTAACCCTGACCCCCCGGGCGGGGGAAATTCGGACAAGCCTTGCCTTGCCTCGGTGTGGTTTGTCCCTGACGTCAGGGCTTTTTTTTTAGCATTGTTCAATCAATGTATTGAACAACGTTAAAAATTGGATAAAGTGATGTCTTGTGGAACCAAGTCATCACGTTGTCTGGGGTTCTAGTGTATTTGTTTTCTATTTCCCCACTATTTTAAATTGAAAAGGGGACATTTGGAGCCAATCCTAATAACAGTCGGAGATCTTCTGCCACTATCAGCTGTGGGAAGCTGTACTGATTTGCATGCTTATCTGTCATTCTGATTTAATCACTCTATGTGTCCACTCTAGAAAATTTTTATTAGAATCTGCTGATTTCTGGTGTGTCTCTTGCAGGAAGATCACGTCAGATTTATCCTTCTTAAGGGCTGATTCCAATCTCCTCCTCTTCACCTGACAGCCAGTATCTGATGTATATAAACTCATCCCTTAGTTTCACTATGTCTGATGAAATAAATCTGATATGTGAAAGCTCACATTAAAAATATAGCAGTTAGTCTTTAAAGTGCTGCAGCGTATTTGTTTTTGTTTTCTGATATGCCTGAAACACAAACACAGCTAGTATTCAAAAAAAATCCTGAAGTCAGGAAAGTAACTTTTTCGGACTGCAGTTCTCAGAATCCCCCAACACTCCGGCCAAAGCAAACCCTGCTGCAAATTTGAGATTACTGTAAACATCCTTCTCTATGCAAGCTGTACGAGAAAGGAATTTGGTCTAAAGCAGGGGCACCCAAGCTACAGCCCATGGGCTGGATCTGGCCCGATGCCAATTTATCTGGCCCATGAAGCCCTCATTATTCTTGGAAGCAGAAATTAAATGCGCCTGTATGGGCACATTTTATTTCTGCTTCCAGGAGCAACGAGGGCTTCGTGGGCCAGATAAATTGATGTCGGGCCAGATCCGGCCCATGGGCCATCATTACTGGCCCCCTGAACCATGTGACTGGCCCACGGCCTGAAAAGTTTGGGCACCCCTGATCTAAAGAGATATGGGTCTACTTACTTGTTGCACCCCATCAGGAATGTCATATATTAGTTTGAGCGTTGGATACCGGTAATATCCAGGCACACTCTGTGACAAGACTGCAAATGTAAAAGTCCCAGAGATGGCAGGAGAAGCACAGACATTGGATGAAGAGGTATTTTCCGCCGAGTAGCATTTCCTGCCAAGCGTTTGGTAACAGGGTGAGTGGGAGGGGTGGCTGGGGCCGCTTTGGCATACTTGACACTCTCCATTGTGGGTCTCTCTTCCTGGACTGGCAGCCTGTTGGTGCAAGTCTGAGGCAACTGCTTCACCAGCTGGGGGGTAGCGCTTGACTGTCTCTTCCAGTGGTACGGAGTCAGAAGCACTTGGTAGCAGAAGAGGCCGGGACTGCGGGGCCATCCCTGTTTCTCCGCTCCATTCCTCCTGGCTGTGGTCTTGCACAAAATGGCGCTCCAATGGCAACCCTTCAGGCACTACTTTTCCAAGAAGGCCTTGCTTGCTTCCATCAGGGATTTGACTGAGGCTCTTGCTTTGCCCTGCTTCTCTGTCATTTGCAAAACCCTGCACCAGAAGACGCTGGGCAGCACTATCTCCCTGAACCTGGGAAGGCAATTTCCATCTGGCTGGGCTGCCTGAGACAGGTGGACTTTCTCTCCAGCTGGTTTTACTGCTTTCCGTTAGTGGCTGGATGCTTTGGCTTTCTGTGCTCGACATATCCACAGATCCCCCAAGCTGCACCTCGTGGGAATGAAGCTGTTTGTCCAGGGTAGCCTTCCTCTGAGTAAAAGAGACCTTTAACGCTTCCTGGATCTTCACCTTTGCTTCACAAGGGTAGACAAGGTCCAGCTTGTACCGATCTCGTCTGACAAGGACTTTGTCCTGACAACCTTTCAAGTAGTTACACAGGTCAGTCAGAGCCTCATCCTCAGGACCTTCCATGCCTAGCTCAGAGTAGCTGAAGCTCTCGTAGATGTAATCAGGAAACTTTGTGAGGTTCTCCACCCTTTGTGTGCCTGAAAGTTTGCCATCACCTCTCTGAACCGCAAGCAAGTGAGCATTTTGAGATTCCACCTCACAAGCTTTCTCTTTCTGGGCCATTTTTTCCTGGCTGACCTCCTTTCGCGAGGTAGGGTGGATCTTCTCTTGAGCTTTCTTCTGCAAATGGCTCACGCTATCCTTGGCCTCCAGCTGTTGTAGTTTCGACGTGGACTCACTGCTGTAGAGAGGCTCCTGCCACGAGAAGCTATGGGAACGTCTAAGCAGAGGCCCTGGTTCTGGGTTTTGGCAGTCTACAGCTCCTGTGGTATCTAAGAGATTCAAAGATCTCAAACTGGAGTCAACATGGAGAGATGAAGGTCCCTTGAATGGAAGGCTTGTGAAGCCCTCAGACTTTGACACGGTGTCTCCTTGCATGGCCTGTGAGGGATTTATTTTCACTCCTTGTGGTGCCTTCTGGTACTCCCCCATCTGGCTCTTGGATTCACTAGCGGCAACTGCCAAAAACGGCAGTTCACTGTTGGGCGACTGGTAGTCAGCAGGCAAGCTGCCAGGGAACTTAAGTACTGATGGAACACCCAGGCTTGAATAGGATGGAAGGGAGGGATTAGAGTTGAATTTGGCAGCCAGTTTGTGTCCAGTTTTACCACTGGGCTCGGGTGAATTCATTTTTCTCACAGGTTCTTCAGAGGATTTGAGCTGGCCTGGCACAGCGCTCCGCTTGTGGATCACAGGCAAATGGGATGGTTGGAAGGCGTCATCCTTTTGACAGTCCTGTGACATTCCTCTTGCGGCAATAAATTTCTCAACGTGCTGTTTGGCCAGTGAAATGTCCATCAAATCCCCAATGAAATAAAGATGCTCATGATCCTCGTGACACAAGACCTGTGGATATAGGGTCTGGAGCTCCCCTGGTAGGGTCCTCAGACCATCCACCCCTAAATCACTCTTGGTGATCTTCTCTTTCCGCAGAGTGGCCTCCAACTGCTCAGAAAGCTCAGAAATGGCCCGGCGAGCAGATACAAGAGCACGCATGGCCTCGTCCCCATCCAGTGTTGCCTGCAGGTAGAGGGTGGTGACACCCTCACTATTGACATCCACCACACCTACCTGGGAATGAGTCAAAATTTTCCTGAGCTTCTCACCACAGAACCTTTGCATGTAAAGGTAAACGTCAGAATCTATTACCAACGAGAAGTCCTCAAGTGGTTCTGTGAGGTTGCCCAAAGAGTTCTGGATTGACAGTGGCCCCCCAACAGCCTTCTTGTTATCTTCTTCTGTCTCCACCTGCTGTGAGGCCACATCTCTTCTGGCTGCAGGTCTCCTCCTGTTTACTTCAGAGATGCTCCCTCTCTGCTTGCTGCTGAGAGATCTCAGCAGCTCTGAGCTGAAGTCTTGCAGCTCTGTGAAGGTTCCTTTGACTGAACAGACCATCTTCTGGGAGTTGAAGGTGAAATAAATGCCCTTATACTGCTTGAACAGACGGCACAAGACCTCCTGGCCCTTGGGGAAGGATCCATAATCAATCTTCATGTGGACATACACAAAGATCTGAGGAGACAAGAGTTAAGATCTCTTTGGGTGCATCAAGAATGGAGCCATGTCTAAGAACACTGTTCTCACATATCATCCATTAAGAAGTTTTATTAGAGAAGACCAAACTTGGTGATATGGGGGCAGACAGATATCTGCTACCAGTAATACATAAATTGAGAATATTATGGCCATTTATTCATTATTTATTTATTTGTGTGTTTGTTCAGATTTATATCGCCGCCCACTCGCTGAGGCGACTCAGGGCAGCTTACAGTCAAAACAGCAGCAGGACAGTAAAAATCATTTGTTTATTTTGAAAAGATTGTATTAGTGTGAAAAGCTCCCTCAACTTTCATCATTAGACACACACTCATTTCTCCTACCCTGATGGGCTTCTAACATCAGAACCAAGCTTTCATAGAAAAGGGGCTTAAGTTATTTCAAAGGTTTCTTTAAAATGAGGGAGATCAACCTGGGCAGGTCTAGGCCAAATTTCCTGCCTCCCCTGAGAAAATGAAAATAAAATTTGCTCCCCCCTCCCCCACAAATGGCTGGCAGTCTACTGCTGATTTTGAAATTTGGGATTTTTGATGTGTTAAAACCAGGGGTGCCAAAACTTTTGGGGCCGAGGCCTGACCATGCCCCTGGAACAGCTGAACAGGCCAGATCACACCCCTGGAAAAGGGCACGTTTACACATGTGTGTCCATATTTCTGTGCATGTGCAAAAGCGGCTATATTTACTTCTTGGTTTGGCGTGCACGCATGCAATAAACTACTTTAAATAAGCCATAACAAAGAGGCTCAGTAAGAATGCATCAAAACTTATTTTATTTTAATCAACTCTTTATAATATTATAAAAATTACTACAATTTTATAGTTGGGGTGTCCTGTAAAGGTCACCCTTGCTCAAAAGCCAGTCATATACGACTCTAGGGTTCAGTGCTCATCTCTGTTTATAGCCAAAGAACCATCACTGTCTGCAGACATTTCCATGGACATGTGGCCGGCACGACTAGACATCAGAGTGCACAGAATGTTGTTTACCTTTCAACCAAAGTGGTACCTATTTATCCACTTGCAATTTCTTGCTTTCGAACTGCTAGGTTGGCAGGAGCTGGGACAGAGATGGGAACTCACTCCATTGTGCAGTACTCGGGTCTCGAACTGCCAGCTTGCCAACCTTCCAGCTAACAAGGCGAGCTTCTTAAGCAGTGAGCCACCACTGTCCCTATATCACGGGTTCTCAACCTTTTCAAACCGAGGGCCGGATCACAATCCCTCAGAGTTTGGGGGGATGATGGTCATTTTGCCCTGCCTGCCACACATGGCACTTCCGGGTGTGATGGAGGTGGTGGTGGGCTACATGAAATGGTGCTGTAGGCCGCATCCGACCCCTGGGTCGTAGGTTGAGAACCAGTGCCCTCTATCCTGCAGTGGTTCCACTACACCACTTCACACTACTGGCAAATTTAAATTAGAAGGCTTGCTTTGAATCATTGCTAGCGAACCAATTCAAAACTAGACAATCCTACAAGCACCAATAAAATAAAATAGAAACATCTGTCAGAGTCCAGAAAGGTACAAATTTAACTGCTTGAGGAGGCAGGCTGGTTCTCTCCAGAAAAGATGTTGTCTGATTATTGCTTTTAGAAGCAATCTAGTGACGACTGGAAGGTCGGCAGGTCAGCAGTTTGAGATCCAAGTACTGCACGACGGAGAGAGCTTCCATCTCTGTCCTAGCTCCTAACAACCTAGCAGTTCGAAAGCAAGAAATGGCAAGTAGATAAATAGGTACCACTTCGATGCGAAAGTAACAGCATTCCCAGTATTCCGGTATCTAGTCATGCCTGCCACATGTCCATGGAAACATCTGCAACTGCTCGCTCTTTGGCTATAAACGGAAATGAGCACTGAACCCTAGAGTCAGGTATGACTGGCTTTTCAGCAAGGGCGGCCTTTACCTTTACTAGCTTGTCCCTGCAGTGTACCAGTGGGCTAAATGGCCATACAGTCAGCCTCTGAGTAAAGGGGGGCAGGGAGAGGTGGATGTGTATTTGCAAAAAGGAGGGGGGGGAAGGATCTCTTGTATCCTCCCTCTTTATTTTCTCACTTTTGGGGTTTAAACCAAGAGTTTGAACCTGTTGCTTTCTAGGCATCACCAGACTACATCCCGGTCCACTAACGTACTAACAAGGACTGATGAGAAACAAGATCTGGAAGACTCAATGATAGTTTAAAGTTTAAAAAAAAACTTTCATAACAGTTTGGGTTCCACCCTTTTCATCCTCTGGGATGTTTCATACATCAGTATTCAAGTACTGAAAACTTCTTACTATGATCTAAATTCCCATAGCACAGAGTGTAAAATGTTTTCCTGGCCGGGCAAGTCCCTAAAAACTCAGAAAACGTTCTTCTTAAGGGTGGAGGGGAACTCAAACAAAAACTAAGCTCTTCAACAGACTCAAGATGCAAACACAGAATCTTTCCTCCCGTCAGGACTGGATAGCACTTTGCATAGATGCAGTCCAAGTGACAAATATTGTCGATAACAAAGATACTTTTTTTAAAGTGGTTTTTTGTGCCACTCTGTGGCTACAACCGCTTATAGCAACCAACTGTATCAATCAAATGAACAGCCAAGATGGCGCAGTGGTTAAACTGTGCTGCAACTAAAAGGTTGTCAGTTCGATCCTGATCAGGGCCAAAGTCGACTCAGCCTTCTATCCTTTGGGGGTTCAGTAAAGTGAGTACCCAGCATGCTGGCAAAATGCTAATTACCTATAAATTAGCTGTAGATGCATTTACGACAGCCTTGGGTACATTTACGGCAGCATTCTGCGCATGTGTGGGTGTATTTTACTTTCATTTCTGGGAGCGGTGTGGGCGGCACAGGCTGGGTGAATTGGCGTTGGGGTGGGATCCGGCCCTTGGGCCGTAGTTTGGGCATCCCTGCCATAGAGGAGTAGCCTCTCCATCCCATTATTCAATAACTGCTCCAGTGGGTGAAAGCTTATATACCACCCCATAGTGCTCAGTGCACTCTCTGGATGGTTCACTGAGTTATTAGCACTTTGCCTCCATCAGGCCGGATACTCACTTTACCAACCTTGAAAGGACGAGTTAACCTTGAGCCCTGATCAGGCAGTAACTCACATTTTGGTTGCAGTAGAACAGTTTAACCAGTGGGTGAAAGGGCCCTCCAATGGGGTTTTCCACTTTTATCTTTCCTGCCCCAAAGCAATGGGACGAAAACACAAAAAAGAAAATCCCCGCAATATACAAATTTAGATTCTCCTGTGAGCCATATATCCCCAGACCATACTTCTACCTTGCAATCCCAAACCCCCAACACTGCATTTTCAACCTTTTACCTGATCAGGGTTCAATTTAGTGGGGTACGCAGCAACTTCCAAAGGATAGTTCTCTCCGCTAACAGACAGGACATGATTTTGGGCCTTTAGGACTCGTTGAGCCACTGAAAAAGGAAAAGGAAAGAACACTCAAGAGGAGCCTTCGGGAAATGCCACGTCTATTTGAAGACTCAGAAGCCATTCAAAACCTCACCTTTTCTTTGCACAAGAACAGTTGTACCTCGCTTAAAGAGCATAATGCGCTCCATGGGATTTCTCTTTAAGTGAGTTTGCTCTTTAAGCGAAACACCATTGTAAGTGACCAATTGTGGCTTCTGGCGAGGGGAAATTGTGAACCTCGATTTATTTGTTAAGCGAGTTTTTGGTTGGTTTTATTTGTTAAGCGAAGCGAACATTCAGAGAAAATTCTGCTCTTTAAGCGAGTTACACTAGAACCCCGGACAACGTTATGACATGGTTCCACGAGTCATGACGTTGTCCGGTTTTTAACGTTGTTCGATACATTGATCCAACAACGCTAAAAAAAACCTGAGAAGAGGCGCTCGCGCTGCGCGCGAAAAGGCGCACCAGCAGGAGCCTCTTCTACCAAACGGGTATAGCAACGGGCATCGCACGTCAAGGCAAGGTATCAAAGCGGGGGGTGCCACCCCCCACTTTGATCCCTTACCTTAACGTGGGATCCCCGTTTCGCGCACCCCTGTACCCTGCGCTAACCCCCCCAACGTGCGCGCGCCTGCAAGCCACCCGAGGTTCCGAAAAGATACGGATCTTTACCCTTTTGGAACTTCGGGAGAGGAGAGGCGCCTTTCCGCAGGGTCTCCCCGGCTTGGGAAAGAGGCGGCTTGGGCGAAATTCCCTCCCCCTGCGTGGGGGTGAGGATTTCGACCAAGCCGCCTCTTTCCCGGTCATGCTATAGCAACGCGGATCGCACGTCAAGGCAATTGCCTTGACGTGGGACCCCAGTTTCGCTCGCCTACGTGAAAATCGCGTTATTCGATACAAGATTTTTCCGAAAATCTTGTCACGTTATGCGGTTTTCACGCTATACGGTACTCGCGTTACCCGGGGTATTACTGTACTCTTTAAGTGAGGTGTTGTTTATGCGAGGTTTGACTGTACTCTGTGTCCCCCTCTCTCCGTTTTTGGAATCCTTATTTCTATTTCAAATTTCCTTCCCAAATTTCTCAACACAAAATCCACATTTCAGAATTTGGATGATACACTTTTCATTTCCAGATCAGATTTTTAATTTTGGGGGGTCTTTTTATTAGCAAAAAGAAAAAAAAATTGCTTTATTTTGAGTACTGTACTTTGTTTCCTTAACTAATTCTTTGTAATTAACTTATTTTCCCCACAACATGCACACAGTTACATTAAGTCTCAGTGTAACAAGAGGCAGCTACAGTTAACAGGAGGCAACATAATTTTTCTGTGGCGTTAACTACAGCTCTTACAGTTTCAGTTTCATAGTGTCATTAAATGAAAGAGAAAGAATCTCATACAGTACAGATGCTGCCTTATGGTTTTTAATAGAATATCACTACTGCCTCTTGCTGCTGGCTTGCCCTGTGTGTTGGTGTCTATAGGTGATAAGGAAACAGATTGTCCCACCCACCCCCAAACTAATCTTTAGAAAGCTTTTCCATAAAAGTAATTTGCACATAATCAGTTACTGGTGAGAACTGAAGAATAAAATTATTTTTTTAACAATGGTAACTATGACTCTTTTTTTATTGTACTTTTATGATCTGTAAAATGCCCTGAGTCATCTCGGTGAGGAGGGCGGTGAGCAGGGTGGTAGAATAAATATGAAAAATAAATAAATAAATGACATTAGTGATAACTGAATTATTTTATGACTCTTCAAACTCTGGATTGGAACAAAGCAGCACAAACTTCAGACCCTATCAAATGTAAACTTTCAACTCTCTTTGTCCTTCTATAAATTCCCTTTATTGATGCCCTTTCAACTCCCTTTTCAGAAGGCATGCATTTCCAGAAATCTGTTAAATTATATAAAGGGGTTGCAAGTTTGCAAAGCTAAACAATATACAGTAAAACCTCGCATAAAGAGACTAACTCACTTAAAGAGCAGGATTTTCTCTGAATGGTCACTTCGCTTAACAACTAAAACCAACCAAAAACTCGCTTAACAACTAAATAGGGGTTTGCATTCCCCCCCCCCCCGCCAGAAATCACAACTGATCACTTACAATGGTGTTTCACTTAAGGAGCAAACTCCTGTGGAACGCATTATGCTCTTTAAGCGACGTACCACTGTATTACAAATTGACTAATACAGAATTTGGACACAGCTACAGTGGCTCAAGTGGTTAAGATGCTGAACTCGACAACTGGAAGGTTGGAGTTCGATTCCCGAGTACTGCATGATGGAGTGAGCTTCCGTCTCTGTCCTAGCTCCTGCCAACCTAGCAGTTCGAAAGCAAGACACTGCAAATAAATAGGTACCACTTTGGTGGGAAGGTAAACAGAGTTCCGTGCACTCCGATGTCGAAGCATGCCTGCCACATGTCCACAGAAATGTCTGCAGAAGCTGTAAACAGAGATGAGCACTGAACCCTAGAGTCAGATACGACTGGCTTTCGAGCAAGGGCAACCTTTACCTAAAAAGTTCTCTCATTCTCTCTCTCGCACACACACACACACAGAGACACACACAGACACAGACTCTTGCTGCTTATTTAATAACCTGCTGCGTCTTCAAAGGTGATCATGGCACAGTCTGAGGTCTCTGGTGTAAATTCAATGTTGATAATGTCACCACCACCATTGCGAGCTCTCAGAAAATGGATCATCAGCTTGTCGGCCACCCGCTCCGGTGCCAGGTTAGTGGGGTACCCACGGACATAAACAGTGCAGTTGTTGGACATACTGCCCAAATCTGGAAGGGAAACCCCATGTGTGAACAGATGGAGGATCGAACATCCTTGCTAAAGATTCACAAATTCAGCTTGTGACAACAGAAAGACATTTTATCCCTACTGCCTTTGTGAACAGCCTGCTTCCATGTAGAGGAAACATGGAACTAATGGTAGCAGCTACAAGATAGATTTACAAGGGAGGAAAGCATTGTACTGGACTACAATACATTGAATGAATGAATGAATGAAAGTACCTAACCAGTTTGGACATGGACCAGGGAATATCCTTAAGTTATAGTTTAAAAAAGTTATTCTTTCTAGCTCTGGGGACAAAAAACATTCTGACACTGAGCTTTTTATTTATTCATATCAGAGCATCACACAATCTAAAATTATGGACATGTGAAATATAGAAAAAAATCAAAACAAATTGAAATGAATAGACTATTTTTGAACAGAGGCAGGTTGCATCAACAGCCCTATCTTGCCCATTTACTAGATCTTATTTTGTACACTGTTAGGGCATAAATTACATACACATTAATGCAGCATTAACTGAATTTTCCCATTTACACAGAAAAGTGGCCTGTGTTCAAGAAGTCCCAGTTTGCTTGATTATTCTTTGTTTTTTCCTACTTTGCTTCCAAGTCTACTGAGCTGGAGTAGGGCATATTCTTCACTCCATCTCCAAGGGTATAAAATATTTGTGCTGACACAAACATTTGAAAGACACTGTGGGGGCTGAGTGCCTTGAGAGTTAGTGTGACCTAATGGATAGAGTGTCAAACTAAGGTACAGAAGACCTGTGTTCAAATCCCTACTTAGCCATGAAAACTCACTGAGGGGTAACAATAGTAAACCACGCCTTGAAAAAACACATTAATTGAAAAACCCATTAAGGCCAGCATAAACCAGAAGTGATTTGACTCTAATAAATAGAATGTAGATATGTGACAAAAAGGGGGAATTGTTTTTAGTCTGGCTAGGTAGGCAGGTAGGTACGGTAAAACACTGGATAACAATTGGATCGGATAACACTAAAATCACATAACGTTAAGTAATCTGGGGAGGAGAATTGGATCGAATAACGTTAAGGTCCTATGGGATGGATCGGATCCGCTACAGCCTGTGCGGTTACAATGTATCTCTATGGAGTTTTAACGTTATCCATCACATAGGATTTTAATATGAATCGGATAACACTAAAAACTGGATAACACCAAGACTTGTGGAACCAAATTTTAGCGTTATCCGGTGTTTTACTGTACGTGCATATGTATGTACAGTGGAACTTCTGTTAACAAACGGCTCAGTTAACGTAAAAATCACATAACAAAAGGAAATCCATAGAAAACAGTGGCTCAGTTTACGGAATTTTTTCCAGAATGAATTGGTTTTCAATGCGTTCCTATGGGGAATTGCATTTAATTCATTCCTATGGGAAATTGCATTTATGGAAATTCATTCCTATAGGAAATTCAATTAAAGTAATTTTTGCTGTAAGAAATGTCCTGGACAACACATTAATTATGTTAACCGAGGTTCCACTGTACTTACTTACATATATACAGTACATACCTCAGATAACATTAGTATCGAATAACACTAAAATCGCATAACATTCAGCAATCTGGGGGGAAGAATTGCATCGGATAACATTAAGATCCTATGGGATGCATCAGATAACAACCGCTAAAGCCTGTGTGGTTACAATGTATCTCTATGGATCCCATAGGATTTTAACATGCACTAAAAATCGTATAACACCAAGACTTGTGGAACCAGGTTTTAGTGTTATCTGAGGTTTTACTGTACATACATACACATTCATTCATTCCCTCTGGGAAAGAAACTGTATTTTGTCAGTTTGCTTTCTTTTCTATTTTACTGAAATGCAGTTTTCAGTGGTAATTAACTAGCAGGCGATGAGGTCGAAACCCGCTCCCTTTCTCTCATCTGCCCCGGACATTTCCCCTCGGACCAGATCTTCACTGCATCAATTCACAGTCTCCATCTCAGAGGAAGCAGACAAATCCCACTCCCTTAGCCAGCCAGTCCTGTCTGCTGAGCACCTCTCGTATGCATAATGTAGCAGGAAAAAGTCCAGCCTTGTTTAATATGGGCCATTGTGCCTTTCTCCGCCCCCTGAAGACCTCTTGCCCCATCACAGGTGCAAGGATGGATTCCCCTCTTCTCTTGAATTATTCATGAGGAATCAATTTAACTTGCAAATGAGTCTTTGTGCCTACTATAAATATTCATGACTCTTCAGGGCTCGCCCTTTTTTTTTTTAAATTACACACCCATTAAACCTAAGTGAAATGTTTCAGAAGGGGAGAAATAAGTATAAAATCAGAGGAAGGATGGGAGGGGAAGTTGTGCGTTTGTTTGTTTGGATTTATATTTCCGCCCACTCACCGTGGCAACTCAGGGCGGCTTACAATCAGCAAACACAGATACAGTACAAAATCAAAAAATTAACACACTTTTCTAAGTAAATAATAGATTTCTCTCTTCCCTCCGGCCGCTGGTGAGGGCTTGGACGGCGGCGGCGAAGTTCTCAGCCGCCTGTGTTATGGGTGGACCTTGGATACATCACTTTTTCCATGGAAAGATAAGATTTATCTTTTGGGTAAGCGTCCACGTTATTTTTCTGAATTATATGGACCCCGAGGAGTGGCTCGTGCAAATTACATAATATTGTTGCACTAAGAAGACCCCAAATGGTAGACCTTATATATATTTTTCCGTGTGGAGAAAAACGGGATCCCTAAGGTGGCGATAAGATGGACGCCACCTAATCCCAAACGACAGCAAGGAGACCCCCAAAATACATGGTGAAGAATTTTCATGGCAGATTTAAAGACCCTGAAAATGACATGGGAGGATGGTGAAGTATTTGCCCAAGATTGAAATCCCTTGTTGTCCGATTTGCTACATAGCATGGGAGGACCCAGTGATGGCGAACCTTGGCACTCCAGGTGTTCTTGAACTTCAATTCCCAGAAGGCCTGATCAACAGGAGTGCTGACTTGGGCTTCTGGTAATTCAAGTCCAAGAACACCTGGGGTGCCAAGGTTAGCCACCACTGATCTAAACTAAACATATGTACCCTGACAGAAATGCAACATGTTTTTGGCAACACACTTCTTTGACAGAATAGACAGGAGTTTTGTTTTTAAATAGTCATCACGGCATAAGAGTCACAATGTTTTCCTTCAGTGAGGCAATCCAGCTTCACATGCACTGTGCAAACCTGCCTATTGACTCATGGCCCAAGGTGGTTACCAACAACGTTACAGGAAACGTGTGGAAACAGCAATTACAAAGTAAGGTTTGTTTGGGAGAGGAGGGAGCAACAAGAAATGAAATTAAACAAGCTCCCACTCTATTCTTCAGATTTATATCATATGGCCACAATCCTATTGGAAAACCCCATGCGTTTGATGGGAGTGGCTCAGTGGTTTCTCTCTTGGTTTTGCCATCCAAGGTGTGACCATGTCTTCAACTTAAGGAACTAGAGTAGTGGTTCCCAACGTGGGGCCCACAACCCACAGGGGGACTTCCAATTCCCAAAAGCCTAAGTCAGTACATTGGCTGATCAGACCTTTGGGGAATTGACTTACTGTATATACTCGAGTATAAGTCTCATTTTTTAGCCCCCCAAATGAGATCCAAAAAAGGGACTCGACTTATACTCGGGTCAATGACCCAGAAGGTACCAAAACAAGGTGGTGTAGATTCAAACATTTTTAAAAAGCACTAACACTACCATAAAAACTCAAAAATAAACCCACACAAATGTCAAAATTAGGACTGCAGTGACTCAAGTGGCTAAGACGCTGATTGGGAGGCAGGTCAGCAGTTCAATTCCTGAGTACTGCAGGACAGAATGAGCTCCCGTCTTTGTCCCAGCTCCTACCAACCTAGCAGTTTGAAAGCAAGAAATTGCAAGTAGATAAATAGGGACCACCTTGGTGGGAAGGTAACAGCATTCCGTGCGCTCCGGTGTCTAGTCATGCCTGCCACATGACAGCGGAAACGTCTGCAAAAGCAGACAGCGCCGGCTCTTTGGCTTTGAAACAGAGATGAGCACTGACCCCTGTAGTCGGCTATGACTGGTTTTCGACCAAGGGAAACCTTTACCTTTATAAATGCCAACATTAATTAATGTTACCTTATTTTCATGTATTTTAATTATTGAAACTCACTAGCAGCTGCTGCATTTTTCACTCTCAACTTATACTTGTGTCAATCTATTTTTTCTAGTTTTAGAGGTCCAAATTAGGTAGCTTGACTTATATTGAAGACGACTTATAGTCGAGCATATACGGTAGGCTTTTGGGAAGTGAAGTCCAAAAACCAAAGTTTGGGAAACACTGGACTAGAGGGTCATGACAGATAGACAGCAGCAGAGGTAGGCACACTTCTGGAACTACCTGCTAAGTCCAAGGATTCTGGCCTATACATGTTAATGAAAAACAGTATTTGAACAGAGCTTGGAAAGCTACTTTCAAGACATATGAATCTACCGACATGTTGAGGCCATTAATATCCGAACAACTTGGAGTATCTGCTTGCCACTGCTCAGTTATGAATGGCATTGAACTCCCTCTTCTTTGAGATAGCATTTTAAGTTCTGCATTTGGTGCCTTTTAATATTAAACATTTTGAAGTCCTGCTTTACAGTGGGGACTGCCATTGGCTGTCTTGCTGTGAAGTCACAGCATGTTGTGGATGTAGTTGTTTTGGGAGACGGCTGCAAGCAGGAAGGAATTCACGAACACCAATGCTTCTGAAAGAGGCAGTGTGCTTATGAAGCATGAGAGTAAAGCGAGAATATATTTTTTTTTCAGTCTCATGCATGCAAATTGGTTAGTCTTTTCATCTAATCCGTGCACTTAAAATGATTTTCATTCCCTCCATCCTTTTGAGACGCAGTCATAAGAACGTGGGAATTCTACTTACATTAGCCACTTTGTGAGTTCAGGAGACTAAGCTCTGCTATGAGTGTGGGATAAAGTCGAGAGCCTTACCAGGGTTGCTTCCAGTCTTTTTCCTTGTTCACTGTGAAAGGAAAGAAGCTGTTATAGTAATACAGTGTGTGAAACCACAGAAAACATCAAAATCCAGTACAGTAAAACACCGGATAACGATTGGATCGGATAACACTAAAATCGCATAACGTTAAGTAATCTGGGGAAGAGAATTGGATCGAATAACATTAAGGTCCTATGGGATGGATCGGATAACCACCGATACAATGTATCTCTATGGAGCTTTAACGTTATCCGATCCATCCCATAGGATTTTAACATGGATCGGATAACACTAAAAATTAGATAACACCAAGACTTGTGGAACCAAGTTTTAGCGTTATCCGATGTTTTACTGTATTACTTCACGCATACCTAAATCATACAAGTGGCTGCTGCTGCAAGTGCCTCTGTTGTTCTTTCATGTGTGTTCAGGAAACAGATCCCCTAGAAACAATGTTCCTTCTGAACATTACATTGCAGACAGCCACCTCTAGTGGCTAGCTGTGGTAATGCATGTGTGGTGTTGAAACACATATACAATTCTGTATACAGTATATATTTCAGGGGATTTTCATTGAATATTTCTGGGCCTGTGGATACTGAACCAACCAAAAACAATGAAGTTGGAGTTATGAGACTTTGGGGCACATCACGAGAAGTCAGGATTCACCGGAAAAGGCAATGCTGAGGAAAGATGAAGGCAAGTTTGTAAAGTCCAAATATGAGACAAACTGGCTCAAAAAAATAAATAAGGCTACTGTGGCCTTGGTTTTGCAAGACTTGAGCATATTATGCATTAGTGATGGTGAACCTTGGCACTCCAAGTGTTCTTGGACATCAATTCCCAGAAGCACAAGTCTCTGTGAATCTACACAAATGGGTGCACACGCAGTAAACCCATTCATGTAGATCAGGACTTCTCAGACTTTTTAAACCGGGGGCTGGGTCACTCTCCCTCAGACGGCTTTGGGGACAGGGTGGCCATTTTGCCCTTCCTCCACCACATGGCACTTCCTGGTGTGGTGGAGGTGCTAGCCCCCCCCCTGAAATGGTGCCAGGGGCCACATCCGGCCCACAGGCTGCAAGTTGAGAATCCCTGGTGTAGATTCACAGAGACTAGGGCTTCTGGGAATTAATGTTCAAAAACACTTGGGAGTGCCAAGGTTTGCCATGGCTGAAATTTGCAGAGCAGAAACGCATCAAACTCCTTTTAAAAAGCCATAACAAATAAAGAGGCTCAATAGGAATGCATTAAAACTTTGTTTATTTTAATCAACACTTTGAAGTTGCGTTTTGTTGTTCAGCCGCATAGTCGATTCCGACCCTCTGCGACCCCATGGACCACTGTCCGCCAGGCACTCCTGTCCTTCACCATCCCCCTCAACTCGCCCAGCTCTGTGCCCATTGTGTCCACAATACCATCTAGCCATCTCATTTTTGGCCACCCCCTTCTTCTTTTGCCCTCCACCTTTCCAAGCATCAAGGCTTTCTCAAGTGAGTCTTCTCTTCTCATTTGATGTCCAAAGTACTTTAGCTTCATCTTTACTATTTGACCTTCTAAGGAGCAGTCAGGGTTGATTTCTTCTAAGATTGACCTATTTGTTCTCCGCACTGTCCAGGGGACACTCAAAACTCTCCTCCAACACCACATCTCAAAGGCATCTATTCTTCTGCGCTCAGCTTTCCTAATGGTCCAGCTCTCACAACCATACATTGCCACAGGGAATACCATTGCTTTGACTAGACGAATTTTTGTTTTCAATATGATGTCTCTACTTTTCACTATGTTTCCCAGGTTTCTCATCACTTGCCTCCCTAGAATCAGTCGCCTTTTTATTTCATGGCTGCAATCACCATCTGCAGTGAGCTTTGATCCCTGGAAATTAAAATCTGTCACTACTTCTACTTCTTCCCCCTCTATTTTCCAGGGACTGATAGGGCCTGTTGCCATGATCTTGGTTTTCTTTATATTGAGTCTCAAACCAGCTTTTGCACTTTCTTCTTTCAACCTAATCATGATTGTGTTAGGTAAAGGTAAAGGTTTCCCTTGCTCGAAAGCCAGTCGTATCCGACTCTAGGGGTCAAGTGCTCATCCCTGTTTCTAAGCCGAAGAGCCAGGGCTGTCTGCTTCTGCAGACGTTTCCGTGGTCATGCGGCAGGCATGACTAGACACCGGAGCCCATGGAACGCTGTTACCTTCCCACCGAAGTGGTCCCTATTTATCTACTTGCAATCTCTTGCTTTCGAACTGCTAGGTTGGCAGGAGCTGGAACAGAGACGGGAGCTCATTCCGTCCTGCAGTACTCGGGAATCGAACTGCTGACCTTCCGCCTCCCAGTCAGCGTCTTAGTGATTTCGTTACCCGGAGTTTATTTTTAAAATTGCTGAGTTTATTTATTTATTTATTCTTCAAATTTATACCCCGCCTCGCTCAGGCGAACCTGACTCTAGGCGGCTTCCATACAAACAAAACAATATCCCACCAAACCTCCCCCCCCCCATTGAGTCCTCTATAGCCGCCCAAGACCCCCAAGTTCTCTCCCTTCGAGGGAGTTGAAGATCTTAACCAGGGTGCCCAAACTTTTCGAGCCGTGGGCCCGGTCACATGGTTCAGGGAGCTGGTCACTACGGCCCGGGGGCTGGATCTGGGCACTATGGCCTGGGGGCTGGATCCGGCCCCCAATGCAAATTTATCCGGCCCACAAAGCCCTCGCCACTGCTGGGGGTGGAAGTAAAATGCGTCCATAAGGCACATTTTACTTCTGCTTCAAGCAGCGGTGAGGTTTTCGTGGGCCGGATCAATTGGCATCGGGGGCCGGATATGGCCTCCGGCGGTAGGTTGGACACCTAAACAAAACAGAAAGAACCTTACCTAAAGAAACCTCTGCGTTTCCCGAAATCGCCAGCGCCGGACGGCCCAGGGGGGGAGGCGCAAAACCGGGAGCATGAGAGGCACCCCCCCGGCCGAGGAAAAGGACGCTGTAGCGGTTAAAAGTGGGGAAGTGAAGACGAGTGGTTATGGAGAAAAATTGCGTTGACAACAACAGCCACAGTCAGAAACGAAAGCGAAACCCCGTGCGCCAGAACCGCCCACTTTGCGCAAAAGGAAGTCGCGGAGAGAGACGCTAATGACCTAAGAAGATACCCATGTCTGTGCATTCCTACGTGCTGGGGGGTGGGCCAGCCTCCTCGCAAGGGTAGCCCTCCCCCCCAAGGGAGTGTGGGCCTGTCCCTGTACTGTTGTAGACTTTACCCCAGGTGATGGATAGCCTACAAATCGAGAGCTAGGAAAAGTTACTTCCTCCCCCTCACTACTTTCACAATCCAAGCCAGGGAAATTCTGCCTCATTTATGAAAATAAATGTCCGAATCGTATACACTTCCTAGCATCCCAAACTATCTTGGCAGTGCAGGCCGGGAGATGGGCATTGTAGTCCAACGCAAAGAGGACCATTGGACGAGCAATGGAACCTCCATGCTCAGAGATAGTCTTAACTCAGGCAGTGATGGGATGTAACAGGTTCTCACCAGTTCGCCAGAACCGGTAGTAATTTTCCCCCAGTGTCCCGGAGAACCGGTAGCAGCTTTTGGGGGGAAACCACCTTCGGGGCTTACCTTTTCACTGTGCATGTGCACCAAGCACCTGGTGTGCATGCATGTCTACAGTGCTTGGCCTCCTTACTGTCCTCTTTGCTGTCCTTGTGTTGTGGGTGGGTGGGTTGACGTGTGTGTGTGTGTGTGTGCGCGCTTATTTTTATTATTTTTTCTTTGGCTCCGCCCACAATGTCATGATGTCATGATGTTGGCTCCGCCCACACTGATGACATCAGGGTGGGGTAGTAAAAAATTTGACATCCCACCACTGAACTCAGGATAAACTGATGAGTGGGGGGACCTGTCCATCTTCAGAAAGTTTGATTGGCCCTTTTAAGAACAACGTACAGTATCTTAGATAAATCTTTGATTTTATGCAGCGGGAGAATTAAAACATCAGCACAGCACAAATTCCTGGTGTTCAGATTATTTTTGGTTTGGAAGCCTTCCCAAAATGCATCCCTACTCGCTGTCCTTATGCCTATAGAGTGCTGTATTTTGTTGTTCAGTCACACAGTCGATTCTGACCCTTTGCGACCCTATGGACCATTGCCTGCCAGGCACCTCTGTTCTTCACCATCTTCCTCACCCCACCCAGTTCTGTGCCCGTTGCATCTACAATACCATCTAGCCATCTCATTTTTGGCCTCCCCCTTTTTTGTCCTCCACCTTCCCCAGCATCAAGGCTTTCTCAAGTGAATCCTCTCTTCTCATTTGATGTCCAAAGTATTTTAGCTTCATCTTTACTATTTGACCTTCTAATGAGCAGTCAGGGTTTATTTCTTTTAGGACCAACTTACCGGTATTTGTGCTCCTCGCTGTCCAGGGTACTCTCAAAACTCTCCTCCAACACCACATTTCAAAGGCATCTTTATCTAATTCAGTTAGTTGTTTGTGCTCTTTATGCAAGGTTCTTTATGTTTTGTTTAGGTCTTCCACCAATTTTTTAAAAGTCAGACTATAGACAACGGGATCAAACTCTAGACAACAGTTTTAATCTGTGTTTTTTTCCTCTAATGATAAAAAGCATTTTTTTATCATAATGCTTGATATTCTCACATATCAGATAGTCCCTATGCCAGTGATGGCAAACCTTTTAGAGACCAAGTGCCCAAACTGCAACCCAAAACTCACTTATTTATTGCAAAGTGCCAACACAGCAACAGGGAAGGAAACAAATGTTCCCATTGGGCTGCTGGGCAGAGGGGCGGGGTGAACTCTGTGCTGGGGGAGAGAGGAAGTGCTTCCATTGGGCTGCTGGGCAGAGGGGTGGGGCAAACTCTGTGCTGGGGTGACTGCATGGGTGCCCACAGAGAAGCCTCTGAGTGTCACCTCTGTCATGCGTGCCATAGGTTTGCCATCACTGCCCTATGCCCTCAGACACCAATTACTTAATTTTAGTTTGTGAGGTATTTGTTGTTGTTGTTGTTTTTTAACTGCTGTGTGTTTTGATCTTATTTATTTGTTTGTTCATCACCCAGAGTGAGATACCACCCAAATGGGCAGTACTGTATATAAATACAATAAATAAATAAGACAAAAAAATGTTCTAGCTCCTTAAAGACTAACTACTATATTGTAATGTTAGCTTTCATGGATCAAGTCTGCTTTGTCAGACATAAAAGTGAGACTTCATGGCATGAATTTATACACATCAGGTGGGGATACAGCAGTGCAGTGTGGTTGGTTAGTATAAAGAGATACAGCTGCAAATGAGTGTGACTTTTTACACCTGGTAATGACTGAGATTTTGGACTGAGATTCAGATTTCTGTAAAGCTTGGTTCTGTGAAGTGGTAAATCATGGGTGCCCAAACTTTTACTGCCAGGGGCTTGACCATGCCCTCTCAGACAGCTGAGCTGGCTGGTCACATGGTTCCTCCCAGTGGCGACAGATGAATTCAACATGCATTTTTTGGCTTTTTTGCCACCCCCACCACTTCCCATGAAAGAGGGGTCGGAACATTTTTGCACTGTTTTTTGATATATTTTTGGTGCATTTTTGTGTGTGTTTCCGCCACGATTTCTGCACTTCTGGTGGGGCACTTCTGGCGATGGTGGCAATCTGCCCCATGGGTTGTAGTTTGGACACCTCTATGGTAAAAGGTTAGATTGATGCAAAATTATCATTGTGGCATTACACATTTCCTAATGAGTTTACCTTTCAGACCTAGCATTTAAAATTTACTGACTATGCCATGTGAACATTTCCAATGGTGTGATTGACCTAGGTTGAAAGTACTGTACTGTATATACTTGAGTATAAGCCTAGTTTTTCAGTCCCAAAACTGAGTCCCCAAAATGGGAAACAGCTTATACCCGGGTCAATGACCACGAGGGTCCCAAGACCGCATTGGTTGAGACGCACCAAGAATTTAATTAATTTTACCTTATTTTCCATGTATTTTGATTATCGAAACTCACTAGCAGCCACTGCATTTCCCATCCTCAGCTTATACTCGGGTCAATCTATTTTCCTGGGTTTTCAGATCAAAATTAAGTACCTCAACTTATACTTGGGACAGTTTATACTCAAGTATATATGGTACTCCTTTTGTTTTGTGAGGTGGCCTGTGGTTATGGGTGAGAATTACTGACCATACTGAAGTTTGCACTGTAAAGGTGGTGTGGGAAATTACAGCATATAAAAACCTGTTAGATGTGGTATTTCCAATCTGATAATGCCCTCTATTCCTTGACTAATATCCAAACCTTTTGAGATGGGTATCCAGCAAATATATTAATGACTAATCTAGAACAATGCTTTCTTAATTACTGTACCCATAAACCACCTCTCTATTTGAGATACACTGAGGATATATTTTTGATCTGGACCCATGGAAAGGAAACCTTAGAGAAATTCCACCAAGATTTCAATAACTTTCATCCAAATATCAACCGCAGTGTGGACCAGTCTACAAAATGGACATTTAAGTGCCACACTATATCGAGAATCCACTGATTGATACACCTACCTGCATTCCTCCAGCTTCCATCTGGAACACACTACAAAATCCATTGTCTACTATAGCCAGGCACTCAGGTACAACCACATCACAAGACAGTGACTGCAAACTCAAAAGATCTACAAAATGCATGTCTCAGACTGCAATTTACGCATCCAATATGGTTAAAGAACAAATCACCCGGGAAGGTCAATATTATAGCAGTTACTGGTGATTGAAGGGTAAATCAGACTTATTTTGCAGTTATAATACAGTACATAAGGGAAACATTCCTTCCTGATGAAATCCAAGTTGGAGTGAAAACAAGTGAGCTGTAGGAAATAGAGATTCTTCCTTAAATCTAGCATATTCCTCAAGGAACTGACTAATTAACCTTGCTATCACCCACTCTTGTTAACGGAGATGGAAAGCAATAGACTAATGTCTGATATGACAGAGAGATTAAAAGGGAAAAAATTACAACCATAATTCACTCAGACCACTTGGGCATGGTCCACAGATGGCTGATAAAGATAACATTCAATTATTCATCCTTATAGTGACTCTAAATAAAACTAATGCATTTCCTGAGTAGCTGCTTTCTGGGAGGATGACAGCTGAAGAGCACACCAGAATCCTTCCTAGGTCTTTGTGGCCAAATGTTACAGACAGGACCTGACCTTCCCCTCCCAATTGTTGGGATCATCTGGCAGAGGAAACAGAAGTACAGTACTTGCAAAACTTGGTAAAATTACTATCTATGCTGGGTAAGTACAGTCGTGGTGGGGTGGGGATTGGACCAACATAGATTTAGTTAGTATCTTGAACATATGCTTTAGGTCAGGGATTCTCAAACTGCGGCCTGGGGGCCGCATGTGGCCCATGGCACCATTTCATGTGGCCCCCACCTCACCAGGAAGTGCCATGTGGTGGAGGAAGGGCAAAATGGCCATCCCCCCCCCAAAGGTGCCTGAGGGAGCATGACCTGGGCCCAGCTTAAAAAGGTTGAGAACTCTGGCTTTAGGTTTTAGATATAGAAGCTGAAATGGATTCGGAGCCCCTACAAAATGGCAACCAGCAGTCTCTACTGATTTGAGGGATTCTGGGAACTATAGTATTACAAGCTTGTGACAACACCCATCCAACACCCCATCTATGTTGGTGGTGTACTGAACACATGATGTCAAGATTATCACTGAGACATTAAGGACCACATAAACCACTTAATCACAATGCCTACTTTGGTGCTGTGGGTAGCCTCCCAAGAGGGCCAAATGTGCTGATGGCTGAGGAAATCTTCCTGGTTGGTACCTCTCCCAACCGCCCACTCTTTCTGACTATCCAGTGTACCAGGGGGTTACCAAAATTCACAAGGTAAAGCACTTTGACTTCTGCACCCAACTCTGTAAAGGATGGAGTGGTGGGCAGCAAAAAAATTTCACTACCACACTGTGGGCAGAGCCTACATCATGGGCGATCTAGTCATGCCTGCCATATGGCAATGGGTACGTCTGCAAACACAGGCCGAAGGCCACCCAATTTTGCCACCACCACCACCCTGCCCAGAGGCCACCCAACTTTGCTAACCCCGGGGGGGGGTGCGAACCTATTGCTGCCCATCACTGGATGAATGCCAAAATATCCCAAATGTACAAGCTCTCAATACGTGGCCAAGACTAAGGTTGAATATAGCACCTACAACCTTCTTCCCAAAATAACCAACAGGTGTAAAATTGTATATTTTATTAAAAACATAGATTCAAGAGTGATGACATTCCATGCATTTTCAAGTTACAGAAACATTTTAAAAATGTGTGTTTTGGGGTAAAGCAGTTCCATAATAGTTCCTTCAATGGGAAACAACTGTAGCTATCCTAAGCTAATGTTCACATCCAAGCAGAACTTTACCATGTTTCTCACCATATGCAGAATTCAAGTCAGGTCACAAAGCAGCATGTGAGCATAGTGGTCTTCTAAGAGATACTAACCTAAGTAATTTCGATTTTTATACTCATCACTCCACTTTCTAGACCCTGAGGTGAGCAAACAAACAAATGTAAAAGTGTCCCAAAACTTCTTGAAGGAATAACTTCTCAACACAACTTCTTTCCCTTCTCTTCAGTTGAAATAGTTCTTTGCTTAATTAGCACGGCACCAAGGACTAAATTACAACTTACAGATTTCTCTCTGACAGTAATAAGCCACAACTGGTATGGCCTTTTCCTAATTAATGGGCAGTTTCTCTGGCCTAACTATCCCAGGGCCAGCCTAATAAGTGTGTTTTAAGGGCAACCCAAACCGTCACTCCCTATTTTTCTGTTTCTTCACACCCAAGCAGAGACCTGGGTTAGACAAATGCCTCCCAGGTCATCTAGCCACATCTCATTAATATGCGCTGGATGACTCCCTTCTCTATAGTCATATAGCAGATAAGTGAACTCTTATTATGAATCCCTCTGGCATTAAACATTTCTTGTTTGATGCAGGAAGTCGTTTTGGCATTCTCCAGACTTAAAAAAAAAACCTCAATAGTCACAATTTTTGCTGGGAGGCAAAGACCTTTAGCAAGCAAATAGCTGCAAAGAAAGGGTTTTTCTACGGCAAAGTAATATCCTTTATCTTTAAACATTTTAAAATCGTTTCAAAGTGCTTGCATTTTGTATCATTCAGAAAGTAATATTTGCTTTTTAATGCTGTAAGTTGTTGCATCTTAATTGTTTTAATTGGCTTCATTTTGGCAGTTCAACGTTTGATCTGGACACAAAAGAATTATTTTAATATTTATAAATGTTTACCTCAACCTTTTCAAATGAAGAAAATGACAATGCAAGGACTCTACGCCGTGGCTTGAAGCTTTTATTTAATGCATTTATATTTATACAGTGGAACCTCATACAACAATCGTCCTGTATAGCAACGAAATCGCATAACAATTAGATTTTTTTTAAAAAAATGGCATCCCACATAACAATTTTCCCCTATGGAAAAAAATCATACAACAATTTTTCAATGGGAAAAACCACTTAGCAAGTAATAATAATTGTTGTACAATTCGTCCCATAGGAAAAATCGCTATACGATGCATGCATCATGTAGCAATTGTTTCATACAACAACGAGCCCCATGGAACAGATTAAAATCGTTGTATGAGGTACCACTACGTATATATTTATTTTATTTAATCCTGGAGGATTGAGTTTCCTTGCATTTTTAAACAAAACATCATACAGTAATAACTCGGATAACGTTTACCTCAGATAACGCTAAAATCGCATAACGTTAAGTAATCTAGGGAGGAGAATTGGATCGAATAACGTTAAGGTCCTATGGGATGGATCGGATAACAACCGCTAAAGCCTGTGCGGTTACAATGTATCTCTATGGAGCTTTAACGTTATCCAATACATCCCATAGGATTTTAACATGCATCGGATAACACTAAAAATCGGATAACACCAAGACTTGTGGAACCAAGTCTTAGCGGTATCTGAGGTATTACTGTACTGTATTTCACATTTTTTCCATGGATTAGACTACTGTAGTTATTTTTTTGGATGTCACTTGTTTGAGATTTTTCTTTCTTTCTGCAGTGCTTGGCTCAAATAATGTAAAATGCTTGTACAGTAAAACCTCATATAACACTAAAACCTGGTTCCACAAGTCTTGGTGTTATATGATTTTTAGTGTTATCTGATGCATGTTAAAATCCTATGGGATCCATAGAGATACATTGTAACTACACAGGCTTTAGCGGTTGTTATCTGAAGCATCCCATAGGATCTTAATGTTATCTGATGCAATTCTTCCCCCCAGATTCCTTAATGTTATGCGATTTTAGTGTTATTCGATACTAATGTTATACGAGGTATTACTGTATTAGGGAAAGATGCAATCAAAAGTATATACTGTACAGTAAAACCTCGCATAAAGAGTGCCTCACTTAGAGACTAACTTGCTTAAAGAGCAGAATTTCCTCCAAATGGTCACCTCATAGAACTACTAAAAACTCACTTAACAACTAAATTGGGGTTCGCAATCCCCCCCGCCAGAAGTCACAACTGGTCACTTACCATGGCGGAAGTGGCGCTTTTTCCAAGTGTTTTGCTTAAAGAGCAATCCCGTGGGATGCATTATGCTCTTTATACAAGGTACCACTGTATATTGTATGCAACAATAAATTTGTAATGTTTACGTTGCTTTTGTTTTAAATATCCAGGCTCCATTCAATGACACAGCAGTTCGCACACAGCAATGGTTCATCCCAAGTCTGGTTTACCTCACCAGACTGTGGGGAGAAAGGGAACCAGAAGATGGAAAGAAAATGAACAAACTCTGTGAAACAGTCCACAGAAAGCTTGCAAATCCCTCTTCCCAACGGACAAAGGAATTATCCATGAATAAGATCTATTCAGCAAGCTATTTCAGCGAACCTTACAAAACAGCTAATGTTAACTGCAAGACACAGCATCCAAATGAATGCTCTTTCTCTATTTTGTAAAACTGGTCACATCAGAATCAAATATGGTGCCCTCTTCCATGCATTTTCAGTCAGTAATGAAGGTACATATTGAATTACTGTATATGTAAACAGCATGAATGTGAATTTAAATTATCTTTATTCTGTTTTTCTAACATTTCTCTCTCTAGTTAAAAAAAATCCCAAAATTATAATCTTCATTAATGAATCAATGGGGTTATTAAACCAAATATTTGAAGTACCTGTATGAAAAATCAGAGCCTGGTATAATAGAGGTACTGTTTAGATGTCAAGAAAAGAGATGGCACTATTGTTAGAAATGGAGTCTTTTCACCCTCTTTGCTACTTTATGTCCTCTGGGTAAAGGCCAAAATGAACTCTCTTCTATTTTTGGCACTTTGGTAATGTTTTCTTGTCAGCTTGTGTCTCATTTTATTGTTTCAGTGGCTGAAATCTTGGGACTCAGGACAGTATGTTACAATTAGAGTAGGTCAATTTGAATCAATGGATCTGACAGAATCGTCTCACTAAATCCCCACTGATTCAATGGGCCTACTCTAGTCTGATTAACTAAACTAAGCAACAGAATTTCAGCCAACACAAACTACCAAAATGTCCTATTTTTCCTTTCCTAGAATGGCAAACTCCCTCCCTGTCCAGTGGATTTTAGCAAGCACTTGCGTAGCACTGAAGACAACACTTTCTTTGGGTCCGGAAAGCAGAGCTGCTCATTCTTCTGCCTCCTCAAAGACCGCAACTGCACATTTTCCAGCCGGGACGTAAACAATGGTTTCCAATTCTCCCCCACCTTTGCTGGGCTTCTGGAAATGAATCTCCAGGACTTCACGCATCATCTCTTCTTCCATGACTTCTGGAATTCCCGAGATCAGGACAGTCTGAGTGCAGACTGAAGAGTGGAACTGAGATGGGGAAGAGAAGGCGGCAGAGGCAGGTGAATGAAATATTGAACCAAACCAGACCAGAACGTAGGAAAATTATCTTTTTATAGGCAAAGGTCATCCTTGCTCGAAAGCCAGTCATATCACACTCTAGGGTTCAGTGCTCATCCCTATTTACAGCCAGTAAACAGACGTCAGTGGTCATGTGGCAGACATGACTAGACGCTGGAGCGCACAGAACGCTGTTACTTTTCCTGTTGCAATTTCTTGGTTTTGAACTGGTAGGTTGGCAGGAGCTGGTACAGAGACAGGAGCTCACTCCGTCGTTCAGCGCTTGGGTCTCGTACTGCTGACCTTCTAGTCAACTTCAGCATCTTAACCACTAAGCCACCACAGTCCATTATCTTTTTACAGTTGAATGCTAAGAACATCCTCTGGGAGCTACAGTCCTAATAAGTAATCTTTTCAACTGCAACATGCACTGGTCTCTGAAGGCTGCAAACTCCAGCCACAAATGTGGTTAAAATGTTAACAGGATCCCCAGAGTCATACGTCTGCCAGCTGCTGCAAAATTTGCTTTCCTGAGGTAAAACCCAGCTCACTGAGAAGGGGAGGTGTAAACATACACATACACTTCTCCGGATCCCAATGAACTACAAATCAAATCGTGGAAACGGATACCCTGTGGGCCCTTTAATAAATCCTTCAGCAAGCAACAAGATGGAAGTCTGTCCAATCTACATCCACTTCTAATATCAGGGAAGGGAATCTCCTGGCCTGTGGAGAATGTCCACAAAATCCCTTCTTTTCCTGAAGCCCCAGTCATTCCAGTTCCAGGAAGGATGACTCCTTCTGGTCATTCTAGTCACTCACTGGAGACAACACAAGTATTCTCTCCTCAGACTTTAGCAGATGTTTGCACATAGGTAAACCTAAAGCTCGCCCTTGCTCAAAAGCCAGTCGTAGCCACCGAACTCTAGAGTTTGGTGCTCATCTCCGTTTATAGCCAAAGAGCCAGTGCTATCTACATCTGCAGACATTTCCGTGGATATGTGGAAGGCACACGTAGACACTGGAGTGCATAGAACGTTGTTATCTCCCCACCTAAGTGGTACCTATTTATTGACTTGCGATTCCTTGCTTTTGAACTGCTAGGTTGGCAGGAGCTGGGAAAAAGATGGAAGCTCACTCCATTGTGGTCTCAAACAGCTGACCTGCTGACCTTCCACTCGACAAGTTCTTTTTTTTTTTAAATTTTTTTTAATTAAATTTTTATAGGTATTTAACAATATAAACATACAATAAAAAAAATTAACATTAAGAAAAGTACAATAATAAAGAATTATACAAAGATTACAAAATATAAGAAAATTTAAAAAAGGGGAAAAAAAAGAAGTAAATCATATAATAGGAACTTATTTTCTTCCTATATCTCAGTATGAGTACTCTACATTAAAGATATATAAGCAACAACAACCATAATAAAAAAGAATACCCAAGCTCTACTCATCCCATATAGGAGCTGCTTAAATCATACTTAGTACCATTTTTTAACTCTTTCTCTAATACATTTAATTTCCTACACAATCATAAATCACACTTTATCATCACCCCTGTGATATTTACAATGTCCAGGGAATTTTGCAAACTCATAAATTCCAAAAGTCATTTTGTTCCGGTACAGGGGTAACTCCTTTCTTCTTAACAGTTACATATTCCACAAAAGGTTTCCAGATTCTCCAAAAATTATTAACTTGTGCTCTACCTTTTTTTATTTTTAACTCACAGGTAAGTTTATCGTTGAGTGCCAGCTCCCACATTTCTTTATACCAATCTTGTATTTTTATCTGAACAGCATTTTTCCAATTTCTCGCAATACAAAGTCTAGCAGCTGACAACATCACTGACATCAGTTCTTTATTATCATTACTCATGTTAAACTTATCAACCTCCGTTAACAAAGCTGTTTCCGGACCCCAGGCGAGCTGCTTTTCTAGTATGTTATTTATCTCATTTCTCACTTTTCCCCAAAAATTTTCCAAGCTTTTACAAGACCACCACATGTGTATATATGTTCCCACTTCATGTTTACAACGCCAGCATTTATCACTAATCCTACTATCCATACGATGCAGCCCGATTGGGGTCCTGTACCACCGCCAAATTAACTTGTAATTATGTTCCTTCATTCTGACGGACATGGATCTCATAATCCTTTTTCTCCATTTTTTCTTCCAATTTTCCGCTGGGATTGTCTCTTTTAATTCTTCTTCCCATTTATTTTTTAAAATTTCCTGTATATTTCCACGTTTATTCAAAATTTTATAAATCTTACTTACTACCCCTTTAATACCCATGTCCCCTTTCCTAAACTTGGTTAACATAATTTCAAATAAAGTCAACTCTCTCTTTAAACTATTGTCAGTCAAATATTTTTTATTCCAATTGTTTATTTGGAGAATCTTGAACCAATCTAACTGCATTTGCGAGAATAGCTCTCTTTTTCTTTCACTTTCCTTACATGTGTTAATCCAATCTTTCAACAAGAGAACCTCCTTCTCTACTAATATATTTCTAATCCTACTATCTATTTGTATTGGAAAAGCACTCAAGTCGTCCAATTCTATGACAGGCGAAGTACCTGGGGCAAACTCATCTTTTATTTTGTTCCATTCTTCTATTGTAGTCTTTGTCAACTTACACCTGAAAATCTTTTTTAAATTTTCCTTTTTTTCACTTAAAAATATTGATTTATCAAATTTCTGGGACTCCTCTCTTTCAATTTTTTCCCATATTACATCTTCCCTATTCAATATTTTGATAACATTTCTTACATGAAATGCCCTATAATAATCACGAATATTGGGTATTCCTAATCCTCCCTCTTTTTGAGATATATACCATAATTTTTTAGCTATCCTAGCACCTCGTTTACCGTTGCAAAATCTATTGATTATATTCTGATACTCCTTTAATTCTTTGTCAGTGAGCTTGATCGGTAATGCATCAAATAAAAAATTTAATTTAGGTAACAACATCATTTTACACAATGCAATCCGTCCAAACCACGATAAATTTAACTTATTATACCGAATTATTTTTTGTTCAATTTCCTTTTTCTGTTTAACATAATTTAACCCTTTAAGCTCTCCAAACTTATTAGATATTATTATCCCCAAATATTTAATTTTGTTTCCAATCTGAATTTTGTATTTCTCCTTAATTTTTTCCTCTTCTTCCTTAGTCCCATTGCAAAAAATCATTTCAGTTTTGTCCCAATTAACCTTCAAGCCCGCCACTCGACAAGTTCAACATCTTAACAACTAAGCCACAGCATAGCAGCAGGGTAATCGTCCCTTATGAAAACAGGAGGACACAATTTCTTGGCCAGGGAAGTATACAACATAAGTCAAATGTGTGCCTCTTTCCTCTTACCTGTAGGTCAGTGAGTTGCCCAGTTATATAAGGTGACACCTTGATCTCATAAGTCTCCTTGCCAAGGGGTACCTGGAACCGGCCTTTCTGGACAAGCTTCCCAGCCACTGGAAGAGTCAAGGAAAATAATCTTATTCACCATGAGTGAGTGAAACGTAATCCCTGGCTGGAGATGACAACTGCCAAATTCTCTTAGCATCCCTTAGCTGTTAAGTATATCAATTCTGGAAATATTTTTTTTTAAATCAAATTTAAGCTTCTAAGCTCTGCCAGAAATCCAGTGTATACCAGATGACTGTTTGTTTATTTTTGAATTGCTATTCTTGGAATACTCCACTTCCACGTGATGAATTGTGTTCTCTTTGCCTTCTGCATAATAGTGGCTCAAATCCAGTTGTGCAGTTACATAAGTGACCTAACCTCTGGAAGCAAACTGCCATAAATTATGAGATTGCCATAGACCTGTGATAGCCAATCTAGGCAGTTCAGGTGTTCTTAGACTTCAATTATGCTGATCAGGGCTTCTGGGAATTGAAGTCCACGAACAGCTGGATTGCCAAGGTTTGCCATCACTGCCATAGACATTACATGTTGCATATTGAGTTGCCTAAACTGGCATGCAACGGAAAACGTCTATGGAAATTTCTTAATTTACAGCAGTTTGCTTCCATAAATGTATAATCAGGTTTAAGGTAATGTATGTTTCCTTCTTTATTGTGGTTTTTTAGCCATTTTCCCCCTAGTGTCTCAGAATAAGAACAGGAGTTTATAGAGCAGCAAACAATGAAGGGGAGAACATTCAGGAACCCAGTGGTTAAACAGCTGTACTGCAAACAAAAGGTTGTGAGTTCAATTCTGACCAGGAATCAAGGTTGGTAGGACTTAAGTAGGGTTAGGAGGAGGACTTCTTTATGCACAACAGGATACTGTGCATGGCCTACAATTCCCAGAATACACAGGAGGGTGTCTTCCAAGTGCCATGCTAGCTGAAGAAATCTAGAAGCAGTGTATCCCACAAATCACTTTCCAAAGCTCTCACTCCACATGGTCTCATACCTCCATCCTCCACAAAAGTCAACGCCACATGGCCAGAGCTAGTCAGCCTCTCTATGCGCTCCACCTCGCCACCCTTGTTCTGCCGCTTGCTGAAAAACAGTTCAAGCTTGTCGATCAGTCGCTCCTCAGACATCTGCAAGACTGGCAGCCCAGACAACAAGACTTGCCTGGGACCTCGTTCCACAGAGATCTGCAAAATAGAAGGGGAAAGGAAAAGAATAAAAAACAAATAACATGTGGGAAAGGCAATCCCAACACCCACACCACAGTCTAACTAGAGAACTATGATCCATTTGACCTTATAATCTTAAGAGGTCATCTTATGGCCTGCAGTCCTTAGAATCCCCTAGCCAAAAAGCCCCTCATCAAATGCTAGAGCAGAGGTCAGCACATTTGGCTCTCTAGATGCTCTTGGACTTCAGTTCCCAGAAGCCTTGATCAGCAGGTGTGCTGACTTGGGCTTCTGGGAATTGATGTCCAAGAACACTTGGAGAGCCAAGCTGGCTGACCCCTGTGTGGAGCAAGGGACAGCTAATCATTTCAGGTGAGGCCAAATTTGTCAAACCTTAGGACTTTAGTATTAATGTGTGAACAGTGCTGGTGTGTGCAAAAAAATGTGCCATATTAAACACAGAACTCAGCTGCCCCCCTCAAACAGAAAACCTGCATCTCTTCAGACTTGCACCCATTTCCACTGAAACCTCCATGTGTACATCCATAAACTTTTCACATAACCAATCGGTACAGGGTCACAGACCTTGTGGAAGGTTTACCTGAATTTATTTACATCCCTGTCTACCAAAGCAAGATGCAGAAGGTGAAGCCAAAGAGGCACATGACCTCAGAGGGTGGGGGTCAGATGGCAGTTGCATTACTTGGAAAAGTTACTTTTCTGCAACTCCCTCAAGTCTGGAAAGTGATTCTTGTTCAGCTTGCAAAGTAAAGTCTGACCCTTTGTGACCTCATGGACCACACCACGCCAAACTCCTCTGACATCCTTTGGAGTCTGCCCAGATCTACATCCACTGTGCTAACAATGCTGTCTAACCATCTCATCTTCTGCCTTCCCCATCTCCTTTTGCCTTCAATCTTTCCTAGCATCAGGGTCTTTTCCAGTGAGACCTCTCTTCTCATTTGGTAGCTAAAGTGCTTCAACTTCAGCATTTGTCCTTCCAAGGAGCAGTCAGGGTTGATTTCCTTTAGTTGGATTGACTTGATTTCCTTGCAGTCCAGGGGACTCTCAAAAGTGTCCTCCAGCACCACAATTCAAAGGCATCTATTCTTCTGTGCTCATCCTTCCTTATGGTCCAGTTCTCACAGCCAGACATTACTACTGGAAGACCATCGCTTTAGTTATGTGGACGTTTGTTGCCAGGGTAACATCTCTACTTTTTACCAGTGATTCTAGCAGGATACAAATCCATCCCACCTCCAAACATGCAGTGCATCTCAAAACTGGGTGAAAAGCTTTCAGACCAACCTCCAAGGATTTCGGCAATGCCAAGGTTATTGGTCCAGCCTCCACCCAAACATAGCTCCATTTATCCAGTTGAATTCGATGCTTCTTCATTTCAATGATCTGGGAGGCAACTGATAAGTAGGGAAGAGATCAAATTAAGCAGAGCACATATCTTCTGTCCCCATCTCTCCTGTTTTCTGAATACAGTAAAACACCAGATAACAATTGGATCAGATAACGCTAAAATCCCATAACGTTGGGGAATTTGAGGCAAACATTTGGACTGGATAACATTATGTTAACCATTATGTTAACCATTATGTTAACGTTATCCGATCCATCAGATAACCTTTGTCTCAAATTCCCTGAGGTGTGGCTGTGACTCACCAGTTTCTCTTGGGAGAAAGGGAGGGGCTGCCTGCTCTCAAGCTTGCCACATTTGAATAACAAAGGCTTGCAAAACCAGTCTGACTAGTTTAGCAAAGCAAAGGCTTAGGACCCTTTCCCCAGTGTAACCCAGAACACTTTGCAGAAAAATAATTGCAAAGAGACAATTTGACCCAATTACCTTTATGAAGTTTCCCCTTTAAATTCTAAACAGCCTGAACCCAAGATTGTAGCTCCGTAAGCCTCATACATTGTCAATGGAAAACAAGCAGAGTGAAACCTTTCACCTACAAAGCAATTAAGCTTTTCACACCCTGCAAAGCTCTGAGGCAACTTCCTTTATTACAGCAATGGTAGGTGGGCTGATTCTAAAGGAAAACATTTTCCTAGCTTCTGTTCAGATCTTTTAAAACAGCACTTTATAAAATTTTAAAAAATGTAAAAATGCTGTATGGCTTTGTTCCCCTAAAGTCATAGTGGTCTGGCATGTTTTTGTAATGTATTTACTCTTTAGACAATTATTTATTAAAGTTCTTTAAGTTTCCAGCATGTTTCCATGACTTTCCCTTGAAGCCTCTGTTGCTTATCTCTATGGAGTTAACGTTATCTGATCCACCTGAATAGGATTTTAACGTTATCTGGTGCATGCATCGGATAAGGCTAAAAATTGGATAACGTTAAGACTTGTGGAACCAAGTCTTAATGTTATCCGAGGTATTACTGTACCTCAGTTTTCACTTATCTTTAAAAGGGAAGGGAGAGACATAATTTTCTAATTGTGTACTTCCCTGAATCAGGAAATATCCATGAAATCCTGGTGAGTGGAAGCCTTCCCAAAGGAGCTGAAGAAATCTCTGGCCCAGTCAATCTAGGAAATTAGTAACTGCAGCTTAACAGCTCATTAAGGTCCCTTTCCCCTGGTAATGGTGACCTTGTGTTGCTGGCTAATCTTTCTCACACCAGATCAGGCAAAAGAAACTATATTTTGGAAGTTTCATGTCTGGCCTAGACACGGAAGGAGAAAAAGGTTCCCTTCTATATTAAAAGGGTCAAGTCTCAATTCCACTAGGACAGGGTGGGCAACTTTGGCCAATTTCAAGGGCCAATTTCTCCCCAGGACTATTGTGAGGACAGAGAGAGTGCCAAGAGTGGAAAACACAACAAAACAAAGTGAGCTAGAAGCTCACTTCCGGTTTGGAAAAGCCAGTATTTGGAAGGGAATGTGACCTACTTGCCTTCCACACTTATTTGGTAAAAGGAGGAGAAAGGCAGAACTCGAGGCCTCAGAAACAATTGCAAAAGCACTGTGGTTCAGGGCCACTTTTTGCCCACTCCTATCGCTAACAGTTGCCTGCCAGCAACTGGGGCTTCCGGGGCTGGTAGGTGAAAATAATGTGAGGGTCTAACAGTTGGTCAAGGTCGCACAAAGCAGTCTTGTTTGTCGTGTTCTGACCATTTCACAGCGGATGGCCAGTATTGGCAATCCCAGGGTTGGATTTACATGAAAAGAGGCCCTAGGCTATTCCACTTATGTGGCCCTTTCACCTCCCATTTTTAAGTTGGTAAATTACATGAGAGATAATAAAATACATCATTACTGTGATATATATCAATATGTTAAATGAAACATGGGATTGGTACTGCCGCCTGCCGCTGTTGTCTCCTTCCGTCGCCGCCTGCCGCTGTCGCCGCTCTGAAAAGGTCCGGCTCCGGCAAATTCTAGCCAGCAAATGGCTGCCTGTAATCGCGCATTCGCAGAAATTCAATCTGCGCATGCGCAATTCGAAATTGCACTGCGCATGCATCAGATTGTTTTCTGCGCATGCGCACTCAATTGGAGCCATTTTGGCTCCAATTTTAATTTTTTCTTTCTTTTTTTGAGGCGTCGAAACCAGACACCTCAAAAAAAGGTCTACCCTCCCGGAGAACCCGCCGGGATTGTTCCTAACGGTTCTATGGAACCGTTCGGAACCAGCAATATCCCATCACTGTTAGTAGCATAAGGCACGTCAATATTTGCCATAGCAATCAGTGAACGTATGAACTATACTTTGGTGCAATCTAGTATATACAAACGAACAGACCGAATGAGCCGAACGCGTTGATCTTATACAATACATTTTTAGTTTGTTTATTAGTCATATGCGTAGAATTTCTCCTTATTTTCGGCTCAGTGTTTTAGTGTTTACTGTTTTTAGAATCGTGTAATTTTAATTTTGCTAACAATTTGAATATAGGCCCCTCTTGATCTTGAGGCCCTAGGCTGAAGCCTAGTTAGCCTATAGGAAAATCCGGCCCTGGGCAAGCCTATCGAGTGCCTAGATTTCAACCAGGAATAACGGACCCTACCCTCAGAGCTCTCAAAAGTGACGAGAGCTGATCCTCCAGGAATGGGGAATTGGATACGTGGCTTGACTGCTAGCACATCAGACGATGTCGTCTCCTCCGCCTCCTCCAATTTGCCTCTAAAAACCATCCTCCTCTCGGGAAGGGTGGGTGGCACCTGGATGTGGGGAAAGGCAAGGTTGACAGAGAAGGGAGTTTTCCTCCCAGATATAGATTTTTATTACAGCACTTAAAAATACCTCAAGAACCTAGAATCCTGAACCTGCAACTCTCTCAAGACAACCTCCGACTCAAAGCTTGGAGAACCAAGAATAGCCATTGCACTTATATACTGCTCCATAGTGCTTAGTGCACTCTCTGGGCAGTTCACAAGTTCATTAGCATTTTGCCCCAAACATGCTGGGTACTCAGTTTACCAACCTCGGGAGGATGGAAGGCTGAATCAACCATGAGCCTTGGTCAGGATGGAACTCACCACCTTTTGGTTACAGTACACCAGTTTAAATACTGTGCCACTAGGGCTCATTGTGAAATCCTCCAACCAGCATGGCCAGTAGATATTCTGGGAGCTGTAATTAAAATAAGGACTGTTATATATATATATATATATTGCTTCATTTCTGACACATAGGCAGGGGCTTCTCTGGATACTGTTGTTCTAGGCCTGTAATGGCGAATCTTGGCACTCCAGATGTTCTTGGACTTCAAATACCAGAAGCCCAAGTCAGCACTGATCCTGGCTTTTGGGAATTGACGTTCAAGAACAGCTGCAGTGCCAAGGTTCACCATCACTGCTCTAGGCCAAAGAATGTGACTTACACATTGGCTGTACTTCTATTGCCTTTCTATTTATAAACCAGGGGTGCCCAAACTATGGCATGGGGCCCAGATTTGGCCCCCAATGCCAATTCATCCGGGCTGTGCCACCCTCGTCGCTGTTTAAATTTTTTTTTTTTGCTGATTCTCCACTTTGGCGTCGCAAATAATGTGTGGCGTGGGAAGAGTTCCCTTGGCGTGTGGCACTGACGTGCCAAGGTTGACATCAGCACTGTGTCCCAAGGGAACTCTCCCTGCACCACAGATTACTTGCTACGGCAAAGCGGGGAAGCAGGGAAATTTTATTAAAACAGAGCGATCGAACTCCACAAAGGTTTCTGCTGCCCTGGGAACTGGCGGAGCCTGTCCAAAACCACAGGAAAAAGCATAGCTGCAGCCCTAAGTAACGTATTACAATCTCTGGCAGTGGAGGTGGTTGGGGGACAGCCCTGGAGGTGGTGGGGTGACCACCATGGGCCAGATTAGGCCCATGCGCCGGGGTTTGAGAATGCCTGGTCAAGAGGAGTGCTGGCTGGGATCTTCAGTGGCTGCAGAAGAGATCAGGCAAGGCCTACAGTTGCGATTTCAGATAAAAAGTCTCTTTTTACGATTAACTTTACAGACAAAATGTATAAACATTAAAAAGTCCATCTTTCCCTGTACAGAGCTGCCCTCTCTGTGAGACAGCACCAAAAGTCCTTTCTTGTGCAACCATCCTCAACAACAAAACCTTCTTCTGATTGTTGTCTGTCAGAGATCATTTCTATTTTCCTTGAATTGAATAGTATAAAGTCATTGAGACTTTTTTACTACAATTTGCACAGTATGGCTTAAATTTCACCTCTGTTATTTCTCTGTACTATGTTTTGTGCATTTAGGCTTTGTTGGATATGCCACAATGAGAGGGATGGTCCGGAACAGTGATCGGTAAGGAAAAAAATTACTCCCAAGTACCTGGCATTCCTCCTTCTCGGCAGCAGAAAGCCTGTCCAGTTCCGCCAATTCATTCTCTAGTGCCTTCTTCTCTTGTAGCAACCTATCGGTTACTCTCAACTCCGATGGCATCTCGTCCTACACAGGGAGAAAATGGGACCTCGCCAACAAAAACAGGAAGCAAGCAAACCAAAGAAGTGCCTTTCCTCTGGATTCCTGCTCTCTGCCCTTCTCTAGCACAATTATCTAAGTTAAATAAATTTTGTGCCAGATATTACTCTGGGTTGAAAGGATTTTTGCTGAAGAAACGCCACTCAGGGGATGCCTGAAGGAGGATCCTTTCACGTCCCCAAGATCCATTTCGTACCACTTGGGTATTGAACCCCAACCTTTCAGCACTGTGGTGGTTTGGGGGTTATGATGCCGAGCTTGAGTTCAGCACAATGGATCTTGGGGATGTGGAAGGAGCCTCATTCAAGCATCCCCTGAGTGGAGTTTCTCCAGCAAAAACCTTTTCAACCCAGAGTAATTTCTGACACAAAATTTATTTAAACTAGACGATTACTTTGGACATCAAATGAGAAGAGAGGATTCACTTGAGAAAGCCTTGATGCTGGGAAGGGTGGAGGGCAAAAGAAAAAGGGGGCGGCCAAAAATGAGATGGCTAGATGGTATTGTAGACACAATGGGCACAGAGCTGGGCAGGTTGAGGAGGATGGTGGACAGAAGTGCCTGGCAGACAGTGGTCCATAGGGTTGCAAAGGGTCAGAATCGACCGTGCGACTGAACAACAAAAGGTAAAACAAAGGTTACCCTTGCTCGAAAGCCAGTCGTATCTCACTCTAGGGTATGGTGCTCATCTCCATTTGCAGCCAAGGAATCAGCGCTGCCTGCGTCTGCAGAGGTTCCCATGAACATGTGGCAAACACGACTAGAGGCGGAAGCACACACAACACTGTTACCTTTCCCGCAGAAATGGTACCTATTTGTCTATTTGCAATTTCTTGCTTTTGAACTGCTAGGGTGGCAGGAGCTGGGACAGAGATGGGAGCTCGCTCTATCATGTAGCACTTGGGTCTTGAACTACTGACGGCCATTATTTGCTCCTAATATCATCTAGGGCACGGTCATGCTTGGAAGGAGACCTGCCTGGCTCCCTCTGTGTTCCAACTATTTCCAGCTTACAACCCATGAATAAGCCACAGGTTTGGGACCACCAGACTCTGGAGAAGCCTTCCAAGACTTCAAAGAATGGCTGCAACCTTTGCCAGTCACCTGAGAACTCCTCTTGGCCAGAGTAATCTCAGTAGAGGGATGAATAAATCTTGGCTAAAATGGTAGTTTAGTGGACCAATGAGGTCCTGACAATCACTTGTCTTCCTCCCCAGCTATAAGGAACACACCTTTGTTGGTAAGAAAAATAGCTATTTCTTTATTTAGAAGTAAAGCATGCTGAAGGCATTAATAAACTTTGGTTTCTCAAAATGTCAACACAAACAAACAACAGGTACTGTATATAAAGGTAAAGGTTTCCCGCCTTGCTCGAAAGCCAGTCATATCCGACTCTAGGGGTCAGTGCTCATCTCTGTTTCTAAGCCAAAGAGCCAGCGCTGTCTGCTTCTGCAGACGTTTCCATGGTCATGTGGCAGGGATGACTAGACACCGGAGCGCACGGAACGCTGTTACCTTCCCACCAAAGTGGTCCCTATTTATCTACTTGCAATTTCTTGCTTTCAAACTGCTAAGTTGGCAGGAGCTGGGACAATGACGGGAGCTCATTCCGTCCTGCAGTACTCAGGAATCAAACTGCTGACCTTCCGCCTCCCATACTTGAGGATAAATCTAGTTTTTTAGCCCCCAAAATGAGATCCAAAAAAGGGCCTCGACTTATACTTGGGTCAATAACCCCAAGGGTCCCAAAACTGCAGTGGTGCAAAGTCAAACATACATTTTAAAAAAGCACTAACACTACCATAAAAACTCAAAAACATACCCACACAAATGTCTGAATAAATTAATTTTACCGTATTTTCATGTATTTTAATTACTGAAACTCACTAGCAGCTGCTGCATTTTCCACCCCTGACTTATACCCGGGTCAATCTATTTTCCTAGTTTTAGAGGTCCAAATTAGGTACCTTGACTTGTATTCGGGATGACTTATAGTTGAGTATATACAGTACCAAAGTAAAAATGGTACAGAGGCTCCCAAAAATCATTCTAATTCTCCTAAACACAATATAATTTTCCTGCTCTACGTCACCTCTTGTAACAGCATGATGTAACACAGACGTCTCCAACAGACTCTATTAGCTTTTTCTCATCCTCCCTTTTCTCTCTCTTTCTTGGTCAGTATTTATTAAGCCTAACATCTAGTACTTGAGTAATTCGTGTACAGCCTGCACCTGGCAGTCAGCACCTCTCAAAGTTACTAAGTATTGCAGAGGCAACAACTCAAACCATATGAGCACTTTCCTACACATCCCAACTCTAACAAACGAGTCCTTACTCTGCTCTTAAACTGATAGCTGCACCTTTTCTCATTACACTGACCTGCCCACTTTCCAACTGTCAAGTTCAGTATCTTGACTACTAAGCGACTACACTCTCAAAAAAAGTGCACTTAACCTCAATTAATACACAATGCTCTGAAGAGTGCAAGGTATTAAATGCAGGGGCATGCTGGCTAAGCTAAAAGGGCACTGGACAGGGAGTGATGAGGGCGTTTAACCCTAACAAAATATATGCATTCCCACTCGCTTTCTGATTTCAGCTCTCCTATGGGGATTTGAACCAACAACCTCCTGCTTACAAGGCAAAATTGCAACCTCTAAGCCACAGCAGCTCTGCTGTCAATGAAGCTGCTTTTGGAATCTTATCTTTGGCAGCACAGGAAGAGGAAGGCAGGCAGAGGAACATGGAGCCCTGCTCCTTTGCTCAATTGTTCTGGGCATCGCAGCTCGGCTCTTTGGATTGGTACCCAAGGGGGGGCATGATGGTACTGGGAGGTGCGCCGGGGTGAGTCCTGGTAGCCTGGACCACCACTGATTAAATGTCTAAAAGGGCAAACACGTTACAGATCTGGGGAGTCCCACTGGTGACTCAAGGGCTTATCAAAGCGTGAAAAAGAAAAGGTAGAAAGAGGTGGTTGGATTTTAGAAATGACTCTTGAGTTTTAGGAAGAACCAGTTGATGGAAACTCAAGTTGTCCACTTCCGCCGCAAAGGCAACAAAGAGTCATGATAGAGGCTCTTTTTCCATCTCAGAAATGTTTCTGTGATACTGCCCTATGTGTTATGCATATTTATTTATTTTGTATAATCCCAAGCTTTGAAAAGTTACTTTATTGGGATAATATCTTCACAGAATCCTCTGATAAGAGAGCTGGGATTCAAAAAAACATAGGCTACAATCAGACTATGCAAATCCTGAAACTGGTTTCATTGGCTACATAGGTCAGGAGTGTGGACACCCGCCGCACAGCTGCAACCCAAAGCCTGGATATGTTTTAGTAGTAAGGCATGTGAGGAGTTCAACAACCTACTTCAATTTCCCTGAGCCCTGCCTCATGGTTATTTGGAGCTGCAAAATAACTATACAAAATAAACATATGAGTGTGATTTGTCTAGTAATAGCACAATTTATAGGTAAAGGTAAAAGTCACCCTTGTTTGAAAGCCAATCGTATCTGACTCTAGGGTTCAGTGCTCATCTCTGTTTATAGCCAAAGAGCCAGTGCTGTCTGCATTTGCAGACATTTCCAAGACATTCCTAGACATTTACCTTCCCACCAAAGTGCGACCTGTTTTTCTACTTGCAATTTCTTGCTTTCGAACTGCTAGGTTGGCAGGAGCCGGGACAGAGACGGGAGCTCAGTCCGTCGTGCAGTACTCAGGTCACAAACTGCCGACCAGCGTCTTAACCACATGAGCCACCGTATAATTTATACTAGGTTGCAAAATCCAGCAATTCACAAGCAGAATTTGCCATGAGGAACAATTTGGTTTGCTTTCATATATGAACCTGCAAACATCTTTCCTTAAACTCTTTGCTACCTGAAGAGCCAGTTCACAGGCCACAGTCTTGTCATGAAATTCAAGGAGTCTTCGATGGAGAAGGTTAGCTTCTTTTTGGAGTCTGGAGGCCTCCTGCTCAGATTTTTCTTTGCTCGCTTTCAGCGACAACCAATCCGTCTCCAAAGCTTTGACCATATCCTAGAGGTGAGGAGACAACCACAGGCTCATAAGCCTTCTTCTCCCCTTGGGTTAACCTAGAATTGGGTTCATGAGGCTAAAACCCAGAAAATCTTGGGATGGTAGGAATCAACCATGGGAGTTACTTTGGTGTATGAGCTCCCTCAAGGAATGTGGTCGGTTCCTCAGTCATCTTTTAGCACCCAAGAAGGGCCTTACATGTACAGGATGAAGATGGTGTGGAGAAAAAGACTGATTCTACTGAATTCCTTGAATCTACTTGTGCTGGTATAGATGACACTGACGTTTTTGTGGTTATGTGGCAGGCATAACTAGACACTGGAGGGCGCAGAACACGGTTACCTTTCCCGCTGAAGGGGTATCTATTTATAGTGGCACCTCAGTTAACAAAGGCTCAGTTAACATAAAAAGAGACATAACAAAAGGAAATCCATAGAAAATAGTGGCTCGGTTTAAGGATTTTTTTTTCTGGAATGGATTAATTGGTTTTCAATGCATTCCTATGGGAAACCGCATTTCCATTAACATACAGTAAAACTCTAGGTTACGACAGAGGTCTGTTCCAACAGCCTCCGTTGTAACCCCAAAAAAATGTAACCCGAAACATCCATAGGGATGCAATGAATTTTTTTTTAAATGGTCCTGAATTGTAAACCGGAAAACATACATTAAAAATTTGTAAACCAGGACGGCATTTCCATAGAATTTGCCATTGTAAACTGGATCAAACTTAAACCGAGGTGGTTGTAATCCGGGGTTTTACTGTAGTTTTCATTTCATGCATTCCTATGGGACATTGCATGCAATGCATTCCTATGGGATACTGTATTCAGCTTAAGTAATTTTCGCTTTAAGAAACGTCCCAGGGAATGCATTAATTATAGAAACCGAGGTTTTACTGTACAGTTGTACCTCGCTTAAGGAGCATAATGCGTTCCACAGGATTGCTCTTTAAGCGAGTTTGCTCTTTAAGCGAAACACCATTGTAAGTGCAATTGTGGGGGGGATTGCAAACCCTGATTTATTTGTTAAGCAAGTTTTTGGTTGGTTTTATTTGTTAAGTGAAGCGAACATTCAGAGAAAATTCTGCTCTTTACGTGAGTTACTCTTTAAGCGGGACGCTCTTTATGCAAGGCTTGACTGTATCTGATTGTAATGTCTTGCTTTCAAACTGCTAGGTTGGCAAGGGATAGGAGTTCACTCTGTGGTGGATCGCTCTGGTCTCTAAATGCTGATCTTGTGGTCATCACGTTCAGCATCTAATGAGGTCTCTAATCTCAGATAGGAGTACCTGGCATTTCCCGATCTCCTGTAAGGTTTGTTCTGCTGTCATTCCAAAAGATCCACTTGCTGAGTTAGGCCCCGAGGGCAACCGTATGAAGGAGTCCTACAGAACAAAGGAAGAATGACATGGCAAGGCTCCTTTCCACCATCGGGGTCTGGATGTGTCCATCCAAGAGTAGAAGAACCGTATCAAAGGAAAGGGGGAAATCTGGACTTAGCGTGTGGGCAACTGCTCTGGAGCCATCTACTCTCCCTCCCTCCTCTTCCACAATAAAGGTGACACAGTGCTTACCTCATCAGACTCTGACATCTTGACAACCCTGGAAGACAAAACAGTAGGATTTCATGTACAAAGGAGGGACCACACAGAGGGAACTCACATGCCACATGGGAAGATCCACAAACCAGACTTGTGCACAAAGGTACGTAAATTGTCATCTTTCAGATAGCTATGTAAAGTAAGGTTGTCCTTGCCTGAAAGCCGGTCATATCTGACTCTAGGGTTCGATGCTCATCTCCCTTTACAGCCAAAGAGCCAATGCTGTCTACGTCTGCAGACGTTTCTGTGCACATCTGGCAGGCATGACTAGACACGGAATGCTGTTTACCTTCCCACCCAAGTGGTACTTATCTATCTACCTGCAATTTCTTGCTTTCGAACTGCTAGGTTGGCAGACGCTGGAACAGAGATGGAAACTCAATCGTCATGCAGCGCTCAGGTCTTGAACTACTGACCTGCCAAACATCAAGTGCAGCATCTTAACCACTAAGCCACCACAGTCCCTTTCAGATAGCTATAATGAAGCCCAAAAAGCCTACATTGGCTGATGAAATAATAATGTTTTAGCCCGGAGTGGGGAACCTTTTCCTGTTGGAAGGCGGTACTTAACAATTAAAAAAAACCTCACCCCTTAATTTTGTTGTTGTTGTTCAGTCGCACAGTCGATTCCGACCCTTTGCGACCCCATGGACCACTGTCCGCCAGGCACTTCTGTCCTCCACCATCCCCCTCAACTCGCCCAGCTTTGTGCCCATTGTGTCTACAATACCATCTAGCCATCTCATTTTGGGCCGCCCCCTTCTTCTTTTGCCCTCCACCCTTCCCAGCATCAAGGCTTTCTCAAGTGAATCCTCTCTTCTCGTTTGAAGTCCAAAGTACTTTAGCTTCCTCTTTACTATTTGACCTTCTAAGGAGCAGTCAGGGTTGATTTCTTCTAAGATTGACCTATTTGTTCTCCTCGCTGTCCAGGGGACTCTCAAAACTCTCCTCCAACACCACATTTCAAAGGCATCTATTCTTCTGCGCTCAGCTTAAAGTTATTAAAATAAAAGTATAAAAGACTAACAAAAATGTATTAACAAAAATAAAAGGATTTGTTCTGTAAAATGTGGATTCAGGCAAACGGTTGCACTTCAGGACCTAGATTAGAAGGCTGCAGGTTCCCCGTCCCTGTCAGTTACTCCACTACACCCACACAATTTCACCAGGGACTAGAAACTTGGTTTGGATGGGGAATAAACCACTTTCACCTTGTTGATCACTTCACTCATTATGGCCTCTTCCAGACGTCTGTTCTTTTAAGGTTTTATTCACTTTATAATGTATTATTAAGAGGAAAAGAGGTAGAGCACAGAGACCATTTTCAAAGAGCTCCGTCAAGGAGAGGAGACCCAACAGAAACCAAAAGGCTTTCAACAGGAAGGAGACACAAGTTCAGGGTTCCTTTCATAAAAGTAAGAGATAATACAAGCAGCTGAGACAGGGTTTTTAAAAAAGTGTTTGAGTCCCCCTCCCCAAAATCTCTTTTGCACCACGAATCCTCAAATACGGAGGCTTCAGGGGAGGTAGGCTAAACTCCAAAGTTGAAATTATTGAAGTGGTAGCCATTTTAGTCTGTGCAAGCATATTAGAGAGTAAACAAAACAATAAATAAACAAACAAACAAACATTGTGGCACCTTAAAGACTAACAACTCTTTTATTTAAACGTGAGCTTTCCTGGACAAGCTACAATCTCTTCTGTTGGGCTGGCCACCCAACGTGTGCCTCTGTACCTGATGCCAAGAGGACTCCGTCGTCTGTCTGGCAAAGTGGACTTGATCCACGAAAGCGCACATTAAAATACCGCAGTTAGTCTTTATGGTGACACAAGGGTTGTCTTTTTTCCATTTTGTTTACTGTTTTGCTGTTTGCTTCACTATGTTGATGTCATTTCTCTGTACACTGCCCAGAGTGGGGAATATCCCAGACCGGCGGTATAAAAATTAAATAAATGAAGAAATGATTACTCTCTGATAAACTCCAAAGGATTCCCTATTAGGACCCGAGAGTGGGGTTAAAGAAATGGTCAGCGGATTTCGCTCTCAAGACATTGACAACCTGCATATCAGGGGTGCTCAAACTACAGCCCGGGGGCCTGATCCGGTCCCCGACGCCAATTCATCCAGCCTGTGAAGCCCTCATCGCTCCTGGAAGTGGAAGTGAAACACACCCATACGGGCGCGTTTTACTTCCGCTTCCAGGAGCGATGAGGGCATCGTGGGCCAGATGAATTGGTGTCAGGGGCCGTATCCGGCCCACAGATCATAGTGACCAGCTCCCTGAACCACCTGACTAGCCGGCAACCCGAAACGTTTGGGCACCCTTGCTGTATACATTTGAGCTCCAGTGCCTGGGTATGCAATATCCTAATATTGGGGGTCCTACCGTACCCCATGCATTTAACCTCCCTACTCCACCCCACCCCCAGTTGTCCTACAGTTCTTTACCTCTTAGAGTTCGTCTGCTCTGGCCTCTGGCTTCTCTTCCACTTTCGATTCCCAGATCATATGGCTTGCTTTTCTCTCATCTGCCCCGCCCCAAACCAAATAGTTTCCACCCTTTCCTGAGGACTGTTCCCTCCCTTGCAGGGACAGAAGCTGCTGGGCGGACCAGCTGTTTGATCAGGAGTCATCGTGACCAATGCCCGGGTCAAATGACTGGCAAAGGGTCCATTTGCGGAAGATGGGAGGACGAAGCAAGCCGTAACCTTCGCCACAGGGCCGTAGCCAGGGCAGGCTTGGCCCACCCTGAATTAAGAAAAGCATGGCCTCCCATAGGAATGCATTAAAGAGGGTTTGTTGCCCATCCTGAAAAAATATTTGCCCACCCACATCTAGAATCCTGGCTACGGCCCTGGATTTGCCACTGTCTGCCAGGCACAGCAGAGCAAAGCTTCAACTTGTGAGACTAGACTTTAATCTTTTTCTAGATGCGGACTTTGTTCACACCAGTGACACATATTTTTGTTGTTCAGTTGCACAGTCAATTCCGACCCTTTGCGACCCCATGGACCACTGTCCGCCACCATCCTCAACTCGCTCAGTTCTGTGCCCACTGTCTCTACAATACCATCTAGCCATCTCATCTTTAGTCGCCCCCTTCTTTTGCCCTCCACCCTTCCCAGCATCAAGGCTTTCTCAAGCGAATCCTCTCTTCTCATTTGATGTCCAAAGTACTTTAGCTTCATCTTGACCTTCTAAGGAGCAGTCAGGTTTGATTTCTTCTAAGATTGACCTATTTGTTCTCCTCACAGTCCAGGGGACTCTAAAAACTCTCCTCCAACACCACATCTCAAAGGCATCTATTCTTCTGCGCTCAGCTTTCCTAATGGTTCAGCTCTCAGAACCATACATTGCCACCGGGCATACCATTGCTTTGACTATACGAATTTTTGTTTGCAATGTGATGTCTCTACTTTTCACTATGTTCCCCAGGTTTCTCATCGCTCGCCTCCCAAGAATCAGTCACCTTTTTATTTCCTGGGTGCAATCTCCATCTTTAGTTGAAAGGGAAAGGTCGCCCATGCTCGAAAGTCAGTCATATACGACTCTAAGGTTCAATGCCCATCTGTTTATAGTCAAGAGCCAGCAGTGTGTCAGCAGACATTTCCGTGGACATGTGGCAGGCATGACTAGGGATGCAACTTTACCTTTGTTTACCTTCCCACAGAGGTATTTATCTACTTAGACCATTTCAATCCCAAATCCTGAGGGTTTTTTTTAGGATAGCTTTTAGTATGCAGCAGAAAAAGTCCCTTGGCATCTCTAAGACTAAAGGTCACCAGTTGCTTGAAAGCCAGTCGTGTCCAACTCTAGGGTTCAGTGCTCATCTCAGTTTACACCCAGAGCCCTCTGCATCTGAAGACATTTCCGTGGTCATGCGGCAGGAATGAATAGACACCAAAGCAAAAGGAATGCAGTTACCTTTCCCACCAGAGCAGCACCTATTTATCTACTTGCAATGTCTTGGTTTCAAACTGCTAAGTTGGCAGGAACTGGGAATTTGCTCCATATTGTGGTACTCACGTCTCAAACTGCTGAACTGCCCATCTTCTAGTTGTTGAGTTCAGTGTCTTATATACTAAGACTAGCCTGTTTTATTTGGCCTCAGCTTTTGTGGACTGCAGCCTCCTTCTCCAGGTGCAGCAAAAACAGTAGGTTACAAACCATGAAATCTGATGCCAAAATATGACTGGCTAGTCTTAGAGGTGCCATAAAACTAGTTTCCTTCTAAAGAAAAAGAGCTGCTTCTATCGACTACCTTATTTTGTTCTATTTCCCCAGCGCAAGCAGAGGCATTACCATAGTATCCCCTTGTATTTATTTCTCACACTGAACCCCGACCAATCCACAAGACAGGATGTTGATAATTACAAAATTAGAAAAAATAGGCTTTTGAACAATATTTATTGGTGCAGTGATGTGCAACTTAGAATCTCAGCTTCTGGAAGAACCACTTATTCTTGCCCGTCTTGTATCTGAAAGAGAGAAAGTACATATTATACTGTACTGTACTAAGAGTTTTGCAATGCACAAGTCATCACAAACCCAGGAACGGCATCTATTACATCAAATATCCTCCTCCCTCCCCAAAGTGCAAGTCTGATTTCAATTAAACCAAAAGATCCCTGACAAAATTAATGTAAAGAGGTTAGATGGCTGAGCATACTCATCGTCAGTTCATTTGCATACTATATTTTCTGCAAAGCACTGTCAGAATCCTATTGGTGTTGGTAGTTTGTGTACCTTGTTGCAGGTAATTGGCCAGGTACTGGGCCACATTTCAACTAACTTATGAGGCACAAAGCTGCACTACATGCCTGTTCGACACAGCCAACCGTGCAAACAAGATTTGCTCTGGATCCTTGTCAATTTGCACAACAAGCTATGCAAAGACCAAAACAGTTTTGGCGATTGTGCTGCAAGTGGTTTACAAAATACTGTACTTTCTAATACAAATAACTGCAACAGTAACAAGTTATTGTAACAATTGCAATAAATTCACATAGAAACTATAGATGAATGTAATAGGTATAAATAGATCAATTAATATTCAATGTCAGTAGCTTTAAAGCTACAATTACAATTGAGCATTTCACTAGGGAGTTCCTATTAAACACCCAAAATAAAGGTATCTTTACTAACAACAGAAAAGGTCTGGGGTGCGGGTGGTACAATGATCCCAGCCGGCTGGCTAATTTGAGTCCCCTTGCTCTTTAATCTCTCAATCGTAATTTTTTGTTGTTCAGTTGCAGTCGATTCCAACCCTTTGCAACCCCATGGACCACTGTCCGGCAGGCACTTCTGTCCTCCACCATCTTCCTCAACTCGCTCAGCTTTGTGCCCTTTGTGTCTACAATACCATCTAGCTGTCTCATTTTGGGCCGCCCCGTTCTTCTTTTGCCCTCCACCCTTCCCAGCAATCAAGGCTTTCTCAAGCGAATCCTCTCTTCTCATTTGATGTCCAAAGTACTTTCGCTTCATCTTCACTAAGATTGACCTATTTGTTCTCCTCGCTGTCCAGGGGACTCCCAAAACTCTCCTCCAACACCACATCTCAAAGGCATGCATTCTTCTGCACTCACCTTTCCTAAGGTCCAGCTCTCACAACCATACATTGCCACCGGGAATACCATTGCTTTGACTATACGAATTTTTGTTTGCAAGGTGATGTCTCTACTTTTCACTATGTTCCCTAGCTTTCTCATCGCTTGCCTCCCAAGAATCAGTTGCCTTTTTATTTCATGGCTGAAATCACCATCTGCAGTGAGCTTTGATCCTAAGAAAGTAAAATCTGTCACTGCTTCTACTTCTTCCCCATCTATTTTCCAGGGACTGATAGGGCCTGTTGCCATGATCTTGGTTTTCTTTATATTGAGTCTCAAGCCAGCTTTTGCACTTTCTTCGTTCAACCTAATCAGGAGCTTTTTAAAGTCCTCCTCACTTTCTGCCATTAGGGTGGTGTCATCTGCATATCAATCGTAATACCCAGTTTTAATCTTTTAAATTTGTTTTAGCCTTTTAATTTTTTGACTTTTATAATCTTTTATATATTGGTCTTAATTGTTATTGGTGGTTCTGTGGCTGTGAAATCGCCCTGGGTCACTCCCATGAGGAGGGCAATAAATAAATTTGAATGAATAAATAAAAGAAAAAATAAAGTAAAACAAATAAGCAGAAAGTAGAGCAGGCAGCCTGCCTTAACGTGAAGGAATTGTTTCCCCATGAAACATGCCCAGTTTATAAGTAGAAAACTTAAAGATAAAGTGACTCCCACCGTCTCACAGTCCAATTTGCCCAACAGATTAACACACCCCTTAACATCCATAATATAATCTTCTGGGGCACAATCAAGAAACCCAAGCAAGAATCTGTTTTCTTCAAGACTCACCTTTCTTCAAACTTCACTTTGGCCTCTCGCCGTGCTTTGCGTTTCAGCGCAGGGTCCCTAAATACATCCTTGTTGACAATGGTTTTGTCCAGGGGAATATCAACGGAATACCTGAATAAAGACACAATTAGAGCAGGAAAGTTATAAACATGGCCACATTCTGGGCACGCTGTCTGGCCTCCGCTTCACCCCAGTATTCACAGCTGTGATCAAAAGCATGCAAAAAGGAGATGGAAGAAAGCTGTTGCTCTTTTTAATTGATGGCACTGAAATAGACCTTACTCTTCTCACATTTGACAAGCTCCTCCCTCACCTGGTTGGCATCAAGTGATTGTAATTGTACACTTTCACAAAGGATTTGATCTTGGACCGCTTAGCAATCTTCTTCTTGCCCATACTGGCTGTCACCTTGCGTGGGTAGCGATCGATGCCAGCAACCAGGGCATGGCTGTATGGGCGGTCCGAAGTACCATCGTCAATGTTCTGTAAAAATAAATACAAAGGATGAAGCTCTACAACAGGGGTTCCCAACCTAAGGCCTGTGGGCCGGATTGGGCCTGCAGCACCATTTCATGTGGTTCCCCACCCCCTCCAAGGGCATTCAAGAAACAAAATGGCCATCCCCTTTGAAGCTGTTGGGACAAAATGGCCGCCCCCATCGTGCAGGCAGGGCAAAATGGCCATCTGGCCCTCGAAGCTGACTGTGAGAATGTGACCCAGCCCCTGGTTTGAAAATGTTGGGAACCCCGCCTGGCATCACATTCTTTAGCAGGGGTTACTCTGCTGAGTGTACTTTTAGCAAAAGGCTCCTGGATTTCCAACTTGGCAATTGAGCATGAACTGGAAAAAAAATCACTCATTTGGCCAATCGGTTGACAAATAAAATCAAAAGCCCAGAGTAACTTGCTTGTATTTAATCGCCAGAATCTTCTTGTGTAGGACACATTGACTCGCATTTAAAAAATTTCCTTAGACATTAACTGTTGCATGCTAAGTGCACAACTAAGTAACCAATACATGTCTCTGGAGATTTTAAAATGGCAATTCACTTCCACGTTATGACAGTGTAACTAGGCAAGACAATTTTGGCCACTGTCTTCCTCATCCATTTGTAAAATATCTGCAAACAAAGCCTTCCCCAAACATTTCAATACCACTCTTTATTTCTCACCCATCTGAGAAATAACATCCAAGTCCACATCTACCAGCATCTATCTCTAAAGTTCATTTTTGGGATTAAGGTCAAGCAGAGATTCCATGTTACAATCATGTTAATTCCATACTGACAATATGACCATTGCAAATTATACAGTAGATGGACTGTATACTTTGAAGTATCTGAATTGTACACTTAGGCTGGAGCTGCTAATCACAAGAGGCTAAAAACATTCATAGATTAGCTCAAGATTGTGCTGTACATTAAATAACCTGCTGAAGACAACTATGGCTTCATTCAGACATGCCTAAATTAAGTTGTAGATTTTAATGGGTTGATCTAAACATGACACATCATAGACCCAATATAAAAAAAAAAGACAATTGACATTAATTTCAATTCCAAGTGCTTAGTTTGACATAAAGTTCCAAACTGTTAGTACTTTTACACTGTACTGATAAGTGTTCAAATCTGGCTGCTTTATCAGTTGGTGACTATTTTGGTTCGATCTGCTCATATAAAAGCTTCAGCTAAAATAAAATTCGGATATTTTTCACTTTTCAAAATCCAAAGATACAAAGCTATCACACTTCTATATTGCCCATAGTGCTGAATGCACTCCCTGGGCAGTTCACAAGATAATTAGCATTTTGCCCCCAAAATGCTAGGTACTCATTTTGCAGAACTCAGAGGATGGAAAGCTGAGTCAACCTTGGGTCCCAGTCTGGATCAACCTCACAACCTTTTGGTTGCAGTACAACAGTTTAACCTCTGTGCCACTACTACATTAACATCATTATCAGTCGACAGGGAGAAGATCCTGTCATTAGCACTTTCAGAAATGCCTTGCCCCCCCCCCCACGCCCCAAAGCATCCCCCTCATGATGCACAACCATCTCACCTTGACAATAACTGCTTTACGGCCAGAATAACGCCCAGCAAGTACAAGGACCACCTTCCCGGGTTTCATAAACTTGCCCATCTCTGGAATAATAAATTTCAAAAAATTGAAAACACAACTTGCATGCGCATCATAGCCAAAAATAGCGTAGCATTCTCCTGCTTCTAAAGAGTTAGAAAATCTTGAGTATGTACGTTTGGGTAAATTACATTAAGGCTGCAACTCCTTGAAGCCTTGTGGGAATGCATAAGAAATATTTAGGAAAATTACTTTTTTTTCAAAAGCCAACAACTCCTCCTAGAATTCCCTAACAATATTTTAGAAAGTCCAACAAATATTCTTCCAGGTTCTGAGATCAGTACAACCTGAAGAGGCCTTCATCTCATACTGATGACAATTAAGACGTCCTGGGACGTGAAAAAGAACAGGTGCATTGGGGGGAAAGGGTGAGTCTTGGATTGGGAGATCCAGGCTAGAGTATTCAGTTAGTATTAAACCTAATTAGGTAAGTCACTTTCTCTCAACCTAACCCACCAAACAAACTTGTTGTGAGAATAAAATGGGGAGAAGAAAAGCCTAACTTTGGGCTCAACCAAAGAACAGCAGATTATAAATATAAGCAATAACCATCCATGCTGTGTACATTATCTTTTACTGTGTACATTATCTTTTACTGTGTACATTAGCTCTGTGACAGAGTATGCTGCTCCAGTATTGAGAACGAGGCACTATTAATGAAGCCATGAGTATAGTGCCAGGTTGCCTCAAATGTACACCAGGTGAGAAAATATACCCTCTTGTTGGTATCACTCCACCCAAAATCAGGAGAGAAGTAGCAGTGGAGGCTGTGAGAACTAAGCAAGAGAAAGACCCTCAACATCCTCTAAAGTCTAAACAGATATGAGCCTTAATTCTGCCAGCTCAGATCCAGGGAGTTTTATGGCAAGAACAAACATTTTTGACGGCACACAAGGGCAAAACCAAGTTAAAGGATGAAGGAGCCCACTGGACAAGGAACATTAAGAGGATATAGTGACCCAGAACAATTGGAGTGTCAAGAGTCCCTAAATGCAAGACCAACATGCTTAAGTGGCAGCAACATATGCGGTGAATGTGGAGATACAGAATCCAGCTTGTTTGTTGATCTGCCAATTACTACCAGAAACATGTACCAATGAAAATTTAATTTTGGCCAACGACAAAGCCAAGAAAGTGGCTTCATTTTAGTTTAAAGTTTGATCTGGACACGAAAGACATAACTATACAGCCATGAGGGTGAACCTTGGCACTCCAGGTGTTCTTGGGACTTCAATTCCCAGAAGCCCAAGTCTCTGTGAATCCACACGAATGGGTCTTCTTTGACTTCAATGTCCAGAAGCCCAAGTCTCTGAATTTACAAGAATGGGTGTTTCTGGATTTCAATGCCCAGAAGCCCAAGCCTCTGCGAATCCACCCGAATGGGTGTTCTTGGATTCCAATTCCCAGAAGCCCAAGTCTCTGTGAATCCACAAGAATGGGTCTTCTTGGACTTCAATGTCCAGAAGCCCAAGTCTCTGAATTTACAAGAATGGGTGTTTCTGGATTTCAATGCCCAGAAGCCCATGCCTCTGCGAATCCACCGGAATGGGTGTTCTTGGATTCCAATTCCCAGAAGCCCAAGTCTCTGTGAATCCACAAGAATGGGTGTTCTTGGATTCCAATTCCCAGAAGCCCAAGCCTCTGTGAATCCACAAGAATGAGTTCACTGCGCATATGTGCAGTAAACCCATTCGTGTGGATTCACAGAGATTTGGGCTCCTGGGAATTAAAGTCCAAAAACACGTGGAGTGCCAAGGTTCGCCATCACGGCAGTTAGTCATGAAGGGGATTCTCAAACCCATTTTTTCCGATCCCACCCAAGACCAAAGAGGACACGTAAGAGGCGAGCCAGGGTTTGAGGATGCACACGATATCTGCGCCAGGCTCCTTGCTTAAGCAACGTACAGATACTTTTCTCTACCTTTACTGGAAGGAAGGGTGAAGGGGCTTTTCCCCTTGTCGCAGTCCACCCCCAACACAAACCACGGTAAGGCCTCCTCCCACCCCCTCCACAAATCCCAGAGAGCCTCCGCAGAAGTCCCTTTGCAGGCGGACGACCCCCGGTCCAAAGACACCCGAGGCCTCCGCTCCCGACAGGCCCGACCTGCCCCTCCCGCTCAGCCTTCCTCCGCCACCCGCTTTCCGAGCCCACTTCGGAGGATGGCGACGGATGATTTCCCCCACCTTCCTTTCCCCCAGAAGCTCACCAAAGCCGTAAGGACGATGGCGCCCACGCCGGAAAAGGAAGGACCCACTACTTCCGCCGACCTTTCACCCCGCCTGCCGGTTCGGACTGCGCATGCGCCCTGTGAGAACCCAAGGGGAGGAAAGGCGGGAGTTATGTTGCTTTTCTAGGACTGCCGTCTCCACCTCTCGTTGGTTAAGGGAGGGAAATATGCTGCCCACCCTTGGGTTTGAAAGTATGATATGGCGTCCACCCACCCTGCTTTTAAGTGCCCAAACTATTTTATAACAAGAGTTGAAATGTATGAAGTGGTAGCCGTGTTAGTCTGTACTAACATATCTGAGAGTAAATAAAACAGAATTAAAAAAGACAAAAAAAAGTTATGGCACCTTTAAAGACTAACTCCTGTATTTAACTGAGCTTTCATGGACCAAGTCCATACAGTTAAATACTGTACAGGATTTTTTGGAATAGTAGCCTGTGGTTCAGGCATATCATATCAGAAAACAAAATAATAATAAAACAAAAACAGTACATTACTTTAAAGACTAACTGCTATATTTTTACTGTTCGCTTTCGTGGATCAAGTCCACTTCTTCAGACTGAAGAAGTGGACTTGATCCACGAAAGCTAACAGGAAAAATATAGCAGTTAGTCTTTAAAGTGCTGCACTGTTTTTGTTTTATTATTTTATTTATTATTTTGTTTTTGATATGCCTTAAATACAGGAGTTTGTCTTTAAGGTGCCACAACTTTATGTTGTTCTGTTTTATTTACTCTCAGATCAGTGGTGGGATGTCAAAAATTTTACTACCCCACCGTGACATCATCACAGTCTGGGTGGAGCTAACATCATGACATCATGGGTGGGTCCAAATAAAATAATAATAAAATAAAAATAAGGACACACACATATACCCCTCACCCCCCACACACACACACCTGCAGCCAGGTGTGCATGCACACCCAGTGCTTGGCGTGCATGCACAGTGAAAAGGTAAGCCCCCAAGTTGGTTCCCCCCAAAAGCTGCTACCGGTTCTCTCCATGACACTGGGGAAAGTTACTACCGGTTCTGGCGAACTGGTGGGAACCTGTTACATCCCATCACTGTCTCAGATACAAGAGGTATCACAACAGATAATAATGGAGAAATCTGAAAGCCTGGAAAATAGTTATTACCACCAACTGTTCTGTTTACATGTTAGTGGAATCCACTTGTAGCTAGGAACCATATCAACTGATGTGGGTTTGACATTGCTCAGATTCTCCTTCTTTCATGTCCATGTTGGCTTATTTCTGGAGGTCTAAGATAGTCCTCCAGAAATAAGCCAACATCCAGATCAAACTTTAAATTGCCAAAATAATACCGGTACCACCTTCTTGGCTTTGTCATTGGTCAAAATTAAATCATCATCAGTACATGTTTCTGATAGCAATCAATAGATCAGCAAAATAGCCAGATTCTGTATCTCCACATTCACACAGTGTGTTGTTGTTTGCCAGCAACCCGCACTTGAGCATGTTGGTCTTATATTTAGGGACTCTGACCCCCAGCCTGTTCACGCGTGCCAGAGGGGGCACTCAGAACCCTCTCTGTTGAACACACATGCCGCTGCCCCAGCATAGAGTTCACCCCACCCCTATGCCCAGTGGCTCAATGGGAGCGCTTCCTCCCAGCACAGTTGGCTCTGCCCAGCAGCCTAATGGGAGCGCTTCCTCCCTCCCCCCAGCACAGAGTTCACCCTGCCCCTCTGCGGACAGCAGCCTGTTGAGTTTGGGCACTCAGTCTCTAAAAGGTTCATCATCACTGGGCTAGAATCTGGCAACAGTCTTTAGCCAGTGCTAGGTAAAATGCCACATTCTTTATAGCATGTTGCCACCACGACAGTGTACAATTATTGGTAATGAGATGAAGGAAATTTTAGAGATTTAGTGTACTAAGATTAAGAATAGGCTTTAGCTGTAGTGCAATGAAGGCAAGGCTCTACTGGTGAAGTAGGGGAGAGACCTCAGCCGACTGGAAGTTCCTGGTAGTGAAGTATGTGCAGCATGTTATTAGAGCCCAAATCAGAACACATCGACCAGAACTGGCATGGAGTACAAAAGGAAACCAAATACTGTACTGATCTTTTAGTTCCACCTTCCCATTTTTGACACCCTGGAGAGGGGACGGGAGAGGGAGATAAAAGCAATTTGTTGCCAAAGGAGTAAAGCTTATTTTGTGAAAACAAAAATAAGACAAGAAACCAGACTGAATTTATTACCACCAGCAACAGATATAATTCTTGACCAATACATTCATCCTCTTGCACTGTAATGAAGTCAAAGCATAATGAACATTAACAAAAGCTACCTAAAGGGCCAGGACAGAGTTTTTGAAAGTGCATCAAACACATAAATTAAAGGTTAAAAGTAGGAATAGGCCTATGTTAAAACAGAAGAATTCTGTTGGGATAATTTACACACACATACAGGGCACAGGTCATCTAATATGCAGAAATTCACATACTTTACCTAGCACACTTACCACAGTTTGCTATTTAGCTTCTTGTTTTTTATGAGCAAAAGTGTTGAACTTTATTTTGAAAATGGCATTGATGCCTTCATGTTCTCAAATCTCACCAATATAAAAACTCTAGCCAGGCATTGATGTTGTTGTTCAGTCACACATTCGACTTTGCGACCCTATGGACCACTGCCCACAAGGCACCTCAGTCTTCCACCATCTTCCTCAGCCTGCCCACCTCTGTGGCCATTGCATCTTCAGTACCATCTAGCCACCTCATTTTTGGCCACCCCTTCTTCTTTTGCCCTCCACCTTTTTATCTTTTTTTTTCCAACATGAAAGGAAGAAAATGCTTAGCCCTATACCTCTGTGGTCACTTTTTTTATGATGACTGCTGAATTTGAAAACAAGAGCTGCTTGGTGGAATAGAAACTGTCCATACAAGCAAAACCCTAAATTTTTGAGGATGATTGCTTATGTGGAAAGTCTCCATGTGAGCAGGAATCTCTCATCTTTAGACTTGTGAGGAAAGAGAAAACATACAGGGTGGCCTGTAAGTCCCTACCCCTCCACAGAGAAAGTAGGGCTCTGCTGGGGGAGGAAGGAAGCATTCCCATTGGGCTCCTGGGCAGAGCGCATCCCCACAGAGACGATGGGTAGGGACATAGAGGCTGGGTAGGGACTTACAGGCCATCGTGTAGAAGGGCTAGATGCTTTTCTCATTCTGTGTTCAGTAAACTAGATAACAGTTGAATCGAGTATTTAATAAATAGAATGTTTCATTGTAAATACCAGCCACCTTGGACAAGACATCTTTCACAAAACCACATGCACTCCGCCTGTCAGTAGGAGACTGCCCCATCTTCAAAGGACAAGTAACCCCTAAGGCTGTGATGGTGAACCTTGGCACTCCAGATATTCTTGGACTTCAATTCCCAGAAGCCCCTGTGACTCCACAAGAATGGGTTTACTGCAATTCATCCATACGGGCACATTTTCTTCCGCTTCCAGGAGCGACGTGGGCAGTGTGGGCCGGATGAATTGCAGTAAACCCATTCATGTGGAAGCATGGGGGCTTCTGGGAATTGAAGTCTAAGAACATCTGGAGTGCCAAGGTTCACCATCACGGCCCTAAGCTGATGCGGCTCTCATGTTCACAGTACAGTATCTTCAAATGAAGCTTTCACCACCATTCTGTTCCATCGAAGCAAAAAAAGTTCAAGTATCTTCGGCCAAGCCTTGCTATTTCCAGAAATCTGGTATAAGAATCAACAGTTTTAAGGCCATGTGCCTCTAGTTCCAAAAACAGCTGCTTGTGACTGGCTATGCAAAAACAAGTCAGGGAAGGCTACTTTTTGTGTCAGCTCCAAACTGGGAGGGATTTACAGGGACTGATTAAGTTTGAGTCCACTAGTCCATCACACCACTTTGCCAGCATGCCAGCTATAACAGGCACATGTGAAGTCCGTTTCCTTATATAAAAGCACATTCAGAATTCTGTTCTAGCATATAACAGATTGACTGGAAAATGTGTTGCAATTGGTCCTACAACATGAACAGCAGGCAGCTTAAGGCAACCAACACATAGATAGAAACCTACCTCAGCCTGAAATCCCACGCTCAGAATTTGGCAATTTAGTCAGTGTCTTTAAGCTAAAGAACTAGGGTGATGTTTCCTACAGACTTGCAACAGAAGAATTCTGAGAATTCAGAATCCTTAGGCAGTGATGTCAAACAGCAATCAACAGTGTTTAGATTCAACCTTGACTGCATGGGGCTTCAGGCAGAGAAAGCTTTCTATCATCTCCTGGGACATTTTCACTTGTAGGAGAGATGACCTGCTGCCAACTTTGTTTACTAGCTTCATTATTTTAGAAAAATATGATAAGACTAGTGGACCTTTTCAACACAACACAAAAACAGCTACTTCTACAAAGACCCTGCTTTTAGCAGGAACTCTATGTAGTGTTGTGTATGCAAGGGAAAAAGCCAGCAGTAGATCAACAATAGAAGGCCGCTACCTACTAGCATCGTTATCCTCCATGTGAACATACAGAAATGGCCTCTTAGTCTAAACCAGGGATGCCCAAACTACAGCCTGCAGGCTGAATCCGGCTCCAACGTAATTAATCTGGCCTGTGCTGCCACCGTTGCTCCCAGAAGCGGAAGTAAGATGCACCCATATGGGTGCATTTTGCTTCCAGGAGCGACAGGGGCATTGGGGGCCGGATCCGGCCTGCAGGCTGTACTTTGGGCACCCCTGGTTTAAGCAGAAAAGACAGCAGCCTAAAATCTATCTCATCCTGTTGCAAAACATATCTGCTGCAAAACAGATTGCAAGGTGCATTTTACTTCCTCTTCTGGTGGGAGGAACTGAATGACTGGCCCACTGAACCAGGTGACTGGCCCACAGTCCAAAAAGTTTGGCCACCCCTGGTCTAAACAATAAAATTATCCACCTGCCTTAGCCACTCAAAAGGCATCTTTGATGTTCTTCAGCTGCCGCACAGCCAGATCCACAGGTAGGTTGAACCGTAGGTTACTGAGACGGCTAAGGACATTGAGGGCCCCCTCAAAACCTGTCTGTGCCATGTAACTCCAGGGCTGGTAGTGAGCGTGGATCAGAGCTCCTGACTTGCATATGAGGTTGAGCCAGGAGACCAGCCGCTGTTCGTTGAGAGCCAGGCACACAAGAGCCTTCAGTTCTGAGTCTGCGCTGCGCTTGAATGGGTCATGCTCTGACAAGACTGTGTGGATTGCTGAGAGCAGGCTCTGCTTTGGGGTGGCAGGTGCCCCACCCATCACCGGGAGAGCAAAAGACTGAGAGAGTTTGCGAGCTGGTGATTCTACAAAGGCACGGCCATTTTTGGAATTGTAATACTTCACAAAGAGCTCCCATGGGTGCATGGCCTGTGGGGAGGAGCTCAACACAGGCAATAAGCAGGCAATCGGGGCTAGGACCAAACTCATCCCAGGAGATGGGGTATAGAGACCATGGGCCAGAAGGTCCCGCACTGCCATTGTCAGCTCCTTACGCACAGCCAACGTGAGTTCATCTCGTCCTCCTAAGGAGGTGTCATGGACACTTGAGTAGCTGATGACATGTTCTGGCTCTTGTAGCTGATATTTCTGTGCCAGCTGTCTCACGTGGGCGACAGCCATCTCTAGCTTGTTCACTAACGGTGAATAGTCCCTGTCAGAATGGTCCTTCTGCCATAAATGTTGTGGGATCTGTCCTGTTGCACAGCCAAACTGACTCACAGCAAAAATCTGTAACACAGCAAGCATTCGACGCATGAGGTGCAGCCCGGACTCCCGCATTCTCTGGGCTTCTTCAGGATTCACTGTACAGAAAGAAAAGAGAATGTTGCTTAGAGCAGAAAGCTTCCTGGAATAGTTCCTGCTTTATTAAGGAAATCAATCTGTGCAATAGACTAGATCACACAGGCAACTCTCTACGTTAGCTCATGTAAAATATTTAAAATGCCATACATTAAAAACAACAGAGGAGCCTCAAAAACCTATTAAAGCCATGATCCTTAATCCCTTTAGGTTTTGATAAGTAAATCTGCTGTCAAAATGAGGTTAGTATCAGTGCTAGTCAAGCTCCTAAAGCAGGGGTGTCCAAACTTTTGGGGCCGTGAGTTGGTCATGTGGTTCAGGGGGCCGGTCACTATGGCCCGAGGGCTGGATCCAGACCCCGATGCCAATTCATCCAGCCCACGAAGCTCTCATTGCTCCCGGAAGCAGATGTAAAACACACCCGTATGGGCACATTTTACTTCCGCTTCCAGGAGCAACAAGGGCTTCGTGGGCCGGATGAATTGGAAGCGGGGGACAGATCCACCAGACAAGTGTATACAGCAGGGGTACCCAAACATTTCAGGCTGCATGCTGGTCATGTGGTTGAGCGTGCCAGTCACGTGGTTCCTCCCATTTGGAAGTGGAACGCACCCGAGCATGCACAGAACACTGCCATAAATGATCCACGGCTGTGGGTCATTTACAGCAGCATTCTGCACATCCACATTTTACTTTCGCTTCTGGGAGTGATGAGGGTGCCGCAGGCTGGATTAATTGGAGCTGTGGGCTGTATCTGGCCCACGGGCCATAGTTTGGACACCCCTGGTATACATGGAGAAGTGGTCCCTCAAAACAACCAGGGCCCCAAGTGCTTCAGGTCTTTATAGATCATCATCCACACCTTGAATTCAGATTTGAAGCATACTACCTAGCCATCACATTCTCCCAGCACTCCAGCTGTGAGAATTCCTGGTGAGGTTTGAAAGCTGAAGTCCAAGAAATCCAAAAGTCCCATGCCTACGCACCACCAACCTTCTTCAAGGTAGTAGGCGCTGTCCTCTGAGATGACACATTTACTACTTCCTTGATTTGCCAATTCACTTCTGTTTAGCTGTTATTAACCAATGTGGGCAAACCTTAACTTACTTGTGGTGGAATAAACTGTCTTTTCCATACATCATCTGTCCGTAATAACTGAATTTGATCCCTAGCTGCATGACTAAATAGTGCACTGGATACCACCCACAGACACTCTGGTATTTGTGGAGTTAAGTTCCAAGCAAATATGAGAGGTTTTCTTTTCAAAGTACAGTACCTAGTAAATTTATTATACAAGGTAACAAAAGTTTCCCTCCTGGCCTCCTTGACTCAGACCCCAGCAAACTACCATTCAGAATAACTCTGCTGGGTTTCCGCTTTAAGTTCCACTGATTCAAATAGGCTCATTCTAACTGCAACTTAGATAGTATGCCCATCTGTATCAATAAGACCCAACACCTACATACAGATTTCAACTTCTTTTAGAATTACCTTCCAGGCAACTCCAGAAGGGAAACCTGAACGTTCTAACCCTTTGGTAACAGATCACCTACAGCAGTGGTGGCTAACCTTGACACTCCAGCTGTTCTTGGACTTCAATTCCCAGAAGCCCAAGTCAGCACACCCGATGATCTAGGCTTCTGGGAATTGAAGTCCAGGAACAGCTGGAGTGCCAAGGTTAGCCACCACTAGCCTACAGCAGGGGTCTGCAAACTTGGCTCTCCAGGTGTTCTTGGACTTCCATTCCCAGAAGCCCAAGTCAGCACTCCTGCTGATCAAGGCTTCTGGGAACTGAAGTCCAAGAACAGCTGGAGAGCCAAGTTTGCTGACCACTGGCCTACAGCATCCTGTGATTAGTGGCATCCATTTTTAAAGCAGACACTGAAGAGAGAGGATTTCAACCTTGCTTCTTGTTGAAGTACCTTTTAGGGAAGAGACTTAGTAGCTTTATGCCTTCTTACAGGCACAAGTATCAACCACACTGGCCAAACATCAGTTGCTTAGCACAGTAAATAATAACTAGAGTAGGCTCATTGAATCAACAGCAATTTGGTGAGTCAACTCCACAACAAATTTAATTGATTCAAATGGGCTTACTCTAAATGCAACTAACTGCTAAGGTTTAGTATAAAGTTTAAGAGGGTGTTAAAGCACTACATTTTTGTTTTAGTATTATTGTGATCATGCCTAGCATTAATTTTTACGAATGGCCATATATAATGATGCTTAATAAAACATTCCTTTAACATTTTTGAAGACCATTGTTGATTAAACATAAATCAACATAAAATGTGAAAACTATCTAGATGCTCACCTCTGGTATTCCTGTGGGACTGTTGGGTGCTTGACTTGCAGGTGCCACTTCCAGCCTTTCCACCTGAACAATCGCAATGCCCTTCATCTTGTTTTCCAGGACTACCGATTTCTTCTAAAACCCAAAAGATGATGATTTTGACCAACCATTATAATCTTAGGCTCACATGCACACACTATGTATTCTGGAAACACACTCCCATCCCAGCAATAACACCTGCTCAATGCTATGTCTTTGCTGTTTCCACATAAATAAAGCTAAACAGCTTTTCTCTCACACCAAAGGACCCCTAAGTAATATACTCCCTCCTACAGAATTACTTTTACTATCCATAAACATAAGCATCTGGACAAACAATGCAACATCATATTATGATAAAGGTCACAAGAACTAATAATTCAGAAGATTTCCTGCTGAAGACAATACATGAAAAGTTTTGTAATAATTAATCTTAAAGACTACAGCCAACATCCTTGTACTTTTGACTTGGCTTAGAAAGGATGGTAGTGAATACACAGCTAAATGGCAAGGTATGAAACATGTGACTGAGCATGTATCCAACATATCTTCTATCAGCCATGGTATTTATCATTTTCCTCCCATGCATAGTAAACAACTACAGAATATTAGGTTAATAGTTTAGCATAGTTTCCCCTTTTAATTTCTTTGTTTAACAACGAAAATATTAATTTCAGTAGCAGTGAATTCCCCCCTTTAGGTGGATGCCTTAAAATGTAGTGAAGGGATTTGAGTGTGTTCATGAAGCTGAGAGGAAAGCCATTAGGATACTAGACTCTATTACGGGCCTGGACTCTTAGCAGGTTGACACAAAGCAGAATTGTCACAGCTGAGACACTAGACTAAGATGCATACACCCTCTTCAAGACAGCTACAGGGTAGCAATGGCAGCTTAAGGTGGCACTGATGGAGGAAGGAAAAACAGTGATTCTGTGACAATGGGCTGCCATAAAGACAAACAAATGGATCCTAAAGCAAAAATGATAAAGCAGAGGTTGTCCTACTTTGAGCACATCATGAGAAAGCAAGATTCTCTTGAAAAGGCAATAATGCTGGGAAAGGAAGAAGGCCAAATATAAGATAGAATGACTCCCTAAAGCAGTGGTTCTCAACATGGGGCCTACAACCCACAGGGGGACTTCAATTCCCAGAAGCCTAAGTCAGTACATTGGCTGATCAGTGTTTTGGAGAATTAACTTAGGCTTCTGGGAACTGAAGTCCAAAACCAAAGGCTGGGAAACATTGCCCTAAAGGTATCCACAGACTTGGCTTTATGTGGTAAGTGTTGAGCAGAGCTTTTGAAAATAAGGCTTTTGGGAGATCTCTCATTCATAGGACTGCCTTATGTTGGGAGCAACCTGATGGCACATAACAACAGTGAATTACAAGCCTGTGAAGTTTTTCCAGTACTCTTTGTGATTTCAGATTTATATCTTTTCTTTCCCCTGTAAAATAAGGGGAGTACCTCTTTATCTATAACCTACCAATGTGCTACCCAGTTTTCAGGTCTTCCAACTGTCTGTGGGTATTCCAGGCACTTTTAGATCTCCTAGTTTTATCCTCTTTTATACAAGATAAGAACATCCATTATATTAAAGAAATGTCCTTACTGACCCTGTATAAAGCCAATAAACATCTCAAGATCCCGGATCTGAGTTTTCAGTTGTTCCACCAGTTGTTCCTTCACACGTACTGGGTTGACAATCTGTGCCACAGCAGCATCTACTTGATGACGCAATTCTTCTGGAGACAGCGAAGCAATGTCCTCACTCAAATTCATGTCCAGCTTCTTGATCAGTTCTTCAATAAGCACCTGCAAAGCCACACAGGAAGCATGTTGGAGGCTATTATGCCTGGCAATTTGAGGAATTCTCTCAATCAACTTCAATTCAAATGGTGCCCAGACACATAAGTAAGGATTTGATTTGTCTGAGGATCAGCAAGCCTCACCTGCTGTCTCTCCATGACCACTGACTGGGGTAGAGCATCATAGCTGCCCTCCTGGTAGGCAAATGTTTCCAAGTCATCCAGCTGTGCCTTGAGCTGTAAGATAAGCTCTCGTTGTCTCTCCTTCTGTGCTTCCAGCTGTTCTTGTTTTTCATTCTCACTCTGAAACAGAAAAAACACTTTTAATTTCTCATCTTTGGAAATGAAAGAAAGGTTCCGAAGACACTTGACTACAACCAGCAAATCAACAACATTCCTGTGGAACAGCCTTCCTCAACATAGATTCCTTCAAATGTTGTGGCTACAACTCCAATCAACTCCAGTCACCACTGCTAATGTTCAAAATGATGCACATTGTAGTCCAAAGTGCCAAAATAGGGTAATGCTGGAAGGCTATTCTAGAGCAAAAATGGACAGAGTGTAGCTACCCAAATGCTAAACCATGGATCACATCAGCTCCAGCCTATTGCTCTCCAACCTAATTTGAAAGGCCAGAATTTGCCTTCTCTTGACCTCAAGCTATTGCTTAGGAACAGCATATCATATCTTGTTCAGTTCAGACACCCAAACCTATTTTGTACAACAAACACTATAATCTAAGATAAGACTGCATAGAGGTCTGTATGCCAAAAATGCAAGCATTGGCTGAGATATGCCAACATATTCATGCTTTCCAAACACTACATAATCAGTATATTGTTACAGGCTCCAAACCCTTCCTGAACCTAAGTTTGCTGGAGGTGCCAGAATACATTTTCAGGCTGATGTAATGATGTAATGATGTCTTTTTAGAGCAGCTACACTTTCATAAAGATTTCCTGTTTCGAGAAAAACATTGACTAAAATCTTATTTGTCATGCCTATTGGTGTAATGCCCACTGAAGTCACTGTTAGATGCAATCTGATAGCATAAAACAAACACAACAATACCCTATCAAATACTGCTGATCCATGAAACAGGATTTAGAAAAACTATATGTGTTGCACTAGTACAGTATTAAATATTTAAGTACAGTACCTGGAATATTTTCCAATTATGTGTTTTGATGCATTGCATGGAAAGCTTACAGACAAGCATAGGGTTTTGTGATAATATGACATACAGATGGTGCCAAAAAAAAGTATACATTTTAAGAAAGGAAAAACCTACATTAAAATTGCAATACTCAATATATACCGATAAAAAAACATAAATTCAAGTCACGTTTGACTCCTTCAATTACAAAAGGTGCTCAAAGTGGTTACCACCAGTGTCCAGACACTTGCTACTACTGGAGCAATTTTGATCAAAGTGTCCCCTTGAATTGTTGCACATGCCTTTTTAATTCCTTCCCAAAGTACCTTCAGTATAGCTGGTTTTCTATGGTACACCACATCCTTTAAGAAGGTCCTCCATAGGTAAAAGTCAAGGACTGTTAAGTCAGGAGAATGTGGGGGGAAATGCACCTCTTCGTCCTATCCACTGTCCCGGAAAATTGTTTATACAGTTTACTTTGACTGTGTTGCCTGTCATGTGGTGACACTAGCATTCACTTTTTCGAGCAAACATCATACATTTTTGGCACCCTCTGTAATTGTCTCAAGGCAGGTATTTGTTCTAACCCTAGCAAAGCAGAGCAAAAAGCAAAGCAAAACACCAGTGATGGTGTAACTGTGTTCCTTCAATTCTTCTTACTGTACCTGCAACCACATCAAAGCTTTTAGGCAACACAAGGGTTAAGTAGTAGGAATTATCTGTTCATCATGCTTACAGATTAGGCAGCTTAGTGAATGAACAAATCGAAAAGTCTTGCCATATTGGCTACTTGAAATGCTAAGAGATTAGCTTTGACTGATCCAGTTCCAACAGAAAGGGATGGAACAAAAAAGCTTTGCTTGCCCACTGCAAAAAAAAAAAAGTCTTGACATGAGCTGATAAAAAATAATTATTATTTTTTTTTTTGGGGGGGGGGGAACAACGACGGACTCTTGCTGAAAGATTTTGCTTGCCCTTCCTGACTGTGTGCTGATGCCGATGCAGCAGCTTTTCCTCATCGGTTCAAGCGATCACACGTCTCAACCGGTGCAAATTAATGAAACCTGATCCAGCATCAGAGTAAAAATATGGATTTGAGGAAAGGGGCTCCAGGCTGATTCATATTTCCCTTTGCATCAAGTGATCAATGGAAGAAAAAACACAACAGAATTAGCCTACACCAAATTCACAGGACTTTCCATTTTTATCCATTAGAGCCACATCCTTAGATGCAACAGCAAATACTATCTTCATCAAAGAAACCCTCTAATTCTAATACAAGGTCCCCCTTCTCCTTTCTTCCATACCCCTTTCAGTCACAAGATATAGAAAGAATTCCTTATTTTCCTTTTGTCATCTGTTCTTTTCTTTTGGTATGTGTCGTTTTTGCTATGAAGACATCAAATGGAGCCATAAACCCATTAATGGTAGAATCTGTAATGCTTACCTTGAGTTCTGACAACAAAAACACAAGATAAATGAAACACTGCCACAACGACTATTTTTTACTGCACTCTTCATTCCCATGCAGCTCTTCTTGGATAGTAAAAGTGTCTCTATTCAAAAGATGGGCTCTAATTCAAGATGGATTCCAAAAAGGAAGCCACACTTGAGATCATATTGCAAATATAATATCCACTGGCTATGGGAGTCCACCAAATAATTTCAGTAGATTAGCCTATGCTTTATAAACTACAGCAAAGCCTTCGATTGTTTGGATCATGAAAAAGTACAGGTTGCTCTGGGGAAAAAATGGGGGTGCCTCAAAACTCAATTGTCTTGAGGTGTAACATACCATTGAATGGTTTACTATAGCTAAAGGTGTCAGCCAATAATACATTTTATCCACTTATCTGTTCAATCTGTATGCAGAACATATACAAAAAGCTGGACTAGACTTTGATGAAGGAGGGGTGAAAACTGCTGGAAGAAACAGCAATATTGAAGAGATGCAGATAACATCATCTTACTGGCAGGTACAGTAATAGCAATACAGTAGCTGGAAATGACTTCTAACGAAAGTTAAAGAAGAAAATGTAAAACAGGATTGTAGTTGAACATTAAAAAAACAAAAATTATCACTACAGAAGAACTTGTTGTAATGTACCATCAAGTCATCTCCAACTTTATGGCAACCTTATGAGATCTTCAAAATATCCTGTCCTCGACTGGTGCTGGCCTAGTAAAACGTGTTGAAATCATTCCGCAAACTGCCTTTATTTCTATCACCCTAATGGAAATCTTCAGTGCCAAATCATGGAGTGCCCTTTGCTTCTTCAGCACTCTTTTGAAAGTGGAAGCAACCTTAATAACGGGCTGAAACTACAGGAAGACAGATATTGGCTGACTATTAGGGACAACTTCTTAATGGTTAGAGCAGTATGACTGTGGAACCAACTGTCTTGAGAGGTGGTGAGCGTTCCAACACTGGAAGCATTCAAGGGAGAATTTGACCCTGATATGTCAGATCTGTTTTGATTCAGATTCCTGCATTGAGCAGGGTGGGTGGGTGGGTGTACCTGATAGCCTAAAAGGCACCCTTTCCCACTCTGTGTTTCTAAAGCAGGGGTGTCCAAAGTACGGCCTGTGGGCCGCATCTGGGCCCCGATGCCAATTCATCCGGCCTGCAAAACCCTCGTCGCTCCCGGGAGCAGAAGTAAAATATGCCCCTGCGGGTACGTTTTACTTCCGCTCCCAGGAGCGTCGAGGGCTTTGCGGGGCATATGAATTGGTGTTGGAGCCGCATCCAGCCCCCAGGGCGTAGTCGTTAGAGCAGTATGACCATGGAACCGACTATCAACCGACTATCGAGACTGGAAGCATTCAAGGGAGAATTTGAGCCTCATATGTCAGATCTGCTTTGATTCAGATTCCTGCATTGAGCGGGGTGGATGGGTGGAAGGACGGTAGCTTAAAAGGCACCCTATCCCATTCTGTGATGCTAAAGCAGGGGTGTTCAAACTATGGCCTGTGGGCCGGATCTGGGCCCCGATGCCAATTCATCTGGCCTGCAAAACCCTCCTAGTAAAATGTGCCTGTATGGGCGCGTTTTACTTCCGCTCCCAGGAGCGACGAGGGCTTCGTGGGCCAGATGAATTGGCATTGGAGCCGCATCCAGCCCCCAGGGCGTAGTCGTTAGAGCAGTATGACCATGGAACCGACTATCAACCGACTATCGAGACTGGAAGCATTCAAGGGAGAATTTGAGCCTCATATGTCAGATCTGCTTTGATTCAGATTCCTGCATTGAGCGGGGTGGGTGGGTTGAAGGACCGCAGCTTAAAAGGCACCCTATCCCATTAAACAAGGGGTGTTCAAACTACAGTATAATGCTAAGACTTGGTTCCACAAGTCTTGGTGTTATACGATTTTTAGTGTTATCCGATGCATGTTAAAATCCTATGGGATCCATAGAGATACATTGTAACCGCACAGGCTTTAGCGGTCGTTATCTGATGCATCCCATAGGATCTTAATATTATCCGATGCAATTCTTCCCCCCAGATTGCTTAATGTTATGCGATTTTAGTGTTATTCGATACTAACGTTATCTGAGGTATTACTGTATGGCCTGTGGGCCGGATCTGGACCCCGATGCCAATTCATCTGGCCTGCAAAACCCTCCTAGTAAAATGTGCCTGTACGGGCGCATTTTACTTCCGCTCCCAGGAGCGACGAGGGCTTCGTGGGCCAGATGAATTGGCGTCGGGGGCCAGATCCGGGCCCCCCCCCGGGGTCGTAGTGACCAGCCCCCCCTGAACCACGTGACCGTCCCGCGTCCCCAAAAAAAGTTTGGCCACCCCCTTGTTTTAAAGCCACGTCGCTCAGGGAGGGAGGAGAGAGGCCGAGAACAGAGAGGCGCCGGGCCGGGCTTGTCCTCCTCCTCCTTACCTTGGCCTCGGCGCCCACGCCTTCCACGGCCGCCGCCAAGCCGAAGCCAGCGCCGGGGCAGCCGCGGAAGGCGAACTCCTCGAGCTCGCGGAGGAGGCGCTGCTGCTGGGCCGGCCCCGCGCGGGCCACTTGCCGGAGCCGGAACTGGACCTGGGCGAAGTGCGAGGCCAGGGCCAAGAGCGCCGAGTGGAGGCGGCGGCGCTCCGGCTCGGGCCCTTCCCCGACGACGACGGCCGCCGCCACGTCCTCCTCCCCGACCTCCGCCTCGGCTACCGCGCCCACCGGCGCCCAGCGCTCCCCGGGGGCCCCCGCCGCTTCCTCCATCCCTCGCGCCGCCAACGGCCGCTGCCGACGGCAAAAAACAAATAAATAAATAAATAAACTGTCACACACCGGAAGCTCCTGTCAAAACGGCCGTGCCCGGTGACGACGTGACGTCACTTCCGGTAACCTGCCCGCTGGGCCCATAAGCCTGCGGCTACCACTCGAACCTCTGTAGTGTTCGGACCAGAAAGACGACAGAGGCGGGCGCTCTACCTCGACCCCGCTTTCTCTTGCTTTTACTGCAATACGCCTCGCCCTCCCCAACAGCGAACCGTTTTCAGTTTTAATGTTTAATAAAGAAAGCTAAACCAGCTCCTGTCTCTGTGTCCCAATTCTTTGCCAACCTAGCAGTCCGAAAGCAAGAAATTGCAAGTAGATAAATAGGGACCGCTTTGGCGGGGAAGGGAACAGCGTTTCCTGTGTCTAGTCCTGCCTGCCACATGACCACGGAAATGTCAGATGCAGATAGTGCTGGCTCTTTGGGTATAAACGGAGATATAACTGCACCCTAGAGTCGGATACGACTGGCTTTTGAGCAAGGGGGGCCTTTACAGCAATGCAAGAGAAAAAGTCCTTGTTATTAAGCCAAATATCTAGTACAATTACCCAGGCTGGTTTAACCGACTGGTGCAGGGGTGTCCAAACTACGGCCTGTGGGTCGGATCTGGCCTCTGATGCCAATTCATCTGGCTTGGGAAGCCCTTGCTGCTCCCAGAAGCGGACACGTTTTGTTTCTGGGAGTGATGAGGGCTTTGTGGGGCGGTTGCCTTGGCGTGGGCTCCCCGTTTTGCTCGCCTACGTGAAAATAACGTGAAAATCGCGTTATTCAATACAAGATTTTTCCGAAAATCTTGTCACGTTATGCGGTTTTCACGCTATACGGTACTCGCGTTACCCGGGGTATTACTGTATTTTATATTGTAATGCTGTTTTTGTAATGTTATAATTGGGACTCTGTTAGCCGCCCTGAGTCGGTTTTTACCGAGTAGGGTGGCATATAAATTGAAATATAATAATAATAATAATAATAATAATAATAATAATAATAATAATAATAATAATAATAATAATAATAATAATAATAATAATAATAAATTGGCCTCAGAGGCCAGATCTGGCCCAAGGGCCATAGTGACTGACCCCCCGAACCACGCAACCAGCCTGCAGCTCAAAAAGTTTGGGGCCCCTTGGTTGAGTGAATAGCACTGAGAAGGCCTGGGTTCGATTCCCCACTTGGCCATGGAACAGACGGGGTTTGTTGAACTGAGAAAACCACTCCTTTAAACATCTGGTTTCCCTTGAAAGCTCTGTAAGGATCGCTATAATAAGTTTGTTTTCTTTCCACAAATTTTTAAAAAGCATCAAGATACCCAGTAACATTTATGATCTTTACATACTGTACTTTGAGAAGCGAGGAGAACTATGGAAAGTTTGATAGGGATTCATGTGAAAATTAGAAGAGTTATCATTAATGAAGTTAAATCATAAGACTCTGAAAGGGATGTTTACTCGCAAGCAGATCGTTTTCATTTGGTGGCGATTTATGCATTTGATAGTCTGCAAGCACTTAGTTTGAATTGCCGCCATAACTAAATCAAGTACAGTGGTAACTCGCTTAAAGAGCATAATGCGTTCCACAGGATTGCTCTTTAAGTGAGTTTGCTCTTTAAGTGAAACACCATTGTAAGTGACCAATTGTAGGGTGGATTGCGAACCCCAATTTATTTGTTAAGCGAGTTATGGGTAGGTTTCATTTGTTAAGCGAAGCGAACATTCAGAGAAAATTCTGCTCTTTAAGCAAGTTACTCTTTAAGCGAAACGCTCTTTATGCGAGGTTTGACTGTACTGTACTGTATTAGGGTTATTTATTTCTCAGAAACCTTGCGTATTCCTCCTCTCTATATACTGTATAAAGTTTTAAATTTAATTTTTAAAAATGTATCCCAAGCTTTATGGCACCCAAAAGACTGCCACATTTATGATGGCACAAAGATTTCATGGGTTAGTGGACTCTTACAAAAGCGTGTGCCATCATGTGTCAGTCCTTGAGGTGCCACAAAAGGGTTTGTTGTACAGTATTTGTTCAGCAAAAGAGGTTAACACTTAACGCCTCTAGCGCCCTGGAAGGATTCAATAAAACATTTCTTTTTCAAATATGACGTAACTCTTCCAGCGAGCATCCAGTAAAGATCAATTCATTCTGAATCTATGCTATCTGAGAATTGTTACTACGTGGCTGACTCATGGCACAGGTGACCCTATAAATGAGCAATCTATGGAGGTTGATATTATCTGGGAATACATTGGGAACCTTCTGGTGTCCAATCTCCTAGGAAGAAATGGATGTGATGGGCATCGGCAGCTGGACAAGAAGGAGGCTCCAAAGTTTGGCTCCGCCTGGCCAGAGGGGCCTCAACATAATTCAGCCCCCCCTTGCCAGGACGGCATGTGTTCAGCTGCAGTCGCCATGGCAAGGTGAGTCCTGGGGGTGGATTGACAATTTCCTGCAATACAGGGGCTGTATGATCATTTGATCCTTGTAGTTTAGACATCGAGATCTCTCTGGACCGAAAAGTCCCAACCCCTCCTTTCCTTCGGGTAAGGAAGAGGCTGTGTGCCCAGGACGCGAATATTCCCCTTTCCAACCAGTTTTCATTGCTAGACTGGGAACCAATGTTGTATATTTGTTAACATGCTGTTGGGTGGCCAAAAATAGCTCCCATACATTGGGGAATAGAAATTGGAACAGAATCTGGTGACTTCCAGATAAGAGTTTACACGAGCATTCCCTTTTCAGGAAAGCAACACAGCCCTTGCTTCCCCCTTGAGGCACTGGTCGAATGGCATCCTATATCTATTCCAGCTTTTCTAATGGTTTGTGGAAAGAGAACAGCACAAACAACAACAGGAAACATAGAGGGCTATAAGAATATTACTATGCCTGCCCCCCCCCCCCATGTATGTCTTTGAACCCTAAGCAATTGCATGATAAAATGTCATCATAAAAAATCATGCCTCTCTCAGAAAGACAGCTGGTTTTAAGAGTGGCTTGCAGTCTTCAGGCAAAATTGTGTGGTGTGTTTATATACATACACATATTCCAAGCAAGGAAGTTTTGTTCATTCATGCAGACCAGATCATACAACATATTCCAGATCAAACACTTTGAAGTGTGTTCAGTGTTGACTAATAATTGAAAGGCTTGGCATTCTGGGATGCTAAATTACAATGCTCTCCGCTATACATAAACCTTCCCTGAAATAGGAAAACCCAGACCCAGACCTACCATTTTAATGGTGGGAGCTATGAGTGTCAACTCTATTTAAAATCTATTTAAAATCTGTAGTGCTGATGGAGGGCAACAGCTTCATCAATACTGGGGCTGATAAGAACTTTGTGTGCCAAAAGGGCTCAGGACCAGAGGCGTAGCTACCGCCGTATCTGCCGTATCAATTATACAGGGGGCCCGGGCCACGGGGCCCCCCAATGTGCGTAAGCAAAACAAATCTTTACCCTTCCTAAGGCCAGGGCCCCCAAACAAATTTTTATACGGGGCCCCGCCAAGGCACGCTACTCTTCTGCTCAGGACCAAAAAGTGACTCCCGGAACTGGATCAGTGGTATGGATGTCATGTTGCAATGTGGAAGGCAAATGGAAGACTGCTGCATTAAGTCCCCAGGACAAACTTCATTAGCTGATCGCTATGATGATAATAGCCAATACTGTATTTGGAATTGGATACATTACTTGAAAAAGAAGAAAGTGATGATGGACCAACTTTGTAACATGTAATAGCTTCAACTGTTGTTTTTCCTTGAGGATATCTGTACCTGTTATCATTGTGATTGTTCCAGCCTGTACTCTTTCTGTGATTCCTAAGGCAGGCAGCCAAAACTCTGTGGTATGACCGTCCACGTTATGTATTCATGGAGTTTTGTGTGGAGGACAGTACAGATGTGAAAGTGGATCTTGACGATTACAAGGTAGTATTCAGGTAAGGGTCTATCTTGAGGAGAATTCTTGTATCTGGGTAGAAACAGGTATGGATACAAGCAGAGAGATTCTCACAGTCAGTTCAACAAGCATATGTACAACATGAACATACCCAGTGCAACATGTAAACTCCCTTTTGTTAATTCATAAAAACAAACCAAAACCAAAGAGAAAATATACATAATTTACTCAATTAGACCCTATAATTTACTTACTAACTAGTGGTACTATTTATCTACTTGCAATTTCTTTCTTTTGAACTGCTAGGTTGGCAGGAGCTGGGTCAAATGACAGGAGCTCGCCCTGTCATGCAGCACTTGGGTCTCGAACTGCTGATGTGCCGACCTTCCAGTCGTCAGGTTCAGCGTTTTAACCATTATGCCACCACAGTCCCTTCACTTTTTACTTACTTGGTAGGAAAACCTTTTCTTTCTTCTACCTCCAGCTTTGATCTTTAACTGCTAATGAATTCAGGGGCCTTGAAGAGGGAACCAGCACATGGAACTGTCTAGTAAAGGGGTGCCCAAACTTTTCAGGCCATGAGCTGGTCACATGGTTCAGCGGGCCAGTCATGTGGTTCCTCCCACCGGAAGTGGAAGTAAAGCACACATGTGCAGACGTGTTTTACTTCTGCTTCTGGGAGTGGTGCAGGCCAGATGAATTGGTGTTGGGGGCCGGATCTGGCCCATGGACCGTAGTTTGGGCACCCCAGCCTAGTAGCATGCTAGAGAAACATACTCTGGATCTGCTTAGTGTTCATGGCTAATTTCAGTTGTCTCAGAAGCACATCTGATCTTAAAAGAGATCCATACAGAGTGCTCTGAAATGTAGTCATGGTCTTGGAGCTATGGTAGAGATAGACAACCCCAGAAAGACACATTTTCTTTTGCTACCATATGTAGCAAGTGTGGGTTGCCACAGATGGTTTTGAACTAGCAGCCTAAGCTTACATACTGGAGAAAAATCATACCAGATATTGTGATCAACACCTTAGAATAAATTTATATAGGTCAGGCTACTTAATACTATATCTGTACTGTATAGCAAAATGCATCAAAAGGACTTAAGTGGACCTAATTCTTATAGAATTCCAACTTTTGCTGACAAATGGGGTGAAATTCATCAAGGCATATATTCCATAAGTCCTGTTAGGTCTTGATTTACCCACTAGGTAATTTATTTGGAAAGTAATTTTTCAACTGATAGTCATGAAGAGATAACTTCATCCAACTACACAAAAGTGATTACTATTCTTCTTTCTCTAGCTGTAAGAATGCTGATGGTATTGAAATGTACAATGAGATCACCTTCTATGACCGGGTGAATTCCAAGGTGAGCAATTCAACAAAAGGACTAGCTGTGGGCTGTCATAATGGGGAAAAGTAGGAAATAATCACTCTCCTTTATTGAAAACTTCTGGAGAAAGAAGAGAGCACAGCAGAAGGATTCTAGGCTGAGTGTTTTCTTCTTGAATGCTTTGTAGAAGTGCTGTCTTGGAACTAAGCTGCTGTCATTACTAGGGTCGAAACTGTCTTTTTCCACACTGTCACATTCACTACATATATACAGGGAGGTATCCATGCAAAAGGCTCTACATATACACCACACCATGTATGTAATTCATAGCAGTTCCTCATGAGGTTTACAACAAGAGAAGTTCATGGACAGAATCAGGAGCCACTAGTCTGGAAGCCACCTTAGATATTTTTAAAACAAACAATGTAATAATAATGACTGGAAGCTTATAAAATGTCTCTATTTTTGAATGGGCTGCAGGTTGACAATCCCTGTTATAACCTGTCTGTACTTATTTCTATAACAACACTCTCCCTTTCAGGATTCCCAGAACAAACGTTCAGGCAGATCCATCACTCTTTTTGTGCGCAAGTGGAAAGATAAAGTCGCCTGGCCACGGCTAACCAAAGAGGACATCAAGGTAGAATCTACTACTTGCTGCTTTTCTCTTTGAGAACTAGGGGAGACTTCCTGAAGTAAAGTGCCATGAGAGAATATCTGCTCTGTTAACATCAATTTCCGACTTACCATAAATGAAAAAGAGACCTCAGTAAGGCCAATTTGCTATCTACCAAGAAAGTGTTCATGGGAATGCTTCTCTTTTTGTGTGAAAGGGATTACTGTATTTCCAATCAAGTTGTCAGATCCAGGTTGGCTGGAAAGAAGTTAGAGGAGCCAAATTTCCTCTGCTGTTTTGGTCATTTAATATCATCACATTGGGGCAGTAATTAGTGGAAGAATGAGCAGAACTGATTCTGAAGCTATTCTCTTTCCTTCCGATAGGTCACCCTTGCTTGAAAGCCAGTCATATCTGACTCTAGGGTTCAGTGCTCATCTCTGTTTATAGCCAAAGAGCCAGCGCTGTCTGCCTCTGCAGACGTTTACGTGGACATGAGGCATGCATGACTAGACACCGGAGTGCACGGAACGCTGTTTACCTTCCCACCGAAGTGGTCCCTATTTATCTACGTGCAATTTCTTGCTTCCAAACTGCTCGGTTGGCAGGAGCTGGGACAGAGATGGGAGCTCACTCCATCATGCAGTACCTGGGAATCGAACTCTGACCTTTCAGTCAGCGAGTTCAGCGTCTTAACCACTTGATCCACCACAGTCCTAGTTCCTTCTGACAGTGCAATCCTAATTTTAGGATTAGGAATATGCCCTTCTTCTGGCAGATTCCTCTTATGCTGACTGATTTGCCTGTAAAATGTTCTGCTGATCAAGATCTGCTGACAGAAGAGCAGGAAAAGGGGTGGGTCAAGAAAGGAATTAAACACATCAGTTCAAATCTCCCTAAGCCCAGAGACACAAACACACTGCTGGTTTAAAGTTAGACCAAAACAATGATAATAGTATCCAACATGCTTAGAGTGTCAGGATGTTGGAATCAGTACACCTTCAGCTGACCACCTCTCCATTCAGCTGTCAATTGCCATCTTGTCCAGTTAGGATTTTACTTCAAATCTCCAAAGATGATGCCTGTGTCTTCTGATTTGCAAAAGAGGGTCACATTTCTAATGACTCTTATCTTCCCTGCTTTGCTCCTATTGTTGCCATCAACATGATATACAGTGGACCCCCACTTTAAGGAACTAATCTGTTCCATAGGGTTTTCCTTATAGCAATTTTTTCCTTAAAGTGGTTTCCTATAGGAATGCATTGAAAACCATGGGGGAAAACCTATTCTGTAAAGTGATTTTATTGTGAGTCCCCCCCCCCCTTGACCATCATTTCCTATGGATTTCTTTCCTTGAAGTGAGTTTTCCTGTAGGTGGACTTCCTTAAAGTGAGGTTCCACTGTAATTCCATAAAGTATAAAGGTAATTGGGTCACAACCAGATCAATACCCTGGAATACTGTTTGGGTTGGATAAGGGTGAACAAGCTGAAGTTATCCAGACAGAGGTACTGTTTGTCCTTAGAAAATGTGGCTCGGGTGTTGAAATCAGTGGTGGGTTGTCAAAATCTTTGCTACCCCACTGTGACGTCATCGACGTCACGGGCGTAGCCGACGTCATGGGCAGAGCAAAAATAACAATTAAAAAATTAAAAATGTCTGCGCATGCGTCAAATCTCCGTTTGATGCATGTGCAGTTCTTTTTTTAGTGTGAATGCGTCAAACCTCTATTTGACGCATGCACACTAAAAAATAAAATTGCACATGTGTCAAACGGAGGTTTGACGCATTTTTGGAGGGGGCCGGAGAGGCAACTGAACTGGTCGCCGGGGTTTTTGCCACTTCCCCTGACGACGCCTCTTGATGGAGCACTACCGGTTCAGGCAAACCGGTCCAAACTGGTAACATCCCATCACTGGTTGAGATCCAACTTATCCTGGAAGGAAAGCACTTCTTTCCTAAATGATGAGATTAATTGCTTGACCTTCTGCTGATCCTGGACTTTGAGGTAATCATAATTTCGTGTCAAAAATTATTCTGGGTTGAAAGGATTTTTTTCTGGCGAAACTTCACTCAGGGGATGCCTAAATGAGGCTCCTTTCATGTCCCCAAGATCTTTTCCCACTGAAGTGGTCCCTGTTTATCTACTTGCAATTTCTTGCTTTCAAACTGCTAGGTGGGCAGGAGCTGGGACAGAGACGGGCGCTCAAACTGTCATGCAGTGCCCGGGTCTTGAACTGCCGACTTGCCGGCCTTCCAGCTAACAAGGTGAGCTTCTTAACCACTGAGCCACTACAGCCCCTGATTTTCAGGTAGTGTTAAGGATCACATTTACATGGCTGGATTTAATAAGCAGAAATCACCTTGCCAGAATCAGTCTGGTTTGACAATAATTATCCATGAGACTACTGGAAAGATCGCTTGGAGCTACCCTTGAAAAGCATTTGGAAATTTTAGATCAGTGGTTCCCAAACTTTTTTTCCCTCAACCTAAGCATCTCTAAAATCCTGATACCTTCCCCCTGTAACATATAATTCTTATTATTCAAAAAGGGAACTATTCGTGTGGAGGAAGCCTAGAAGACCATTAACTTATTCTAACTCATTCTTGAATTGCCCCCCCCCTAAAAATCAAAGTGCCCCCCTGTGGAGCGTGTACCGCTGCATTAGATGGTAAAAAGGGACATAATGAGACTGCTCACAGGCAGTACAGATATAGAGATCACATTAATGTAAATTTAAATATTTTAAAACTTCCTATTTGCAGCCAGTGTGGCTTTCAGTGGACTTCGATAACTGGCGGGACTGGCAAGGAGATGAGGAAGTAGAAGCAGCCATGGTTGAACAGTATGCAGAGGTTAGTCCAATAATGGGGGTCAAACAGAGTCTTGAACACTTTTGGAGCCCAAATCGGCAGTGTTGACATTCCAGGAGGCACTAGTGGCCTATTCTGTTTTATGATATTACTTGATCAGGTTTCTTTTGGCCAACAGTGGCAGCAGGAACAGCAAAGCCATTTCGGTCAGAAAGGCATGCAGAGTGTAAAACACAGCTAATGTGGTTGACAGTCTTTTGAACAGTAGCAGGAATGGGAAAGCCATCATTTGCAGACAGGCAAAATTATGCTGTCATAAAATGTACATATAAAATACTACTGTCACAGTGCCCAGAGTTCTCCAGCCGGCATGGTCAAATTTGTATTTATGTATCATTTACCGTATATACCGGTACTCAACTATAAGTCATCCCGAATATAAGTTGAGGTACCTAATTTGGACCTCTAAAACTGGGAAAATAGATTGACCCGGAGTGGAAAATGCAGCAGCTGCTAGTGAGTTTCAATAATTAAAATACACGAAAATATGGTAAAATTAATTAATGTAGACATTTGTGTGGGTATGTTTTTGAGTGTTTACGTTGACCCGAATATGTCGAGTCCCATTTTTGGATCTCATTTTGGGTGCTGAAACCCTGACTTATATTCGAGTATATACGGTATTTGCAGTTTGGAAAAGTTACTCTTTTGGAGCACAAGTTCCAGAGTCTTTCTGGAACCTGTAGTTCCAGACAGTGGTGGGACCAGAAGAAGGAAAGAAAGAGCCGCCGCCCCCCGCCCCCCGAAGACTGGAATTACAGCTTGTATGAATGTTGAACTCTTGAATCAATTTGTAGTCCCTTTATGAGCACTAACTGCAATTTCAAAAATAATAACAGCTGCAATACACTCAATCACTTAAATTAAATTCAAAGGAAATGTGTTCCTTTGACTTTATGTGAAGAGCTGATCAAAACCACAGCTCTGGGCAGTGCTACAAACAAGGCAAAGAAAATATTGTATTTAATTTTTTAAAAAATCTATATGATTCAATGGTCTAGCTAGCAGGCTCAGTAAAACATTAAATTTACTCCTCTGTGGAGGGGCAGGGGAAGTACTGAATTTGCCAATATTCTGAAGTGTTCATTCAGACACTTCATGATACTGGAGATGAGATTGCGTGAGGTTTATATTCAAGTTGACCACACCAGCCTGCACCAAAAAGGCCAATGCAGCCACATCTTAAGTCACAAGTAGGGAACCTTAAGACCGCAAGATATTAGCAACTCATTGCATCATATTTTACCCTTTACCATGATGGCTAAGGATGACTGGAATTGGAGTTCCATAATGTTTGGAAAGACACAGGTCTTCATCTCTGTTCAAAGTAGCCATGCTGTAGTGTTTACATTTACTCTTTCCATTCCTATCCAGCTTATGCAGAGTGTCACGAAGAAGGGGCCACCCCCTGCCATGGATGACCTTGATGTAAGTACTTAGGGGCAGCGATGGCGAACTTTGACATGCCAGCTGTTCTTGAACTTCAATTCCCAGAAGCCCTGATCAGCAGGAGTGCTGACTTGGGCTTCTGGCAATTGAAGTCCAAGAACACCTGGAGTGCCAAGGTTTGCCATCACTGATTTAGGGTAACAATCCAATGAGATCCATGTGAGTGCCTCTACAGTCAGATTTAATCAGTCTGTCCCCAAATCACTTCTCTTTGCCAAGTGTTGTTATGTGTAAAACATTAGTAAGTCTAGCAGGGAGAAAGAGGATTAATAGCTCACTGCTGCTTTATGGCACTTTCCCAAAAACTGAAGAAATTTATTCAGGCTTAAACTATAACAAACATGGCATCAAAGCCCATGTTTAACTCCCAGTGACTACTTATAAAACATAGGACACTGATCTGCAAGGGACTAGATGTGAGAAAACACATGCTTTGACAATCAAATTCTACTTAGCACTTACAACCTTCTAATAATTTGCTATCTGTAATAGGTAAGGTAAAGGTAAATGTTGCCCTTGCTCAAAACCCAGTCGTATCTGACTCTAGGGTTCAGTGCTCATCTCTGTTTATAGCCAAAGAGCCAGCACTGTCTGCCTGCAGATGTTTCCATGGACATGTGGCAGGCATGACTAGATAACGGAGCACACAGAATGCTGTCACCTTCCCGCCAAAGTGGTACCTAATTATCTACTTGCAATTTCTTGCTTTCCAACTGCTAGGTTGTCAGGAGCTAGGACAGAGATGGGAGCTCTCTCCGTTGTGCAGTACTCAGGTCTCAAACTGCTGACCTGTCGACCTTCTAGTCAAGTTCAGCGTCTTAATCACTAAGCCACTGCAATCTCTTTTTGTGTAACAGATAGTTTCAGCCTATTTAAATAGTGTAGCTCCTGCACAGAATTTTCATAGGATTTGATAAAATGCATTGCTTTTTCCACAAAGATACTCATTTCTTCCTGTTTGCTGTTATCTTTTCTAGGATGACATCTGAAAAAGTGTAAGTTCCAAAGGTAATCTTCAGTGGCACTAAAACTTGGGACAGTTGTTGTTGTTGTTGTTGTTGTTGTTATTATTATTATTATTATTATTATTATTATTATTATTATTATTATTATTATTATTAATTGTATTTGTTACCCCGCCCCAATCGGGAGAACCCGACTCTGAGCGGCTTACAACAAGACAAAAGTAAAAACATAAAACACTCTACATCGATAAAAACATTAAGAGTTTAAAAAATCATCAAAAGTTCCAGGCAGTGCTCACAATATCTGAAAGAAAGGCATCACACTTAAGGAACTAGTAATATGGGGGTAGGAAATGCATTCCTCAGACATATCAACTAGTTAATTCTGAAACAACTCTTTAAAAAAAGAAAGAAAACCTGCCATTTTGCTTGCATCAGAAGTTTCAGATCATAAAGTCTGGAAACAAAACCTTATAGGACATAGGACTGCCTGGCTCAGAAAGAACCTATTCCTTACTTATGTCTAACTCTTTTGAATTGAATACTCACTTTGCACTCTTTTCTGGTCACATTCAATTGTACATCTAAATTAATTCAGCAATACAAAAATTTAAGATTATAATGAACCATTTGAATAAACAGAAGTAAAATTTTTACATACATAGTAATGGAAACTGATTGAACCAGTCTGGCCAAGTTATCATCCAATGGTAACAGAGTAGACCATTCTGCCAGCAACTCAATGCCAAGTGTCAGGTGGCAATTAACTAACCCGACAACCCTGAGGACTAGCAACCTGATAACTAGGTCTCCAAGTGGATTAAATCCCATTCGAATCCATTTTGATGGAGGGCAGCAGCTTCATCAATTCTGGCCTGGGACTGAGAAGGACTTTGTGTGCCAAAGGCAGGAAGTGGGACCAGAAAGTGACTCACAGAACTGAATCAGCAGTACGGGGGTCATGCTGCAATGCGGAAGGCAGATGAAAGGTCACTGCATTATATTCTCAGGACAGTCTTCATGGCAGAGCACCATGATGATCACCAATACAGTGGTACCTCACTTAAAGAGCATAATGTGTTCCACGGGATTTCTCTTTAAGCGAGTTTGCTCTTTAAGCGAAACACCACTGTAAATACCGTATATGCTGCTGTATAAGATGACTTTTTACCCCTGAAAAACATGCCTCCAAGGGGGAGGGGTCTTGTACACCGGGTGCACTTCAGTTGAATAAAATACAGTAATACCTCGGATAACGTTTACCTCAGATAACGCTTAAATCGGATAACGTTAAGCAATCTGGGGAGGAGAATTGCATTGAATAACATTAAGGTCCTATGGGATGGATCGGATAACAACTTTTAATACCAGATGACAAACAGGAGTTTGAAGGATTTTAAAGGGAAACTGTCACGCCAGCAAACTTGCTAGAGACTTGCTCTCTCCCTCTATTTGTTATCTTCCTTCTACCATTGACAGTTCCAGTTTGGTTAACAGATTAGAAAACAAACAGCATGGCAGCTCCCATAGGTTTATTGTTCCATTCAGCTTTAGTGAATTGTCTTTGGTGAATTACGTTTAATAAACTTGCACTGTTTTACGTTTACTGTACATGTTTGATAACATACAGCCTTGTGACAGTTTTTCTGCATGTCATAAGCATTTGAATATAAATTAGCATGTTGAAATCAAATCTGTTGTCCTTTTACGTTTTATTTGGTGTGTGGAAGGTGTGCGGAAGAGGGGGTGGTCTTATACAGCGAGTATATAACAAACTCTATATTTTGAATGGAAATGTTGGGGTGTCGTCTTATACACCCAGTCGTCTTGTACACCGGCATATATGGTAACCAATTGTGACTTCTGGTGAGGTGTGTGTGTTGTGAACCAAGATTTAGTTGTTAAGCGAGTTTTTGGTTGGTTTTAGTTGTTAAGCGAGGCAACCATTCAGAGAAAATTCTGCTCTTTAAGCGAGTTAGTCTCTAAGCAAGGCACTCTTTATGCAAGGTTTTACCGTATTAGGATTAGGATTCCGCAGCAGCAGCAGTAATGGAAACCATAACACATATCTTCATACAACCTGCAAGAATTAAATGCATGGACTAAATGAAGTTAGAGGGAATTGGAATCCATGAATGATAAAGCGTCAGATACATATTTCAAGTTTGTTGAATTCCACCTTAATGTAAATCTACTAAAATTATTCTGTTCCATAACATAAGCCATTAGTGAGATTTTATTCTGCCAAATGAAGCATTTCTACTCTGAAAAGGTCTTTATGCTGCTTCCAGTCTTTTTCTTCTTCTGCCTGTCCTTTTTAGCTTCCCACAAATTGCCCATTTTCAAAACTCCCGCTTCCACAATTTTGTGCTCACATTATTTCACCAAGTCTGAAAGAAGAGTCATTAAGAATCCAAGCCATGTATGTGGACGTAGTTATTTTACAGTTCTCCAGCCAGCCTTAAGTATCTGGAAGTGGAGCTAGCTGTGAATAGCCTGCTAGTGCTGCAATGAATTTTCCATTGCCTCTGTTCCTTCCTGCCTTTTATGTGACACAATAAATTATGCAATTGCTTTTCTCCCCCTGCACAGGAATGAAAGCGCAATTGGGAATAAAGCAAAAGATGGGAAAGAAGAAATGGAAGGGGGCAACTGGTGACTGATGTACACACCTCAGGGTTTTTCATGCTTCACGGTTTTACTCTAGGAGGCAGCATGAAGAACAGTACCTTTTAGAATGTGACCCTTTTCTCTGAGGCTCCTATTGCTTGATGAACAATGTAAGATAAGTGGGGAACAGGCCCTATTATATCATGCTGTCGCTTGATTCTGTTTTGGTTATAGTTTTCTGACTGACATGCCTCTTTCAATTTGCTCTTCCTTCTCTATAGCATTCCTTATGGATGTTGTAAATAAGAGTAGGGAGCTATTCATTTATCTGAAAATAAATAGAAGCTATAAATTTGACATTTTTGTTGGCTTTCACGATCATGTGTCTGAGTGGCTAGGTGAGAAAATGGCTTGTGCATCTTTAATAATTGTGTAGAAGAGGGAATTTCGCCTTCTTCCATGTCTAGGCCAGATGTGAAACTGGAAAAATGAAGGCACCTTTTGATGAGTCCATTCTGCAGCCTGCCCTATCTCACTGCACGCATAAAACCAGGGAGAAGAAGAACCATTTCATCTCACGGAAGGGTGGGCTATAAATGTCACAAGCCAATAATAAATATGCTGTCATTAATGTGGCCTAATAGCAGGCAGGCAGGCTCTTATTAGAGGGGGAGGAAATAGGCCTGTGATTAGATGGAAAGGAAATGGAAGCAGTGACAGACTTCACCTTCTTGGGATCTAAGATCACTGCAGATGGTGACTGCAGCCATGAAACAAAAAGACGCTTACTCTTTAGGAGGCAAGCTATGAGAAACCTAAGCAGTGTAATAAAAAGTAGAGACGTCATCTTGCTAACAAAAGTCTTCATAGTTAAAGCAATGGTCTTCCCAGTAGTAATGTATGGCTGTGAAAGCTGGACCATAAAGAAGACTGAACGCAGAAGAATAGATGCCTTTGAACTGTGGTGCTGGAGGAGACTCTTGAGAGTCCCCTGGACTGCAAGAAGATCAAATCAGTCAATCCTTAAGGAAATCAACCCTGACTGCTCATTGGAAAGACAAATACTAAAGATGAAGCTCAAGTACTTTGGTCACCAAATGAAAAGAGAGGACTCACTTGAGAATGCCTTGATGCTGGGAGATCAAAGGCAAAAGGAAAAGAGGGTGGCAGAGGATAAGGTGGATGGATAGAACTGTTCATGCGATAGGTGTAGATCTAGGCAAGTTGTGGAGGATGGCAGAGGACAGAGTAGCCTGGCATGCAGTGTTCGATGGGTTTGCAAAGGGTCTGACTCGACTGTGCAACTGAACAATAGCAGGCATAAATAACAAGAATCTTTTACTCAAATTACATCATCTTGCTCTTGTCTGCACACACATCGCTTGCTTTCTGCACAGCAGGTATTAGGGGTTTATTCCATAGAAACCAAAAGGGAATCTATGACATTAAGGATAGCATCCACGACTTTAGCAAACATACCTTTGGGGTAAGACAGCATTAGTTCAAGCTATCAAGACACTGCAGGAGCACAGCAGACCAGAGTATGGCGACAGACACATACTCCTTTAGTACCCAGTTATTGCTCTCCTTGCCCACCAGCATCTGCTCCCTGAGACAGCTGCTTCATGCTGTCTAACAGCAAAGCTGGCCCTGCCACCAGAACTCTGCATCACTGGACAATTTCCAATGATCCTTGTTTTAATTACATAGAAACAAGATGTTTAGCAGCATGTAAATGTAGGCATACCCTTTATTTTTGGTCGTGTGTGGGTCCCTTATTAGTTAACATATTAAATATAATATTGTTGCCTATGATTCCTTATATTTTCCTCCTCGAAAGAGAAACAGCAACTGTAACCCATCAGCTCATGTTTAGTCTGAAGAATGAAAACTGCACAGGCGCGCTGAATTAGTTGAGCCAAGGTTTTTCACACATCCTTAGACATTTTCGAAGTGGTATTTTTGAGCCACAATTGGGTGAACCCTGGGCAACGGCACCCTGGGCAATGGCAACGCCTTATCTTTTTCACACTAGGTCAGGCGAAAGGAACTACAGAATGAATCTGCCAAACATGGCTTCATTTTGGCAGTTTAATGTCTGACCTAGACATGGAAGAAGTATGGCTATTTACATCAATGATAACAGAAGATCCCTGATTGGGGTTAGATTGATTAGGTTAAAGGTAAAGGTTTCCCTTGCTCGAAAGCCAGTTGTATCTGACTCTAGAGGTCAGTGCTCATCTCTGTTTCTAAGCCGAAGAGCCAGCGCTGTCTGCTTCTGCAGACGTTTCCATGGTCATGTGGCAGGCATGACTAGACACCGGAGCGCATACAGTTCTGTTAAACTGTAAATGTTTAGTGGATGCAAAATAAACATTCTGGCATTAGGTAATGGTAAAGATTGCTCTTGCTCGAAAGCCAGTTGTATCCGACTCTAGAGTGCAGTGCTCATCTTTGTTTATATAACCAAAGAGCCAGTGCTGACTGTGTCTGCAGATGTTTCTGTGGACATGTGGCAGGCATGACTAGATACCGGAGTGCACAGAATGCTGTTACCTTCCCACCAAAAGCGGTCCCTATTTATCCACTTGCAATTTCTTGCTTTCGAACTGCTCAGTTGGCAAGAGCTGGGACAGAGACGGAAGCTCACTCCCGTCACGCAGTACACAGGAACGGAACTCCGACCTTCCAGTCAGCGAGCTGAGCGTCTTAACCAGTGGTGGGATGTCAAAATTTTTACTACCCCACCATGATGTCATCACAGTGTGGGCGGAGCTAACATCATGATGTCATGTCATGGGCGGGGCCAAAGAAAAAAAATACAAAATAATAAAAATAGGGCGCTTCAGCCTATAGGGAGCTTCAGGCTAGCTAGCAGCTTCTCTTCCTCCTCCCCGTTTGGGAGGACAGCAAGGAGGCCGTGCATATGCGCCAACCACTAGGCGTGCATGCACACCAAGTGCTTGGCAGTGCATGCCCAGTGAAAAGGTAAGCCCCGAAGGTGGTTCCCCCCAAAAGCTGCTACAGGTTCTCTGGGACACTGGGGAAAGTTACTACTGGTTCTGGAGAACTGGTGAGAACCTGTTACATCCCATCACTGGACCACTTGAGCCACCGCGGCCCTCCCCCCTTCCCCTTTTAAAAAGGAACCGTTAAAGGAAGTCGAAGCAATAAACAGCGACGTAAGTTTGGTTCTCACCGGCCACCGTAGGCCGGGCAGACGACGCCAATCGTATTTGCCCTTTGTACTGCAGCAGAAGAAGCGAGGCGCAACGTCTTGCTGTTCTCTTTTGAGTCCGCAACGGGGGGGGGGGGTTTCCTACCTACATGGCGTTCAAGTGCCAGCGAGACAGCTGGCTCCAGCAGGTGTGCAAAGAGGGACGCGAGGGAGGGTGGGGTCGTGGGGAGGAAAGGGTCTGGACTGCGGGGTAGGGCGCCTTGGCATTGTTGCTGGAAAGCCAGTCGTATCCAACTCTAGGGTTCAGTGCTCATCCCCCGTTTACAGCCCAAAGAGCCAGCGCTGTATGTGGCTGCAGACATTTTCTGTGGTCACGTGGCAGGCATGACTAGGTGGCTCATTTAATGGACTGCCACCCTTTTGAGCCTGAATTTTTATATAATTCTGTGTGCAGCTTGTACGCTGTTTTAACTTTTTTTATGGTTTTTTTTTAAGAGTTGATATTAAGTTTTAATTTTAAATGGCATGGATGTAGATTGTTCTATGTTTTAACCTTGATGTAAAAGCCGCTCAGAGTCGGGTTCACCCGATTGGGGCGGGGTAGCAAATGTAATAAATAAATAAATAAATAAATAAATAAATAAATAGACGACGGAGGTTCCGTCACGGAGCGTATGGAACGCTACCTTTCCCGCCGAAGGTATCTCTTTATCGACTTGCAATTTCTTGCTTTGGAACTGCTAGGTTGGCAGGAGCTGGGGCCGACGACGTGAACTCACTCCGTCGTGCAGCACTTGGGTCTCGAACTGCTGACCTGCCGACCTTCCAGTCCAAGTTCAGCATCATCATATCCACTAAGCCACCGCAATCGGGTGTGTGCAAATATATGGTGTCCGCCACTTTGAAACATTACAAACTGGAGTGGGGAGACTGAAATTGATTCCGAAACCTTAGAAGGATATTCGGAGATCTTCACCCACTACATATATATTTAGAATAGATGTTTGCCTTTACGACAGACTTGTCAGCCATGTTGGTGTCTGGGGTTGTTGGACTATACCTCCCATCATCCCCATGTGCCTGGTTGTCGACGATGATGGGAGTTCCAGTGCAACTGCTCTGGAGAAGCTTGGCAAACCACTTTTGAGTTTACAAGAACTAAGCAAGTTACTAATGACAGGACATTTTGAAGTTCACTCATTCACAGAGTAATGACACATATGAACAACAATATTGCGTTGATATTTTCAATCTTTTCCTTTGAAGAAAATGCATATTAAGACTGAAATGATGGTATTGTTCCAGAATTTATTTTGATCGGTAGCACTTAGAGCCATTGGTTTGGAAGCATCATAACAGCAAAGCTTTTATCTTTTATAATACATACTGGTATTATATCAGTCCCTGGAAAATAGATGGGGAAGAAGTAGAGGCAGTGACAGATTTCACTTTCCTGGGATCAAAGCTCACTGCAGATGGTGATTGCAGCCATGAAATAAAGAGGCGACTGGTTCTTGGGAGGCAAGTGATGAGAAACCTGGGGAGTATAGTGAAAAGTAGAGACATCAAATTACAAACGAAGATTTGTCTAGTCAAAGCAATGGTATTCCCGGTGGCAATGTATGGTTGTGAGAGCTGGACCATTAGGAAAGCAGAGCACAGAAGAATAGACGCCTTTGAGATGTGGTGCTGGAGGAGAGTTTTGAGAGTCCCCTGGACAGCAAGGAGAACAAATAGGTCAATCTTAGAAGAAATCAACCCTGACTGCTCCTTAGAAGGTCAAATAGTAAAGATGAAGCTAAGGTACTTTGGACATCAAATGAGAAGAGAGGATTCACTTGAGAAGGCCTTGATGCTTGGAA